>OY743158.1:17765044-18390044 GCA_963555695.1 Dasypolia templi | reverse complement strand
CGAGTTGTAAAAGACATATTTTTAAAAGAGTAACCATGGAGTTTCTTGCCGGCTCTTCTCCATGGGAAACGACCAATTGGAACCGTGCACCTAGAATCTGACGTTTCATAAGTGCCCATGTAGGTCTATGTGAAATAAAATATTTTGATTTTGATTTTTGATTTTGATAGGGATGCAATACAAAGATTTCCTAAAGTATATTAGTGTGCCACCCTTGTGGCATCGAGACCTGACATTGCGAACTAGTTTATAGTTGGCAATATTCGGGTTTCGGCGATGCGGTTTTAAAAAGGTTTCCTGTATGAGGAGGATGTCAAGCTGATGGTCGCGGAGGAAAGCGGCGATCTCATCGCGTTGACCTGAAACGCCATTTGCGTTGAAGAAGCCTAATTTAAGGGATCGGGGTTTGTTACTGTTTACTATCGTATTATCCATTGAGAATTAATATTTGAGTGAGTGTAGAACTTGCGCGATCTCGGGATACGCGCTGAGAATTTCCATAAGGCGAAGTGCGTTGCCGTTTGCAGCAACGATTTCTTCCGCCATTTTGTCCGCGGCGGTGGTGAAGAGAGCCGCGTATGTGTATGTACTTAGTATAATTTGGGCGCTGTTTCGGCCCTGGGTTCCCTGAGGTTTCGCTGGAGAGGCCGTAGGGGCCGCGGGGGCTACCAAAGGTGCTGGGATGGCGGAAGCCATCAGCGCTGGAAGTTGAGCGGGTTGCGCTGGTTGCGCGGGAATAGAGGGCACCGAAGCTGCGGGAGCCTTCAGGTGATTTAGGTTAGCCCAGGGAGACGGCCTCTGCGGACTGAGCCGCTCCGGCATCAGCGCGGAAGGAGGCTTTCCCCAGGGGCTTTCCCTGTGCTGGCGGTCGCTCGCGCGTTTCGCGTGTTTGGGAGAGGACTTCGGGGCCTTAGGACAACCACGGTAATTTGCCGGGTGTCCCGATTGGCCGCAGAGTACACAGCTGGGAGGCTCTAAACATAGTTCCCTATCTTTAGGGCGGGTACAGTCGGCGGTGCCATGCTATCCTAGACACTTGACGCATCTAGGGGTGGCATAGCAGTTGGACTGCGAGTGACTATATAATTGGCAGCGATGACACTGTCCAATTAATTGAGCTCTGTAAGGCTTCTCTATTGAGATGCCTGAGAGCAAACACACCGACTTAACTTTTAAAATCGGGTGGTGACCATCTGTGGGGTCACAGATGACCAGGACCATGTCGTAGACTAGGCCCTGTCTCGCTTTATGTAAGCGATGGACGGCGGAAACTGGTATGCCTTGTGAGACAAGGTCGCTCTTAATCTCCTCGGTGGAGATTTCCTGTGGAACGCGCCTAATAACGACGCGTGTAGGGGTTTCCTCCGGAAGGGAGTAAGTGTGAAAGGAGTAGTTCCTTTCACGTAGGGCGCGGGAGAGATCCCTAAAGTCCGTTGACGTGGGGACGGTAACTTTAATCCCCTTGAGGGTGGATCGGGCGTTGGTGTAGTTGATCTTGCGATCAACACACATCTTGGAAATTTCAGTCCATTTGGACTTGTCTTGGACGTAAATGGGGGGAGGAGGCTTTTGCTTCCTCGCGGTAGGAGCGGGTGGGCAAGCCATAGGGCTGGCGGGGCGACTGGCCCGCGGACTAGGGGCGGAAGTGGAGCTGGACGATAAGTCGTCCTGTTTTTTCTGGGCCTTGGTGACCGGGCCAGCGGGGGCGGAGGATTTAGCCTTCCTCTTGCCTCCTTTAACGACTACTTGGAAGTCGTCGTCGCTGGAGGAGGAGGTGCGGGCTTCATCCTCGGAGAGTGGGACTGACGTGTCCATGCTCTCCGGGCGAGTCGTGTTTATTGATGCGGCGCGCAGCTGCGTTGTCTCTGAGACAATGGCGGCCGGAACAATGGCGGCCGTGACAATGGCGGCCGGAACAAAGGCGGGCGAGACAATGGGGGCCGGATTAGCGGCCGGAGTATTATCTGCCGGTACAATAGAGGGTGTAACAATGGGGGCAGAGATATTAGCCGGAACATTGTTTGCCGGAACAAAGGGCGGAATGCCTTGTTCGCATGCAGGTGGCGATAGCGGGCTCTCTAAAGCGTCACTAAACTCACCGAGTGCGCCCTGGGACGGAGTGGGGGTGGAGCATTGGCGGAGTTTTGAGCCATATCGCTCAAGAAAATCGGGGTCCTTAAGTAGGACCTCTTTGAGGAACGCCAAGAGGACGGCGTCCTCCATGATCGGAGCGGGAACTATATTAGGGAAGGAATGGTGGAAAGAGAAAATTTCCCTACGAAGCCTAAACCCTATACCTAACTCCCCGGGTGGATTGGCCCGGGGATGAGTTCCCTCCCTGTCGGGTGTAGACAGGGAGGTGTGTACCTATTTGTGAGCCCTAAGCTTGCAACCCGTCGCCAGTCTTATTGTGCGAACGGGGCCCTGACCAGTCTAGCGCGAAGGGTGTAGACACAACCTAAAGACACTGGGTGAGTAGCTGGAAAGCAAAACTGTCACCAGAGCCGACTAGGAGATCCCCCAAGGCCGGTTATCTGGGACCCGTCCAACTAACTGCCTCGCCCTGAAGGGGTTCGGCGGGTGTGAATTGGGTCAACACCCCACTCGGCTTCGTTGACACCGTAAGGTTTCAACCGAGGACCACGAAACTGTGGTTTTACCCAGAAGGGGCCTAGTGAAGCTACTCACGAATGACTGATAAAGAAAAGAGATTGCCTTGAAAAAGGCACTTTTTGATTGGTTAAAATCAAATCAATTTCTTGATTTGATTTTAAATCGGAGTAGTCGGGGCGACTACAATGACGTCACGTGGCAGCGACGAATAATAACACGAAACACAACACTGGAGCGGGAGAGCGCACAAACACGTCCGTCCGCGGCGAGAGTCGAGCGTCGAGTGGTACCATACCTGCATATTGTTTTGGAAGTATGACGTTGCAGATTGTTTTTTGAAAATGATTTACTTGTTGGCAAACTGGTTGTAAAGAATAATAAAAAATACGTACCATTGATATTTATGGTCGACTGGGTTTGCGGCTTCTTTGAAACGAAACTTTGTCGAGCGATCAGTGTTGCCTTTGGTATGACTTTATATTTTTAAAATTAATTATATTAATTGGGGAAAATGTTAATCTCGTATCCATTTAATGATTACGTATTTGTGTACGCAGTACGATACAAAATAATACCCTTAAGGATCTTACAGGGTTTTCGTTAAATGCTTTAAATGAGAACAATGTAAAAAAAAAAAAAGAATAAACAATTCAAAATATAGGATAAACATTAAAATGAGCCGTAGCAGTTAACGATCCTATGTCCTAACTCATGTCATTTGTGTGCCAAACAATGTAATCCGTTCAGATGTTAAGGCGTGTAAAGATAACAGACATACTGATTGACAGACAGACAAAAAGAGTGCCTTTCCCATTTATAATGTTAGTATGAAAGTATGATGGAAGTATGATGTGGCTGAAGGTACAACATTTTCAGTTTTGAAATGTCGATTCATAATTAAACAATAGTTTTGGTACCTATCAAGGGTGCATTTACAGCTACAAAGGTAGGGTCTCGAGGATGCAGATTCAATCATGATTTACAATTACAAGCAAATATCACAGACAGTACGCTAACCCACACTTACGCGTAACCGTCTTCTCGTACTATTGACTTGTATGTCCCTACAGTCGAACAAGCAATTTGATATAGGTACAGGATAAAATATTAATCTGACTACTACACTGCCAATATTGAATTATTATTGTTAATGACATTTTCAGCGAAATCATGTAAAATAATTGATTCCTCAGCACACTCACACTTGTATGTCACTTACCAATATTCAAGGCTGAAAATGATGCGAAGAAAATGAACACCTTCCCAATCATGCTGAATGTTTCTGGAACAAAAACATATTGTTATGTTTGGAAATATCTTGGTTATCTTCTAGTCAGTGTAAAGAGATTAATTTCAATTTATGTTATTTAAATGGGGTTGAATAGTATTGGGGATCATTGATAGAACATACCATGCTCTATTTTATTTAAAAAAACCTTTCTACACTAAGTCATTTTCTTGAATCATGGGTAGGGATACAAATGTAAGATTCCCAAATACCTATGACCAACTCGTTCCAAATAACTGTCTGTCTTATCTGCGAATCATGGTGCAGAAAGAAAATCTTGTAATCAAAAATAGAAAGGTGGGTAACTAGATTCACGTAGCGTAGTGTTATTAAGGATGCAGTTTTAACTTTTATTTTTATTGCTAACGTCTATTACTATCAGGCAAGTTTTGGATGGGTAGAAAACGAATCGAAATTTATTGTACCAATTATGAAAAGTAGACCAATCAAGAAACTAAGAACAGCAATCACAAAACTACTAATAATTCCACAACCTATTATGCAGGCTTTAACAATTCACCCTACAACTCTAAAGAAATATTTATAGTCAACTGACAATCAAATTTGAGTCTGTCCTCAACTCCTCAGCCTAAACCATTACCGCATTCGATCCATCGCAAAATCCATATAGTACGCGAAAATATCTGGAAACGAAACAGTGAAGTGTTTAAACCTGAACGAGTATTGTATTGGTATTCTGTTTAGAGATGAGAATATAACATATAAATGATGTATTTATATCAGCATTCGAATAGGTTTCTTGTGCCGATATGAATAGAAAATGAAGAAAGGCTGATGGCGCTGAATATTTTCAGATGATGAATGGTAGGACAGATAGTGTACTCAGAAGTACAGTGGGTATGATTTGGGTGACAAGGTAAGTCAATGATCTGATAAACCCTACAGGATGCTGGGGCTGTAGATAGCGCATCTAAGTTTGGATTTTGTGACGATTTTGGGGAACAAAAATGATTATGAAAACTTTGAAACCATCGAAGCAGTGTTAAGAAAGATTTTTTTCTATAGTTTTTATTATTTTCTCTATAGGGTTACTTTCTTGTCAATGAAGACAATCAGGTGAGCTTAAACTGCAAAATCATTCTTCTAATCCTCCTCTCCGAGGTGTGCTATTGAAAGCTACAAAGACAGGTAAGACCACTTTATTTTACAATGGAACATCACCAAGTATTTAAGTACCCGAATTCCTCCAAATCACTGTCTTAAATTCGAGGATTAGAAAACGACACCTTGTAAATTCCAGTATCTCTAAAGCCCGAAAATTTAAAAACATTCGTCATAACACTCATAATTATGATGATCCGTCGGCTTGACTTTTCCAATATAGCATTTCACACCAAGGTAAACAAATGTACAGTCCGCGTGGCTTAAGCTGAGCTTTGTATTTGTGTGAGTGATTACCGAAAGTAGAGACAGACAATAAACTTTAAAAAATAATTTTATTATGTTTCAGGTAGGTATCCTAATTTAAAATAAAATAAAACTGAATAAGCAAACAGTTTTAAAATAAAGACAAGCTATGATATGTATGGCTGATGAGTGATCAATAATTAAAATTACAATATATAAAAAATATAACAACTTTTCTACACCGGACATTGAATCTTTATCATTGTCATTATCACTCTCGTCTTAATTTTCCTCCTCGTCTGGTGCGTCGTTTGTGTTAATAATGAATCGTTCCGTTATATCATCAAGAACAGCGTCGTGACCGTGAAACACTCGACGCTCGACTCTCGCCGCGGACGGACGTGTCTGTGCGATCTCCCAGCCCAGTGTTGTGTTTCGTGTTTCTACTCGTCGCTACCACGTGACGTCATCGTAGTCGCCCCGACTACTCCGATTTAAAATCAAGTCAAGAAATTAATTTGATTTTAATCAATCAAAAAGTGCCTTTTTCAAGGCAAATCTCGTTTCATTAACAGACGTTTGTGAGTAGCTTCACTAGGCCCCTTCTGGGTAAAACCACAGTTTCGTGGTCCTCGGTTGAAACCTTACGGTGCCAACGAAGCCGAGTGGGGTGTTGTCCCAATCACACCCGCCGAACCCCTACAGATCGAGGCAGTTAGTTGGACTGGTCCCAGATAACCGGCCTTGGGGGATCTCCTAGTCGGCTCTGGTGACAGTTTTCCTTTCCAGCTACTCACCTAGTGTCTTTAGGGGGTGTCTACACCCTTCGCGCTAGACTGGTCAGGGCCCCGTTCGCACAATAAGACTGGCGACGAGTTACAAGCTTAGGGCTCACCAATAGGTACTCACCTCTCTGTCTACACCCGACAGAGACGGTCACACATCCCCGGGCCCATCCACCCGGGGAGATAGGTTGTTAGGTGTAGGAAATTAGGCACAAATGAGTCAATATCTCATTTAAATAGATTTCCCGTAACCATGACGTACGCTAGCATCCTGCTAGAATTCGTCCGGAATGTCCTCCTAAATTGAAATTGTTGGTCTACGCCAACACTCTACTCCGTCCCACGGCGCACTCGGCGAATTCAGCGACGCGCTTGAAAGCCTGCTATCGCCACATGCATGCGAACAAGGCATTCCGCCTTTTGTTGCGGCAGACAATGTTCCGGCCGTTAATTCGGCCCCCATTGTTTCACCCGCTTTTGTCCCGGCAGATAATACCCCGGCCGCTAATCTGGCCCCTATTGTCTCGCCCGCTACTGCCCCGGCAGTAATTAAGTCGGCAGCTAATCCGGCTCCCTTTGTCGCGCCCGCCATTGTCCCGGCCGCCATTGTCTCGGAGACAATAAACCCGACGCAGCTGAGCACCGAAACAGACTCGACTCGCCCAGAGAGTATGGACACGTCAGTCTCACTCTCCGCGGACGAAGCCCGCACCTCCTCCTCCAGCGACGACGACTTCCAAGTCGTCGTTAAAGGAGGCAAGAGGAAGGCTAAATCCTCCGCCCCCGCTGGCCCGGCCACAAAGAAACAGGTCACGACTACATCGTCCAGCACTACTTCCGCCCCTAGTCCGCGGGCTAGTCGCCCCGCCAGCCCTATGGCTTGCCCACCCACTCCTACCGCGAGGAAGCAGAAGCCCCCTCCCCCGATATACGTCCAGGAAAAGTCCAAATGGACTGAAATATCTAAAATGTGTGTTGATCGCAAGATCAACTATACTAACGCCCGATCCGTTTGACGTTTGCATCGGTGTAGCTGTCTGTTTTTTTGTTTAAATGAGAAATAATATAAAACACAAGTCTTAGTGTAAACATTTAATTTAATCATAAACTTAGTGCAACATAGAGTGACATATACTGGTGTGAACATTAACTGGTGCGCATAAGGGACGTAAATCATTGAGACAATAACACAGTGACTTGGCGTAATGAGCTGCTTACCCTCTAATTTAAGACAAGTGATTGCAGCATCCTATCTCTCTCGTGGCTATCGATCTAACGACTCGTATCGTGAATCATCTCTGGCGCCATCTAGCGTGAGATCCTGGAATTACTCAAGTTACGAGCTTGCCTACGTTAACATCATGCCAGGTGTCAAATGTGGAGGTTGCGGTCGTTTCATCTCGATAGTAGAGGGCGCTAAATGTGGTAAATGTCAGACTCAATACCACCGAGTGTGTGTAGGCATTACAACAAAAGCTGTTATTTCTGCTAGCTGGCGTTGCCCTGAGTGTAAGAAGGACCTCGTTAGGGATAACAGGGCTGAAACTCCAGTCAGAGGCCCTGCGAAAAGTTCTCAAGCTGTGACGCCCGTTGAGCAAGCCTGCATGGAAACCAGTACGCCTAATACCTCGGACATTTGTTCCAAAACTGCACCTACGCAGACTGCGTGCCCTTCTAGTGTTGCCACTCCCCCGCCGTACAATGCCTCCTTAGTTGATGTCACGGCCCGGGAAATATCGCTGATCGCCGGCTCCGACATGAAATTAATCATGGAGGAACTGAGGGCGGTGCGTGTGGAGATCCAGGACTTTCGCAAGGATATGGAGATAGAGATGATGGAGCTTAAAACATCCATGAACACCTGCAATACGCGCATTGACGGCCTAGAGGCCAGGGTGGACGCCTTGGAGCGGCGGGCTTCCTCTAGTCAGGCGAATACAGGGGCAGTGGACAAGGCCGTAGAAGAATTAAGGCGCGAGCTTAACGACAGGGATCAGGATCTCTTGGCGAATGATATTGAGATATCGAATATACCTGAGACCAAGGTTGATAACCCGATCCACATCATCAAGGTCATAAGCGTAAAGCTAGGGGTCAATATTGAGGAACGCGACATTGTTAGCGCGGAACGCGTAGGCGGGAGGCAGCTCAACGCGACGAGCTCTGCAGGTGCGACAGAAACTCGCCCGCGCGCCATTGTTGTGCGCCTGGCGCGTCGTGATCTACGCGATGATCTGCTGGCAAGCGCGCGGGTGCGCCATGGTGCGACGACAGCCGACCTTGACATGTCCGGCATGCCCCAGCGATTCTTCCTCAATGAACGCGTCACAAAAATAAACCGCCAGTTATTTCGAAAGGTACGGGACGCCGCTGGTCTCTTCGACTGTAAATTTGTGTGGACCAAGTGCGGCCGCATTCTTGCCAGGAGGAAGCCAGGCGACCCCACACAAAGAATCCGCACCGATGAAGACATCTCTCGGATATTTGGATCTGTCAATGAAACAGCCTGATTATTTTCTAATTTTATTATTCTATATTCATGCATCTTGCACCCTACTCGGGCCCAACCGACCCCAACCGCCCCCCTCAGACCCAGATGATAACCGACTAGAGGAAAGTAAGCGAAAGACTGAAATCCACCACGTCGCCCCACTTGTACACCATACCCGATCACTTTGTGTCAGTCGCCGACACGACGGCCGCAATCGACTCGTTTACAGAGCACGTACAATTAGTATTGACGGATTGTTTACGGAAAGTTCCGGTGATGGAAGACCATCGCTGGAAACTACCTACTGACGTACGTGACCTGATAACCGAGAAGAACGCGACCATTCGTGCCTACGTGACGCGAACAGTGCCCACATGCGCCATTTACAGCGTGCCGTAAAGAAACGCATAGGGGAGGTTCGCTCTGGGGGCTGGAACAAGATGCTCAGTGAACTCGAGCCCACTCATCAAGCCTTCTGGCCATTACAGAGGAAATTGCGTTCCTCAGAAGAGGTCTCTATGCCTCCTCTCATCCGCCCCGACAATAGTGTCGCTTTCGACAGTCCCGATAAGGCTGAATGTCTTGCTGACAGCCTAGAGTCCCAATGTTCTCCCAGCTCTCAACCAGTAGACAAAGCTCACCTGAACAAGGTCGACGCTGAAGTCGAACGGAGAGCCTCCCTCCCTCCCGTCGAAGACCCTGATGATCCTCTGCCTCCCGTCACTCCAGACGAATTGCACGACATCATTAAAGGGCTCCACGCTCGTAAGGACCCCGGTTCGGATGGTATTAACAATGAGGTATACAAACTCCTTCCTGCCCAGCTAATAATGCTTATGACCGCCATTTTCAATGGCGCCTTGAGCAACAACATCTTCCCACAAG
Organism: Dasypolia templi; assembly: GCA_963555695.1. NCBI lineage: Eukaryota > Metazoa > Arthropoda > Insecta > Lepidoptera > Noctuidae > Dasypolia > Dasypolia templi. Next base: position 18,380,614 of record OY743158.1, on the reverse strand, counting down.
CATGGAAAGAAGCCACCGTCATCAGTATCCCAAAGCCAGGCAAGCCAAAGTCTGAGCCTTCCAGCTACCGCCCTATTAGCTTACTCAATGTTCTCGGCAAAATCTACGAGAGGCTTATTTATAAGCGTCTCAAAGACTACGCCGAAGCTAAGAGCCTCATACCCAACGAGCAGTTTGGTTTCCGAAGCCAACACTCGGGCACCCAACAGGTTTACCGTATCGTTGAACACTTATGCGCTGGTCTGCAGCGTAACGCGACGACGGGTGTGCTATTCTTCGACATAGCGAAAGCCTTCGACAAAGTCTGGCACAACGGCTTGATATACAAGCTTTACCAACTAGGAGTGCCAGATCGTCTCGTGCTCATCTTACGAGACTCTTTGTCGAATCGCACCTTTCGCTATCGCATCGAGGGGGCACTCTCGTCCCCTCATCCTTTTCGCGCCGGTGTTTCTCAGGGTTCCGTACTATCTCCTCTCGACTTCACGCTGTTCACAAGCGATATCCCAAAAAGTAAAAAGGCTCAGTTGGCTCTCTTCGCCGACGACACTGCCGTTTACTTTAACGGTCACTGTCCCAACGCTATAGCTCGTATTCTCCAAACCTCCGCAAACGTTTTAGGCGCTTGGTTCCGGAAATGGAGAATCGAGGTCAACCCCGATAAGAGTCAGGCGGTTCTCTTCTCGAGACGTCGTCGATTCCCCCTCCCCCTTCCCAGCCCGATGACTATGTACGGCAAGCCGATCCCTTGGGAAAAGCAAGCCAAGTACCTAGGCGTGATCCTAGATCAGAACCTTACCTTTAAGGAACATATCAAGGCGGTTCGCGCGCGCGCCTCCTTCGCTCTTAGTAGACTCCAGTTTATACTGACAGCCCGAAGCAAACTGTCTTTAAAATGTAAACTGCGCATCTATACCGCAGTCATCCGTCCCATCATGACCTATGCCTGCGTTGTATTTGCGCACGCTCACCCACGACGATTCCATAAGATGCAGACCCTCCAGAACCGTTTCCTCAGAAGGGTTACGGGTGCTCCTTACAATGTCCGAAACATAGATCTTCCCGTCGACCTAAAAATGCCAACCATAAACCAGTTCATAAAAGCGTTTTATGAACTGGTTTATGGTTGGCATTTTTAATCTAAGCGTTTCTTCGACTGTGGCACCAAACATTCAAACCCCCTGATTTCAGCGGCCGCTCGCTATACTCCCTCCCGCATTAGTAGTATTCGCCGACCAAGGCATATCTTAATCGCCCCCGACGATGTCACCAGTAAGGCCACCAGCACGCTACATGAGCCCAAAACCCAATCGACGTCCTACCGTCCTCGCCGCCGAGGTCCGCCGCGACGCCCAAATCCACGCCCCTCCCGACCCTTGCTCGAGCCAGCCCGCGCCGCTGAGCCTGTAGCTTTAAATTCGTCCCAAAATAATATCAATCCTGATCCAGCTAGTCATTTGCTACCCTCTTCCAGCGACGCCCTAAGCCGAGTTTCGTACCCCACAGGGGGTGCCTTTAACGTTGACGCTTAGTTTTAGTTAGTATTTAAGTTTAAGTCCTGGCTGGAGGCCTTAATTTATTAGGGCAACCACAGGCAAGTCCGCTTAAGCAGACGACAACCTCATAGGTTGACCTGCGAGATGCCAAACAAACAAACAAAAGTGACCGTGAAACTTTTTTCTTCTTTTATTGCGTATTTACATACATTTTTCCATAATAGTGTCAACTTTTTCTTTCGCTAGTGAGATTACTGTATTCATTTTTTTAATTGGGTAGAAATCCAGGTGGTAGGGTGTTAGACGAAGGACGCTATGAACCATGTTCTCTAAGTCAAGTGTCAATATTAAATTAAATAAATCTTTGTTTATTTTGCCAGTATCAATTGATAGAGTTGTGGTTTAAGCATCGATGTAGAGTGCTCTATCGAAATTGCTATACTTGAGTCAGTCAATCATATCTTGTTTGCGACTATTTGTGCTGGGAGCGGGATTTTCTAACGAATTGTTGTAAGATGCATTGGCTACTACCACAACGCTATTGGGCTATAAAGGACCTGGCAAAAAAATTTATGGGCTTGTGCCCCAGAATGTACAGATATCAAATCTTTGTATTTATTAAGTTATATTATAAATTAATAGGGAACAGGGATACCCAATGAGCTGCTAAACGATTTTAAGTACTGGCACATACTTATATTCTTCTTTTGAGTTTGCTATGAATTTTGCTCTTTATATTGCGCGCAAGTTGGTTGAGCGGGATATTTTATCTTGAGATAATATATAGCCCATTATTTTTTAATAAACTTTAAGTATTAATTTTACTATTTATGAACACCCGTATAAATAGACAAGGAGAAAGGAACAGAATATACGTGCATAGGTGATTTCTGAAGAAATCTCTTCCAGCATACCTGCGAGAGGAGAGTATATAAAAAGAGATGTCGACAACGTGCATAAGAGTATAATGGAAAACAAAATTCATTTAAACAAAAAACTATTCTCTAATTTAAATTTACATTTCATTACGATTAATTTATTGCTTCATCTAGACATGCGTCTTTTGTAGATTACCAATGTTCACAAATAACATTAGACGAACTAGTTTCTATTGAAATACTGTTTTTATTTATTTCAGTTTTATTATTTATTGTTATATTGATTTGGATTTAAAATAGATTTGATCTTCATTGTTATGAATTATTACAAAACAGTTAACTAACTAACTATTTAATCTCTTATGAAACCTAAAAAAAAATTGAACCTTATCTTAGCTACTTAAAAATCTTAAAAAATATAATACAAAAACAAACAACTTAAAAATATGAGCCGTCATATTTTTTTTTTTTTTATGTTTTCTTATTTTTATGAAAACATGAAAGCTACAATTGGCAGTCTTTAAGCTCACGGCCCACAACAATACGGCGACAACCACCAATTTATATGTGTATCGGGATAGGCCCTCATCAGCGAAATTACACTTGCACTTTGTAAGTAGGCGTGGATTGTCGGGCGAAGAAAATAGAGAAACTAGTTACAGCACAATCACTTTATTTCACTCACAATTTGTTATAAAATAATCACCATGAAATAACCTGAAGGCAGAGGTCCGACATATTAAATGAAAGTATGAAATATAGCAGTAACCAACTTATTTATTCTAACCGCTTGTTAATTAATTAAATAGATCGCTATAATAGCTCTAGGCACTACAACAGGCGCACCGGGCCGAGCCTGCCACAAGAATGATCCCTTCCAACGCTGCGCACTCGCTTACATAAAGTGGCCTGAGTAGTGGGGAGAGTGGGGAGGTGAATGTGCCACTTTGCACAGCGTAACTCGGCCCGCTGCACTTGTCGTTTACATAGATCACGCCGACACGGCCATACTGACGTGCGGACGTCCTCGTACGCGTAGTCTCATCAAGCATTATCTAAAATGACAGAACGTTATTTATGTTATGTTCGTTCATCCTGACTAGCAATCTGGTATGGATCATCCCTTCACAGTTTGCCACTTACTCTAGACCGCTCGACATCGAGCCTTCGTTATTTATCCTAATACTAGCAATCTGGTCCGGTTCACCCCTGCAGAGTTTGCAACTAATTCTGGACCGCTTGTTATTAAGCCTACAGGACTTTAGCAATCTGGACCGGTTCACCCCTTCAGAGCTTACTACTAATTCTGGACCGTTCATTTTTGAACCTTCAGTACTCATAATTTTTTTTCCTTTTTTTTTTGTTCTCTGGACCAGTTATTGCGGACTCTACAGGGTTACCTCATATGTTAATTATTAGTTTTTATTTGAATTTTAATAATAGACCCAACTTAGACACTCCACCGAACGCGTAGCAGGCCTGTGTAATGCCGAGCGAATCTCAAGTCATAAAGCCAGAAAATTGACACTTCAATGTGCATAAGCGTTCGGTGGTGTCATGTCACCGAATGTGTCGTAGCAGACACATAATTCATGTTCATAACACTAAACTAACAGCGACAAGTATGAAATCTAAATAACAATAATTTTAGTATTGAAGCGCCGTCACGGCCAGACCGATATTCGCGCGTCCGTGTGCGTCTCCATCCTCTTATGTCGCCGTAAGTAACCGCGGGCCCATTTTTCGGATGATGTGGTTGTCCATACACGTAACAGGTGAGACGGTTCGTATCATGACTCTTCGGTGCTGGTGCTCGTTGCGAATTCTTCACTTCGGTTAAAGGTTCGTACTGCCTCTTGCTTCAATCAATTGATTTTTGGACTGTTGTACTTCAACGATGACATGTGCCATGTATCAGTGAAATTTGACGTTTGCGGTTTAGCGGTTGCCGGAAGTCGTGATAGTAAAAACTCCATATTTTGAATAGATTAGACGTTGGTCCACACTTCACTGTCGTTATTATTTTCTTCAGGTTTTTGCCCTTCGAATCCCAATTCTGATATCGGGATAAGCCCTCATCAGCGAAATTACACTTGCACTTTGTAAGTAGGCGTGGATTGTCGGGTGAAGAAAATAGAGAAACTAGTTACAGCACAATCACTTTATTTCACTCACAATTTGTTATAAAATAATCACCATGAAATAACCTGAAGGCAGAGGTCCGACATATTAAATGAAAGTATGAAATATAGCAGTAACCAACTTATTTATTCTAACCGCTTGTTAATTAATTAAATAGATCGCTATAATAGCTCTAGGCACTACAACAGGCGCACCGGGCTGAGCCTGCCACAAGAATGATCCCTTCCAACGCTGCGCACTCGCTTACATAAAGTGGCCTGAGTAGTGGGGAGAGTGGGGAGGTGAATGTGCCACTTTGCACAGCGTAACTCGGCCCGCTGCACTTGTCGTTTACATAGATCACGCCGACATGTGTATATGTTACGTGTTATGTTATGTTATGTGTGTGTTATGTTATGTTTATGTATATATGTGTCGGCGTCACCATTGTAAACAGCATGTGCAACGGGCCGAGTTACGCTGTGCAAAGTGGCATGGTTGCCACCCCACTCTCGCCACTACTCGGGCCACTTTATGTAAGCGATTGCGCAGCGTTGGAAGGTATCATTCTTGTGGCAGGCTCGGTCCGGTGCACCGGCTGTAGTGCCTATAGCTATTACAGCGATTAATTTTATTAATTAACAAGCTTTTGGAATAAAAAAAAGTTGATTACTGCTATATTTCATACTTGCATTTAATATGTCTGACCTCTGCCTTCAGGTCATTTCATGGTGATTATTTTATAAGAAGTTGTGAGTAAAATAAAGTGATTGTGCTATAACCAGTGTCTCTATTTTCTTCGCCCAACAATTCAAGCCTACTTACAAAGTGCAAGTGTAATATCGCTGATGAGGGCCTATCCCGTTTGTTTGTAGCTTTTGGCTTTACCAAAAAGTTCCCGGGCACTATGCGCTGTGATTTAGTTTACTATAAATAGCAGGTACGAGTATTAGAAAAAAAAAAACGTTAAATATGAATCGCTGAATACTGAGCCGTGGTGAAATGCAACACATCGGTGTCCTTTTTGTTTCATGTTGTGCCTGTTAACTCAATTACAGAACCAGTTATTATAGGTAGGGATCTATTAGATAATGGTATCCATGTACGTATAGATATTGACAAAATTACATTATATTTGGGGAAAGAAGTTAACGTTACTGAAGAGTTTCATTATTGTTATATAACATCAACACTGACCAAATAACGCAAATAACTTTATTTAGTAACACAAAACTTAAAAGTTACACCCGCAATAGAAATAATTACCGAAGATAAGGAATGCGATACCGGTGCGACAATAAAGCAACGCAGCAGTAGGGCAAGTCTGTTTATTGGAGTAGTGTTTGATAATTTAGAAAGTGATTTTATAAATTTAGTTTTGAAAATACCAAACGTTTAGTTTGCAGTCTATACCTCTTTAGGTAGCTTATGATGTTGTTGCACTCTCCCAAAAATAATTCTTCTCTCGCCATGGACTGTCCGCACTCGCGTTAGTAAAATGTGATCCTTTCTACGACTGATGCGATTGTGTTCCTGATGTATTTTTGTGTGAATGAACTTACTTAGAATTTTTCTTATAAGTATGCTGGTACAAAGCGTGAAGTTGTTTAATATTCATGAGTTTCGTTTCCCTGCAAATTTTAATTGTAGGTGTAAGGTAATCATAGTGAAAGAATAGTTTAATTTTATTTTGAGCGACCTGTCACATATTTCACGTGATTTACGTTTAGAACCTTGAATCAAATTAAAAGGGACCATCAAATGGACAGACATAAGATATTCACAAGACAGTGATCAAATTACTAACATCAGAACCGGTTCTGACTATAATTATTTGACTGTAACGCACTGATGGAACTGCACACCGAGCTCCGAGGGTACGGGGAATATTGATCCGTAGAAAGTTTATCGTTTCTTATGTCTTGTCTGACTTTAGCCGACGAACAACTGATACAGAATCGCAATGTTGTTTTTGCAAGTTGGAGACCCTGGCCGTCATTGAAGCTGTTGAAGATTTCGAGGGGCATATACTGTGTTTACAGATTGTAGCTCCCTCAAGGCATCAAGTTCAGTGATTGGCTGCGCTCCAGGTGCTGTCGGCCCTTTTGCGGGTCTATGATTTCGATAGAGTCCATGGGCAATGGAGTGGAATAGAGCATGCAGATTTTCTGTCCCAGAAATCTAATTACGGAGTTGGTGCATGGTCCCGTCCCACCGTTTGGGGGGCAGGAAAAATTGTCCAGTTTGTGAAATTGATTCGTCTTTGGCTTTCATTGTAGTGGGACCAGAGTGACTCTAGATCCAGGATCTTATCGGTGGGCGTAGCAGTCAGGCAGTGGCTTACACATGCGATGTTCGTGGGTTAGGATTGAGCGTGGTAAGTGTCTGTTGGCTTTCATTAGTCCCGGGGTCACTAACATGGACTTTGATAAGTCGTGTTCACACAGAGGTTGGACTCCTTGGTGGGGACGAAGCCCTTGCTGGAGTTTGTGAGAAATGCTGGTTCCCTGAGATGGCAAGGTGAGTGCGAAAGTAATTCGTGCATTGTTGCTGGGCCTCAAGGGGTTGTTCAGGGCTGAACGGGTACGGGGACTCCTTCCAATGCTTAAAGTTTTTGAAAATTGGCATACTGTACATAATATAGACATCGCGAGGAAGTTGCGTGGAGGAATCTATGGCAAGGAGTATTCTTGTCATTGTTGACTTTTTCACTAAATGATTCGAGTGCACTTCCTAGTTGTGGATGCAGGATGCAGCTGGTGCTGTTGAAGCACTAAAGGAACCTCCTGTAGTCTGTCTTTTCGGGGCGATTTCGCGGATTATTTCGGATCGGGGCCGGTGTTGTATTGGGGCAGACAGAGCAATGTTACGGTGACCATGGTGTAAGTTTGCACCTAGTTGCTACCGGTTCTGGCAGGGCAGGTGTTCGGGTAGAGAGAGTCATGCGGACATTGGGGTGCTTACTTATTATAATAAAAGGTGAATCTTCATATTCTGAGAGAATATTGGGAGAGCTGCTGCGTCGCAGTGAGAAAAATGAGACCGTTTTACAGGGGCGATTCCTTCTTCATTGAATGTGACAGAGAGGTCCGACTGGGCTTTGCCGGGAGTACGGACTTCCCTTGGTTATGTGTCTAATAGAGCATACAAATATAGTCGTAAGCATTTGCGTGCCATGTTCTGGGGATGTGAGGGCTTGGTAGATGTAGATACCACCTTGACTGGTAGCTTGAAGGAGGCCGAGATGGCGGCAGTTTGCGATTGGCGAGTGGAATCGGTGTCGTCGGGTGGTAGCAGTGATGTTTTGTCTATTTGTTATTCACATACGTTAACAGCCCGCTCTGGAAATCTCTCGGCCTCTGAGAGTGAAGAAACGTAATTATAGATAACATTGATACTAATCTGTGAGCTAAAGTAACTGTGTAAGGATAATGTAAGGGACCGACTCATGCGGGTTGACATCCTATGATGTGTTGTTGGGTGGTCTAAAGATCTGGCTTATGAAGGCCGATGTTCTTGATCATATTATATAATAACTTCTAATTTTATAATACCTTCTGGGTAGATTTATTACTCTTTGTGAACAAAGCCTTTTGAATTTACCGTACACCTTAAAGACTTGCACACACTGGTGTGACGAGCAGTGCCTTTATGTCACACGCTAGCTTTCGCACCTGTGTGAGGGAGCCTAAATTTGAAGATCCTTGAAGATGAGATTTATAATTTTTCCTACTTTATTTATCTAAACAATTCAAACAATTTATTTCATTTATTTTAATATTTTATTCTTTATAATCATAATTATAATTATTTCGTACTTACAATTTTGTCTTTAAACTTTGGTTCTCCCTTATGTCACCGAGTTTGTCATCTGCATTTCATTACAGAAATTTCACAAACACTATTTAAAAATAGCCATACGGACACTTCCAACGAAATCATCCTTCCGTTTTTAAAATTCCATCAGAACATTCATTACATAATGCGCCATTTAATTATTACGTAATTATTACCAGGTAGAACAATAACATTAACAGTATGTCAAAACGTCAAACCTATACGTAAATGACAGCTGCGTGCACAGTTTTTTTTTTTTTTTTTAATTTATTTATTTATAGCAACTTAAACTATCCTTACAGGGTTACCCTAATGCGACAATTAAGAACTTAAACTAATAATCTATACTATATACTTAAAACACGAAAATTATAATATAAACTATTATACAAATACAAATAACACAAAATAGCATAACATACACACAGCATAATATACTAGGCTAATTATTTGCTTGTAGCATAGTATACCTTTGCGAATTCACTCATGCATCAAGTAAACACATCAATCTGGGTTTGGAGGTCGTTGATGGTACGGATAGCTCTGGTAAGGGGTGCCTTGGCAAGCAGGTTAGTTCTGGCTGTAGGCGCCCATAGCGGTCCGGTACACACAGGTTCAAGCGCTGCAATGCTCCCGCGTTACTCTCCACTCCACGAAGCACCCTTACCAAGTTGGTGACCAGCGCAAACTCCCGTCGGACCTGGAGTTGATTATAGCCAACCATGCCCAGGATAAACAGAGTGGGATACATCAGTGGGTAAAACGGATTTACTCCATATAATTTCATGTACAAATGGCGCGTGAATTTGTTCTGAAAGCGCTCCAGCATGACAGAATACTTAGCTTCATGTGGAGCCCATATACCCGCACTATGTTCCAGATGACTCCTGACTAGTGCATCATACAGGACCCTAACTACTGTGATGTTTGTGAAGCTTTGTGTCTGTCTCAGAACAAATCCTAAGTTTCTGTATGCCTTCTTACAGATCTTGGTTACATGCTCACGGAATGACAGATCGGGAGTCATGAAAACACCCAAGTCTCGCACCTTCGGGTCCTTTGGAGTGGTGCCGCATCCACCACGTACTCATAGAGCAGAGGTGCACGAGCACGGGTGAAACTCATCAACGAGCACTTGGATACGATACAGTACAGTTTGTTTTCATGACTCTATTTTACTATTCGATCGATGTCTTCCTGAAGGCGCCTGCAATCAGATTCAGACCTAATCTCAAGCAGCAACTTGAGGTCATCTGCAAATAACAAGCAAAAGCCATGTCTTACGACTTCCGGCAAATTGTTTATCATTATAATGAATTCTAATGGCCCCAAGTTGGTGCCCTTGTAGTGACCGACACACTTAAGTTAAAATATTAAATTAAAAGTAAAATAAAATAAAATGTAAATTAGATATTTCTATAAAATTAATTATAATTTATATACACATATTTACAAAATAACTTAAAACTAGACTTATCTATAATCAACATTCATTATAAAACTATTCAACATTCAATGAACAAACAAACAAGTACAAATATTGTATTAATAGATAATTCCTTATCAGCTGGCCGGTGGAGCTATGACGCGTCTATTGTTCTAGCGGCTCGTCATGCGAACCGTGTGAGCGAGCGGGACGGTATCATTGTGCGTTGCACTCATACACGTGCGGCGCGCGCGCGGCATGACTTACGGGTTAGTACGCTCACCGCGCGCGTTGCCAAACATCAACTGATCTCGCGATCCTGGCTTCACGGCATTAGCTAGTAAACATTGAAAGCTTTCTGTTTTTTACCTTTCACTATCTATACGTGCCTTTCTCTGCTATCTACATTTCTAACACTCCTTCTTAACTAAGTGTAACTCTTGTGTGTGTAAACTGAACCTGTGACTGTGATCTAATAAACTTTCATTCTTCTCCTTGTGTACTTGGAAATGAGTACTTTAAACCTATTTCTACCTATCACACGCTTCCTAACCACTACACCCTGACTTACCCCAGACCAAGTGTAATATAAGTCAGATTCACATCCGTTGTAGTCCACATACTGCTGTCTGCCTTGCATGTAACTAGTAAAAAACTGCAATAGATGCTGGGTAAATCCGACCTCTGCTAGCTTTCGCAGTAAGAAGTCATTGTCGACGGTGTCAAAAGCTTTTTTGAAGTCTAAATAAGCTACGTCGACCTGCACCCCACCATCAACCACCGGCACCACGCATCCCATGAAATCAAGGAGATTGGTGGCAGTGCTGCGCCCCGGCCGGAATCCGTGCTGAGCAGCCGATAACTGTCCGCGCACTTGCTCTGGCATACAGCGCTGAATGGCAGCCTCAAACACCTTTTCCGGCGTCGACAACACCGCCACCGGCTTATACCCATCGATGTTAGTTCCCGCCCTGCCTTTGGGCACTGGGATGACTCGCGTAATCTTCCACCGAGCTGTGAACTTCGCAGAATGAAGACAGGCGTTAAATTTTTAAAGTAGGGCAGTAGTAGTAGGTATTTACTTGAACCACAATAGAATTAACTCGTATTTGGAAACATAACCTACTTTCCCACCTAAAAACAGAACCCACAAACAAAGCCATGTCCTAACCGAGCTATACTACAAACGAGAATTTGATTGAAAACCGAGGGGCTTGCTTAAAATTCAACATTAGACGTTACTCTGGTTGAATTTGTGCCGCTACTAACTGTTAACGATTAGATTTCGTGTAGGAAAGGTTGTATTGCCAACATTACGATTATTTAGGGCTAAATGGTTTTTGATCAAAGTAATGGTATTTATATGACCCCACCATACCTCGATATATAAATTATGATGGAACTTCGCCCAAGTCTTGGCTTTCCTTTGAGACTACAAGACTACATACTGGAAGTCTTCAATTTGACGGGAAATTTATACTGTACTGCAAAGCAATTGTTTTACGCAGGCAAAAAAATCTATATCAATTTAATCCAATCTTAGTATATCGTTATGCTAAACTTAGTAGTTTTCGAAAGGTTGATACTACGACAGCCTCACAGAGATTGGTCGATCATTACCTGCTCAGAATTTCTTGTTCTATGTTGTGGGAAGTCGGTATTATATATGGAGCGACTGCCTCTGACCTCCGCAACCCAGAAGTCAGATAGGCAGTTACTGGGTTACACGACATCCCTTCTTGGTAATGATAAATGATTTTATTTCTGTAAGTAGGTTTGTACAAACACTTCAAACTTTTTTTAAACTAGATGAGGTCGGCGTTTCCTATCTGACTGTCTCTGAGAAGAAAGGATAATACAAACTCATAGGTCAGTCTCCTTTAAAGTCCAGACATAATCTTGTTCAGATCATGAGAAGACCATGTGGATTGATGTCTGAAATGGTATTTTGAGGAAAGAACAATAAATAACAAAAAAATAGTACAAAAGTAGTAAATATTCATGTCATTGTTTATTTTACAGATCATATGAGGACCATGTAGGTAGGTGTTTGAAATGGTCTTTTGAGGAAAGAACCATACAGATTTGAGTGGGCCTGTCCAGTCAGTGCACGCATTTGCCATTAATCGTGAAGCTCAACTCAAAACATAAGGAGTTCAACGAGTCGACGAACAATAACACGTAAGGCCACACGGTAAAACTGGTTGCCAGGCTTTTGGGCTTTTGACTTCCCGTAACGACTGTCTTACCAAATATTTACGAATAACAGCTGTCACTGACGGATTAACGTCAAAGCATGGAGGAATATCAGTATGTAATGAATGGTCACCCATCCACGAACCGACCGCGGCAAGCCCAATTTATCTATTTATATCTTGGAAAAAGGATGGTCCAGCTCCATACGACAATCCTGTCTAGACAAAATCACACTGGTTGCTAATTTAATTGTATATTTTTTCTTTTTTAACTCAACTCAATAGTAACCAGTTAGCTGAGTGGCTGATGGGCTGATAGTCTATGGTGCACCAGGAGTATCTTCACCTAAGTATTGCTACTAGTGCAGGCTACTATAAGATGGGTTATTCTGGTCTAGAGGTTGACTTTAACCAAGAAACTTCTTTATTTTTTGTTTCCTTATTCTTTGTTAGTTTCTATTTTCTGGCGAATTGTAAGTGTACTATTAGGTACACCTCTGCCTAACCCTTCGAGGATTACGGGCGCAATTTTAAATTATGTTCTTTCTTTGTCTGTCGTAGTAAGAGTATTTTTAAAGCTTGCATCAACGAAATCCAAGCAATAAAGCAGAGCCGTGAAGCCTTCACCTTGGTAGTTATGTTCCCAATAGTCTGAACACCTAAGATTTAACTTAGCCGTGTGAACCTTGGCAAAGTGCCATCAGAACACCGGAATGTGCTTGCTATCTTGGACCCATACTCCCATATCAGTGCCAAATGATACAGCTTCTAAGCTTTTATAAAATTCGATTCCAGCCCGGAGTGTTAATTGACCTTGTCATTACTACATAGATATTAGAATTTAATTTGGCGTAGAGTTTTACCTCCAAATTCCATTAGTCGTTTTCGCACTTCTTAAACTCTTTTCTCAAATACACGGCCATGTCCATACCGCAGTACCACTGATATATTTGTAATGTCAAAGCAAATTATGAACAATCAATCGCATGACTCTAGTAACAAAATGATGTCGATAGCGCCTTTATTCTTTAAGGGTAAGGGCGGTTTTCGTAATTCGAGCATTAGATTGAATATATTTAACCATTTACTACTCTTTGTCTCCTGAAGAGTGGTTAAATGTACTTTCATAGGTAATTTGAGACTCTATTGACTCACAATGAATATGAAATAACGTTAGAGAATCTAGACTAATTAATAATTATGAGATATGCCTTAGGTCGTGAACCACAGCAGTCTTTTCTAAACTACAAATAAAGCTTCCAAACAAACATATTAACTTGAAACTTACAATACAAGACGTACAAGCTTCCTAAAAACAAAACGACCTAAACCGAAATTCTCGTCCTCAAAATCGTGCGACACTTAGTAAGGGCTCCGTTCATTTGAATTCCATGGTTGCATTTGAATTGGAGATTTGCCATGCGTTAATGTATAACCGACGCTGGATGTCCCGAACGGTAGCCGTTATCTTGCTAATTAAGAGCTTCATCTAGGAAGATGGTTCCCTTATCGAATGAGGTTTTAGGCAGGTTTAGCAATTAATGGTGTTTGGTTATTTTGTTTTGGATTCTGCCGAGGGATTTTGTGCAGGCTTGGCGGTGATACGACCTACTTCCTGGCTTTGGTTAAGGCATGCAGGTGATTAGTCCCAATTTTTCAGAAAAAAAAGGGTGTTGGAAATCTGGTGTCAGTGTGACAAAATCTAGTAGTTGGATAAAAACTTATCGACATTTTTAGAGTGAAGTCAATTCTATAGATGTGGCTAGAAATTCAATTGCAAGTTTTTGATTCAAACTAACTCGATATTCTTAATGAAAAACATTTTTTAATGGTTTAATTAAATCATTAAGCCATTTCCGAATATCAAACTTTATTTCGATTGCATTCAAGTTCTTACTACAAAATCTTATTATAAACTAAGTTAAGTTGGGAATCGAACCCAACACAACTTAGTTTTAGGCTCGGCTCAATTAACACTCGCTTCAACGGACTACACCGTAACGAACGATACTTATTCATAACCTAATTGATCAATTGCTTGTCTGGGAAAGTTTATAATTTGTAATAAGCATGGCAATTAACTATTGCCTATTTACATATTCCACTTTTTCATTGCAGTTATCAATGTTGTTTTTAGAGCTTTATGACAGTCGTTAGGTTTGAAATCTTGGCCCAAAGTGAGAACTAGTTTTGAAATAAGACGAAAAGCCTTTTCTAAAGTCCAATTCCATACCACATGAAATTATTTTCTCGCGGACAACTTGAATCACAGCTATACGCTGATCATTCCTCAGAATTTTGCCTACTACTTATACTAACGTGACGTTATTCTTAAGTATCTTCATTAGAATTCCACTGCGGGATTTGAATTGTGTGAGGCTTTAATCTGAAACCGACGTTGGATGTCGTCTTGAGCTCCTTATTCTACGAATTAAGGTCTTCTTGATCGATCCAGTATCAACTTAGGAGCATGGAGGGTGGAACTAGGTCAAAATTGCATGCGCCGTTTTAGATTTTGGGTGGGGAAGCAATGTGAGTTGCGCTAATGATTCACGATGAGACCCAGCGTCCTCAACAATGTAACTTAGTCAACAGACTTGGGATATATCTCATTTAAAAGGTCTTGGCTTACTGATCATTCTTAACATGGCGAAAACCGTGAAAAGTATGGGGTTTTCAGGGAAAAGAAGAAAATGTAATGGTACTGCTGTAGTACATACTATTACATACATAATCGGCCTATTATGTTTCCACTGCTGGAACACATGCCTCCTCGAAACTGAACTGGCGAAAACCGTGAAAAGTATGGGATTTTCAGGGAAAAGAAGAAAATGTAATGGAACTGCTGTAGTACATACTTACATAATCATCCTATTGTGTTCCCACTGCTGGGACACATGCCTCCTCTCTGTGAGAGGGAGTGGGCCGTAATCCACCACGCGGGCCCAGTGCGGGTTGGTAGATATTTTATTACTGAAAGTTCTTCATATTGTATTTTATTTTTCATGTTATCAAATATTCACGCTGGTATACCGCGCAGGTGGTAGGTAGAGATTGTGTACCTACAACCCGATTTCAAAATTTAGTTAACAGACTTGAGGCATAAATAACATTTATAAGGGCATGGCTTACTGATCATTCTTTACTAAGATGAAGACCGTCAAAAGTATGGGGTTCTAAGGGAAATCAACAAAATTTAGTCATAAGTCCGGAACCCTAAAAAGTAACAATTAAAATATCACGAAAAATATTTATTTTATATTTTTTATTGTGTATAATTGACAAATTTGGATACCGTTCGCTTGTGCTGCCGTTCGTCGATATGTTTTACACACTTACGCATTGATTGCAAGAAAGAGTTAATTCGATTAAAAAACAATAAATTATAAATAATATGTAGTCCTGTCTCCTAAGATACAAGACTACCTAGTTTAGGAGACAGGGTTATCAAGTTACGAGTGATGGGATTGTTTATTGGCAAGAGTGGATCTTCGACTGCATGTTTTAGTTTCAGGTAAATAAATAGCAAGTAGCAAAATTCCAAAAGATTTTTTAAAACTATTAATGTAAATATTCAGTAATACACACTCACTCACACTATAAAACCCAACCCCTCTTTCCCTCTTCTTCTTTGTAAGAGGAATCAGGTGAATGCAGAGCACTGACCGTGCGATATTAATTACTGCAAATCCATAGGTTAGTGCTCAACCCCGATAAGAGTCAGGCGGTTCTCTTATCGAGACGTCGTCGACTCCCTCCCCCACTTCCCAGCCCGATCACTATGTACGGCAAGCCAATCCCTTGGGAGAAGCAAGCCAAATACCTAGGCGTGATCCTCGATGAGAACCTTACCTTTAAGGCTCATATTAAGGCGGTTCGCGCGCGCGCCTCCTTCGCTCTTAGCAGGCTCCAATTCGTACTGACAGCCCGTAGCAAACTGTCCCTCAAATGCAAGCTCCGCATCTATACCGCAGTCATCCGTCCCATCATGACCTATGCCTGCGTTGTATTTGCGCACGCTCACCCACGTCATCTTCATAAGATGCAGACCCTCCAAAACCGTTTCCTCAGAAGGGTCACGGGTGCCCCCTTCTATGTCCGTAATATAGATCTTCACGTCGACCTCAAAATGCCAACCATAAAACAGTTCATGAAACGCTTATCAAAGCGTTTCTTCGACTGCGGCATCAAACATTCTAACCCCCTGATTACAGCGGCCGCCCGCTACACTCCCTCTCGCATTAGCAGTATTCGCCGACCAAGGCATACCTTAATCGACCCCGACGACGCCACTACCCTCCTCCAGGAGAGTAGTAAGGCCACTAGCACGCTACAAAAGCCCAAAACCCGATCGCCGTCCTACCGCCCTCGCCGCCGAGGCCCGCCGCGACGCCCAAATCGACGCCCCTCCCGACCCTTGCTCGAGCCAGCCCGCGCCGCTGAGCCTGTAGCTTTAAATTCGTCCATAAATAATACCAATCCTGATCCAGCTAGTCATTTGCTGCCCTCTTCCAGCGACGCCCTAAGCCGAGGTTCGTACCCCACAGGGGGTGCCCTTAGCGTTGTCGCTTAGTTTTAGTTAGTATATAAGTTTAAGTCCTGGCTGGAGGCCTTAATTTATTAGGGAATCCACAGGCAAGTCCGCTTAAGCAGACGACAACCGCATAGGTTGACCTGCGAGATGCCAAACAAACAAACAAAAAAAAAATAGGTTAGTGCACTACAGAGCGATGTTTCATAATCTAATTAAGTAATATTGAAAAAATAATCAAAATAGCGAAATATGTGCCGGCTATTTGCGATGTTGTCAACTTTCAAAATGCAATCTGTAGAGTCAGGTGGTCAAATGCGAGCGAGCATATCGTGAAAAAACTAGGAGCTTCGAATACCTAGTCCGCTTGATAATGTATGGTAAACAGTTCATTTGGCTGCTGAAGGGCAACAAAATAGTAGAAGCTGACACGTTAGGGGAAGATTATACGATTTTCAGGGCTTGACAATTATTTCCTTTAAACCTTTCATTTAAATCTGTCAGTGCGTGTAAGTGAAGTGTACGATTTTTTTTTTTATCATTGTTCCCTTCAAACAGTGCACCTGCCATGTATTCTTGAAAAAAACAAGATTATTAAGGACGAACAAAATGAGTTTCGTAAAAATAGAAGTATAGCATTGGCAGCCTTTCAATTATAAGAAATAACAGACTGTATTCACAAGAAAATACCTGTTACAGTTTTATTCATGGATATGAGTAAAGCGTTTGATCACGTTTCTCATGAACGATTATTGGAAAAGGTTTCCCGATATGGAATCAGAGGAACGGCATATAACTGGCTGGAATCTTATTTGTCCGACAGAGTGCAATCAGTGAAAGTAACAAATCATACCAATTTTTGCTTATTTTTAATATATATGGCGTGCAACAGGGCAGTATATTAGGGCCGCCAATGTTTGTCTCTACATAAATTATTTCCCAGAAGTTATAAATCACAAATGTGAAGTGTGGACTGTTTCCTAACGATACTACAATTATTTTCAAGGGACGAGATAAGAGTTCGTACGAAAAAGAAATAAACAATGCTCTTCAGAGAACTATTGAGTGACTAGAAGATAATAATTTAAAAGTTAGCATTAATAAAACATAATTTATGCAAATTCATACCTATCGATCCAAACCGCTGGCCCTAAACATATCTTATTAAGGAGTCGCCCTAGCAGAAACTGACTCTGTTAAGTTTCTGGGAATAAATTTGGATAAATTTTGCTCATGGAAAAATCATATAAAATGACATTTGTGTTAAGCTGCGAGGTATCTAGAAATGCCGCAATAACGGTTTTCCATGGCTATATAACCACCACTCTAAGGTATGGTATTATCCTGTGGGGTAGTTGTGTTGAGATTGACCAAGCATTCGTAATCCATTCTTTAGGAAATATAAAATACTAACTCTACCATGTATTTATATTAGACTTTTTCACGAAGCTTCAAGCTACTATGCTCCACGATCTATTTATGCTAATATGTAATTTCAACCGAGGACGAATCTAACATTTACAAGTAACAACAGTTATATTATGTGCATAAAGTTGTATAATAAAATACCAAATTCCATAAAAACGCTAACGCAAAAATGCTTTTATAGTGTATATGTCTTTTTGGATTATAAATTGTAATTTTTGTAAGTTGCACTAGCAATGAAAAATTTGTATTTCAAATCTTTTCCATTAAAGATATGATTATTATTGACATTTATGATTATTATTTTTGCATTGTTATATTGACATTTATTTAATTCATTATTACATTTTTAATGGATTATTTGTTTAATGACTTCATGATTGTGACAAATAATTAATTTAAATATATTTTTGAACATTATTTTAAATTTGCACGCCGAAATTAAAGGCAGAATAAGAGAAGAATTTTGTACTTTTTACCAACCTTCTGTACCTTATTCATGCAAATAAATGATATTGTTTTTTTTTTCACCACCCTTGGTTGACTGGTAGAGAATGTCTAAGGCATTAAGTCCGCTTTGGTACCTCTTTGGGTTCGAGAAGTTTAAATAAAAAAATAACTGATAATAAATACAATGATCGTCAAGCGTCCATCGGAAAAATCGGCAGCCAGAAGGGCCTTGTACTTTTGGACAAAAGTTGGGTGGCAATATTCCCAGTAGAGTGAAAATGTAACAAATAATAAATAGTTTCGGTGCTTTTGTTTCGAATTGAACAAACAATTAAGTTAATAAGGAAACTGTTTGATCTCATCGAGAAAGTTATAAAATACCGTTCGTCTTTTGTTATTTGTGATTTAAATTCAGATTTATAATTTAAATTCCGTGTGTGAAAAACGAGTTAAAATTATGTAAATTCCACTTTTGAATTCTCGAATAACAAAATTCACAGACCTTTCAAATATTAAGCACTTAGCTAAGTCGTAATGAAAATTTGACATTGTAACGTGAAAATGCGTTTATGAAGCGAATCAGAAATCATCCTCTTATACAAAGCCCTTACCTGCAAAATCCGCAACAGTCTGAATCACATTTCTCGCATGTTCAAAACAAAAAAAACAACGAGTTAACGTCTACACACGATAGTTTCACGAAAAATTCAAAACGTCAAAAATGTTCAGACATCGAGTGCGGAACTTTTTATATTCAGAACTTTTATTTCGCGGCGACGGCAGAAACTGCGTGCGCAGAACACGCGCTCGAACATTGCAGCGTCCAACAGCGTACTGAACTGAACCATTTTTGTCAAGCTACCTCAAGAGCGCATTTACTGGTGGTGGTCAACTCAATTTTGATATGATTGCGTTTTTATTTCAAGCGGATAAGGGTTGTTTTAAAACTGATGTAAACTTTTTCAGCTGTAAAAGTATTTGGAAATGAATGTTGCACGTACAACGAAATATTCATATGGTCACACAGTAATTTGTGTACGAATGGGAGTCTGGAAGATAACGCATGGAATTTTAATGTTGGCAGTATTGTGTTCAACGCGTATATGTACTGTCAGTGTTCAGAAGTTTGTTCAAAACATTATATTTATAATTGTAATAATGTTAGAGATTGCCACAGAAATTCTATTTATGTGAGAACATTACATTTGGTTTCACAGAATACCAATAAAAACCGGAAAAACTCTGTTCTTAAAATTTCGTCCTAATTTTAACTCGGGTTCAAAAATATATGTAAATGATCATAAGAAAATGTATTTTATGTGCATTTTAACGACTTCTTCCATGTGCCGATGTGACCGGAAGCTTATTTGAATTTCAAAAGAAAAATTAGTTCACGAGATCATGATTAGCATATTAGTTCTCTGCAGCTTCAGAATTTTGCATATTTGTGTTCATTATTAAAGTAAAGCTTAGCTTAAGTTATTTTAAAATCTTGTAATAGAGGTGTCCGAGTAAGATTTAACCATATTGCTACATACTGTTAGAAGGAACACCGTTACCAGATGCAGAAATCCCTTAGATGTGGAAAGCACTGCCTTACCGTACAAACTTAGGTGTAGTGAGCCGTCATTCCATCTGATGCTAGGGATTGACTTTATTTACAGTTTACTTCACTAAAGTTTTCGGGGTGAGTTTTTACAGAATAGAACGGCTGTTGTTGTGGCGATGCTTGAGGGAGAGGCTTGGGTCCAGCAGTGGACGTCTAGGCAGAATGATAAAATATTTTTCATATTTTGGAAGAGTTATCTAACCTGTTTTCTTAACACTCTGGCCATCACAAAAATCTTTAAAGCCTATAAGAAATACAAAACTGTACACAAACAAACTGAACAAAAAAAAAATGATTTTAAAAGTTCACTTCCTCATCATTTTCACAGAGTCCAAACATAATCGTTAATAATATTCAAGTTTACTTCCAATTCCATATTTTCCAAATACGACTGAAGCGATATTATTTATACCTTACGATTCAAAAGGCTTATTTTTAAATATTGTTGCCATAAAACTTTTCGCTTTGTCCCTACAGAATAACGCGCCGAAAATGGGCCAGGGCAGCAGGCGTGCATGCTTGGAATATTTCAGTAAAATAAATAGGTTGGATTCAATTATTTTCACCCTTGTTTCATGGCACAGAGTGGTCAGGATTTCAGGTGTGTTAGGTAGTCAGCTGTTTAGCTTGAACACTAGGAAGCGATGTAGTATAGGCGATTTTCAGTGCTAGTTTTTTGGTACTCAAAGGCGTATACGCAAAAAGTGTAATTTGAAGAACATACGAACAGTAAGTATGAATTTTCTATTAAGTAATTAGTGATACCTTACCTTTTCTTTAAATATTGAAACGAAGCATTGACAGGCTAGATGTCTCGTCTCATAGAGAAGGAATGAGCAGTGATGTTCGTAATTTATAATATTATGACTTTCCAGTTGTCCTTTTCCTTTACACACTCCTTTTGCTTTGTTTCATTCTGTTTTAATTGCCACAGTTATTTTTTTACAAAATCGCGAAAATTGACCTTTTCAGGTACGGTTTTGCAACACCATGACTATCATAGCTATTTTAGAGCCCTTTGTTGTAAAAAAATATGTAAGCATATCAATTATTTCAATTAACAATTTGTATTTCAATTAATGAAGAATCACACATATTTCTAGAGTATGCCAATTACTTAGTACTAGTTGCTAGTTATTTCTTGATCTATACAGAGACACAGAGTAACACCCTTTGACCTCTGGGGTCTGCTGGGACAAACTACTTGTTCACACACAACTCGCTGAAGGTACTAAAGGTATACTACAAAAAACAACAAGGTATACTAAAGGTAAATATATCAGGGATGTAACGGATTGGACTGATTTAGTGGACTCTAGGATTGTTTATGAACTGTAATTATCGGCTGTGTGGTCAGAAAACGATGAGGTTGTCCTATATTAAAGGGGTGTGAGTTGTTGTATACTTGTATGTGCTAACAACAACATAATTATTGCGATCGTCTTCTGTAAAAAGCAATGATTTTGCACAAAAACTTCATGTACTCGTTTAAAATACCGATGTTCATGTCAATAAATAAACTCTCAGCAAACTGCTTGAAGTAGATAGTCATTTCGTCAGTGATTATGATTGACGATATTGTGGTTATTCTTACGACTAAAATGATTAGTATTCAGTGCCTAGTAGCACTGAATACTAATCATTTTAGTCGTGAAAGGACACTGATTTTCCAGTTACAGGTAATTTTGTCCGGATTAGAAGTTACGTTATTAACGTTATTATGATTTCAAAATATAGTTTTCATAGATTCTTAGATAACAAAATTGGGGCTGTGATGATTTTACAATCATTTGAAAAGAGATGGACAAAAATGTGCCCCACGGCGTACAAACATAAAATCAAAATCAATAGTCATTTATTCAAATTAGGCTGAGAATCAGCACTTTTCGAACGTCAAAATTACATAAGACAGTCCCCCAAAACGCCCGCCCTTCACCACTTCCTTGTGCTTTAGCTTGGGAAGAAGAAGTGGCGTAACAAACTCCCCAGCAGCACAGCTATCTGTTCGGTTAGAAGAACTGGATTCTAAACAATTGTAAGTAATTACCGAATCATTAAATTAATTGCCATACGACAGCTAGCCACGCCAATGCCAAAAAAAATATTAAAAAAAAATTGAATGTAAATAACACTTAATACTTTTGTTTATTTGAATTACTTAATGAAATTATTTTCATTGTAGACAATTGGAAAAATAAGACTAACTTTTCATAGCAGAGTTATGTGTGAATAATCATAATTAAAAGTTTTTCTGGTTGATTTGCTTTAAAAACCGTATTATGTTGGCATATAATATTACAAAGATCAGAACAGGGAAAAGTAATAAATAAAGGCATTTAAAATAAACGCATAGCGGGCCTAAAACATACTTGTGAATTGTTCGTAACCTTAATGTCATAATTCTTTTTTTTTTTGTGTTTTCTTGTCTATAAATTGAACCATTTATGAATGAATTTACAATTTGTGCAGTTACGGATAGGATGATTTCCCGTTATTACTGGCAACACCGCCGACTAATGTAAATTGTCAATATAATAATCCCTCTTCGACGTTCGCGCATGTTTTCTCGTTCGAATTTTGTTTATGTTTCATTGTTTTTGGTTATACGTTTATATTTTATACGAGTGCTCCTCTAATAATAATTGTAAACTGTGTAATATATACTTAAGGAAAATTGACATTTTACAGGCATGTATTACCTATAGTATCACAATTAGAGAATGCATCAGGCGGCATGTAACATCATCGTCGCGTCATATTCGTGAACGGGCGCCGTCAGTTGGGACTGGTCATCTCTTAGCTGCCATGCCATGGCTTATTTTATTAAAATAGAAATTGGATTGTTTTTTTTTTCTATTTTTTGCTGCTCTCTGGACGCTTGTAATGTCTACGTTTTTGTTCAGGCACTTCTGAGTTACTGTTCGGGTTTTCAGTTCGGGGTAAATTCCATGTAAAATGTTGTCCACAATCGATCAATGAGCTAAAAGATTTGTGAGTGCCGTAGAAGGAAACTTAAGTTGCCATTATAAGACACTTTGAATAATCAATCTATCCACTATTGCACATGACCCTAAAAGCATAACCAGCGAATAGAGTACAATAATGTTTCGTGTACCTACCGTGGGTAGTAAAGTCTACAATTTTGGCAATGAGCGTTTCGCATTCATGCAGAGCTGAAAGTACAAAAGATAACTGGAGAGTCAATCAAACTTTACGTGTTCCAAATCTGCCTACCCCTGTGACAAAAACAGTAGTCATGTCTATATATCCGAACAAACCTCCAATACATCGTGCCTCGCTTCATAGCAAATTCGTTCAACTCGCACTAAAGTTAAGAGCTTGGCTCAAATATTCGCCAAACTACCTCCAAAGATTCCACGAACAACAATTTGATCAAACAAATGACATATCTTTCTTAAAGCATTTATACAATCAAATAGCTATCTAGCTGGGATTTACTTGGTATGTTCCTAGTTTGAAATTTATTGGGCCAAATACAATTTGCTGGATTATTGTTGGAGGCATTGTAAACCAACCTAGCTTCAAAACACATAAGTTTTATAAGTACTAGGAATATTTCGCCGTGTATCGTGATAGACGGTTTAGTGAATTACGCTAGGTAGCAAATAGTTTCATCATTTCACATTTCTAGGAATCCTTGATTGCTTAAAGTTTAAATGGCAATGTCCAGTACATTAATAATTGTAGGTATCTTTAAAATTATATATTTTCGGCGATTCTAGGCTATTAGGTTGATTTAAGCCGATCTTGTTTGTTCTATTTTACCTAAATAAAGAAAATAGCAGGTTTATGTACAAGTGATTTCCGTCTGTTTGGTTTTATTAGGTGTATAGTGTGTACCTATACTGTTATTTATTTATTTAGAACTCACTCAAGTAAGTGCACTTAATTTGATAGCATGACAAGTGAGTTTGCATTTCAAGGGGTGTTTACATAAAAATTTGGTTATAGAGAATGGAATACTTGACTAATCATCGACTCTTGCTGAAAGTTGCAAGTTTCGCGACCTACGAGTGGTGTGAGTTTGGAACTCGTCCGCGTTCCTTCCCGCTTCAGCATCGATTGTATTGTTTCACGTCAGCTTAGGTTGGTGCACAAATTGCTGCCGACCCCGCTTTGACTTTACTAAAACCGTTATACTTGTTCTACTCATGTACTAGTAGTGGGCTAGTTATTAGGTATGTAAGCGAAAATAATTGTTTTTTTAGAATTCAGAAACAAAATTTTAAAGGTAGGAGGTAATCTTTAAAATGTATCCATGAGTTTTTTTTAATAATTCATAAATCTTGAAGATTTCGGCCTTTGGGGTTCTAAAATATTTTTTTTAAGTCTAAATTGTGAGCTCATAGAGAAAATGTCTATTCTTAATTTTTTTTCTAAAAATCTAAAAATATAATACTAAGTGCTCGCGACAGTACCCGTACACAGATTGATAAAATCAATAAACAAAAACGAATCAGACAATTTTCGCCTCAACAGACCAACATTACCTATTTTTCAATGCCTGTACATATATTTTTTTACCTTACAAATTAAGGCAGACTTAACTACGTGTAGTCAAATAGCTCCTAGACTTTGATAAGACAATCGTAACAACGTTTTGGATGAATGGCTAGTAGTGTGTAGCCGTCATTGCGATGTGACCACTATCTGATGCGTCTGCATAGGATAGTTGACTTGAATTATAAATAGTTTTGTTTACCATATCATAGAGTCTGCCGCCACAAGTTTAATTGCCGTTTAAAGGATTGTTAGTTTTTAGCTTCATTTGTCACACCTGAAAAAAAAGACCCCTAAACATTTGGTATAGTGATCGAAACTGAGACTCACTCCGATAGATATACACACATCAAGTATGATCCAGTGTGGTCTGAGCACTTGCCACACATTATTAAATGTATTATAAATAATGTAAAACCAAAGATTTTGCAAGAACACAAATCAAAATCAAATCAAAAGTTACATATTTAAACTAGGCTGAAAGTCAACACTTTTTGAACGTCTAAATCACACAAGTCAGTCTGTATAGTTAGAAGCAAAAGCAAGTATTTACGTTTGTGTTTCGACAAAACATTAAATTAAATTAATTGCCATACGTCAGCTAACACTTGCCAATATACCAACAAAAACATTGAAAACTAAACTCAAGCAGAAATAAATAATAAAAACGTAAACAGATTTTGCAAGTAGCAGCAAGAATTATATTTTCGGTCATCCGAAATTACGCATGACCTAATGTGATTTTGATCCTCTGAACCAACCCAAAACACAAATTACGCTTTCAAGCAAACCTATAAAAATGTTTTTAAGTTTAGCATGTCAACTTTCAATTCAAACACTTAACCAACCTTAGCTGAAATTTACATTTGTGCACTCAATACTTCGGTACCCCCGCCAGTGTCCGTCTGTAACAGATATTGCTGCCTGCGCTGACTAATTCTCCATTCTATATTAACCCCACTAGCTTGTTTGAACGGTGGCAAGCGAACACTAGCTTGGCGGAACGTGATTTTGTTTGTTTGTTTGTTTGGCATCTCGCAGGTCAACCTATTGGGTTGTCGTCTGCTTAAGCGGACTTGCCTGTGGTTGCCCTAATAAATTAAGGCCTCCAGCCAGGACTTAAACTTAAATGCTAACTAAAAACTAAGCGACTACACGCTAAGGGCACCCCCTGTGGGGTACGAACCTCGGCTTAGGGCGTGGCTGGAAGAGGGCAGCAAATGACTAGCTGGATCAGGATTGGTGTTATTTTGGGACGAATTTAAAGCTACAGGCTCAGCGACGCGGGCTGGCTGGGGCGTGGATTTGGGCGTCGCGGCGGGCCTCGGCGGCGAGGTCAGTAGGACGGCGATCGGGTTTTGGGCTTAATTAGGGTGCTGGTGGCCTTACTACTCTCCTGGAGGAGGGTAGTGGCGTCATCGGGGGCGATTAAGATATGCTTTGGTCGGCGAATACTACTAATGCGGCAGGGAGTATAGCGAGCGGCCGCTGAAATCAGGGGGTTTGAATGTTTGATGCCACAGTCGAAGAAACGCTTAGATAAGCGTTTAATGAACTGAAACGGTTCTGGAGGGTCTGCATCTTATGGAGATGTCGTGGGTGAGCGTGCGCAAATACAACGCAGGCATAGGTCATGATGGGACGGATGACTGCGGTATAGATGCGCAGTTTTCATTTTAACGACAGTTTGCTTCGGGCTGTCAGTATAAACTGGAGTCTACTAAGAGCGAAGGAGGCGCGCGCGAACCGCCTTGATATGTTCCTTAAAGGTAAGGTTCTGATCTAGGATCACTCCTAGGTACTTGGCTTGCTTTTCCCAAGGGATCGGCTTGCCGTACATAGTGATCGGGCTGGGAAGGGGGAGGGGGAATCGACGACGTCTCGAGAAGAGAACCGCCTGACTCTTATCGGGGTTGACCTCAATTCTCCATTTCCGGATCCAAGCGCCTAAAACGTTTTCGGAGGTTTATAGAGTACGAGCTATAGCATTGGGACAGTGACCGCTATAGTACACGGCAGTGTCGTCGGCGAAGAGAGACAACTGAGCCTTTTTACTTTTTGGAATATCGCTGGTGAACAGCGTGAAGACGAGAGGAGATAGTACGGAACCCTGAGGGACACCGGCGCGAATAGGATGAGGGGACGAGAGTGCTCCCTCGATGCGATAGCGAAAGGTGCGATTCGACAAAAAGTCTCGTAAGATGAGCACGAGACGATCTGGCACTTCTAGTTGGTAAAGCTTGTATATCAAGCCGTTGTGCCAGACTTTGTCGAAGGCTTTCGCTATGTCGAAGAATAGCACACCCGTCGTCGCGTTACGCTGCAGACCAGCGCATAAGTGTTCTACGATACGGTGGACCTGTTGGGTGCCCGAGTGTTGGCTTCGGAAACCAAACTGCTCGTTGGGTATAAGGCTCTTTGCTTCGGCATAGTCTTTGAGACGCTTATAAATAAGCCTCTCGTAGATTTTGCCGAGAACATTGAGTAAGCTAATAGGGCGGTAGCTGGAGGGCTCAGACTTTGGCTTGCCTGGCTTTGGGATACCAATGACGGTGGCTTCTTTCCATGCTTGTGGGAAGATGTTGTTGCTCAAGGCGCCATTGAAGATGGCGGCGACGCTATTGTCGGGGCGGATGAGCGCGGAACGTGAGTTGCCGAATGTAGAAGTGTAGTAGTTTCAAGATCTATATTTTGAAGTCTGTTGATTAATTGGTCTTTTTTTAGATTCATTTTGTGTTTTGAAAATTCTGTCGTTTACGTCGAGATTTCCATCTCCGGATGGATGTGAAACGTCATCTTTTTTTTTTTTAATCCAAAAGTATTAGTTGCACAAAAGTATGCTTCGAGTAAGCTTCGATACCATTATGACATTAAAACATATTTTGTTAAGAGACAATTTACTAAGACATCTATACTACGAGTAATATTATAAAGAGGCAAGCTTTACTTTTTTGGTTGTATTGAACAGGCTCCGAAACTACTGTACCGATTTGAAAAATGGTGTTACCATTAGAAGCAGAAATGATGTCTGATGAACATTGGCAACTTTTTTTTTTCAAAATCCACGCGTACGAAGTCGCGGGCGAAGTGCTAGTTAACCAATAAGAAGCAAGCAAAATGGCAACACGTGCCAGTAACTGCCACATAAGTATGCAAGTGATACTTTTGTGGCATTTACTGGCATGTGTTTTTGCAGTTAAGCCTCGATAGCTTACTTTAACCCTACACAATAAATGTATCAGCGTAAAAAATTACATAATTGATGATTAAGAAACAGAATTCCAGAATTATTTCCGCTCCGAATTAAATATAAAATATTTTAAACTAGTTCCACACCGAGCAAGTAATCCACCCATTGCACACGCGCCTCTCACATAAACTGAAATTTACATGCGGCTTGCACCGGCACCGCTCATACTCGTATTGTTTGCCACTGGCTGTCACGAGCGGCGATTCGTGCGGGAATTAATGGGTTGAGGCTTTTTTACGCTTTTTACAACTCCGTATTTTCCAAAGGATCCGCTTAAAATCCGTATGAGGAAATATGAAAAGCTGTTTCATGATTTTGTTTAGCTTTTAGTTAAATTTTTTGATTTGAGTAGGATGAGCATTTGGGGTAATTTTTGAGGTATTCAACTCAGAGCTCTCATGTCAACAGCACTTGACCGAACCGCACCTTAGCACTTCAACTAACCGCACTGAAATTAAAAAAAAAAATTGCGGTTCAGTGGAACGGTTAATTTATTTTATTTTCAGTCGCCGAGCGGCACCTACGTTAAATATGTTTTAGTGATGTAATGTATTTTTTGTGCAAGGTATTATTAAACAAAGCACATCAATACGAATCAACAGAAGTTATGTTTTGTACAGGATAATCCCTTGTTCATCTGGATCAATTTTATAATAAAATATAAATATTATTAAATAGAGCTAAAGTAATGTTTTCTTTTTGTTTTGGTATCAATAAATTAAAAGTTATAGACCTTTTCACTTTCCTTAGCGATTTCGTTAGTTTAAATCATACAGTATTTCTACTAGGTACAAATGGTCAGAACAAAACGTACTTACACATACAGACCGTTACACGAAATCAAAGTATGTTTCAGTATGCAGAGAATCACATCGAGGCAAATTCTGTTTTATTTTGATGACTGCGATGACCTCACCGATACTCATTCGATTCTGTACTGCGCGGCTGTAGCGGCATGTCGTGTAGCTCACGTCAAATTTGCCAATGACTCTAGTGTCGGTTTCAAAAACGTGTCACCGCCCGCCACTGCGATAACGGAAGCGGGGAACGGGGGACGAGGGGCCGAGAGCCAGGGACCCGCCGCCGAATGCGACGACCAGTACTTCCAAAAAGACGGACCGAAGAGGCGCGCGTTCTTACGTCAAATATACGAATCAGACCTAAAATTACAGTACGCTATTTAATTGCTCCCCGCGCTAACATATGGACCCTCTCACCGTGGAAAACGACATAAGGTCGTCTTTAAGCTTATTTTGGAGAATATTCCGTGTCATTATCAATAAACTTTGGCGAGTAGTACGCGCCGGCCGTTACGCGACTACTTTCGAGGAGGTCACGGAAGGACATCTGAAGGACGAAAAAATCGTCTCGTCTCAGGATAAAGGATAAGACATCTTGTAAGTTCGCTCCTTTGGAGTGTCGCTTACGAAAATTTGAGCCCTTATGCGAGGAATTCGACGCGTTACAGATTGAAATCGTGATCCTATCCGATGAGCCACCAACCGATGAAGTTCCCGCCGAGCGTGTGCAGTTTGACAACGACTACTACGCTGGTGGCCACAGCCAAGAGCCTGCTTGCTGCCGGAGGAAAGGGAAAAAGATTGCAAATAACAAAAGATATCTCCATGAATGCATGGTTTTACAAATACAAAGAAAACAGATTACTCAGAGTGTGCGTCAGTGGAATAGAAAGGGTGCCTGGGTACATAAAGTTCGGAGTTCCGACCGGTTCATAGCATTTCTAAGAAATTAAAAGAATGTAAGGCATATAAGTACGCTGATAATACAAAATGACATGACATAACATCACGACTGTAATCCCAGAAGGGTTAGGCACAGGAGTACCTATAGTAAGTACACTTACATACTATTGACAACACTTGCACTTGCTTGCTTATTGATGATACGTGCCTATAGTCATGCTAATATAAATCTCATTCAGCAATCTATGCAAAACGATTTTAACATTGTGGTTCAGTTGGCGCATGATAACGGCGTTACAATAAACGTATGTAAAACTTAGGGCATGCTTATTCACTCGCCTTATCATAAAAAAAAATAGTTTGTAGTAGAAGTAAAAGGTCATTCTTATGAATGTCTGCTTAGCAACAAGCAACATTATCAGTGTTTATGTTAAGAAACAGTTGCATCTTATAAATACCGAGGACTATTGATAAATAGAACATTCACATGGAATCTGCAAAATGGAACGTAACCTATTCCAGACGGTGTTAACATAACACCGTCTGGAATAGGTTACGCTCCATTGAACAATCACACAACTGAAAAATCTTAGATATGTTGTCAGCAGGAATGTACTGCATACCTTATAATACGCACTGGCTGACTCAACTATTGGTTATGCCTCGGATGGATATGGTCTTACGTTCCCTACATACTGAAATAAAATTAACATCTTGCAGATAAGGTTACTAAAACTACTTGAAGACAAAAAACTAAGAAGTCCTTAAATAAAAATTAGATTAAGAATAAAATTTGTAAAGTACTACCGATCCATCATAAAAGTAAAACTAAGTATATTGACTGAACAATTTAATCAACAAAACCACAAAGTTGAACGTAAGCATATGTACCCAACTCGTTTATCAAAGAAGACGACACTTGCTGTCCCAAAAGTATCAAACTACTTTGGTAAGCGCACAAGAAGGTACGTAGTACCGACGTTATTGAATGAGCTACCCCCAAAACTTATCTCGCATGTCAAATCTAAGGACCAATGTGTCAATTTCTCAATGTGTCCGTGATATGACTGCCTCGTTGGTCTAGTGGTCGCAATCGCTACTGCTGAGCGTGAGGTCCTGGGTTCGATTCCTAGGTCGGGCAACGTGTTATTGGGTTTTTCTATCTGGAATTTCTCAGTAGCAGCCCGAAGTCTGGATTTGTGCCCGGTAGATGGCAATAGACTCGCCCCCTATTAAATGGGACTTAAAACATAACTGGCGAAATGTGGGTGTACTATAGGTACACCTCTGCCCAACCCTTGGGGGAAACAAGGCGTGATGTTATGTTTATGTGTCCGTGATAAAAGGGGTTGTTAGTTTTTATTTTATTTTAACTCAATAAATTGTTTGTTCCCAAATAGTGCAAACAAAATTACAAAAAGTGAAAAAGCTTAAAATATTGCAAAGTTATAAACGATTTAAGATAAGTGTTAGACAAGTACAGCACTATCGTGACGTCACTACGAAGGGGCCGCAGACTATGTAACTTCATACTAGCGCCGTACATTGTCCGTACCGTGCGACAAGGACGGGAATAATCCCCTCCAAAAACTTTAAAAGCGTGTATCTTCTTCATATGTTTATGAACATTTCTAATACCAGTCATCATACCTATTCTGTTTGTAACAAACCACACGTTGGCGAAAATGCCTATTTGTAAAATGTGAGTGTTTATTGTTTTTTAATCGACTGTATATTTATTAGGTATAGTTTATTTACTTAGCGTAATTAAGTTATTTAAACAAGCACATTAACTTAAAATTGTTTTTTTTTAGTCTATTGTTCAACGAGAACAATTGTCGACACTTTTATGCAGTTTGGCATATTTTATGTAACGTAATATTTATACAGATTTTAAATAAATAACAAAAAAAATCACTGCAAACAACCAACAACGTACTTGAATTCAATCTTATATTACCACACTAGCATGCGCATACAAATGAGAAACTCGTTCAAAAACATTTAAATTTCGATCCGCATTTCAGTGTAAAAGAGGGATTCCTGACCCTGATTTCTTAGTTTTAAAAGAATCAAACTGTTTCTGTAAGAAACCCATGTTCGAGTTGAAAATAATTAGCCGTAAAAACTAGTACAGTGTAATCGGTGCCGTTGGTATATGGACCTCGTTCGAAAAAGAGAAATGACGTGTTACTTAAAATTTTAGCTTACTTGCAAGTAAAAACACAAGTTATTTTTCACAGAAAGAAATAAATCGTTTTTCTTTTAAAAAGATAATAGTTGTGGTGGAAGTAAAGGTGTATTTTCGACCGCACGTTGAGTTGCCAGTAAAAATGACATGAATTCAAAAATGTGGTCCTTATCACAATCATAACTATTATTTTGTCTCGTAATTTTTATCTTCACTTTGGAACATTTTTTTTATTCCAAAATTCTCCAATCTCTCCAAAATTCAAAGGGAATAAATTTAACTCTATAGAAAAATCGATAGGGCTTTGCAGGTAAGCTGTGCAGACCATTAACTGGTAGGATACTCGTAGTATTGAATCACTGAGAGAATCTTACAATTATATTCCGGTAAGGAAACTGTTTTGTTCTGAGCACTAAAATACTTCAGATTAGGAAGGGAACCGTCCTTGGGTCACTTGGGCGGCGGAGAGACTGCCAGCAGTGGCAGCAGATGCTCAGTACAAAGCCGGTAAGGCCTACGAAGGGGCCGCAGTTAGTGCGCGTTGATAGTCGACGCCGTAGGACGCCGGTAGCGCATGGATCCGCTACGCATTCAGCAGCGTGCCGATTCCAGTAGCAAGCGATAGTGATAGCCCTGCCCTCAGCCAGGACGTAGCAACCCTAGGTTGGGGTAAAAATAATTCTGAGATTCTCAAGTAATAACTAGTATGCTAAGCCAGCGGAAGTAGAAATGGGCGATTGTCAGTTATACATATAAATGGTGTATTCCATGATTTTTGTGATGTGCGTAGCAAATTACTAATTATGAAATATTTAGCATCACTCGACTATTCAACGTTGAGACTCCTCACAACGTTAACGTTAAAACGTGATAGCAGTGAAACGTTTAATCCAAAACAGTAGGTGAGTTACGTATCAATAGATTCAAATAAGCATCAACGCTGAATGGTATACTACCAAATGCTTGGCAGAAGTTTTCTCTGTTGTGAGCAACAAGCGACCAAACACAGGGCTCCGCGGTCTACTGCTCCACCACAAGAACGCGCCTTCGCACACCGAGCTCAAAACGAGGGAACTTCCTGGACAACACGCCGGTAAAACTCTTGGGTCACCCTCCTTACAGCCCTAACTTAGCACCGTGTGACTTCTTTTTATTCTCGAAAATATTAAATCTGCTCAAAGGGATACAATATTCGTCCCCGGAAGATGCGCTGTCAGCGTTCGAGCAGGCTGTAAATGGTCTGTCTACGGCGGACTGGAAAAAGTGTTTCGAAAATTGGTTCAGACGTATGAAACTTTGTATAGAGGCTAGTGGAAAGTACTTTGAAAAGATTTAATAAAGAAATGTCTAGCTATAGAAGTTTTTTTTTTTCACAAAACTTTCTGAGTGTCCCAAGTACATTCAACTTGGATTATTTATAATTTTATCAACATCTGAACATATTCGGTTATTGATAACGCTAAGTAGTTTTTATATGTCTGTATTTGACAAACTAGAAGATAACAATTTTTGCTTTGATATTGTTATTCTACTCTTTGGGCTACTTGACACTTCTAATACGGAAAGAAATGTCAAACGAACTTTCATAATCCGGTATTGCCAGACAATATTCGGGCAGAAGTCGGCCAGGGTGTCATGTGACTGCTTACTGGCTTGTTTGACGAGTTCATAGAACGAAATTGCAAGGCAGTTCTGTTTACACCGTAGCCGTCTTTGTGAACCCAGCTTCGGCGGAGTGTCCTCGCAGAGGCGATCGGCGGCGGCGGTCTCTCGTGTCCGGCCCTGGTCCCGGCCATGGTACGGAGCGAGAGAGAATGGAAAGCCGTCACCTCCTTCTGCGAAGCAGTAATGTTTGCGAAGGAGGAGGCAGAGCGCGTGAGGGAGAAAGCCTTGCGCCCTCACGCCCCCACTAGTCGCCGCAGGAGACGCCCTGGGCGTCGGGAGTCGCCTGCAGATTCCCGGCCACCGTAGGCGCGGGCTTGCGGACGGCGAGCAATGGGTAGCTGGCCGTACGGTAAGGACGAGATCCGGGTCGATGGCGCGTCGTGTTCCACGCGCGCCTCAAAGAGATGTCAGCACAAATTGACGGGGTCCGATAGGGCCGACGCCTCAGGGTCGCGGGTGATTCGAAAAGAGATAACCGTGGCCCTGGCACAGGCAACTGAAGGAACACGGGTGGGTTTTAGTCAGTAAAAGTCTGACACACCCTCCCTCTCCACCCAGAGCGGGAGAAGTCATTTGATAAATTCCCACCAAAAAAAAAAAACCGTCTTTGTCATAACTGCTAATTTTCTGGCCAACCGTACTTACATAAACACTTTTTTTTAATTAACCATAAAAAAAATATCTATGAATTTTTATTTACAGGTTTGTATTTATTCACTATTTTACTCGTAAGTGAAATAAAAACAGGCAAATTTAAAAAAATTAAAATACCTTTTCCATAGGTTTTTAAAATAAAAAGCTATTCTACTGAAATCCTGTTTCATACTTTTCAGATAGATATTATTTTTAAGCAATTTTCACTTACACCAGGCGATATCTTATTTAAACGGTGCACAAAAGTGCGCTGTTGAATTTTCAAGTTTCAGCGCTAAGTCGAGTGTTAAAAATGCAACAACGCGCTTTTATTTAGGTATCGTCTCGTGTAAGTGAAAACGGATTGTCCGTTTTCACTTACAAGCTTATTTTGCAAATGAAGTTACTTTTAGTGTAACACTAAAAGTAACTTCCCAAAGGGTGGCAACGGAACCCTATTACACAGCGTCCTTTGTCCGTCCGTCCGTCATAGACAGTTGAAACAGAGTATGTATATCTAAGTATAAAACCGCTCAGTATAACAACAAATAATAAAATAAAGTAAAAAATAAAGGGGCCTCACAAGAAACATGTTTTTCGTAGTTTTTTGCCTTTGTTTTTTTACTTGACATACACTTGATTTGTTATTATAGCATCTTTGAAATTATTACATTTTTCAGACGGTTCTCAATTGTTTATAAAAATATAGAAAGACGTCCTACTACACCGCTACTTTGATCTTCATTTATTTTATTTTAGCACAGATTATCTCAAGCCAGAAAAATAGGAATAATTCTACAAAAATTTCTCAACAAAACTGAATAGAACCTTCCTACGTTAAAAAGAAAGTAGAAAATAATAAATGTGGTGCTAAATCCATTAATGTTTCACCGTGTTGGGATTGAAATATTGAATATCCCACTAAAGTCGCTAAACGTACATAAGCAACATAGGTACCAAAACAAGGATAAAATAATTTCCATTACTTATCTATTTCCCAGGAACTCAAACTCAAACTCAAAGCATATATTTCAAATAAACCAATTACAGGCACTTTTGAATAGTCAAGGTCGGTCGGTCAGAAAAATGAAGCTAGTTGCCCATTCCAAAGCGTAGTAGGTACCTATGGAGAAGAACGGGCAAGAAACTCCACGGATACTCTTTTAAATCAAATTATGTTTACAATAGATTGGTTAGATCATTCATGTTGAAATTATGCATGTGAGAACGATGCAGAACGTTAAAAGCGTCCGTTATTTAAATATGAAAACAATTCGAAAATAAAATTTAATTGGAATCTCCGTGGCAGCTAAGAGATGACCAGTCTCAACTGACGGCGCCCGTTCACGAACATGACGCTTGGATTAGCACCATTCAACTCAACCATTTTGAAGGGAGCTAAATGATCCAACACACGCGCCACCATCAGCGAAACATTAAAGTGAGCATGACATACTCTCAGCCGCCAGGACACATTCAAGTCAATGAAAAACGTACCCTGTAAATGGTAGCTTTAAAGCATGTACATAGTACTCACATAATATGGCATATAGCAATTATACAGTACAAAAAAATTGAGTTTAAACAATGCAAAGATTCTTGTTTTTAATCTTCAGCAGCTCCAACAGTATTTTCAAATGCTTATCAATTAGTTGATTCGTCCTTGAGGAGCAGGACCAGCGATTAGCCAAGCATTTTTATCAGCAATGTAATCCTCTCACTTAAAATATGCTCGGCTGCATAGTGTGCGTTTTATACAAGATTTAAATTTGGTTTCATTCAGTTGATGTATGTGGGGAGGTATTTTATTGTAACAGGAGGCCTCTTCTCTGTGAGGGCAACTGGGCCATAATCCAAAAATGGGCCCAGTGTGGGTTTGGAGAATGTCACATGCCTTCGTTATTTTTTTGGCTCTAGCCGGTATCCTCTCGATTGTTCACCGTGTTTCACCGCCGGAACTTAACATTAATTGTATTTAAATAAATTATCAATCATACACTAAGAGAACCCCAGAATCTTCTACAATTTTTGGACTAACAAAGTTAGTATCATTCATCATTTAATCACAATATAGCATGTTTTAGACAATAATTATTTAACAACAAAAAAGACGTCTGTTGTTTATTGAACTGCTGTCTTCGAGTACCACATAGATCAGTTTTGGCGCCTCATTGCCTTAATTGTTACGAAAGGCTGCTGAATTTGAGAAAGCAGTT
This sequence comes from Dasypolia templi, assembly GCA_963555695.1. Lineage (NCBI taxonomy): Eukaryota > Metazoa > Arthropoda > Insecta > Lepidoptera > Noctuidae > Dasypolia > Dasypolia templi. Next base: position 18,344,467 of record OY743158.1, on the reverse strand, counting down.
CTGTGTACCTACCTACATTATAATGAACATAGATAGCAGACATACGAGCCAACTATCAACCTCAATCGCCAGCCCTTACAAAGGGTGAAACAAATGAAATACCTAGGGCATTACGTGACGGAGGACCTTAAAGATCATGAAGACATCGAACGCGAGCGCAGAGCTCTTGCTATGAGAAGCAATATGGTTGTTCGCAGGTTTGCGTGTAAGGAGGTTAAAATTACGTTGTTTAAGGCTTACTGCCAGACCTTCTACACAAGCAGCCTGTGGGCCAGCTATACGCGGAAAACTATGGACGCCCTGAGGGTGCCATACAATAACAGCTTCAGAATGTTCTTGGCCCTGCCGCGTTTTTGTAGTGCCTCTGTACTTATTTTTTGGATCTTTTTATTCCTTTTTTTTGACATGATTTTTGATATTTTAAACTTATTACTATTACTCTTTAATTACCTAATTTATTGTTACTTTTATTATTTGTTGTTGGCATGATTATTGTTATTTTAAATGTATTGCAATATTACTATTACTCTTTAATTACTTAATTTATTGTTATTTTTATTATTTGAAAGAGAATGTTTTAAATTGTAATAGTTTCTTGACATTTGCACGTCACATCATGTGGCAAACATGTCTGTACCCAATAATGTTGTTACCATCTTGCATGCATGTATTTTCTTGTATGTATGACACATGTTTAAGCAAATAAATATTATCTTATCTTATCTTATCTGGCATGTCCGCTCCAGCACGTGTTCATGACTTCCACGCTATGGTGAGGAGAAAAACAGCGTCGCTATTGGAGAGAACGCGGTCAAGTTCTAATAGCATTTTGAAGATGTTAGTGGACAAATGACAATGCCAGATCCTGCCCCAGCCATTTACAGGAAATGTCAATTAATGAAAATAATTGTAATGATTAAAGGACCTTTTCATAATACATTGTTTTACAGTAGATTTTGCCGATTACAAATCAATGATAAAAGGAATTCAACCCCTGAATTTCCTATTGGAACATATTGCGCATGATACACAACAAAAAAAAGTTTTAAATACCTGTAAAACAAAAAGTTATATTGCGATTAAAATAATTATGATAAAGCGTAACCTAGATGTTGTTTATATCGCTTTTTAACAATTATAAACTGCACCTAACCCATAATCAATGTCATTATTGTTTTAATATTTTATCAGAGACCGCAAGTTCTACAGACATTAGGACAAATGTTTAGTTAACAGTAATAAATAAGCTTTAAGATGCTGCATTTTGCAGGCTTGTTAATGACTTTTTGATTTGAGTGGGGCAAAGTGCTATAGAGTTTCTGGCATTGTCCTTTAACTCACAGATAATGAATCACTTCATGCAGGTGTTGGTCAGGCAGGAGTGATTCATTTCATGCGGTGAGTGTATAACATAAATATTGCTTTTCTGTGAGCTCGTATGTAATTGTAACACACCAACATAGCTTTTAAGTATTTTATTGTACCTAACCAACTAACATAATATGGATCATTGTTGTCTAATTAAATAAATAAATTTAAATTTATAGATGTAACACAATCCCTCACCTATAATTTGATTATTTTATACATGAATGCTTTATGTCAAACTCAAATTGATTCATGTTAGGAAAATTAATTGCCAAATATCTGAGCCATCTTTAATTTCGTCGAGTTTGACTTGCACATTTAAAAAACAGTAATTTTATTATTGCTGTTACGCTTAAAGATTATGTTAGCAGCTTTCGTTTCAATGACCCCAAAACTGACCCTGTTTTTTTTGTGTAAACACAACCTCTGCATTTCAGTGCAGAAGTTGTGTTTGTGTGTTTTTGTAGTCATTAGAACCGGACTCCCTCTCTCTGGATCAGAATTTTGATGCTTTAAAATTTTGTTTGGCATAACACACATGGCAAAATCTTTCAACGAATATACATATATTATAGCAGAAAAATTACTTAATATAATTATTGTTAGGCCGAATGTTTTTATGTCCGAATTTACCTTGGCATGCTTTTAAGATGGCAGAATTTCATTTGGCCAAGTAAAGATTCGCAATCGCTACTGCTGAGCATGAGGTCCTGGGTTCGATTCCTAGGTCGGGCAACGTGTTATTGGGTTTTTCTATCTGGAATTTCTCAGTAGCAGCCCGAAGTCTGGATTTGTGCCCGGTAGATGGCAATAGGCTCGCCCCCTATTACATGGGACTTAAACATAACTGGCGAAATGTGGGTGTACTATAGGTACACCTCTGCCCAACCCTTCGGGGAAACAAGGCGTGATGTTATGTTATATAAGATTTAGCACAATTTCGTTTAGCATAATGTTTATTTTCTTATATATTTATTTCACTTGGCTTACTATTAAGATGGCAGAATTTAAATTGGCATAATTTGAAAAAATGCTATTTTCTAGAAATGGCAGTATGCCTAAATATTGCCATTTCTATAAAATATAATTTTTATCTTAAAATTAATAATATTGTCTTAAAAAGTGAAATGTTGTGCTACAAAAGTTAGTGACAGAAACGAAGCCAAGAAGACAGATATAAGCCCGCGTAGGCGCCGAGGGTCGAGACAGCCCGCAAGCTAAGGAGCAGGTTCACAATCAACGGTATAATTGAGTGATAATACTATGAGTATTGCAGATGCAGATGCAGGAGGATATGAAAAGTATGCTAAAAGATGAATTTTACTGTAAACTTTCTGAGTTATGATAGTTCTGCCTTTGAATGAATATCGATATGAAATGTATTGAATGTATGATAAATGATTGTTTGCTTCTAAATTTATGCTATCCGCTGATACGCAAAATTTTAAAATGAAATAAAATTCTGCTTAAAAGGATAGTCCCGTTGGAACCATTTGAAAAAGCAACCTGTACTGATGTTGAATATTTTTCTGATAAACTGAACAGATTGGTGGCTACCCATAATGACCAATTCAACACCACATTTACAAACATCAACAAAAACATAAATCTTCCTGTAATAGTGTGAGTTCACTTCGAACAAGACAAATTCAAACAAGTAATTAAAGTCTAGCCACAATAGATTAATTATTTGTCTGTCCGACAAACTGTGCTGGATTGTTGCGGTGTACCACGGTAACCATAACATCACTCCTGTAATCACAGAAGGGTTAGGCAGAGGTGTACCTACAGTACACCCACATTTAGCCAGTTATGCTTAAGTCCCATGTAATAGGGGCGAGCCTATTGTCATCAACCGGCCACAAATCTAGACTCCGGGCTGCTACTGATAAATTCTAGAAAGAAAAACCCAATAACACTTTGCCTGACCTGGGAATCGAACCCAGAACCTCATGTTGACTGTTTCGACTATGGGAGTGGATATGCCTGAGTTTCATTCTAGCTTGTAAATGTAATAAAATATAATAGGGACGAATGGGTGATATGTATGATAGAGAGGGTGAAACGGACCTGTAGGTGATAGAAAACGGAAATGCAAAAAAATTGAGTTCGTACGGAAAAGGACTACCACTAATTCTGTCCTTAAACCTCATTGATGTGATCTAGTTTTAAAAAGCACGAGTGTTTGATAAATTACACATGATATAAGTATGTAAATGCTTATACGTAGATGAAATTGTTGAAAATCAGGATAGATAGATGTTTTGCTTACCTACTCAAGGTGCGCGCCAATTTGTAAATATCGTGACTCCTAAGAGTTTAGAGCTTTTAATCAATCGCGAATATCGAAAGCATGTAATCGTAAAATCTCATTAATAATTTCGAGTTATGGAAACCAAACGTACCTACGGTACGGGCTCGACCAATTTCAGGCACCAACTTTATATTGTTGGAGTTTGCAAGTTGTCGAGGTACATCGAAAGTTTTTGGTAGTTATGTCCACAGCAATCAGTTTGTTTGCACAATAGTTTTTTAGGGAATTATTTTGTTCGTTATCGGATAAAATTTATGGGGAGATTTTGCTTGGCAGTAATAGGCCATTATTTTCTTCTACTTTGTTGTTTTGTTTTTGGTCAATATGCTATAAAAATTCGATCTGTGAGGTGATTTCATCCATGAGATTACGTTAATTGGATGGTAATCGTTGATGTTATGGCAATCATTCAGATGCTCATTGTCATGTTAGTGCACATCCACAGGTCAAACCTGAAGTCAGTGTTCAAGTACGAACATGTCAACCGACCTGATTATATGATCATCATCTGAAATATTTTCAGACGTGAAGCAACGACTGCTGGACCAAGTAATGAAATCATGAATTTCTAATATGCCTTTTTTACCTTGCCCAAAAAGCCCAAACATAGTGGCAAACGCCTTAAAAGCGTTTCGTGTTTCAACAACTACGATTAACAGGATTGACATAAGCTCTTCGGTAACTGTATCAGTACAATACATTTTTGGCTTTTCTATCATAGCTATATCTGATAGAATATCGCTTTGAATAGGTCCTACGTCTTGAATGCCCTCGCGTCCATCTTTCTGATGTCTAGTTTGTTGCCTTGGTAGAAAGTAGTTGATAATTTATTATGATTAAACTCTTGTCTGCATTGACTTTAGTTTCGACAGATTCTCTTCTCTTTTCATTCTAAACCAATATATTTCATCCCGAAACACCCATGATAACAAACAAGAAGAAACTCACATCCAAACATGTGCGGACGAACTTAAGTCTCCTAGTTTCTTGAGGTCGGAACACAAAACACACGAACCATGAAATTGGATAGCCCCCGGCTGTTTAAATCGATGACCCACTTTACAACAGTGGAAAGATACGGTGTTTTGTATACTCCACATGGAGTGTGTATCAATCAAGTTTGGAATAAATTTAAATAGGATAGTTATAAAATAATGCATGTGTCGTCTCTTACCGAATTTAAAGCGTTGACGGATTCAGCGATTTTAACCACTTTCAGATGCTGGTAGATTACTCAAAAACTCAGATCTCAGCAGTACATCTGATTACTTTTTCTTCATGAATGCAGAAGTTGATTATGAGAAATGATTTTATTTCTGTAAGTAGGTTTGTAAAAATATGTTTATAAGTCAATACTTTTTTTTTACCAGATGATGTCGAAGTTTCATATCTGACTACTCTGAGAGGAAATCCCAAAACAAACTTAGTGGTCACAGTTTATTTTTAATCCAGAAAAAGAAGAAGAGGACGAGGAGGGCGGGGGCCTCCCCCCGCCCTCATCGTCCTCTTCTTTCACCTCCTCGGGTGAGGGAGGGTTTTGTGAAGTCTTGGTCAGATCATGTGAAGACCATGTATCTAGGTGTCTGAAATGGTCTTTGAGGAGAGATTTGAGTTGACCTGTTCAGTCAGTGCACGCATTGGACATTAATCGTGTAGCTCAGAACTTAAAGAGTTCAACGACTCGACGAACAATACCAAAGAAAGGACATTTGGGGAGGCCCAATAAACTACCTGAGAAAGAGAAAAACAAGTATGATCCAAAGAGTCATCACATTCACAATCATATAAAGTCAAAATCAAAGTTTATGTGCCATAGTAAAAATGATTTGACTTTGACTGTTGTTTTAAATTTGGCAACACTCAAATTGGCACTCAACCCAGAGTTCTTGTTATCCTACACCTTATCCCTAGTATTCGCTAGTGTTTTCAGTTAATATCAGGGAGGTTAGATATCTGAGAAAAAATTAAGTGATTTCCTTTTTACTTGCGAAATAGTCATTTTTATATACACCCTATAATGTGGATGAAATGGCAACACTGCCCGGGTGACAGATATTTGGCAATTAATTTTCCTAACATGAATCAATTTGAGTTTGACATAAAGCATTCATGTATAAAATAATCAAATTATAGGTGAGGGATTGTGTTACATCTATAAATTTAAATTTATTTATTTAATTAGACAACATAGATCCATATTATGTTAGTTGGTTAGGTACAATAAAATACTTAAAAGCTATGTTGGTGTGTTAATTTAATTCCAATTACATACGAGCTCACAGAAAAGCAATATTTATGTTATACACTCACCGCATGAAATGAATCACTCCTGCCTGACCAACACCTGCATGAAGTGATTCATTATCAGTGAGTTTTTGTCCACTAACATCTTCAAAATGCTATTAGAACTTGACCGCGTTCTCTCCAATAGCGACGCTGTTTTTCTCCTCACCATAGCGTGAAAGTCATGAACACGTGCTGGAGCGGACATGCCAGAGGCACTACAAAAACGCGGCAGGGCCAAGAACATTCTGAAGCTGTTATTGTATGGCACCCTCAGGGCGTCCATAGTTTTCCGCGTATAGCTGGCCCACAGGCTGCTTGTGTAGAAGGTCTGGCAGTAAGCCTTAAACAACGTAATTTTAACCTCCTTACACGCAAACCTGCGAACAAGCATATTGCTTCTCACAGCAAGAGCTCTGCGCTCGCGTTCGATGTCTTCATGATCTTTAAGGTCCTCCGTCACGTAATGCCCTAGGTATTCCATTTGTTTCACCCTTTGTAAGGGCTGGCGATTGAGCTTGATAGTTGGCTCGTATGTCTGCTTCTCTCTATCTATGTTCATAATAATGTAGGTAGGTACACAGAACTACTTTCTCAAATTCAGCAGCCTTTCGTAACAATTAAGGCAATGAGGCGCCAAAACTGATCTACGTGGTACTCGAAGACAGCAGTTCAATAAACAACAGACGTCTTTTTTGTTGTTAAATAATTATTGTCTAAAACATGCTATATTGTGATTAAATGATGAATGATACTAACTTTGTTAGTCCAAAAATTGTTGTAGATTCTGGGGTTCTTAGTGTATGATTGATAATGTATTTCAATACAATTAATGTTAAGTTCCGGCGGTGAAACACGGTGAACAATCGAGAGGATACCGGCTAGAGCCAAAAAAATAACGAAGGCATGTGACATTCTCCAAACCCACACTGGGCCCATTTTTGGATTATGGCCCAGTTGCCCTCACAGAGAAGAGGCCTCTGTCTCAGCAGTAGGAATGTTGGAAGTATATAGCAATGAAACACACTAATATTTTCATGTCTTATATACGCCAATCAGTGTACCCAGTACCTACTACGCTTTGGAATGGGCAACTAGCTTCATATTTCTGACTGACCGACTTATTGACAATTCATAATTGCCTGTAATTGGTTTAATTGAAATAAATGCTTTGAATTTGAGTGCTTAACTGGCTTTTGTAGGTAACGATAGCTGTAATGCTCTGCTCAGCGTAAGATCCGGGGTTAATTTTCTCAATAGCAGGCTGGATTTTAGTTTTGTGTTACCAGTTAGCGTCTTTTCAAAAACGTGCTTGGTCATATGTCATGTGACACAGCTGAAAACATTTTTTAAATTGAAAGCAATACTCTGGCAAACAAATCCATTCCACCGGGTTCAAATTACTCATGCGTATACAAATGCAGTTCCTGGTGGTACCTATTCAGATAAAAAATTAAGTCGCCTACGAGGACCAGACGACTTGGTAGGTAGAAGACCCATGGGCACGCCACAATAGCGGCGATGAGTCCGCTCTTTGAGGAGTGGTTGGAGAGGCGCCACGGCGTCCTCACCTTCCGCCTGACACAGGCCTCACCGGATATGGTTGTTTCGGGAGGTTCCTGTTTCGCATAAGGCGGGAGGAAACGCCCGGGTGTCCGTTGTCCGTTGAGTGAATCACCCGGAAGACACGGTGGAGCATACGGTGCAGGTCTGCCTAGCTTGGGTAGAGCACCACCATTTCCTCGCGGAGGCAATCGGCGGCGGCGATCTCTCGCGTCCGGCCCTGATCCAGATCATGGTACGGAGCGAGAGAGAATGGAAAGCCGTCACCTCCTTCTGCAAAAAAAAGGTAGAAGACCCAGCTGTTTGAAGATCAGAAGAAAACATGAGAATGTTAGTATTTGTACCCGCGGTTTTTCTTCCGTGCACATGTGACCATCCCATAGGAATCGTTCCTAGTTTTTTTTTTGTTAGTTGTTGAAGTATATGTCTATGGGCTATTACAGCCTGGAACACACGTCATGTTTTGCAAATATAAAAATTTGTTTGTTTTCATCTTTGTTTCCTTTTTATCATGTGATAAAATTTTCGTAACATACAGTAATAAGAGAGAGATACCTACCTATCGATAAAAAAAAATGATACATCCCATCCCACACTTTACCAAGAACTTAGAAAGTATTTAATGAAAGTTTCTTCTTGGTATTGAAGTTAGCGCCAATGTTTACTCATCAATAGTTTACTCATTTGGACATGATTAAGGGCTTCGAAGAGTTTTCAGAACTCACGTCGGAAGAGAGCGAGATAGAGAATGTAAGGGGCGTTCATCGTTGAAGGTTTTAAAAAACAGATTATCTCGACATTTTGCTTTATTAGTGGGTACTGACCCAAGCTGTTACCCGTCACAGTATGTCTCACAATTTACTGGACATCCAGTACACATTTTAAAAGACAGTCAAGAAATCCAGCGTAAAGGGTTCAACTTAGATTATTGTCGTCTAAATGGGTCAGTTACTGAATTCAGACAAGTGTTATCTTAAGCGATTTCACCAAGTGAGCCTCCTAAAAGTACCCTTATTAAAAAGAAGAGAGTTCGGGGTACGTCCGTTTTTGTCGCACTTTAATCTGCAGACGGATTCAGTAACGAACCAATACTTTGTAACAATATTTCAATTTGAAAGAGTTGTTAGTCCGCTCTTCTCCTATGGGGAGCTACACGCTTTCGAATGGGCATGTCATCTTTCTGACTTACACGACTCATTGAAACTTTAAAACTGGTTTCATTGAAATAAATGCTTTGAGGTTCGTGATTGTAATGTGTATCTTCTAAATATCTCCTAAAAATACTAAATTGAGACGCCTGAATTCAATCAAGTGAAAAAGCCTAGATGACTTGTCAAAACAAATCTTAAGCTGCGGACTCACTGCCCGTTAGCTAACAGGCCCACCCAGACGTTGCCACGCCTGTCGAGGACCTGTCGCATGACTGCGTATGCAGCCGCTCTGGTTGTACTCAGTGGTTAACATTTGATAAACAAAGCAAAAAAAGGCACATGAACGAACCGCGACGAATGTGCCCTTGCACCGCGCTGGGCCGCGCCTATGAACTTACCGACTCCGCACTAATCGGATGGACGACAACAGGAGGCCTCATCGGATGCGATGGTTCCAACGGCCTGTCGGCCTGACATGGTGCGATCTGGCTTTAGGAAGTGGGCTGTGGGACCCTGCTTCCACAGCCACGCTGCGCACGCGGTTACAACGAAATGGCACATGGCACTAATCTGCAGCAGTTGAGATTTTTGTCATTTTGTTTTTGTCATATATTTCTATTATTTTTATCGCTTTATTTTTTGCATCTTCATGACTGTGCATAATAACAGTATGCACCCTCGGCACCTTCTTCACAATATTGTGTGTGTACCTACTGTTTTACAAAAAAATCCACATACTTTTACCATTTACCTAACCGTGAGTCGAACATTATTTATTATACTCAACACCACAATTCCCTAGACATCCATCCTACCGACCTAGACCACCATTAGTAGTTGGATCAGACATAGTCATCCAAATCCTTTGATCATAGCCACACATTGAAGAAAGATATTTGACGAGTAGCATAACGGGATATGTTTGCTCGACATGTAGGGACCAAGAATCGGATGGGGCACGGACTACGCGCGGTATACGGCTTGTTCCAAAAGTATCAGAATCAACTAGAAGTAATCAGAAAACGTACCTGTTGACGTCAATTTGTTTTTTTTTTTCAATTAAAAATGAAGTTTTTTATTTGATTTCTGAATACTTTTACAATATTGAGGTTAATTTTATAATACCATTTTACATCGAATAAAAAAAAAACTAACCATCATTGTCAAAAAAACTGGTGAGATATAAGGCTTCTAAATACAGATGAATCTGATGTAAATTCTCTTCAGTGAGTGATTGCGTAAGAATTTAACCTGAGCGGGGCTTGTTTACACTTTAGGAACAGACCATGCATACTGTAACATTAACTGCTACATTCGAACCTTACTTATTTATATTGCAACCTGTTTGGGCAGATTGGCTGTAATTTTTTTTTCGGTCAAAGTCAAAGCATTTATTTCAAATAGGCCCATAGAAAGGCACTTTTGAACGTCAAAATTTACATTAAAAATAGAACTGATTCTTGGCTTCTCGGTATTTTAAAATTCGATTTTGTAAAAAAATCGTAATCTGTTTTCACTCTGTGAGGATTCATTGCAGAACTTATTCCATTCATGATGAATACATTATTTTACTCTTTGATTTCAAAACAACAAAAAAATTACCGTATTCTTCTTGACGATTGGTACGTATTTTGTCAATTTCCTCATTTTGGTTTTGTCTGATCCCTTTATTGATTCTTGCTCCCTCTATCAAAGATTCTGCGTCTTTATCTTTGGTCTGATTGTCTATGTTATATTTTATTAATAGATTTGCGACTGTTACTACTAAAACAAACCGGATTTCGGTTCACCCGTCGGGCTGTAACGTCAACGACAGCTCGTGATACAATCCGAAACCGTTTTATCCGCGTTGGTTCCTAGTTGGTAATAACTATCTTATTTTCACTTAGCTAAGGACAAACTGTTTCAGTGATTTCAAAAGGCCACATCGTATTAAAACCTTTAAAAGGACATCAGAACTTGTGACCAGTTGACTACGCGCTTACAAGACGTTAGCGTTGGTACTGATCCAACTTAGATTAGTTGTTCGTTACATTTTCTGTCGTAATAACCCACGCGACGTTCGAATTAGCTAGCGTTTAGACTCCCGCGGACAGGCGCAAAGCGACAGCGCGACGCAACTTGAGTAGTAAAAAAATCGAATTAAAACATCATGGAAATAGTTCTACCAGAATCGCATCGCACCGTCGCGTCGCGCCTGTCAGAACCAGCCTTTAACATTACTACTATATACCTATTGTATACCTAATATGGAAGCCAAGGTACTTTTGACGGAGTATCACACGATATTTTTTTTATTTTTTTTTATGGTGAATTGGTAGCTTTGCCTGGTATGTAGGTAGTTTTGATTTAAAGTCAAAGTCATTTATGTCCATTACACTTCACCAGAATTCAGAAATCAAAACATTATGTGATAGTGATTTGCATAAGGTTTTTCTAGCAGCAGCATTTATAATTTAGGACTCGCCTATAACATAACTTATGATTTAACTGATGTAAGAACTAAACCTCTATCGGCAGAGCTTTTAGAGGTATGAGGAACAGGGTGTAAAGTTCACTCATACTCTTGGAAAAGGGAGGATCCTCCGACCAGATGGATGTCGTATCTGGTGGGCAACTGCCCGATGATTGTTATCGGGAAGTTGTATGTATGCTATCTGCGCGGTAAACTCTGCTTGCGCGATGCAGGATTGATGCGTTTGTTCGCATGTGGCGGTGTAGATGCCGCCACATCACTCCCCTCCGAAGACCGGAGGTCGATAGTGGACTAAGTCTTGTATCTTGCGATGCTTGCCAATGCCAGTTGGGTTCCAGTGGGTTGGAACCAGGTGTCGCATAGTTCTCGGTGAGTCGGAACTGTCTGCGAAGATGCCCCAGTGAGTCGGGGTGGCTGACTGCTGATGTCGACCAGGAGAGGGATTAAGCACTCTGCTTGTGGACCGGCCGAATGTGCACTGTGCCATGTTGCTGATGAGGCTGAAGGTGATGACCAGGTATGCGCTTGCGCTGCATGCTGATGGTCAGGACAACCGTTCAAGCCGTGGTTGCTGGCTGGCTGTGTGACTTGCGGGAGTGATGATGATGACGTCACGCTGAAGTAGTTGCACGAAGGCTGCGCTGACGTTCATACTCGGGGTCACCAGTTTAGTGATATGAGGAACAGGGTGTAAAGTTCACTCATACTCTTTGAAAAGGGAGGATCCTCCGACCAGATGGATGTCGTATCTGGTGGGCAACTGCCCGATGATTGTTTTCGGGAAGTTGTATGTATGCTATCTGCGCGGTAAACTCTGCTTGCGCGATGCAGGATTGATGCGTTTGTTCGCATGTGGCGGTGTAGATGCCGCCACATCACTCCCCTCCGAAGACCGGAGGTCGATAGTGGACTAAGTCTTGTATCTTGCGATGCTTGCCAATGCCAGTTAGGTTCCAGTGGGTTGGAACCGGGTGTCGCATAGTTCGTGGTGAGTCGGAACTGTCTGCGAAGATGCCCCAGTGAGTCGGGGTGGCTGACTGCTGATGTCGACCAGGAGAGGGATTAAGCACTCTGCTTGTGGACCGGCCGAATGTGCAGTGTGCTGTGCCAAGGTTGCTGATGAGGCTGAAGGTGATGACCAGGTATGCGCTTGGGCTGCATGCTGATGGTCAGGACAACTGTTCAAGCCGTGGTTGCTGGCTGGCTGTGTGACTTGCGGGAGTGATGATGATGACGTCACGCTGAAGTAGTTGCACGAAGGCTGCGCTGACGTTCATACTCGGGGTCACCAGTTTAGTGATATGAGGAACAGGGTGTAAAGTTCACTCATACTCTTTGAAAAGGGAGGATCCTCCGACCAGATGGATGTCGTATCTGGTGGGCAACTGCCCGATGATTGTTTTCGGGAAGTTGTATGTATGCTATCTGCGCGGTAAACTCTGCTTGCGCGATGCAGGATTGATGCGTTTGTTCGCATGTGGCGGTGTAGATGCCGCCACATCACTCCCCTCCGAAGACCGGAGGTCGATAGTGGACTAAGTCTTGTATCTTGCGATGCTTGCCAATGCCAGTTAGGTTCCAGTGGGTTGGAACCGGGTGTCGCATAGTTCGCGGTGAGTCGGAACTGTCTGCGAAGATGCCCCAGTGAGTCGGGGTGGCTGACTGCTGATGTCGACCAGGAGAGGGATTAAGCACTCTGCTTGTGGACCGGCCGAATGTGCAGTGTGCTGTGCCATGTTGCTGATGAGGCTGAAGGTGATGACCAGGTATGCGCTAGCGCTGCATGCTGATGGTCAGGACAACCGTTCAAGCCGTGATTGCTGGCTGGCTGTGTGACTTGCGGGAGTGATGATGATGACGTCACGCTGAAGTAGTTGCACGAAGGCTGCGCTGACGTTCATACTCGGGGTCACCAGTTTAGAGATGATGTTCATCACGTCGGGGTCACCAGTGAAGAGATATGAGGAACAGGGTGTAAAGTTCACTCATACTCTTTAGAAAAGGGAGGATCCTCCGACCAGATGGATGTCGTATCTGGTGGGCAACTGCCCGATGATTGTTATCGGGAAGTTGTATATATGCTATCTGCGCGGTAAACTCTGATTGCGCGATGCAGAATTGATGCGTTAGTTCGCATGTGGCGGTGTAGATGCCGCCACATCACTCCCCTCCGAAGACCGGAGGTCGATAGTGGACTAAGTCTTGTATCTTGCGATGCTTGCCAATGCCAGTTGGGTTCAAGTGGGTTGGAACCGGGTGTCGCATAGTTCTCGGTGAGTCGGAACTGTCTGCGAAGATGCCCCAGTGAGTCGGGGTGGCTGACTGCTGATGTCGACCAGGAGAGGGATTAAGCACTCTGCTTGTGGACCGGCCGAATGTGCAGTGTGCTGTGCCATGTTGCTGATGAGGCTGAAGGTGATGACCAGGTATGCGCTTGCGCTGCATGCTGATGGTCAGGACAACCGTTCAAGCCGTGATTGCTGGCTGGCTGTGTGACTTGCGGGAGTGATGATGATGACGTCACGCTGAAGTAGTTGCACGAAGGCTGCGCTGACGTTCATACTCGGGGTCACCAGTTTAGAGATGATGTTCATCACGTCGGGGTCACCAGTGAAGAGATATGAGGAACAGGGTGTAAAGTTCACTCATACTCTTTAGAAAAGGGAGGATCCTCCGACCAGATGGATGTCGTATCTGGTGGGCAACTGCCCGATGATTGTTGTCGGGAAGTTGTATGTATGCTATCTGCGCGGTAAACTCTGCTTGCGCGATGCAGGATTGATGCGTTTGTTCGCATGTGGCGGTGTAGATGCCGCCACAAGCTCGTTAACACAATAATCCATAACATTACAAAAATATCATTACGAATCTACGTTATGCTTTCTGCAACACGGCCTTATTCCCAGAAGGAGAGGGAAGTACCGATTTATACACAATTCATGTAGCAGAGGTACTTACAATTTGTCTAAGAAACTGTAATTTTTGTAATTGGGCAGGATAGAAGCACGTAGGAGTAAGTACTGAATCTGTTTTGATTTTAAGAGCAAAATAATAACTGCCTGTTAATGTTTTGTTTATAAGAAACAGTTGCAGCCGTATTTATATGGGTGTTTGATTCTCATGAAAATCAATAAACCTAAAAGGATGAGTAATTAAATTAACTTGAATGAACTAGCCATAACATATTTCATACAGTCCATCTATCATTTCTCTTCTTTTGTACTCTCATCCACCGTGCACCGGCCAAATACATTTACCGGCCTAGTCAATGTATATACCAATATGTTGCCTCGGGTACCTCGACCCTAAGAGTAGTGAATCTCTAACACGCATCGACTAGTAGGGGCGTGAGGGCGCAAGGCTCTCTCGGTCACGCGCTCCGCCTCCTCCTTCGAAAGCATTACTGCTTCGCAGAAGGAGGTGACCGCTTTTCATTCTCTCTCGCTCCGTACCATGGCCTGGACTAGGGCCGGACGCGAGAGATCGCCGCCGCCGATCGCCTCCATGAGGACACTGCGGTGCTCCGCCCAAGCTGAGCAGACCTCCACCGTATGCTCCACCCGGGAGTTTCCTCCCGCATTATGCAAAACAGGAACCTCACGAAACAACCGTGTCCCGTGAGGACCTGTGTCAGGCGGAAGGTGACGACGCCGTGGCGCCTCTCCAACCACTCCTCAAAGAGGGGACTTACCGCCGCTATTGTGGCGTGCCCAAAGCATTTGTGAATATGTATCAGATAGTTTGGGATTTGTTGATAGTAGTAAGTAGGTTTGTATTTTCGAGGAATTTCAGATAAACTCAGGCTTTCAACATAAGCAACTAAAATCGTGGACAAAAGGAATACTCCGAAACGATTTGTTGTATCATTCGCTTTGCCTTTTCCTAAATAGGATGGAGTCCGTAATATGTAGTCTCGTTAAGGCTGAATGTCAAAACTTCTGCCAAAAGCCTGGACAAATGTCAAGCGCTCTCAAAGCGTTTCTTATTTCTTATAACGACTTTCAAAAGTATTAACATAAGTTTTTCGGTAGCTTATTCCAAACAATTTTGACTTTTCCGTCATCGTTCTGGCTGATAGAATGTAAATTGTGTGTCTAGGCCGACTAGCATTTGCAAATCCAACTAGAGTTCAATTCCAATATTATTTGGTTTGATCATGTTATATAGGATTAACTAACTCTCCTAGGCTCAGAAGGGTATTATTATGTCATTAATGGTCAACAGTCTAGGGGTAGGCAAAGGCTAGTCTTAAACTTGACTATCAGCAAATAATTCTTTAATCACACTATATTGCTATTGACATAATAAAGGTAGTCGTAATCTTACAAACTAATGAAATCGTGAGATAATACTCGTACAGTGAAACTGATTCCAAAATATTATATTATAATAATATCAGCCTGTAACTGTACCTACAGGGCAAAGGATTTTTTTTTATGTTTGCTCAAGGCGGATTGCCAATTTCAGACTTACGCCAATTATAAAATAAATTATTTTATTATTACTTTTTATACAAATTACATCAAGTTGAGAAAACTTGTCGGTTTTCCTGTAAGAGAATTACATGTTCATGAAAATTGTTTTTTATAGATTATGGCGCCAGTAACATTGTAAGCTGTTACTAAAAGTTTATGAGTATGCTGCTGTGCAAATTATAAGTCCATTTGATAGTAAATAAAAAGGAGTATGAAATAGTAAAGTAAAACTTTATGTTTCACCAGACTACATTCCCATGAGTAATCAAGATAACTAGCTATTGTGACTGTCTGTCACTTATTCCTATTTAATAACAAAATATTATAATTATTTATTCTAAAACCATGCACGTGGTTCGGCCCACTTTACGAAACACATTAAATCTTAATTTTATGGTCTGACAGCTTGACGCGTTACCCTAATAAATAACAAGATATCCTAATTCTTTGCACTTGTAAAATAGTTTAGAACTTCTTAGAAGTCCATTCCATTTCTATTTAATGGCAAACGCAAATGACCACTTATGGCAGCCGTCGTCGCTTGAAAGAAATGTTTAGACAATCGAAACCCATAGTTCTTTACAAATTCTGAGAAAGTTAAAGCGAGGGCGCGTTATTGCAACCAGCTGTGAATCGTAAAAGCAATTAAGAAATAGAAAAATGTGTTTAAAGTCGAAGTTTACAAAAAAATAGTGTGGGAAAGTACCGAGCCCAGATTTTGGATAGTTGACGGGGGTGTTGCTGTTGAGGAAGGGCAGTTGGTCTTAGGACATGACAGGGTTCGGTCGTGATAGTCTGAAGAAGGAAAGCTAGTTAAGTTAGGAGGTTGGTGAGTGTTGTGAGCTGGGAGGAGCTGTGTTCGAGGTGAAGTTGGTACTACGTGCGGCATTTCGTGAGTAGTAATCTAATTCCCTACAAAGATATCATTAGTAAGTGTTAAACTCTTTACTAATAATGTGTCTTTTCCATTGTATTGTTCTCGTAGGCTGATTTGTTTTATGATTTGTAGGTATCATTTAGATAATATCGCTGCAGAGCTATTAATAATCATTTATTCCAGCATAGCGACATTGCGCTATTAATTAACTCTATTTTCTATTTTATTACGTGTCCACCTCCTAATCCATACCCTGACAGATATTTGTCATTTGCGTTTGATTATAGGGAAACGGAGAAGGCCTTCCACTTTATTTGACACTGAGCACTGACGCTCGACTTTTGACGACTTTGACCTGTAACATGCGCAACCACATACGGAAGGCAGAACCGTAAATACTCTCAGTTCATTTAAAACAACAAATGCTATAAAGTCGATCTAAATCGGCATTATAAAACAATCAAACGTTAGTGATAATTACTGCTTCCAAAAAGGTTTGGCCACACAACTCTTTACGAAAGGCTCGTCGTACGCGCATCTCCGGGGAGAGGGGGTAGGCTTCACACATTTCCCCAAACTGGATTGGTAGTCGTTCTAAGAACGCTAGGGACCGTGTCTCGATAAAACCTACACCCGGCATATGGTACGCCAATTTCTAAATCGACACTATTTATCGAAACATGTCAATTTGGACGCTTTGCCGCTGACAGCCGCACTGTATCCTCGAAATGGGAAGATTAAGGAGATGTGAGGTGACGAAATAACCACCTCGGCAAACACCGGGTACGATCGCATTGAGTTTTGCTACAGACTGAGTCTACGGTACGCTTGTGCGATATTTTCTGTTATTCTAGAAATGGGGCTAGGCTGCCGTAAAGATGATATTAACATTAGCACGCGTTTAGAATTTTATACTCAATACTTGTCTCACTCAATGGCAGTTGGGCTTCGTAGTTCACTGTCTCTAGGATTGAGTAAGACATTTATATTGTGCTTAGGGAACATGTTCTACTAAAATCGTATATTGTCCTCAGAGGCTTTATGCGTTAGGTTTAGTAGAACACGTACAAAGAGACAAACGTTGTAAAACGGTTCCCCGTCTCACTGAAATGGGTACATCATACACAGATACATTAACGTAGCTATTATTCATTGATTAAAGCGCAAGCGTAACGATTCCCTTACCTCTTCACATTATGAAGATTCTATTACAGGTATTATTAGCGCTACCTGCGAGAAGGAAGACAGACCGCGGTAGGAAACGGTCGGTGTAAGGCTAGGCTAAGAAAGTTAGGAGAATTATTGAGTGCAAGAGGCCTTGTCCAAGTGGGCTGTTGTAGGAGAACGAGTTAATATTAAATAAGTAAAATATAGTTGTGTTGAAGCACAGATTTAGCCTATTATTATTCTATAATCTAGTTTTAACGTAGTATGTGTTAGTGTTTGTAGGTGAGACTGGTTGAGCCTTTAGTTATTATAGTTATCCTAGGCTGATGGAGTTGATAGTCATTATAACTAATCAGACAGACTCGTGTTGCTGGGGAGTTTGTTGCGCCACTTCTTCTCCCCAGCATAAACACTAGGAAGTGGTGACGGGTGGGCTCTTTGGGGCTGTCTATAGGCTTTAAAGTGAGTTGATTCACAACTCTATTAATAATGCTTGAGTTTGATTCTCTACTCTCATAACTAGTAATTATTGAATGTTGTATTCGTTGCCTTTGGCCGATACTAGAACTCTTAAACTTTATTTAGTAATAATCCTCGAGTTTTGATTTCTCAACTCAAATTAACTAGTAATTCAAAGAATATTATATTCTTTATCTTATACTAATAACTCGGTCAGACTGACATGAGCACGTGCCTTGCAAATATGCTTGTTGTGCAAAGAGTGAACTTCCGGGGGTTTGGGTGACCACAACTATCTCATATCCAGTCTAAGGACTGATAGGGACCATGTCTCCTTAAGAGCATGATGCAGACGCAATGCCGCTAGAACTAGCCGCTCCGTTGCTAGACAAGGACAGTCGCACGGTTGCCGCAGGGAAAGCCGCTTCGTCACGTTTATCAGTTCGAGAGAACTGCTAGGGGCCATGACTCCAAAAGAGCATGATGTCGACGCTATGCCGCTGTAAAGCCGCTTGCGTCACTTTATGGAAGTGTATCTCTGAGTACTCCGAGTGTAGATGCGAGGTATTGTGTGAGTTACGACTGATCAAATACCTGTTACGCGCTAGCGTTTGGGTTACTCACAAGTTTATATAATAATTTACTCTGCATCCCTCTATTATTTAGTTTTCTAAAATCACTTCCAATATATTTCATAACTATGAATTCCCAAGTATCGTCTAATATTGATACACGGTTTCCTTGCCTCATTAATAATATCAAGGCATTTGGCTTCTATAAATTTGGGAATTCACTTCTATTATCGGTGGGAGAGTGACCAAGTCTGGTGACGAGCTCTACAGGGCCGTACGGGGTTGGAGTGCGGCCTTTTCCCCTTAGGGGGAAACCGACCTTAACGCTAATATTAACATAATTAGGAAAAACGAAAAATTTATCAGCCTAGGGTAATTTAGGTACCGTCACACTATCATGTACAATAGCCTTTATTATTAAACTCAACATCTCTGTCTTTCCGTCACTGTGATAATAAGTTGAGAACCACTTACTCGATAAATATGTATTTAACATAAATCTTTCGCTGAGCGGAGCAGTGGACTTAGCTAGCTTTTTCATACATTTGATTCTATGTAATTTACCAAAGTATTTTTTGTAAAATAATAAATTTTGCAAATTAAGGAACACAAATAATAACAATTTCAAATTAAATTCCTTCTGCACAGAACAGAAATAACGACAAGCAGTTTAAAAATACCAGACTCAAACTCAAACTCAAAGCATTTATTTCAAATAAACCAATTACAGGTACTTTTGAATTGTCAAGGGGTCGGTCAGTCAGAAATATGAAGATTCCCATTCCAAAGCGAAAGTACCTATGGAGAAGAACGGGCAAGAAACTCCATGAACACTCTTTTAAATAATATGGATACAGAAAAATATGTTAAATCAGTCTTGTTGAAATTATACATGTGAGAACGATGTAGAAAGACCCGTAATAAAAACATAAAAAACGGAAATAAAAATAAGCCGTGGCTGCCAAGAGATGACCCGTCCCCACTGACGGCGCCCGTTCACGAACATGACATTTGGATCAGCACCATTCAGCTCAACCATTTTGAAGGGAACTTAACGATCCAACACACACGCCACCACCAGCGAGACATTTGAGTGAGCGTGACATACTCTCAGCCGCCAGGGCACATTCAAGCCAATGACAGACGTGCCCAGTATAGGGTAGCTTTATAGTAGGTACCACATAGTGCTCACACGTGTGCTTTGCAATTATACAATACTAAAAGATTGAATTTATACAGTGCAAAGATACTTTTTACAATCTTCTGCAGCTCCAACAATATTTCCGAATGCTAATCAATTGTTTAGGCGCCCTTGTGGAGTAGAACCAGCGTTGAGCCAAGCATTTTTGTTAGAGATGTAATTCTCCAACTTATAATATGCTTGGCTCCATAGTGTGCGTTTGATAAAAGTATTGAACTTCGTTTCATTCAGTTGGAGTATGTGGGGAGGTATTTTATTAAAACATTTTAAACAGTACCCCATGAAGGATGAATCTACTTTAGCCAGCCTGAAACCCGGTTGAACCAATTGGCCCCTATTTTTAGTCCCATAGTTGTGTCTTTCACCTCTTTTACTGAAAAGATTTAAGTTTTTCCTTACGTACATGATGTTTTCATATATATATTGACAAGGTACGGTCATGATGTTAATATCTTTAAACAGTTCCCTTAAAGAATCGCGCCTGCGGAGGCCATATATTGCTCTAATGGCTCTTTCTGTTTTGCCAAAAATAGACTCGATGTCTGCAGCGCGTCCTCATAATAAGATACCGTAAGACATGATACTATGAAAGTAACTGAAATAGACTAGCCTCGCGGTATCTACATTAGTAAACTGACGGATTTTTCTTACAGCATATGCTGCTGAACTTAGCCGTCCTGCAAGAGATGTTAAATGGGGATCCCATTGCAGCCTTGAGTCGAGCGTGATCCCCAAGAAAACCGTTTTATCAACGAATTCTAGTTTCTCTTGATTCAATACTATGTCACAATCAGTACTTTTAACATTTGGCAAAGCAAACCTTATGCATTTTGTTTTTTTCCCATTTAATACTAAATTATTAGCAGTAAACCAATTTTGTACCTGCAGCAGCGCGTTATTTACGTCGTCAAGATTTGATGAACGTCTACTTATCTTAAAAATTAAAGAAGTATCATCAGCAAATAACACCATTTGTGGTTGTTTTTTTAATAAATGGGGTAGATCATTCATATTTACTAAAAAGAGGAAAGGACCTAATATGGAGCCTTGTGGAACACCCATTTTTACTTTTAATCCAAGTGAATTGACACCATTAATTTGAACGATTGATTTGACACTTTTTGCCGTCTATCTTCCAAATAAGATCTAATTAAACTTAGCGCAAGTTTACCTAGTGATTAACGCAATCAAATGCCTTGGAGAGGTCACAGAAAATTCAAAGATCAAAAGTCACATGTTTCAGTGGGTTTCCACTCATTAACACCGTCTCTTTGAGTTTTTTATTAATACGGCGTACTTTCAGTATTTGTCGACAACCTGAGGGAACAGAGAAATAAGTTATAACTTCTTCTTCTGTAATGTCTGAGGGAACATCAGTAACAACACCCATCCTCGTGATATTAAATGTAGGGATTGATGCAGAATAACTATATATGGGTAACAGACTTTACCAAGAAAGAGTCAGCACCCTGGAGGGAAGCAAACTACACTGACACACGATTACAACCCACTCTTTTAACACCGCCACGAATAATGTTCGCTATGTTTCCATTCATAAGGAACTTGCTAAAATTGTATTGTAGGGTGGTGTAAGCATTTGGTTGAGTCTATACGAGAAACATGTACAACATAAGGAGCCTTATCCATAATGGAGTACTTAATACGACCAATTTGACTTTTTGGTTGCTTGCTTGGAAGAGAGGGTGTAAGAATTTCCTCGTCATCGGGGCGTTTGTGTGAGTTTGTTTGGGATTGTGATACATCCATTTCTATAACGCCACAGACGAGATATGCGAATTGGGATAGTGGTTTCGGAGAAAAAGGAGTAGAAGGGCCTGAAATATCAGATGGGTCAGGATCAGGGGGTATATTCTTATCGATCTTGGATAAAACGCGACTTAAACTAAACAAACACCATACAAACCTGGTTACGCACACAAGAACAACACTCATAAACAATAACAAGTCACATAAATGTCAACAAACACACAAAAAATTCTAAACACACGTGCTAGCCAAGAACACTGTGGTGAGAATCAAAGCAGTACCTATGTAGCTAAAAAAAAATCGAACAGCCAATCTTTGCACTTCCTTTCGACTTGACTCCTTGAGTCGTAGGTAGTCGTAGTAGACATCCACCAGCACAGCTTTTCACAACCACTATCAATCACAATCTGAAACATTTTGAGGGATATTATTACTAATCCTTGGCTTCATAAGTTTGAAAAACGTGTCTGCTCGACAACGTAAATGACGCAATGAATGTTGTTGAACTGTCAAAATGAAAGCCACTCTCTCAAATCGTCTCGCTGACGGTGGAATCCATGCGTCATGTTCGTGAACGGGCGCCGTCAGTAGGGACTGGTCATCTCTTAGCTGCCACGGCGTATTTTAATTAAATTTTAATTTTGAATTATTTACATATTTATATAACGGACGCATATCACGCACTGCATCGTTCTCACATGCATAATTTCAACATGAATGATGTAACCAGTATATTGTAAACATAATTTGATTTAAAAGAGTGTCCGTGGATTTTCTTGCCCGTTCTTCTCCATAGGTACCTACTACGCTTTGGAATGGGCAACTAGCTACATTTTTCTGACCGACCGACCTTTCTTTCCTTTCGATACTATGAGTTTGAGTTTGAATGGTTGAGCTGAATGGTGCTAATCCATGCGTCATGTTCGTGAACGGGCGCCGTCAGTTGGGAGTGGTCATCTCTTAGCTGCCACGTTTTAAATTATTTTTGGCTGCACTCTGGACGCTTTTAATGTATACGGTTTTTGTACCTCGTTCTCATCTATAGGGTCAACATCAATGATATAAGTAATATATTTGTAACAATATTATTTAAAAGAGTGTACATGGATTTTCGTGCCCGTTCTTCTCCATAGGTACCTACTACGCTTTGAAATGGGTAACTAGCTTCATATTTCTGACTGACCGACTCCTTGTGAATTTAAAAATGCCTGTAAATGGTTTAATTGAAATATGTGCTTTGAGGTTGACTTGACTTAAAAAAAATATTGTACTTTATGTTGCAGAAATTTTTGCAAACTATAAAAACAAATTTCGTTTACCCATCTACCTATGCTTGCATCTACCTATATAAGCTTTGTCGTAGAACTCAACTGATTAGAGGGGTTGCATGACGAAAAATGTTGAGTTCGAGAAGATTTCAACTCAGTATCAGTGGCGTGGCAGTCTGACACCCAAATCGTTGCGCTTTTTGTGAAGGGGTTCACTAGGGCAGTTGTTTAAATAAGTAACTCTCGTAAGATATTTGAAAGAGAAAGTCCTCAAAATTCTGTTTAACTAATCTAATAACTAATCATAAATGAACATACTTAAAATATTTTTAAAGTGTTTATAATTATATGAGGTTCATATGTACGTAAACTTTAATTAATGGTAACCTACGTTACCTATAGTGGAACAACTATACTTTACCCTTAAAACCTGGATATTAGCATTTTTTAAATGTCTATATTTTCCAAATAATTGACGTGTCATATTTTTCCTATAACTTATTCAGCACGTAATAATAGAGCTCGCACTGATGTGTGATAGCTTCATTATTTTTTTAAACTGGGTAGCGTCCCTGGTGCGGCGGTCACGCCCACATTTAGCGGGTATAATAGAGATATTTATATTAACGGTTTGAAATACAATTTAATGTGACACACCATTGTTATTACTCAGCTAGTGTTGGGATACACATTTTTTTTTTTGAGGATTTTGCACATTTTTTTTTTTCACAGGTTTTTCTTATAAATAATGTAAAACGATAGAAAGCAACGTCACCTACGATGCAACTAACTACGATGTCCAATAATTTGGCTTGAATTAAGAAGAAATTTCGTGTGAATCGAATTTTGAATAATCCTGTTTTTCGGATACTCAAGTTTTAGGGCTCTTATTATTACTATATAATATGGATTGACACAGTTATTTTGTGGGATTCATTCTTTATCTTGGATGATATGGTGAAAATCTTGTATACAGACTTATTTCTTCAAAATAGACTGCAGTATTTTAATCAAATCAATGCCTAATATTTGAATATTAAATGTGTATACAATTCCTAGTTCGAAATTAATTCTACTTATTTCAATAGCAGGTTATTACTAACATTTTAAGCTTAAACAAGTGAAAAACCCTCTGTGATCTACAATTTGAAAAAAACATCTTAATAAATGTATTATAGAATCCGTAAAAATGTATGGGACCGAGTATACAATGAAGCAAACACGAAAAAAAACCCTGTTAGAAAAACAGGCTGTGATTTTCCCTAGCATGGGTCGCTTGGATCGCGTGCTTACTACAGCACCGTATTGGTATAAATACCAGACACAAATCAATTCATATCCACTTCGAAAAGATCTTTTACTGAGTCAAAATGAATTCGATTCTTCAAAGCTTAGAGGACCCGGAGCGGCCACTCTTAGGTCCAAACTACTCTATTCTAAAGAGCATGGGATTATTATTACCACAAAACACACTGGGTAAAATAATCTACATCATGATGCATGAGATGGGAACGTTTTTCGTGGTTACACAATTCATGGAGCTGTACGTAATTAGATCGGATTTTGATCTCGTGTTGACTAACTTGAAGATTTCCATGTTGAGCGTCGTTTGTATGGTGAAAGTGAACTTCTTCATCTTTCGGCAAAAACAGTGGCACGAAATTTTGGACTACGTCACAGAAGCTGATAAATTCGAGAGACAAAGTGGAGACACAGTTAAGACTAAGATAGTTGAAACTTACACTAGATACTGCCGTCGCCTCTCATACTTCTATTGGGTTTTAGTTTTTACAACATTCTTGACAATCACATTTACACCACTTATGAGGTATCTTTCGTCATCTAACTTTAGAGAAAATATGCGAAATGGGACCGAGCCCTTTCCGCACATCTTCAGTGCTTGGTTGCCATTTGATAAGTATCATTCACCTGGTTCTTGGATCACAGTGATCTGGCAAACACTCCTATGTGCTTATGGTACTTTAATCATGGCTGCTTATGACACATGCGTCCTGGTAGTCATGGTGTTCTTTGGTGGGAAATTTGACCTGCTACGTGAAAGATGCAAGCAAATGTTTGGGTTGGATGGAGCTGTGATCAGCGATGAGGAATGTACGGAAGTGGTGAAACAGCTTCACGACATACACGTCACGATGTTAAAGTGAGTTGTTAATATTTATATTACTTATTTATTGAGGAATATAGTGTTATTTATTTTCGTAACGTATTTTATAATTCAGTTATTGTCGTTTTTATCTGTGTCTGTGTTTTCTAAATTACTCAATTTAAATAGAGTATTCCGTTTTATGCCCTATAATAATGGGAATTCAAATCTTTTGGATTTTTATGCTAAATAGTATCTATAACGCAACCGATAATAAGTATTATAGGTTTTTACTAAGCTAAGAGAGGGACCCACGAAAAGCTAAAAGCTATACTATAACAGCCTTATTTATAAAAATCTCGCTAACCATTTGTTAGCCACTGCTTAGCTAACCAATTAGTTAGCCCTAAATCAATGCTTAACTTTTCTTTATTTATAAACGCTAGTTAGCGGGTGATTAGTTGAGAAACGGTATAGAGGTGAAATTATGTTTTCAGTACAGATTATATTCAAAATAGTCGACTACAAAACAGAATTTCAAGAATAAAGTTGTCAAACCCACGATTTTTGTATCTGTCGTGACTTTAACAGACGTATGTCAAAAATTACCTCGGAAAATTTTAATTTTAATATAATTATTTATTACGTTACTTCATTGTATTTCATTGATAATAATTAGCTACAATAATTGGAGTAAACTGGAAAAGGTATTTATCTCTGAATTTATATACACTTACTAATATAAACTAACCAAATTAATGTAAAACTGATGTAACATCAGTAGCCGATTATAGCTATGTTTTTTTCATGTCCTAGCTTGAATATACTCTTTTGGAAATGTATGTAGGTACTTGTGTCTATTATATATTACTTCCTAATTCCTATCGCTGTTGCGACAGGGTTTCAGTGTATTTTAATAACAATTATTATACTTGTTTACAGGTACAAGTTTGAATGCTGCTATGAAAGCCACTATTAGCAGCTAGCACCAATACTATTCAACCGCAAAGACGGGGGAGGGAGGAGACCATTAGGGCTGAGGCTACGTGGAATTGATGAGAAATGAGAGTGGCATGAGAAAAGAATGGCACAGTCCATGTCTTTGTAAGAAGAATATTGGAAATCAAAAATAGGGAATTTATAACAAAAATGTTACTTTATTAAATATCAAAATAAATAGTTTATACAAAATGTCTATTGTTATTTGTGTGCTACGTGGCTATTCTTATAGTTAATGGCCTTAGAACTGGCGTCATAAGATTAAGGGCACATGGGATAGCACATTGGATAAAAACTATCTCCTATGAGCTTCCTCACAAACTCATACCCTTAAAACCCCATGAATAGGTACCTACTGAGCCTACTCCTGTTTGAGTGTTCCCTATAAATCCTTTCATCATGTGTACTTCGAATGAAGAAAATGTAATGTAGAAAATCATTCTCGTAACGGATTATATCGAGCTTGGTAGGTCTTCCTTGGTCTACTTCCCGCTGGCGTTTAAAAATGATTTAATTTTTTTCTGCGTCGTTCTGAAAGATCGTAAAAGATTGTCGAATTCCATATTTACTAAGGCACAGCTCGATATAAGAACAAAATAACCTCGAGGCAAACAATAATCCTACTGAATCGAGCAGCTGACTCAAGTAAAAACCGCCATATTGCCTCTTAGCATCCTCTTAACAAGCTACCCATGGTGTTTAAATTTGACAGCTACTAATCAATTGGTTAGCGAACTCTTAGCGCTAAACAACGTTTATGAATAAGAATTTGGCTAACCATTTGCTTAGCAATTGATTAAAATTTAAGACACGTTTATGAATAAGACTGTTAATGCTTAGGTATTAATGGTAGTCTTGCTTTTCGTGTGTAGTAGAATGTGCTTAGTAGAATTAACAGTGTTAATTATTTTCCTAATCATGTATAGTTTTGAAATAATATAATAAATGGTTTTTGGAATCTAAAACGAATTATTATAAAAAATAACTAACAAGATCAAACTTAAAGAACCATACCCACTTCCCATACATTTCAAAACCTGATAATGAAAGTTTATGTATAGTTATAAGGTATAGTAAAAACGCTACCTGTAAGTTTAGAAAATTATTTCATATGGTCACTTTCGTAATTGAAACGCTACGAAGTCCAAAAAATATTAATTTTACTTTTTAGGTTAGGATTTGCCGTTATAAAAAAATAAATGTGCTAGAACGAATTATTTAACACTCGAAGTTTAGTCTAAAATAGTAATACTTACTTAATAATACATATCTATGATCTAAAACGTCTTTTTTACATTGAGTATTCCTTAAAACTAGCTGCCTTTATGTCACTGTTTAGACTCTCGATGATTGTCACTATAAATTGAGTGTCGAGCATTAAATGTTACTTACTGAGTAAATAAAACGTAAAATAATGTATGAAACTCAGAAACAGAGTTCCGATGCCCAGGGCGTCTCCTGCGGCGGCTAGTGGGGGCGTGAGGGCACAAGGTGCTCTCCCTCACGCGCTCCGCCTCCTCATTCGCGAGCATTACTGCTTCGCAGAAGGAGGTGACGGCTTTCCATTCCCTCTCGCTCCGTACCATGGCCTGGACCAGGGCCGGACGCGAGAGATCGCCGCCGCCAATCGCCTCCGCGAGGACACTGCGGTGCTCCGCCCAAGCTGGGCATACCTCCACTGTATGCTCCACCGTGTCCTCCGGGCGATCCACACAATGGTGACACCCGGGCGTTTCCTCCCGCCTTATGCGAAACAGGAACCTCCCGCAACAACCGTGTCCGGTGAGGACCTGTGTCAGGCGGAAAGTGAGGACGCCGTGGCGCCTCTCCAACCACTCCACAAAGAGGGGACTTACCGACGCTATTGTGGCGTGCCCAATCGTCTCCATACTGTACCAAATGTGTATTGGTAGATAATAGAACCGCCACTTTATATTTTATGGCCGTATTATTTTGTAATAATAACTTACTTAGTTCAACAGAAAACAGTGTAGTAATAGTGTAAGGTAGAAGTACGTATTCCCGTTAGTGTCCCAGTACCCATAAAAAAGTCAGTTTCTTTATGATTGCACTTTTCTACCAATAATAAATTAAAGTATATGAATGGCAAAACATTCGTGGTAATATTTTGTACAATGGATGTTGGTACACGTTCAATTCATTGCACCGATACCCGTTTTTGTATACATATTGCCTTGAAATAAGTCCCATTTTCCCTTAAAACTTTACTTAAACAAGTATTTTTCTGTAAAAGGTGAAAACTAAGATGAAAACTTGCGGTTGAAACAATAGTTTTGTGTTGTGTTTTAAGTGTTTTTATGTTTTGACGTGTTTTATGCAGATTTAAGCATTTTCTATAATATGTTAGTACCTATAGTTAATAACAATAATAATTTAGTAATTAGTAATTTATTTGTTCCAAATGTGAAACCAAAATATTATTCAAGTAATTTTTTAATTTATTATAAATAATTTCATTTAAAATAAAATTTAATACATTTTTATATTATTTATAAAAAAAAATAGAGTAGTTTAAAATAAAACATAATGATACTATAATCATCGATTTTTATTCTCATGTGAACTTATTACCTACAAGGACAGAAAATAAACCGGGCCACCCGCTTTATGCAGATCGAAGCGTTTTTTATAATATGTCGCCACCTTTGAACTCTGATCCGATTTTCTCAAAAATGAAGAACTTATAAGTTTCAAACTTACCCTGGTCTCATCAGTGAAGAGTACGTTACCCCACTGCTCTAATGGCCAATCCCTATGCTCTCAAGCAAATTTAAGTCTTACTCGACGGTGGGCTACCATTAATGCTGGGCCTGTTGCAGCTCTTTTTGGAGTCAGTTTTCGTTCAAAGTCTCCTTCTGACGGTATCTGAACTTATGACCACTTGGCCTTCGTGAAGCAGACTTTGTTAGACTTCAACTGAGTTGAGGCGGCGATTTAACAGAACAGTAAGTTGGACATTACGATCATCTGCTACTGATGTGGCCCTAGGTTCGCCCGTACCTGGATGGCGATCGAATGCTTCACTCTCTAGGTATCATCTGTAAACTCGTTGCACCGAAGATCTGCTGATTCGATCACTTCGAGCGATCTCACGCTGCTTAACGCCTGCTTGCTACAGCTTGAGCTGATTTCTGAGGTGTCATATCCATTATTGACAGAAAAAAAGTTGCAAAGATACACGCGTCTGAACAAACGATAGACAAAAACTAAATAAATTATAAGAAATATCCGACTACTAATTGTAGAAAAAAATTACGCTAATCGCGAACTCAAGTCAAAACAGAGCAAATCGTTAGCATTGTGTTTTTTCTTGATAACAATATGATTTGACAGTAGTTTAGAATAAATGTATAGTCATTTTAATCAGCACCAAACGCACTTTCTGTAGATATAACTTTGATAGCTGTAAGTTTTATACGTTTCAAGAAAATCGAATTAGAGTTCAAAGTTAGCGGGTGGCCCGGTTTATTTGTCATCCAGTGAATATTTCGTATAAATACATTTGAATTATTTTTTACTAAATTGTCTTTTCTTCGGATAAGTCCTTTTTTATTTAATTTACTCAAAAATGCAAAAAATATTTTTCTGTGAACTTTAACGTACAGCAATAGAGTTCAAATTCGTAGAGAAAATTATCGGATTCGGGGACAATTTAATGTTTACTAGTACAAATCTACCGGGTACTGGTATAACTAGCCCATTATTTATTGTTTTAGTATTACGTTTAATGACATTTTAAAGTAATTAAAAAAAGTTTAAATTATCTATCTAGCCATATAAAACTAGTTTTTGTATGTCTACTAGTTTTGGCATAGCAGACCTGCAAAGTCAGTAAAGTTCAAAACTTCACGGTTACTGGGCCGTAGGCCTTGGTGTGTGTGTTAAAGTTATTTCAAACTTCTTTACCGATATTTTTGGTGCGTAGAAATTCTATTTGCTCGGCTAAGCGGACGCTATGTTCTAATTGTTTAATTATCATACTAATTCAAATAAAAATATCACATACGTGAAAAGGCTGGCTAGATACATTATTTACAAAGGCAAAGAACAACGTGGTACCACCACTCTGCCAAAAAAAAACAAAACAGTAATTTTGAACGCCCACTGATAGATACTAATTTCTGTAAAAAATTCTCTTGTTTCAGGTATTCGAGATCATTTAATTCCCTTTTGTCGCCTGTCATGTTCTTTTACATGATCATATGTTCGTTTATGCTTTGTACGAGCGCCTACCTACTAACTCTAAGTTTTCTAGGAAAACCTTCAAGATTATAGTAGACCTGACCTATAAATAAAATTGAGTGTTGGTTTGGACAGCGAAATGTAACCAAGGCCATATTACTGGTTTCTGTTATTTAAGTAGATAATCATAACAGTAGACAGTCTATAGTCATGTGTAGGGTATCAGTTCCGTAAGGTAACAAACCGATATGGTTTTAGAATAATACGAGTATTAATAGGACATAATTCGAAATATTACATTATTGAGATGAGTTAGAGTCACAATAAGGTGTTAAGATTTTCATATATTCATGTTTCTTTTCCACAGTCCGCACAAAATGCCACACAGACGCTATTGATGGCTGAGTATTTAGTATTTGGAATCGCACAACTTTTCCTTTTCTGCTGGCACAGCAATGACGTTTTGATCAAAGTAAGTAAAATTTTTATCAAACCTTTTATTTTAGTAACAGCTTTAAGATACACGCTCGTTACTTGAGCCTTTATGAAGCTTTATTTTTTAGTGGACGGTGGCCGATATTACTTAGGTATACCTATCTTTTTTCATAATTTCAGAGTAAGAACTTGACATTAGGACCATTTGAAAGTAATTGGTGCATGGCAAGCACCAAACAAAAAAAATACGTGCTGACTCTATTAGGACAGCTCGGCATTGAGCATATGTTTACTGCAGGACCCTTCGCTAACCTTACTCTGCCGACCTTCATTAATGTGAGTTAAATTAGGGTGCATGCACAACAGCAAACGTAGTATAAACGCACGCTGCTAGCCCCTAATCAGCCTAGATCACTGTCCAAACACAGGGGACGTACTAATAATTATGCCTATCTAGCAGTTATAGTTTACCGTGGCGATGAACTTTGTTTTACCAGTGATCTTGGCCTTTACATCCTCCTGCGAGGACTTATTTGAATAAATGAATTATTGTTAAGTGTATCCTTGTTATTAAGTCCCAAATTAATGCGTAGGTACCTATGTCTTTCTTGTACCTCCGATAAACACGTAGCTCATCAATAAGTGGGCGTAGATGTAACAATGCAGTCTCTTGTTGAAACTTCGTCTTAATAAATTTACCCCTGGTAAATTCAATAGTCCGCGAAATTCCAATATAAGTGTCAGGTTGAGTTGAACAAAATATGATTCGCGACCGTAACAAGTATGTAGTCATTAAAATCATCAATACAACCCTGTCAGTTCATATAATCCTATTGTTTGATATTTTATTAAATTCTGATGCATTAGGATTATATGAACTTGAGAAGGTCATAATTCTGTAAATACTGATGGACGCTAGTGGTGACGCCAAACACGTAGCCGAATTCTGGGCAGAGTCCATTTAGATTGCCATCGACAAGCTAATAAAGTATCAAATCTTTATTTCTCGTATAAAGTCGTCATATAAAGTGTTGCCGTACTTTACTCTCGATTCGATTCAATTAAATAATCGATTTGATATTCGACTAGAATTATAACAAATACGATTTTAATTTGCTTTTACTTTAGATACAAATACATTGTATCCATGGTTACATACAAGCTAGGATATTATCAAAATACCCAAATCTTGGCTTTTTAACCCTACACTAAGAAGAAGATTATGTACTTCTTACGCTCGCAAATCATATTGTGTTCAACACATCCTGGCACTGAGCTGCAAAATAAAAACTTAAGAAAATTGGAATTGCGCGGGCTACCTGGACGCTTCTTCCATATAGGAAAAATGTGGAAGTGAAATAAATACCTTTGTCACTCTTCTTTATTTCAGACTGTAGGTATACCTAGATCTTTAACTACTAACATATTAAGTATTGTTTACTTTGCAGATACTGAAAGGAGCTTACAGTTATTATACATTGCTGAGGAAATAAAATTTCAGAGGTATAGTGCTTAGTGGGTAATTTTCTGTAGAATCAGGTATTATTTCTATACCTACCTACTTGGTTTTAGATAAAGCTAGCAGTTCCGCTTAGTGGATTGTTATATGAAAGTCGTGAAAGATGTAATATGTATGTAGTTTTGCGCAATCAAATAATAATTAAGTAGAAAGTAAAAATTCAAAATTTTTATAAAATATTGTTTTTTTTTTTTATCAACAAATAACCTCTGTCTGTTTCCTCCATCAAACGAAAGGCACGCGTGCCATTGGCTTTGCCATTTTGTTACGTGCCACAAAATAATTGGGCACGGCATCATTTCAGTCATTAAAACATTGTAGGTCGAAAACAATTGCACATTACTGTGCATTTTTTTGGGATGCAGATATGATATAAACCAATAGTGTAGAAGCAGCTTCGAAAGACCTGTGCTAACAGCGTGGTGCTCGAAAAAAACAAAAACGAACTGGTTTCTTTCAGTTTTTGGCTTATAACTTCTAAAATGTGCATTCAGCATATGTCGCACAATTTTTTATTGCAATTAAATAAACATAAAACTGTTTATGCTACCATTACTGTTTATTTAAGTAATAATAAAGGTATTATTGTGAAAGTAAAGTTTATATTTTTCTACTAATCACTAAGCCAAAATTATTTGTTGATTGTTTGGTACGTCATGGCCACATTCATATTAATTAGGAAAAAATGGAACATAGATGGCATCCCTAGATGGCGAACCTCTATACATCTACATCTATGTTACTAATCTAGTCTGTAGTCAGGCGCATAACAACAACAACCATACTGAAAACAATAATGCTATTTCATCCTATATCTCAGTCCGTAGTCAGCTTGTCGCCATCGGTTATTTCTTTTTTTGTCGTGTCGACAACAATTTCGTGTTTTTTTTTAAATACTTAGAGTTGACACCGCTTAACCCGGGCGATCCCATACGGGACTCTAAATTTGCCAACGTGTTTATTCACTTCAAATTCAGCATTATGTCAGTATTTTTATAATGAAAACTTAAAAAGGATCCTATTCAATAGGCTTAGCAAACAGATGAGTAAATGAGGTTTGTTGCCATCATTAGTAGGCCAGGCTACTGCCTCAATAAGCCCAAGAAATTATATTTCTTAGTACTTGACCTTATTTTATTTACGAATATAAATAAAAATATTAAATATTTAATGTCCACACGTTACGCTACTCTAGCAAAACGAATGAATTGTACAAATTTACAGTTTTTTTTTCTACTTATGGACTAAAAATCATCGATAGTTAGGTTCTTTTTTAATAACATAACTATTTAATAACATAGCGTTAGGTAAAAAAATACAAAATTGACAAGACTTAAAACAAAATTGGTCCTTTTAAAATTAAGGGCGAAATTATCGAGATTTATAAAAATGATTAAAATACTAATTGAGTTAAGAACGTTTCAAAGGTCTATCTCGCATTTAATTAATAATCAACCACCCCACCCCCTTTAATTCACTATCGCAATAATGAACCACCCCACCCATTCATAAGTACAACAAATATTACAAAAAAGGTGTCACTCAAGTCAACGCCCGATCTACAACAATGATGTGTGATCCAATCTAAGCTAACGTGAAACAATGCAATCCATGCTGAAGCGGGAAGGAATCCGGACGAGCTCCAACACGCACATCTCATGTTTGTTACGGTTCTTATTCAGTTTCCTATTTAGTATCAAGGTTTATCGTAAAAAAATCACAGAATAGTGATTTCAAAAATGTATGAAGTATTTCATTTTTATATACTTTGCAGGATTAAAGATATTCTAAGTAGTTGTTTAAAAATCAAAGCTATAATTTATTATTTTTGAATATAAAACCAAATCGATGATAACATCTCTTTTGACTTTGCTACCAAATGAATTCTCATGAGTATTTTTTAAGAATCGCTGAAACATATTACCTAATATTACCATGCCATTTAACTTCAAACAATCAAGTTTTCCCAAAATCCGATCCGTATCCGAATAAATCATACTGCAATATCATCACTGCTGCTTCTGTTAGAGGTGAAGGCGGAGGAGGCGCTGGCGGTGTAAATAATATCAGTGAAAGTAATTTTGACCAAGTATTACAATAGTTTTTCAATAGAAACCAAACCTGAAACTTGAAAATTACTATAAAAATGTAAGACATTTAATCAAAAACTACAGAATCATCGATGTCACCTCCGATAATAACATGAACTCGAACGAAATTGAAAAATGAGAAAGGTATGTTGACAACATCAGCCGCACGTCAAGCACGCCCACCACCTCCGGACTCATCGCTCAGCTCCGCCTCACCGCCGCCGGTACCCAGCACTACTGTGAGCGCTGTGACGACACCAGCCGCGGTAGTTGCGTCGAGCTGGAGCGACGAGTATTACTCCCCGCCCACGACGCCACCACCTGCTCGACGACGAGGAGGACGCGGGCCGCCGGATGGCTTAGGGCCTGGAGGCCCACCGGCCTCTGATAGGGTCCCAGCTCCCGGCGGAAGTGTGCAGCGCATGAGATGGACACGATCCATAAATGAAAACGTCATGCGCTCATACTATGGAGCTACAGAGGGGGGAAACAATCTGACCGCGTACCGTGTTCGGATGCTCTCTCTTTTTCAGGTGTTTGAGCCAGCTGTCAACGTTTCGGCACAACGACTGTCGGATCAGGTGCGGGTGGGTCATCCAACGTAATCATATGTTGGATGACACTGTGCTTGATCACCTGCGAAGTGAAATACAGAGTAGCCATGTCATCGCCCCCCCGTCGCAGACTGTTGTAGTACTACCAAGATCCAACACAAATCAAGCTGACGAGGGAAGTGATGATAGGGCTACAATCGTAAGTAACCAGTGCAATGAGAAATTGAGGAGTGCTTTGGAGTGTGCGATTCGGGAGTATCGGTTCATGTCGCCCGAACTTGGAACACGCTTACCTCGTTTGCCCATGCGTAACAAAAATAGGGAGCTGGTGGTGGTCCTGGATTCGCGGTTATCAAACTATTTTGATGACTGCGAAGACCTCACCGATACTTATTCGATTCTGTACTGCGCAGCTGTAGCGGCATGTCGTGTAGCTCACGTGAAATTTGCCAATGACTCTAGAGCTACGCGACCGAAACCAACCGTACCAGCTTGGCAGTGAAGAATTGAGCACCGTATTGGTGGGGCCAGGGCGCTCATCGGCAAACTAATCTGCTTTAGAGACGGCAATACTCGTCCAAGAGGGATGCGCTTTGTGAGGCGGGCGTTCACAAGGATTGAAATTAGCTCTCAGAACTATCTGTCCAGACGTTCCCGACGTTGTACTGGCCTAGGTATACATACTGGGCGAGGACGCAAACTGCCCGCAAAAAGAGATGAACGACCTGGTACAACACTGTGAGCGCGCCAAACTAGACCCGATCATCTGCACTGACTCAAACGATCACCACCCACTCTGGGGCAGCGACGCACCGAACTCCAGAGGAGAGGTACTATCCACCTATTTATTCTCTAATAACATTAACATTGTTAACCGTGGCTCTGAACCCACTTGGGTCACAGCCCGAGGACAAACAATCATAGATCTAACCCTTGCAACAGAAAATGCGACAAATCTTATCACAAACTGGCACGTTTCCGACGAGCCTTCCTGCTCAGACTACAGAAGGATTCGTTTTACACTGGCTACCAATACAAGCAATCCAGTGCCAAGGCGGAGCCCGCGGCGCACTAATGTACCCGGGTATGAACGCCTCCTAGCCTCCCTTCTAGACAGGCACTTATCAAAAGTAACCATAAGAGACCCTGAAAATTTTGAATACACCGTGAATTAACTATCAGAATACCTAACCGAAGCATATCATGCATGCTGCAAACTAAGAGCGCCAAAAATCAACAGCGAGAGGAACCCATGGTGGAACGCTGAACTTAGTAAACTCAGAGATGCATTACGTAAGCAATTTAACAGAGCCAAAAACACTAGACTCCCGGACGACTGGGATTTATACAAAGAGATCCAATATATGTACAAAAAGCGAATCAAAACTGCCAGGAAAACAGCATGGCGGAAATTCTGTGAATCAATCGAAACCAACAACGAAGCTGCAAGGGTAAGGAAAATCCTATCAACTGATCAGGACCGAACCCTCGGCACGCTGAAAAAACCCGATAACTCATACACACTAACTGACCATGAAACCAGTAAACTCCTCATAGAGACTCACTTCCCAGACTGCGAACTCCTAGAGGACAAGGTATGGGAAGCTGAACCAGACTGGGCCCCTACAGATCAAGACTGGTCTAAAGCACACAGTATAGTAACAGAAGACCGGATAAAGTGGGCCATCAGCACTTTCCAGCCCTATCAATCTGCTGGGCTGGATGGCATCTTCCCAGCCCTTCTACAGTGGGGGTTTGATTTACTAACACCATACCTGGTGGAGACCTATCGGGCCTG
Source organism: Dasypolia templi (assembly GCA_963555695.1). NCBI lineage: Eukaryota > Metazoa > Arthropoda > Insecta > Lepidoptera > Noctuidae > Dasypolia > Dasypolia templi. Next base: position 18,307,824 of record OY743158.1, on the reverse strand, counting down.
CATAGCACTCAGACACATACCCCTAGCTTGGCGCGAAGTGAAAGTCATTTTCATACCAAAACCAGGCAAATCCGACTACACGCAACCCAAGGCCTACAGGCCCATAAGCCTCACATCTTTCTTACTGAAAACCCTCGAGAGACTGTGTGATAGATACATTCGTGACGGACCTCTTCAAGCAAAATCACTTCACAAACAATAGCATGCGTACTCCACAGGCAGGTCAACGGAATCTGCGTTACATAGCATAGTATCCAAAATTGAATGCGCCGTGGATCACAAATGCTCAGCACTAGCCATCTTCATTGATATTGAGGGCGCCTTTGACAAAACCAGTTTTGGTAGCATCAACATGGCCCTCGACAGACACAGCATCGAACCGACTCTGAGCGGGTGGATCACCAATTTTCTCAAACTGAGAGCTGTACAGGTAAACTGGAACTTTCAGTAGCGCCATCAGGATAGAATTTGGTGTGGACAAATGTGCGGTCATGCATGTAAAGCGAGGGGAGATTGTGGAATCCGTGGGAACCCAACTCACGGATTCCATAAACGTCAGAGCCCTCTCCGCATCCGAAACCTATAAGTATTTGGGTATGTCGGAAGCGTTGGGTATCAATGGTACTGACATGAAGCAATCGTTGAAGGAGCGCGTCTTTGGCCGCCTAAAGAAAGTGTTAAATAGTCTTCTGTCAGGCGGAAACAAGGTGCACGCCTTTAACGGTTGGGTCATGCCAGTTTTGATGTACTCTTTTGGCATACTCAAATGGACTCAGACCGAACTCGACGCCCTAGATAGGAGGGTCCGTACACTGCTGACTGCAAACCGAATGCATCACACACGGTCATCGGTAATGAGACTGTATATCCCGCGAAAATGTAAGACCCTACACAATCGCGAGATATGCAGTCTAAGGAAATATTTCCTAGAAGCCGACGTGGGGATGCATCGTGATGTGGTCGCGGTGGACAAAGGCCTCACCCCGATCTCCTTGGCTAAAGAGAACTGGCGCAAACCTGTAGTGCTTGACACTAATGATCGCATGGAAGTATGGCAGAGTAAGGAGCTTCATGGACGCCTTTTCCGGGCCCTACATGGACCCGATGTAGATCTTCTAGCGCCCGTAGCCTGGCTGCGTTTCGGTGACCTCTTTGGAGAAACCGAAGGTTTTGATGACGAACAATTACCGGAGATTTATTGTGAAAGACGGCACGGTTGACATCTATCGGGCATGTCACCGTCCGGGGGAATCAATAAGACACATTATCTCCGGTTGTTCTCGTCTAGCTAACGAAGAGTACTTGCATAGACACAACCTTGTAGCCAGGATTATCCATCAGCAACTTGCTCTGAAATACAGCCTTGTGGAATCGGAAGTGCCGTACTACAGATACGTGCCCGACCCAGTTCTCGAAAATGGAAATATCATATTGTACTGGGATCGATCCATCATCACTGACAGGACTATTGTTGCCAATAAGCCTGATATAGTGGTGGTGGATCGAGTAGAGCGGCGCACAATGATTGTTGACATAACGGTCCCGCATGACGGTAACCTCGTGAAAGCCGATAAAGATAAAGAAATCAAGTATCTTGGTTTGGCTCGCGAAGTAGTCGACATGTGGGATATGGACTCAGCAATCATTGTGCCGATAGTCGTGACAGCCAATGGCTTAATAGCCAAGAGCCTCGACAAACACCTGAGGAGGCTCTCGTTGGGCAGCTGGATCAAGGGCTTGATTCAGAAAACGGTACTTCTGGACACGGCTCGCATTGTCAGGAGGTTCCACTCTCTGGAGCCCTAACCGCCGGTAGCTTGGACTCTGTACCCGATACCGGTGGGATACAATATTTTTTTTTTTTTTTTCAGGTTTTTTAAAAAAATATTTAAAAATGCAGTTTATAAGTTTGTAAAATGTAATAAAGGGATAATAATAATATACTTGTTTTTTGTGTTGACTAGTAGGATTAGGATTAGGATTACTAGGAGTACCTGTATTACAAGAGCCAAGGCCTTTCAATAATTTTGAACAGAAAGATACTTGCTCGACAATTTTACTGGTCGCATGTGTCCAGCGTGGGTGCGGCGTAGAGAGGCCCGGGGTAGCCACCGGCTGAATACCACCGGCTGAATACCACCGCCGACCGGAGGTAGGCGTGATGGTAATTCCTGCCTGTAAATAAAAATACATCAGTTAAAGAAACTTACATTTTGTATTTTAATGCCATATACATAATGAGGCTCCACTAATGTCAGCGAACAACTTGATTTCAATTTCACCCTGTATTTGCAATAATATTATCTTATGGGAATGTTTAGATAAGACAAAAAAAATACCAAATTCTTAGGTATAGCCGCTGTTTTCTCAGTGGGTCGGTGGCGGCGGCGGTGGCGTTTGAACAATTTTTGGTGACCGCGCCATGCTTTGGAACAAACAATAAGTCTAAAAAAAAAAATAAGTTTAAAATCTCGGACTGACAAACAATATTACAGAGTGGCGAGAGTATGATTAAAATACGTGGTTACAATTAATGTGATAACCTAAGCGCCACGCAATTACTTCATGGAGACAATTGCAGGTCAAAGAAGCTACATTTTATAGACGATAAGTCTTCTGCATAAATAAGACTCAAATTATGAAATAAACATAATATAGGTAAAATAATAAAGGTAAGTAGCAAAACACCTTGTATTCGACAATATGAGATTTTCTAAACTGAAAATATCTTTATGTATTATTTTAAGAAATCTAGGGAAAGTAAAAGCATGATACTATATTCTTAAAGAATGTTTAACATTCATCAAGAATAAAGTATCAATTTAATCAAGTCAAATAAAATCAAGTCAAGGTAAAAATAATCTTTCAGTCACTTTTTACACACGAGAAAGTATTGTCGGTAAAAATCACTAACACGAAACAACATTCAGTTAAGAAGTAATATAGATAGATGGAGATGGTGGTTTAGATTCTCTGAGGCAGCCAAAGAGTAAAAAGAAACTTGGTAAGGTCGCAGAAAACTTCACATTTTAACATAGGTATTAGAAGGGTTTTAAAATCTTTTGGGATTGAAAGAAAAAATCCTGCTTTGTTTTACAATCTCAAGGGGATTCCTGTCAAAAGTTTGAGTTAGTGCAAACCCAAGGTGTAAGTAGGATTATTAAGTTTTCAATTTGTCTAAGTAGTAAGTTCGCAGTTGGTCTCTGACAGCGATGGCATATGCCTGACAGGTATGTATGACAGGTAGTTTTAATGTTGTGGCGGTTGAGTCACCGCTTGCCATCCTGTGTGACTGTACTTACACTTCCATAGACTGTTTTTTTTTGTTTTTCCTGATTTTGTTAATATAAGTATTAAGGTCAGTTTCCACCTAAGGGGATAAGGCCGCACTCCACCCCGTACGGCCCTATAGAGCTCGTATCCAGACTGGACAGTCTCCCAATGATAGCGATTAATGAATTGCCAAATATAAAGAAGTCCGATCGAAGCCTTGTCCTATTAATAAGGCAAGAAAATAATTGAAAGGAATGGTAAATAAGACTAAGGAATTCATAGTTATGAAGATATAATGGCTGTGATTTTAGGAAGCTAAATAATAGAAGGATGCAGAGTATATTATTATATAAACTTGTGAGTTACTCAAACGCTAGCGTAACAGGTATTTGACCAGTCTTAACTCACACGATGCCTCGCATCTACGCACGGTGCACTCAGAGATACACTTCCAGAAAGTGACGCAAGTTGCTTTTCAGCGGCATTGGGTCGACATCAAGCTCTTTTGGATTCATGGCCCGTAGTAGTTCTCTCGAACTTGGAAAAGTGACAAAGCGGCTTTTCCTGCTTGTCTAGCAACGGAGCAACTAGTTCCAGCGGCATTGCGTCGCCATCATGGTCTTAAAGAAACATGGACGCTATCAGTCCTTAGACTGGGTATGAGATAGTTGTGCTCGAGCAAACCCCTGAAAGTTTACTCTTTGCACAACAAGCATATTGCAAGACACTTGTTCATGTCAGTCGGACCGAATTATCGGCCAGAGGCAAAGAATACAACATTCAAGAATTACTTTCTATGAGAGTAGAGAATCAAACTCAAGTATTATTAATTGTTACCATTAATAGTTGTGGATCAAATCTCTTGAAAGTCTATAGCCAGCCCCAAAGAGCCTACCATTCACCACTTCCTAGTGTTTATGCTGGGAAGATTTAGTGGCGCATCAAACTTCCCAGCAGCACGTCTCTGTTTGATTAGTTATAATAACTAATAACTCTATCAGCCTAGGATAATTAAAATAGTTAAATAGTCACCCAATCGCACCAACAAATACACACACACACACAGTATATTTAACTTTTTTGAATATTAAATCGCTCTCCTACAACAGCCCACTTGGCCGCGGCACTCACTAATTCTCCTAACTTCCTTAGCCTAGCTTTAAATCGACCACTTCCTACCGTGGTCTAAAACCAACTGTCTTCCTTCACCACTCCCGCCTGCCCTCAAAATCGGGGCTGGCTCCGGTTCTTTCCCATTCTTTTTTTTTTGTAAACACGACTTAAAACACATTTTTCTATTTCTTGATTGTTTCTCAATTGACTGATGAGCTTTTACGATTCACAGATGTGGCTGCGATAATGCGACACTGCTTTAACTTTATTCAATTCTCAGAACTTGTAGAAAGAACACTGGATTTCGATTGTTTTAAATCATTTATTTCGTCCGATGGCTTGGCAGCCAAGTGCCCGTTTGTAATACAACAATAGCAAAATTAAAACAATATTTACACAACGATTTTGACACTTTTGCAGTCGCCCATTGTTTTACTGATCATGTCCTTTACAAAGAATAAACATCACTGATATTACAATATCATTAACTTATTTCCAAAACATTTTATTTAGCCGAAACAAAACTGAAGGCAATTAAAGACTTGATAGCAATTGCGTTGCGTCGTGATATCAATTTAAATGGCAATGCCTTTAGTTTTTATCATTCATTGCGTTATTTACGTTAAAGAGCAGACGAAGATTTCAAATATTGCGGGTGTTATTTACTTAAACCTTAATTTAACTCGTCTTCACAAACATAACCCACTACTTAACCAAGAAACAAAACCCACAAACAAAGCAATCTCCTTACCTATTACAAACGACAAGTTGATGCAAAAACCAGAAATAATAGGACGGTGACACGATTCTAGGGGGCTCGCTTAAAATTCAACCTCTAACGTTACTCTGGCAGAATTTATAACCCTACTTACTGTTCACGATTAGATTTCATGTTTGAATGGTTTTATTGCTTACATAACGATAATTGAGGGTCTAAACGGCTTTTGATCAGAGTAGGTACCTAATGGTAATAAAAAACAATACTTTCTTCGTTGACACTCTACCATACCTCGAGTTCCATGTGGAACCTGCACGAAGTCATATGCAAGGTTGTCGTTATGGACAGCTACTTTCTGGAAACATGTGGCCACTTGTTCCAATGTTAGTATATACGGCTAATTACGCTAACATTACAGAGTTTTAAAAGGTTATGGTTGTACCTATTGATATAAGGATAGTGTTTCATGACAGGCTGATAGAAGTTGATCAATATTGATCGATTAATACCTGCTTAGACTTTTCCGAAATATGTATGTTGGGGTCAGCTTCAAGTCTGACCGGAGCGGCAAAAAAAGAGACTTTTACATGGAGTGACAGCCTATCACACCTGTACAACCCAGTAACTGGGCAACACGACATTTAATTGTAAAACTGTTTGTCAGACATTCAGGCTTCAGACTACCCGTAACGACTAGTGCGACTATCAAAGTCAAAGTCAAAGCATTTATTTCAAATAGGCCCATAAAAAGGCACTTTTGAACGTCAAAACTTACATTTAAAATAGAACTGATTCTAGGCGCGTATGGAGTAGAAGTGGCAAGAAACTCCACCGTTACTCTTTTAAAATGTTTTACAATATTTTGTATACATTAATTATATTTCTATATGTGAAGACGATGCCCCAAGAATTAAAAATACTGTACCACAATTGGTAAAAGAATTAAAAATAAAGCAAAGGCAGATAAATTAATCACGTGATAGGTACATTGTGCTCACATATTTACAAACAATTGTAAAAATATATGATTTTCCTAAATCAAATAATAACGAATGATATCTATTATATTTTCATTTCCAAACGATATTTTTTACGCCATTTCGATTTCAACTCATATTGTGAGTGATAAAGAACCTTAAGATAAAACAAATACTTTTAAAATCTTTTGAATTCTCATCCGCCCAGACAATAGTGTCGCTTTCGACAGTCCCGATAAGGATGAATGTCTTGCTGACAGCCTAGAGTCCCAATGTTCTCCCAGCTCTCAACCAGTAGACCAAGCTCACCTGAACAAGGTCGACGCTGAAGTCGAACGGAGAGCCTCCCTCCCTCCCGTCGAAGACCCTGATGATCCTCTGCCTCCCGTCACTCCAGACGAAGTGCACGACATCATTAAAGGGCTCCACGCTCGTAAGGCCCCCGGTTCGGATGGTATTACCAATAAGGTATACAAACTCCTTCCTGCCCCGCTAATAATGCTTATGACCGCCATCTTCAATGGCGCCTTGAGCAACAACATCTTCCCACAAGCAAGGAAAGAAGCCACCGTCATCGGTATCCCAAAGCCAGGCAAGCCAAAGTCTGAGCCCTCCAGCTACCGCCCTATTAGCTTACTCAATGTTCTCGGCAAAATCACTAGAGGCTTATTTATAAGCGTCTCAAAGACTATGCCGAAGCAAAGAGCCTCATACCCAACGAGCAGTTTGGTTTCCGAAGCCAACACTCGGGCACCCAACAGGTCCACCGTATCGTAGAGCACTTATGCGCTAGTATGCAGCGTATCGGGACGACGGGTGTGCTATTCTTCGACATAGCGAAAGCCTTCGAAAAAGTCTGGCACAACGGCTTGATATACAAGCTTTACCAACTAGGAGTGCCAGATCGTCTCGTGCCCATCTTACGAGACTTTTTGTCGAATCGCACCTTTCGAGCACTCTCGTCCCCTCATCCTATTCGCGCCGGTGTCCCTCAGGGTTCCGTACTATCTCCTCTCGTCTTCACGCTATTCACCAGTGATATAACAAAAAGTAAAATTGCACAGTTGGCTCTCTTCGCCGACGACACTGCCGTTTACTATACCGGTCACTGTCCCAATGCTATAGCTCTCCGAACCTCCGCAAACGTCTTAGGCGCTTGGTTCCGGAAATGGAGAATCGAGTCAACCCCGATAAGAGTCAGGCGGTTCTCTTCTCGAGACGTCGTCGATTCCCTCCCCCACTTTCCAGCCCGATCACTATGTACGGTAAGCCGATCCCTTGGGAGCAGCAAGCCAAATACCTAGGCGTGATCCTCGATCAAAACCTTACCTTTAAGGGTCATATTAAGGCGGTTCGCGCGCGCGCCTCCTTCGCTCTTAGCAGGCTCCACTTCGTACTGACAGCCCGTAGTAAACTGTCGCTTAAATGCAAGCTGCGCATCTATACCGCAGTCATCCGTCCCATCATGACCTATGCCTGCGTTGTAATTGCACACGCTCACCCACGTCATCTCCATAAGATGCAGACCCTCCAAAACCGTTTCCTTAAAAGGTCACGGGTGCCCCTTCTTTGTCCGTAATATAGATCTCCACGTAGACCTTAAAATGCCAACCATAAAACAGTTCATGAAACGCTTATCTAAGCGTTTCTTCAACTGTGGCATCAAACAACCAAACCCCTTGATCTCAGCGTCCGCCCGCTATACTCCCTCCCGCATTAGCAGTATTCGCCGTCCAAGGTATACTTTAATCGACCCCCATGACGCCACTACCCTCCTCCAGGAGAGCAGTAAGGCCACCAGCACTTTACACAAGCGCAAAACCCGATCGCCGTCATACCGTCCTCGCCGCCGAGCCCGCCGCGACTCCCGTATCCACGCCCCTCCCGACCCTTGCTCGAGCCAGCCCGCGCCGCTGAGCCTGTAGCTTTAAATTCGTCCCTAAATCACTCAAATCCTGATCCAGCTAGTCCCTTGCTGCCCCCTTCCAGCGACGCTCTAAGCCGAGGTTCGTACCCCACAGGGGGTGCCCTTAGCGTGTAGTCGCTTAGTTTTTAGTTAGTATTTAAGTTTAAGTCCTGGCTGGAGGACTTAATTTATTAGGGCAACCACAGGCAAGTCCGTTTAAGCAGACGACAACCTCATAGGTTGACCTGCGAGATGCCATACACAAAAAAAGAAAACCTTTTGAATATCAATTGTGATAAATGATAAATGATTTTATTTCTGTAAGTATATTTTTACAAACACTTTTACACGTCAATTCTATTTTAAAAGTAGATGAGATCGGCGTTTCCTATCTGATTACTCTGAGAAGAAACGCCAAAACAAACTCAGAGGTCACAGTCTCTTTTAAAGTCCAGACATAATCTTGGTCAGGTCATGTGAAGACCATGTGGATTGATGTCTGAAATGGTCTTTTGAGGAAAGAACCACACAGAATGAGTGGACCTGTCCAGTCAGTGCACGCATTTGTCAGTAATCATGCAGCTCAACACAACAAGCATGGAGCTCAACGATTCGACGAACATTACCAAAGAAACGACATTTGGGTAGGCCGCATAAATTGCTCAAACTGCCAGACCATGATTAGAACTAATTATATTTTTTTTTTTTTTGGTATGGCATCTCGTAGTTGACCTTGAGAGGTCGTGACTACTTAACCGGACTATCCTGTGGCTGCCTTAAGCGGACTCAAAGCCTCCAGCCAGGGGCGTAAAACTACTTATATTATTAAGCGAACGCTCGCTAAGGGCACCCCCTGTGGGGTACGGACCTCGGCTTAGGGCGTCGCTGACGGGAGGACAGCAAGATGGGACAGGCTGGATCAAGTTTTGTTGATTATTATTATTCGGGGAATTTAAAGCTACAGGCTCAGCTACGGCGCGGGCTGGCACTTCGTCGAGCAAGGGTCGGGGGGGTTTAAAAATTATAAATAGATTGAGATAAAAAAAAAACAACAAATCCACACTGCCTTCACATTCACAATAATTAAAATATTATAATACTTTACAAAGTAAATTTTCACGTCATTGTATAGTATGTCAAAGTGTAAAAATCCGAGAATAAACATGGTCAGATCATATGAGGACTCTGTAGACTGGTGTCTGAAATGGTCTTTTGAGGAAAGAACCACACTGATTTGAGTGGACCTGTCCAGTCAGTGCATGCATTTGTCAATCATGGTGCAGCTCAACTCAGAACTAAGGAGCTCAACGATTCCACGAACAATACAAAAGAAAGGACATTTGGGTAGGCCGCGTTAAGTACTCAAACATCCAGACCGTGATTAAAACAACTGAAAGAACAAAAAAACAATGACTCACATAGTCCTCACATTCTCAAAAATTAAAATAATTTTATACTTTAAACAGTAAATATAAAGATGTCATTGTTTATCTAAAAAATCTAAAATAAAAGTTTAACAGCAAATTAAACATCGACAATATCTGTGTAAACTTATTGGAGCAGCTCAATCCCAAGCCTTCTTGTCCTCAATATAGCCTTTGACAGTATAATAGGCATTCTGGCATAATTTCCGCTTTATAAAAGATTTGAATTTATTAAGGCTTAGTTCTTGAATGTGGCTAGGAAGTTTATTATAAAAACGAATACTTTGACATTTAAACGAGCTACCTATTTTCTTGAGGTTGGTAGTGGGAACAACAAATTTGTGTTTGTTCCTAGAATTTATGTTATGGATATCACTGTATTTTTTAAACAGATTAATATTTTTATGTGCATACAAAAGATTTTCATAAATATACTGAGAAGGCACAGTCATTATATTAATCTCTTTAAATTTGTCTCTGAGGGAGTGTCTGGGACTTAGTTTATAAATTGAACGAATTGCCCTTTTTTGTAAAACAAAAATTGTCTGAATATCGGCGGCATTTCCCCACAAAAGAATACCGTGTGGTTAACAAACACTCAACACAAGACCCAAAAACATACAAAATACAAACAAATTCCGTATTATTAGAAACACAGAACACTTCTGAATTTATAGGACGTTAGAAATATATTTATTTTAGTCAATCGCTCGGATTGTTTTATACAAACACTTTTGGGAATAAACAATACTTTGTCAGTCAACTGTGGAACTTTCCCTTTTACTTTTTCTTTATCCCTAAGGCGAGTATTCATTGGGGGCATCCGCTAGTAATATTAAACCAGAGTTCAAACGCGTTTAATGTGCAATATATTGTTTCGTGTTAAGGTAACGCGATTAGTCTGGTGTGCGGCATACATGGTAAAAGCGAAAAACTGTAAAAATAAGTGTTGTGAGACACTCGATATAACAGCTGGGGCGTCGAAACGTGCGGTACACGTAATGCTCGTAGTGTCGTCAAGACGCAGAATTTGCGTTACATAACACAATACAATACATAAGATTGTTATAACACATGTCTATAGGCGGCTTGAAATGCAAAATTCAATTTAGTGTTACTTTACGAATCGTCAACGTACTGACCTGGGAGTATTCCTTTTTGTGTCTACTCATATAATGTAAATCATCAATCGTATTACACAATACCATTACATGACAAGCGAACACTCTCGTTGTGAACTCACCTTTAACCACCTTTTATTTTTGTTTCGGAAATACTAGCTGAGAACAAACTGGCCGCTTATTCTTCTTATATATGTTTTTCTTTTGTTTCGGATAAATGTCTGTGTTTTGGTTATAGGTTGAGAAATTAAGTTCCGTGTCATTTGTTTGAGTAATTTACTGGAGGGAATGTTTTTTTGTAAAAGGGGTTATATTTTATTATCTCTTGTAGTTTTATTTGGCTGGCATCTCCTTCATACGTATCCTCCCGGCCTCATGCAGATTTTTTGAGGTTAGCCCATTAGATAGGTACGATGAGTATCTACATATATCTGCCATCTTCTCAATGTTCACTATTCGTCTTTTATTTTTAGTTTCAAATAGAGTACTTACAGACCGCTTTGTTTTCCTACAGTACTTGTATTAGTTTCTCCACAAACGTCACGTTTAAAACCGGAAAACGATGTGTAGATTCTCCATGTTAATGTTGTTCCGATAGATTTTAATCTATTTGTTAAAACTTGTTTAACTTAATTAGTCGCAAATTCATTTCTCTCGTCCCAAATGTTCCTGTAATTTAAAAACCATCCATTAATTAACCGAATTCTTAATGTGAAACAAAGTGTGTAAACAAAAAACTATGCCTTTGAAACATGTCAACAACATACTCATATGCGGTTTAGAAAAAAAATTAAGAGTCATTCAGACATAATGTTAAACCTGCCGAAACTCCCAATACCCTCAAGATAAGTTCCATTGAAATGATCTCGTTTAGAAGAATTATTGTTACTACAAAAAATTGTTTGAATTATTATGTAGTTTGTGGTTTCATTCCAGCGTTATGAATATCAGGCTTTGATTTTGTTCGCATGCAACATCGACAAAAAACCCAAAGTACCGAGTTTTGTAAAGTTTTTGTGCACTACACCTATGTAAATAACATGTCAAACATGTTTTCACACGTATTACCCTAATACATCCGAAATTAGCACATAACAACATTTCATAACATCACTCCTTGTTTCTCCGAAGGGTTGGGCAGAGATGTACCTGTACACCCACATTTCGCCAGTTATGTTTAAGTCCCATGTAAGATTGTTTAAATAAAAATAAAAACAAAATTTGAAAGTTCCCCATCTTTCCCTTCTATGGAAAAAAAATTCAAGGTCAAAGGTAAAAAAATGTGTTTTTCGCGATTTTCGGCATAAAGGTAAGTTTTGTCATAAAAATACCTCAGATCAAAATATACCATAAAATTATCTACAAAAAATGTTTTTGAGATACAACGATTCAAAAACTTGTAAAACTTGTAATCGACATAATATGCATGGCGTACTCATAATCACACTCACGTATATACATCTCTATAGTTTTAATAAATGTCAAAATATTTTTCTATCGGTCGTTGTAACTTACATTGATAATATAAAAATAAATGAGTTATAAGAATATCAGGTAAAATGTAACAGCAGCAAAACAAACAGCTCAACATCAATCGGAAATATATTCATGTTAAAGTTTATCTACTTTTGCTAAGTGTCAAAATCATTTACTATTTTTACACGCAATTACTGGCTAAAATATCAGTTTTCAAAATGTTTGAAAACCAAAATATAGTTCAATGTGCTGAAGTTATAAGTAGTAATTCAAATCGACAAGTAATTATCACTAACGGCATTCGCTTTTTTCTTTCTATGTACGAAGCTCCTAAAAAAACTTCCTGCTTATATAAGTATAGATATGCATGTTTCGTTAAAATACCAAAAGTAAAAAACAAGTACAATTAGCTTGTCTTCCTCCAACCTCAGTTGCAATTATCAAGTTCAAGTGTGGATTGGTTATCAGCTAGGGGTTGGAAATTGGTCAACAATTCATTAGAACCAGTTCAAACTTTACTTCCACCTGCGCCGGACAAACTGCACAGAACACAGATTTTTGCAACTGCAAAAAGGGATTCAGTGCTAAATGTGGTTGCAAAAAAGTCGGACTGTTTTGTTCTCTGCCATGTACACATTGTCAAGGCCGTTCGTGCTCTAATATTGAATCACCAACAGTGGAGGATCCGTTTCATTCCAACGAGGCGTCATCCGGTACATTGCTATTAACGCAGTTAACATGCACTCAGGATGAAGAAGAACTAGAAGAACAAGAACAAGACAAACAAGAGCAAGAAGATCAAGCAGAAGAACAAGAGCAAGAAAATCAAGCAGAAGAACAAGAAGAAGAATTTGAAACGAATTTACGACTAAAAAAATTAAATTTCACTACTTTTTGTTAACTTAAATTGCTTTTATGTTTCCAATCTCTGCTAATATCCATTATTTTGCAATAATTTAAAATCAAACAGGATCAAAACTGACCCGTGGAATTGATCTTCTGGGGAAACTACGTTAAAAAAATCGCGCTAAGTCACTACCTCATAGGTGGCGTGGAAACGGGTGCATATTATGACGATTACAACTTTTACAACTTTTTGAATAGTTATATCTCAAAAACGGTGGCTCGTTGGTAAAAAGTAAAGAGACATTTTTTGTAGATAATTTTGTATGATCTACAATTTTTGGCTGAGGCACTCGTATTTCAATGATAAAATTTACCGTTTTGCTGAAAATCGCGATAAATTCATTTTTTGACTTTTGTCCTTGAAAAATTTTTTTTTTCTATACAGGGGAAAGATGGGGAACTTTCAAATTGTATTTTTAATTACATTTTTAACAATCTTACTGATTTTCAGCTTGGTGGGAATATAGGTAGCTTCGAATGTCTAAATTGACCGGACTATTAGTTACATATTTACAAATGTATTTGAATGGCAAGATTCAACAATAGTGTGCGCTTTGATAGGATCAGTGAATATGAAACAATCAAACCATTATCAATTTCAATGTTTTGTTGATTTACTTTGACATTTGTTGATCTTTCGTTGTCTGCAGTCGATTGGCGACGATACAATGGACAGTCATAATTTTATTTAACTATAACGCAAATCGTTTTAGGGTGTCAGACTGTTCGGGTTTCTGCGTCAGGTCGTCGTCGTGTCAGCGTCGTTGGTTGAAATCAGACACAAGGTTCCTTATGATAACGTATAATATCGGTTTTTACAGTGTTTCTATGTTTATCACAATTTATTACGGTAGCGGTTATAATTGTGCGTGAGATCGTTGGCGGTTCACAAAAGACAGTGACAATCTGCTGCCTGTCTCTAGTGTCGTGCCGTTGTACTTGCTACCTCCCCGCGCACCGCCTTCGTCTCATCGATTGGTGACAGTTGTCGCCAGTAGATGGCGCTGCGATTGTCAACACAGACATTCATTCACTTTTAATCGTTTCATTGCTCAAATCGATCTATTTATTAGGGTCGTAAATACCCTAATAAATAGATTCTTCGAATAATCTATCTCAGACCGCCAGTCCCAGAATTAAATGTTAGAAACAATTTGAATGGGAAAAAAAAGAAAGTATTTTTCTACGTTTATCCTGTAATTCTCCATAAGAACTTTCCTCGGACATCAAAGAATATTTGAAAAAAAAACATGATGAATTGGTCCATTTATTGAGTTTCGCGTAGCTACACATTTAGCCATTAATTTTTAATAACAAGTATATTTATATCCTTTCAAATAAAAATTAAATAAGAAGATTTTTGAAAACTCAGTTCACAAATAACTTAAATAGGGAATTGAAGTTTGGAAGATCGTTTGTGCTGATTGGAAACCCCATCGAACGCGCGGCTTGTTGTTATAATAAAAGAAAAGTAAGCGAAGATTTCAACAGCATATGCAAAAGCAGAGAATCCATTTTTTTCTACATTCATATTTTAAAGATAGAATACACCTTTTTGTGAATGTATGGGTTACAAATACTCCTACCATAATTCCCACACATCACCAATACCTAGTGATTTCCAAAAACTTTTTAACTTTTTTATTTTATTATGTTTCATTATTCAAACTTAGTTGTTCATTTGTTAAGGTTGATTTTTGTTTAACGTTGTTTTTTTAAGAAAACACAGGGCAGTTTTATTTTCAGGTTTATTCGCAACTGACCAGAACATAGTAGACTGTAATTATATATTAATAGATAATTACTAATTAAATATATCATTAGGCTCACAACACACAAACCGTTAATCTATTTGGACATTTTCCGCCTGCCAAAGAACATAGTTCTCAAACTAACGAAAAACCACACACGGAAGCATGGCGCTACTGTGCTCATGCGTAGACCAATCGGATTGCTCAGCTCATGAACATGGAGAATGCCGATTCACTTAATAAAATCAAACTCTTAATTATTACATATAAAAGCTTAATTACTCGAAGTGGAGTTAAAATAAACTATCCTAAAAATCCCTATGATTTAATGCAGTAGGTAAGTCCCACCGTATACAGAACGGTACGTAACGAGCCGCTCGCCTTAAAATAATATAGTTCTTTTAAATTTGTATCAAAGAAATCAAAAAGTTTCTCTCGAAAGAGGAATGAAAAATGCTATGAAAGCATGAAGCCTTATATTTTTTAATTAAAGTTATTCTACTAAAGATTATAACTAAGATTCGCAACAGTATCAACTAAAACTCAATCTTCGTAATTTAATTGATGGATACTTTCCATTTGAGACGTTTTAATATCTTCAGAAAAACAGGAATGTTGAACTAAATGGGTAAGTCGATTAAACTAAAATTAAACTTTGACACGGTTATGTATTTTAGATAAGAATTTTGAACCTTTTCACATTCACCAAAGAATCGAAATAGCAATGTTGTTAGAAAATCTTGTAATATACTCGACCACGACAGGTGGGGCTGAGGTGGACGAGGTTGACACGGTCGATTACGTTTATCTACATTGACTTCTGGTATTGTCTTGGGACTTGGCCAAAAAAGAGAATCGCGCGCGAGCCACCAGGGCTAATGGAGCCACAATTCGTTTTGTATAAAACTTGTAGGAAGCATTCCTCGAGAAGGTACATCCACTGGATTGTCAGCTGATGAAACATGTCTCCAACAGTTGGCAGGAAGCCGGGATAAGATTTCACTAATGCGATTCGAAACGAATGTTTTCCACTCGTGTGGTGGAGAAAGAAGCCACGCTAACACGATGGAAAAATCAGTCCACGTATAAACATGTTCACAGTTTTGGTGGGGATCATACACACTTTTAATTTTATCAATTAACTGGGATAACAAAACAGCTGGGCACAACTCAAGCCGCTGGGATCGTAAGAACCGGTTTTATAGGTGCTACACGCGTTGCAGCGAGAAGAAGGAATGTTTAATCGTTATCATTATTATCAGTAATACGGGCGTAAACACATACGGTATAAGCCCGGTCGGAAGCATCGGAAAACCCGTGAATTTGAATCACACTCACTTCTTCAAAAACGAAACGTGGAATTTGAAAATTCGATAATAATTGTAACTCGTTAAGCAAAATTCAAAACCTAAAGGGTACTTTTCGCTGACCTAGAATCGTATAAGAAACTAGAAACAAGGTCGGTAATAAAGGTCCCACAGCACAAGGAATGGAAGAAATAATAATTTGTAGTTTTATGACATATTAATATTTTTGGCAATTACAAACTAACTTTTGCAGTTGGAGAATATACCGTGACAGTATATCGATGTATGAGAACATGTTTTTTAACTATTGTAGTTGTAAATCATATTTCCTTGTTAAGTTTGTTTTTGGAATAAATTCATCCCAAATAATTACAGAACCCTTCATTGTGCGTGCGTAATTGAATAGTAACAATAGGTTTTTTTAGCAACTGATTATGTAGTGATATAACCCCAATTTTAGTACTCGCATCATAATTTGTAACAGTTTTGAATACTTTTTAAGAGTGGCACGAAAATATAGTAGGCAAAATCATAACCGCCTTTCGCTTTACCGAAGTCGGTTTAAAAAAACCTATCCAACCCATGCCAGATGTACCTCTTTCCGTGTTAAATCCATTCCAAGTGTTAGTTATTTGTAGCATGGTTTTATTTATTATTATTATTATTGCTATTGGTATATATATATTATTATTGGTCCTATAATTTTGACTCTTTATTATCAATACATTCAGCTTTTGTGTTATTTCAGTGTGACACTTTAATTTACATCATAACAAATATTCCCCGGTGTAATTGAATACTAGTAGTCCTAACTGATTTGAATAATTAACCATTAAAAATGCATGACACCTTGAATGCAATGTGAAGTATTTGTAACATAATACATAAATAATAAATTTGCCAACGGAAATTAACATGTAGATAGGTACGTCACAACCAGCGCTCGAAACTGGTAACAAATGTACACTTGTACACACGGCTACAAATCAAGGTATATATTTCCAGTATAAGCTGACCGAGAGGTCAGCTGATTGTACGGAATATGGACATGATTGATTGTTAAATGGACATGATTGTACGGAAATCCTATACAATGCGAGATTAGCATAAACTGGTAATGTATAGCTTGATGTGTAGCCATGTGTACAGGTTCTGTATTGGTACTTAGCGGTTCTTGTTATTTTGGTACCTGGGTACCAGTTCAACATGGGTACGGTTCCAGATGGGTACCGATACACCACATAACAAGTACCGGTACTAAATTAAGGTTCCCGACGAGGAACGAGGAACCTCATTCTTATGGCAAATATTTTTCTCATGCAAAGGCATATTGCAGATACAGATTTGGTGAGAGAAAAGAATAGTTATAAGTAACTATCCTTTTCTCTTACCAAAACAGTTATCTCACTCAAACTTACGGACATATTTGTAATCTATGGAGATAGAAAGGAGACACTCGAGTTTTTATTTTCTCTTCTCTTAAATTCAATTTCAATATTTATTTATCATACATAGTAAATTACAAAGGGATACGATATAATTATAATTTCGGTACAAAGGTACTGGTTATTTCTTAAGAAATTTCTCCCCGCAGAACTGCGAAAGGCGAAGTGAAAAAGAAATGTAGACAGAGTGTGTGAAAACAAGAAGAGAAAAATATGAAAAATGTGAAATCTAATATTAAAATAACGGAAATACATAATGCATGCAATATACAAATAAACATATACCTATATAAATACTTACAGTTATGACTCGACGTTTTCTTCCAGAAAGGTTATTTAGAGATATGAGGAACAGGGTGTAAAGTTCACTCATACTCTTTAGAAAAGGGAGGATCCTCCGACCAGATGGATGTCGTATCTGGTGGGCAACTGCCCGATGATTGTTGTCGGGAAGTTGTATATATGCTATCTGCGCGGTAAACTCTGATTGCGCGATGCAGGATTGATGCGTTAGTTCGCATGTGGCGGTGTAGATGCCGCCACATCACTCCCCTCCGGAGACTGGAGGTCGATAGTGGACTAAGTCTTGTATCTTGCGATGCTTTTTGCCAGTGTCAGCTGAGGTTCCAGTGGGTCGGAACCAGGTGTCGCGTAGTTCGCGGTGAGTCGGAACTGTCTGCTAAGATGCCCCCAGTGAGTCGGGGTGGCGCTGCTTGTGCTCCAGTGGGTCGGATGTGGTACAGCGCCGGGTTGTGGCTGGCTGCTGCTGTTCGACCAGGAGAGTGATTTAGGCTCTTCTTGTGGACCGGCCGAATGTGCAGTGTGCTGTGCCAAGGTTGCTGATGAGGCTGAGGGTGATGACCAGGTATGCGCTCGCGCTGCATGCTGATGGTCAGAATACCCGTTGAAGCCGTGGTTGCTGGCTGGCTGGCTGTGACTCGGCGCTCTAAAGCTTGCGGGAGTGATGATGATGACGTCACGCTGAAGTAGTTGCACGAAGGCTGCGCTGACGTTCATACTCGGGGTCACCAGTGAAGGGGTTCATCACGTCGGGGTCACCAGTTTAGAGATATGAGGAACAGGGTGTAAAGTTCACTCATACTCTTGGAAAAGGGAGGATCCTCCGACCAGATGGATGTCGTATCTGGTGGGCAACTGCCCGATGATTGTTGTCGGGAAGTTGTATATATGCTAGCTGCGCGGTAAACTCTGATTGCGCGATGCAGGATTGATGCGTTAGTTCGCATGTGGCGGTGTAGATGCCGCCACAGTTACATATTCTTGATCCTTCTTTGCTTGTATCTGCAACTGTTCTATTTTCCTCTGAAACTCTTCATTCTGCTGAGTTATAGCGGCTACTTAGTTTCCTACGTTAGAACTTGTGAGTTTTATTTCCATGAGCGTGGGGGTAACTTTTTAAGCTCCATCTCTTTATTTAATAACATAGACTTAACCATTTGAATCAAGTCTTCTCTAAAGCCATCTAGGTCATCACCTCTTCTTCTTTTTGCTCTTTGGGAGACATGACTCTGTGGTGAGTCACATCTCTCTTCTTGGTTGGCTAAATTAGATTAAGGCAGTGACTTATCTATTATTGTTTTAGGGTAGTATAAATTAGGATGACAGTTTTAAAGTTAAATCGGTTTTGGGTTAGTAGTATCGGGTATAAATCGTTAGGTTATAAAAACCACAAAGCGTACGTAGTACCAGGGCAGCAGAAGTTGTGACTAGATGCAAATTGTCCGATCTCCAGTATACAAAGGGGCGTCGCAGTCAAGAGGGCTTGTCCAGGGCGGAGCTGACGTCAGGTATGTTGCGAATACGCAGCTCGGGCTTAATAACCTTGGCCGATGCGCACAGGTCAGGTACCAGGGTATTATTATGTACTACGTTTATCACGAAACATTGAGTTTATTTGAATAGCTCTGCTTATTTTATGCGCTACTATTTTATTATGGAATTAACCAACCACGTCCACCATAAGTCACGACTGCCTTGTTGGTCTAGTGGTCGCAATCGCTACTGCTGAGAGTCCTGGGTTCGATTCCCAAGTCGGGCAACGTGTTATTTGGTTTTTCTATCTGGAATTTCTCAGTAGCAGCACGGAGTCAATGGCAATAAGCTCGCCCCCTATTACATGGGACTAAAACATAACTGGCAAAATGTGGGTGTACTATATGTACACCTCTGCCCAACCCTTCGGGGAAACCAGGCGAGATATTATGTTATGGTATGTTAAAATTACTGAAAGTTTTTTTGTAACTTCTTATTTAAATGTTCTATGGCACTGAGTCACGTCTAGACTTTGCGGCGGTCCGGGGGAAAAGAAAATAGTTCTTAAATGACGAATGCTAGGCGAAAGTGACGTTTACAATTTTACAGCAAGGACAGAGAAGGAATAAGAATAGTAGCTTATTTTATGAGCATGTGCGTCACTAGGGCGAGCATAAGAACAACGCTTACGCAGGTAGGAAGGATAAGACGGATTGTGTATGATATTGAAGAGAAGACATAAAATCCGTCAGCCACAGTAAAATGTCCGTTAAGCCGCAAGTCATCTGCGTAGATATGAAAACTAGAGGAGATTACTCTAGTAACAAAGTTTATGAAAATTGAAAAAAGAAGAGGAGAAAGAATGCTACCCTGACGAACACCCTCATTCAGGCTACACCAATCAGAGTAGGAATCCTCCAGGCGAATACACTGTGAGCCTCCCCGAAGATAAGAACTGAACCGACTAAGGCGGAGTAAGAGAAATTGAAAGATTTGAGGATACATAGTAAAATGTTGAAATCCACTGAGTTAAAGGCACTACTAAAGTCAAGCAATGCTTGTATACTTAGGCATATTATACAGTAACATTGTACAGTAAGGCATTTATTCTCCATTGCTCAGCGGATGTTGTCAGTTATTTTCAAAAGCGCGGTAACATTAATGTGACCTGCACGAAAACCGGATTGAATATTATTTATGTAATTTGTTTTTCATTTCATGATTTCGATTTGTATCTTTAGAAGAATCCCCACTTTCGATTAAGGACGGCAAATGCAGTATGCGAATTTGCTTAAATAATGCTTTTCAAAGTACTCTCCACTAGCCTCTGTGAAAAGTTTCATGCGTCTGAACCATAACGTTTTCAAGTCCGCCGTGTCAGCATTCGAGCAGACTGTAAACGAACACCTCGTTTACAGTCTGCTCGAATGCTGACAACGCGTCTTCCGGCGACGAAAATTGTATCCCTTTGAGCAGATTTTTTATTTTCGGGAATTAAAAGAAGTCACATGGTGCCTGCATGGTGAATGGAGGTGGGACACCCTCCTTATATCCCTGACCTATCAGGGATATAAGGAGGGTGACCCAGGAGTTTGACCGGTGTGCTGTCCAGGAAGTCCCTCGTTTTGAGCGCGGTGTGCGAAGGTGCGTTGTCGGGGCTGAGCCCTGTATTGGTCTCTTGTTGCTCACAACAGAGATAACTTCTACCAATAATTTGGTAGTATACCATTCAGCGTTGATGCTTCTTTGGTTCCGTAAAGGAATTGACACCAAGTGGACCGTCAAATAAAAAATGCTCCCCCCACTTCTAGATCGCTTCACTTTGGTAGGCGTTGATTCGGTTTGAAACACCTCAAACGGTCGACCTGCGCTTCGTTTCTGGATCGTTTTGATAAATCCAAGACTCATCACCTGTAATGATGTCGTATACACGCCGAGACGAGGCTGCTTCAAATTTGTTTAACATATCACGGCACCATTCCACCCGGGCCTGCTTCTGAGCATCGGTGAGATTATGCGGCACCCAACGTGAAACTATCCTCCTCACGCGAAGATACACTTGTAGAATTTCTTGAAGGCTTCCCGATCCAACCTGCAGTATGAGCTGAATCTCTTGTTTCATAACTCGCCTTTTGTCTTGGATAAAAATTTTCACTGCTAGCACGTTCTTTCGTAACAGCCGTCAATAGGCGACCACATCTTTCTTCATCCCCCAAAGTTAGTCAACCGCGCTTGAATTCGTTCTATCGTACGATTCGTATGGTTTCAGGCGACAATTGAAATCGTAAAAAATAATAGCGCGAAAATGTTCCCGGCGCAGATCCATTTTTTTAATGAGACACGTTAATTTAAATCAGCAGCTTGCAATCAATGTAGAGGGAAATTTTGAAATTGGAACGCACGTATTTTTATTTTCATATTTTTAAAACACCAGGCCAGTATCTCATACATAAAAACTTATTTTCGCAATAGTTTCTGAGGCGCCTGGTATATCTAACATAGAAAAAATGGTCGTAGATGCTCATAGTTGCTGTCCAATGTGTATTGCATGTTCTTTCATGAAGACTGGCTAAAGCATGTCTTGTAGTTGTAGAAAATTTATGTTTTATATTTATCTTAATAATAATTATCCATTTTTTATACATGATATGTTGGATAAGTTAAAGAAGTCATTTAAAAAGTTACTTTCTTCAAGAATTACTGTAAGCCTAAGTGCCCTTCAACAAATTTAAATAAATAATGTTGTTTTCCTTTAAATGGTTTGTCGTTTACTTAAACCCCGAAAACATCAAATCAATTGAATTGGCAAAATGATCCCCACGAGTCTATTGATGTTATAAGAAATAGCGTGCCCACACTAGGGTTAATGCAAATTGATCATTGTGTTTCGATCAAAAAGTACCTAATTGAATAAATTTTTCAAAGAGAAATAACAAACTACTAGTTAATAAAACTTGTTGCGTAAGGTCTGGTTTCAGAAGTGATAAGGAATTCCTTCATTACGGTTGTTACGATCTTGAAACTTCTCCATGTAAGTAGAAGCAGTTATTTACCCAAAAAAATCTAAACAGCCCATTCCACGAGAGGGCACAATCTTCCTTCCATTTCAACCGCTTCACTATCGTGTAATAATATTTCGTGGTCAGTAATCGAATTCAATGTCATGATTCCCCAGGAATTAAAGCCTCGCTACTGTCAATTCAGTTAAATTTTAATTATAACGTAGCAAAGTAGGCAAAGTGTTATTTGTTTTTTTAATCAGGTATTTCTGAGTAGCAATCAGAAGCAGTGGCGGATTCAGGATTGTCGTTAGGGAGGGGCTTGACCCCGCTGAGAGTAGGTTTTAGCAAAGTCAATAGTATAAAACTCTCCTTTTTTTTTGCTAAACACATAACAAGCCTCCTCGCATTACTTCTACTTGTCGCAAATTCCTCGATGACTTCGTTAATAAGAGTTGAATGTTGGGTTTTTTTAGTTTTCTGTTCTGGGTGCCTGCACTGGTATCTCCAAAAGTACTACAATACGACACGCCTCTTGGAAAATTTCTTCATATTCTTGTCTAAGTAGTGTGTACCTCTATATCTTTCCAGTGTGCCTACAACACTTTCTATCATTTGTTCCGTATTTACTTAAATTATTTTTACAGAAAGCATTTAGACTTGTAACAGTAATAACACAAATTAAAATTCACCTGAAATTAAAGTCCACATGTATAATTGTATTACTAGCTTATGCCCACGAATTCGTCCGCGTGCCTTCCCCAACCCACCCCGACACATAGCAACGCCCACCCGCGCTAATACCTTGTTTTCGCTTGGAATTCTTACTGTATTTTTGCCTTGGCTAGGCTCCTAAGGGGCATAACGTAATGTTAAATATAGTCTCTAACCTTCCTTAAGAATTTTGCTTTCAAATGCATAAATATTTTCTTAACTCTGACCAGTTCCAGAGAGAGAACAAAAAATTAAAAAATAATCTTTTAAGGTACCTACGAGTATATTCGTATTTATCTTTTCTAATGTGTAGTATAGATTTAGATAAACACGTATTCGGGTAAATTTTTAAGTTAATAATATACATCAGTGGAATAAGATTTTGCAAATAAACAGTGTCCTTCCATTTCACCACGACAAAATCCAAACTTTATTACCCTTTTCCACCCCGATAAGAGTTGATTTTTGAAAACTCTAAATTAATTAAATTATTAGTACTGAGTTGAGAGTTTATCCGACAGCGCCCTTACTTACAAACTTTTGCACGCTCTAAATCATCTGTGAGATGCTGTTTAAAACAGCAATTTCTTTTATTATTTACGGAGGAAAATATTTTCTAGTTTCGAGTTTTAGTTTTTCTTTAAAATGTATTTATATCACTGTTTTCCCCACAGGGGCGGATTTTTGAAAAATCTTTTGGTATTTTCCATACTTTAAAACTAAAGATAATTCATGTCCCCTTAAAAAATGAACAACCCCTGTTCCTCTCCAAAGTACGATTTTCGTAAAACCCTGATACACGTAATTCATGATTGATGGTCTTAAGTATAAGTACTGAGTTTCGTGTCAATCGGACCGCTCGTTAAAATTCTTCAGAAAAATAAAATGGATCTTTATAATTAACTTAGATATGTATTGGTGCCAAGTTTCAAGTTTATTAACTCAAGGAATAAGATTTTCATATGAATGAAATCCCCTCTATTCACCCCCTTAAAAAACTCTTCTTAGTGGATGCCTACGTCATTATAACTATCTTGTGTAAAATTTCAACCCAATTCGTTCAGTGGTTTAAGCTATACGTTGATAGATCACCCAATCAGTCACGGTTTCCTTTTATTTAGATAGATAGATACTTCATAACATAGGTAAAGATCTTATGCAACAGCCTGAAGTTGCCGTGAAAGCGAAATAGTAACTCCAAATACTTACAGCGGCTGTATGGTTTGTTAAATCCTCATTTTTTATTTTTTTCCTAGAAAATCATCAGTGATCTACGATGGCGCCTACACCTCAGGAACACGTATCGACTCGGGAGGACAATATATTAGTAACTGATCCGGTTATACAGGATCTACCGCTAGATGGCGAGAAGATTGTCATCACTGGCATGTCGGGCCTCTTCCCTCAGTCCCACAACGTTAAGCAACTTTCCGACATCCTTTACAACAAGGTACGTTTATCTAGTATGTTTAGTTAGTTAATAAATTACGACATGTTCTGGTTAATTAAGTAGGTTATTTTATTTTCCTTCATTAGCATTTCTTATTAAAGAATAATAAACGATTGTTCGTCACCAATGAAATGAAATCAACAACAAGTCACAAGTAACCCGTATTATGTCAGTCTCATTTGATGTTATCTTTAAGTTCAGCTGCTGCATGTGTTGGCAAATCAAGAAAGAAATTAGTATCACTCAAACATACTATCACACTTAACACCGATTTGAAGTGGTTTAGTGCACACATCTTAATTCGGGTACTTATGAGCAATGAAACACAGCACGGCACATTGTTTTTTAAGTTTAACTAGTTCAGTTTATATACACAAAAATATTTAATAATAATCATGGATCACGCCACTTTGCATAAACGGTTCGGGCTTGACCGTGTCCCAATAAGATGGCTTCAACATTACAATAGACCACCGGCGGCCATGAAAAACGCGTTTTTAGACGGTCGATTGTGAACAGTATTCTGTTCGCTGGCGAGCGCTTGGTAGCCCACGGGCATGCCGATTTCGTTAATCCTTGACAGGGCATCAGCAACCACGTTCTTCGTTACGGTGATGCATTTGATATCCGTCGTGAATTGGCTGATGAAATCCAAGTATCGGAATTGTCGTGGAGAGCAGTTTTCACGTCTTCTGTTGAAGGCATAAGTCAGAGGTTTGTGATCCGTTACGATCGAAAAAGACCATGAAACGGAAGTATATTATGTCCTAAAAGGTAGCCAGCAGCTCACGATCGTAAGGGCTGTATTTCCTCTGACTCGGACTTAGTTTTCTGGAGAAGAAGGCTAATGGTTTCCACTCGCCGTTCTGTCGTTGTTGTATGACTACTCCGATTGCTGTGTCTGATGCATCGGTGAATATGCATAGCTCCGATTGGGGATCAGGATGTACCAGGAGTGTAGCTTCTGTAAGGCTTTGCAACGATTGAACCTGTCTAGTTGCGCTGGTATCATGTTGGTTACAAATGGTAAATGATGTATAACTTTATTTCTGTAAGTTGGTTTGTACACTACACTTTTACACGTCAGTCATATTTTGAAAACAAGATGAGATCGGTGTTTCTTTTCTTACTACTCTGAGAACAATACATCAGAAAGGACATTTGGGTAGGCCGCATAAAAATACTCAAACAGCCAGACCGTCATGCAAATTAACTGAGAGAAAAAAAGAAAAATACAATGACCCACATAACCCTCACATTCACAAATATTCAAATAATATGACTTATACTTTATACAGTTAATTGTTTATGTAAAGGTTCAAATATAGTAAGCGAAATAATATTAACATTTTCTGTGTTAATTTATTGGAGCAGCTCTATCCCAAGCCTTCTTGTCTTTAATATAGTCTTTGACAGTATTTTAATAGGCTTTCTGGCATAATTTCCGCTTTATAAAAGATTTGAATTTATTTATTAAGGCTAAGTTTTTGAATTTGGCTAGGAAGTTTATTATAAAAACGTATACATTCACATTTAAAGGAGCCAATGTAGGTAGTAGGAACAACACATTTTTGTTCGTTCCTAGTATTTATATTATGGATTATTATTATTGTGTGCATACAAAAGCTTTTCATAAATATACTGAGGAGGCACAGTAATTCTATTAATCTCTTTATATTTGTCTCTGAGGGAATGTCTGGGACTTAATTTATAAATTGAAATAATTTCCCTTTTTTGTACAACAAAAATTGTCTGAATATCGGCGGCATTTCTCCACAAAATAATACCGTACGACATCACACTATGAAAAAAATAAAGTATACTAAACGGGCTGTCTCTAAATCAGTTAAATTACGATTTTTTCTAACGGCGTATGCTGCAGAGCTTAACTTTTTTGACAATTTATATATTCAATATAAATTGTCATTCAAGCTTGGCATCCAAAATTATGCCTCTTAGGCATAACTTTGGATACTGTGGTGTTTTCGGGTTTCAACTCTTCACTTCTATTAGAACACTAGTTTCTACTTGTCTAACACGAGGTATCTTAAACTTAATGCATTTAGTTTTTTCTCGTTAAGAAGTAGGTTAATAACATTAAACCAGTTAACTACTTTAGCGAAGCCGCTACATACCTTGTCAGTAACCGTTAATTGTCAGATTACTTGTGATCCCTTCGTTTTAGGACCAGCGAGTGATTATTTCAGAGGAGTTTGGATAAACTTCTATAAATTTTGTCTGTTGTTTCGACTCGTGCGCTGGGTAGAAATGTTCTCCGTTCAAACGTAAACATTATTAACAGGATGTTTCATTTAGAATAATGAAACATCCTGTTAATAATGTTTACGTTTGCATGATGCATTGATTAATTTTCTTTGTTGTATCATAATAAAAACCAAAAGAACCTGAAATAGCCACTCAATCCAACATTGAAAATAGCAACACAAAATAGGAAATCGCGACCCCTCGTGTCCCCACAAGGACGGTCACCCGGGGAACGTATGACCAAAACCCTCCATTAATCAAAACTAAGGAAAACAATAAATTATACATATGCACTTACAATGTGAGATCATTATCTTCGACTGAAAGAATGTTACAACTAAAATATGCAATTGAAAACATAAAACACGATATAATTGGACTTTCAGACATACGCAGAGTGGGTAACTCGATTATTGAAGATGAGGACCACGTCTTCTGTTACATTGGGGAAAGACCAGGGAGAAACGGAGTAGGTTTTCTCATCAGGAAGGAATTAAAACCCAACATAGATTCCTTTATTGGGTTATCCGATAGAGTGTGTCTTTTGAAATTAAAGTTTGAAAAATATGAACTGTCCATAATTCAAGTGTACGCGCCAACTGCAGAGGCACCAGAAGAAGATTTATCCAGTTTTTATGACAAAATACGAGAAGCTCAATCTTACACCGGAAGTAACTTAATTATTATGGGCGATTTTAACTCAAAAATAGGCTATCGGAAACCCACCGAAAACCTAATCATGGGAAAATTTGGATTTGGTAAAAGAAACAAACGCGGCGATAGACTCATCAAATTTGCACTAGAAAATAAACTAACGTTAACGAATACCCTGTATAGAATGAAACGTGACAGGAAATGGACCTGGGTATCGCCTGATAAAAGAACAAAAAACGAAATCGATTTCATTTTGTACAACAAACCAAAACAAATGGAAAACGTAGAAGTCCTAAACAACATAACCTATTCTAGCGACCACAGATTACTACGAGCAACAATAGCAATGAAAATTACAAAGAAAAAACGAACAAATTTCAACAAAGCTCCAGCGATTATGAATTCAGAGGAACAGAAACATTATATAAAAATACTTCAAGAAAATATAAAAAACCTAGACAATAATGATCCTGCTGAAACCTACCATAAAAAAATACATCAAGCATTAACTCACAGCATGAAGGAAGTGCAGTCAAATGTGACAAGTCAAAAACATGAAATTTTAAGTAACGAATCAAAAAAACTAATTTGCAAACGTCACGAATTACAAAATAAGAAGAAATTGTCGAATGAGGAAAAACATCAACTAAAAGTACTGTATAAGACAACCAACAAGAGTATTAAAAACGATTATAAGACACACAGATTGAAAACAATAGAAAACTTACTCATAACAAAAGGAAGCACAAAAAAAGCTTACAAAATATGAAATAAAGATAAAACATGGATTCCAAATCTGAACTCAAGCAAAATAATAAAAAAACAATCACGAGCAGAAATTATTAACATCGCTACAGACTACTACAGAAATTTGTATAGCACCCCGGAAACGACACCAACGGAAACCAGACAAGCTCTAAACTTACTGTCAAACATAGATATAAAGCCTTTCGAAGTACCTGAAATTTTAAACCGCATGGATAAACTAAAATCTGATAAAAGCCCCGGACCAGACAACCTATCAAATTAAATGCTTAAACTATCCAAATACGTGCTTGAGTCACCACTGACAAACATGTTCAACAAAATCTTAAAAGAAGAAATAGTCCCGAAGTCATGGGTACTTTCAGACATTATACTCTTGTACAAGAAAGGAGATCCAGCTGACGTAGGAAATTACCGACCAATTAGCCTAATGCCAAATTTATACAAGCTGTTCGCCTCATGTCTGGAAAATAGAATAAAGGAAAGTATAGAGAAACATCAAACAATCGAACAAGCAGGCTTTCGTAAAGGTTTCAGCACGGTAGACCATATACATGCCCTAGAACAAATAATAGAGAAATACGAAGAGTTCAATGCACCTTTGTACTTGGGTTTTGTTGACTACAAAAAGGCATTTGATTCCATTTTCCATCAGAGCATATGGGACTCTCTTTCAGCTATAGAGCTCCCACAAACTTACATCAATATAATTAAAGACATTTACAGTAAAAGCAGAAGCAGAGTCAAACTGGATAGAACTGGCGATACTATAAAAATAGGAAGAGGAGTAAGGCAGGGAGACCCGCTATCGCCTAAACTATTTATTAACGTCCTACAGCACACCATGTCAAACCTTGATTGGTACCGAAAAGGCATTCTTATAGATGGTACATATTTCAGCCACTTGAGTTTCGCAGACGACATTGTCTTAATATCTGAATCTGCTATACAACTAGAACAGATGTTAAACGACCTCCATACAGTAGGTGCACATGTTGGATTAGAAATGAACACCCTGAAAACAAAAATACTAACAAACAGGACAAAACAAGAAATAAGAATTAACAACGAAACGATAGACTACGTTAATGATTTTATATATCTCGGCAAACAGATATCTTTCAATAAAAATAGAAACATAGAAGAAGTCAAACGAAGAATTAACATAACTTGGAGAATATTTTGGAATTACAAGGAAATAATGAAATCACGCTTACCTGTTAAACTTAAAGCTAGAGTCATGAACTCTTGCCTGCTATCATGCCTTACTTACGCTTGCCAGACGTGGATCTTTAATAGCAAAACCATAAATAATATACAAGTTTGCCAAAGGGCCATGGAACGAAGCATCTTAAACATCAGACTTAGAGACAAACAACGAAACACAACAATCAGAAAGAAGACACAAGTCATAGATGCCCTTCAACACGCTCAAGCACTAAAGTGGAGATGGGCGGGCCACCTGGCGCGATCAGAAGACGACCGGTGGACCTTTAGAACATCCGCTTGGAAAGGCCCACACGGAAAGCGAAGTAGAGGCAGACCAGCAGAACGTTGGGCTGACGACATAGTGGAATTGGTGGGCAAATCGTGGCTATTAGCAGCAAGAAACAGAAACGACTGTAAATTACTGGAGGAGGCCTATACCCGTCGAGGGGTCCTTAATTAATTAATATTTTACCAAAAGTACATAACTTTTATAATTATTTAAGGAATAATAAAGGCTTTTTTATTTTATTTATTTTATTTTATCATAATAAATGGTTACAATTATTTTTTCGCATCTAGAGGTATTCTATGTCGGATACATTGAGTGGACCATCTTTGTAAGACTACTAAAGTTCTCTCTCATCTCGCAGGTCAACCAATGCGGTTGTCGTCTGCTTAAGCGGACTTGCCTGTGGTTGCCCTAATAAATTAAGGCCTCCAGCCAGGACTTAAACTTAAATACTAACTAAAAACTAAGCGACAACGCTAAGGGCACCCCCTGTGGGGTACGAACCTCGGCTTAGGGCGTCGCTGGAAGAGGGCAGCAAATGACTAGCTGGATCAGGATTGATATTATTTAGGGAGAGACTACTAAAATGCCACAGTGTATAGATATAGATAAAGAAGACGATTTTTGTGTAAAAGAAATACAACTCTGTTGTATTTATTTAACACAGAACTTGTAATGGAATATATTTCACCTCGCCGTGAAGTAAAATATTGGTATTCAGCTGCATCCAGTAACACTGGAAGCCGCCCCTTTCATCTTAACTTATTCCTGATTCTGAACTTATTACTGGTTCTTCCTAACGGCAGAAATGAACTAGCGGAAGACAATATTACAAATATTTACCACATTTACAAATCTTGGTCACCGTGACCACCACTGAAATGCCACTAATTTTAATAATATTAAAATATCATCATTTTGTTTATTAAACAGGAGAACCCAGTAACAACGGAGGGCCTAAGATGGAACTTCAAGCATCCCGACCTGGCACAAGCCTCTGGCATGGCTCCCGAATTAGATCGCTTCGATGCCCAGTTCTTCGCTGTGCACTACCACCTCGGGAACCATATGGATCCGATGTCTCGCAAGATACTCGAGCAGACCTATCAGGCCATTTACGATGCGGGTTCGTTGATGTTGATGGTATAGTACCCGTAGTCAGAAACAACTAGCCCACAGATTCTCAAGAGTTTTTCGATTATGTAATTGGGAAAAACTCAGTTTTATGCTTTTTAGCAAACATCTTTAAGCAATCCATCGGCTAATCAGTCAACTGGTCAACTGCTTGTCGGATCACGTGGGTTTAGTACTATGAATGAATATTAAAGTACGCTTTATTCTTCTTGTCTTTTTATATATGTGTACATAAACGGTTAAATAAATAAAATTAAATACCTTATTTTTGCGGTTGATAAAATCAATGTTGTATGTATGTATGTATGTATATATGTATTTAATTTATTTATTTATTTAGTTAATCATTTATATACACATATATAAAAAGACAAGAAGAATAAAGTGAACAGAAAAGTATGTTCAAGATGTTGTATCTTATTTTCATATTTTTCGAAAAACTATGAATAACAAAGTTATGTCTGCGGGTGTAATCGAAAATATGTCATAAACTATAGCAAATTAATTTAGAAACTTCATAATCTTTTTAATTTCGTATCAACAACCCACACGCGTTATGTGCCGCTTGATGAAAGAAAGCTTAACGTTGTAGTAATACAGTTATAGTTTTCATCATAAATTGTGTTTTTACATTTTACTTTAGCGTTACAAAGTTATAATGCACCTAGTTTAAACTGGCTAAACGTCATTTAAGACAGTTTCTATGAAATGTTTACCAATGTTTTGCTTTATCGTGTGTTTGACTGTTACTCGTTACATAGTAGAGCCTACTTAGCTAAGATTTTACATACCCACCTATCCAAAAACGACGGTATCGCTGGTGGTGGTTGACACGCATTTGAATCCTACAGAAATTAGTATTTTGCAAACGCATACCTATATAGAGAAACTAAAAAGAAATGCCTTAATTACCCTGACTATACGAGATATACGTACGACCTATGAGATAAGTAAAATTTACATTTTGAAGATTTTTGTTTTACACATTTTTGTGTATTGTATTTAAAAAAAAACAGCTTTAAAAGTACCAAGAGTTTCTGAGTTAAGCTGTTAACAGATACACAGACGCACTTGGCGAAACTATAAGGGTTTCTGAATTTACTTCGGAACCCAAAAAAAACATCTTTTTGTTTCAGGTCTGAGTCCGACTCATCTCAATGGGAAAAAAGTTGCAGTTTTTGTAGGATCATCTTTTTCTGACACGGAAACGTATGGGACCACGGATTCTAGGTCTAAATCCGGTCTAGGCATATTAGGGTCAGTTTCATCGCCATGATAATAGTTAACAGTTACAGTATTTTTTACAAATTACAGTCTAGAAGAAACAAAACCACCAACCACCGCGTTTGGTCACCCTCTCGAAATTGTTTCCGAGTACACTTACCTTGGGCAAATTCGACAGTTAGGTAAAAACAATTTTGAGAGGGAGGTCAAGAGGAGGATCCAGCTGGGCTGGGCAGCGTTTGGGAAACTATGTCGAGTCTTCTCGTCATCCATACCGCAATGCTTGAAAACTAAAGTTTTGAATCAGTGCGTCCTACTCGTCATGCCCTACGGAGCTGAGACGTGGACACTCACGATAGGGCTGGTCCACCAGTTCAAAGTCGCTCAGCGAGCTATGAAAAGAGCTGTACTCGGAGTCTCTCTGAAGTATAGGATTCGCAACGAATACATCCGACAGAGAACCAAAGTTATCAACATAGCTCAAAGAATTAGCAAGCTAAAGTGGCAGTGCGCCGGCCATATCTCGCGAAGAACCGACAACCGCTGGGGTAAACGAGTTCTTGAGTGGAGACCGCGACTCGGCTAACGTAGTGTAGGACGCCCTCCGGCCATGTGGGATGACGACCTGCGAAAGACTGCAGGCAGATGCTGGATGCGTCAAGCTGAAGACAGGGCGCTATGGCGCTCATTAGGGGAGGCCTATGTCCAGCAGTGGACTAATATAGGCTGATGATGATGATGATGATGAAGAAGCAAAAGAAAGAATTCTATGACACTTTAATGAATTTCTCTGCCAATTTTAATGAAATTTGCAGTAGGTGACAAGCCATTCGATGTTTACGTTGGCGTGTATAAACATGTTTTTCTTTTCTTTATAGCGCAAGCAAGACAATGTTTGCGAATCGAATCTCGTACTGGCTGAACACAAAGGGTCCATCACTATCAATGGATGAAGCTGACTGCAGTTCCACCACTGCACTAGAAGCGGCATATTCAACCCTGCAACGTGGGGCATGTGATTCAGCTATTGTTGGAGGTGTTTCTTTAAGTCTCCATCCACAGGGATCTGTACATCACGGAAAGTCAGTCTCATAACTATCTTTAATTTGGTGATCTTTACGTAAACCAATGATATCTTACAGCAGTCGAGATTTAGTCTGTAGAAGTTACCAGCTTTAAATTGTTTCATTAAATTTTCAGGCTTTCTGCTACTGTCTCACTAGATGGCAAGACAAAATCATTCGCACAAGACGCTGATGGCTATATTTTGTCTGACGCAATCAGTGTAGTATTTTTGCAGAAAGCAAAAGATGCGAACAGGTAATAACTAAATCATATACAAAAAAAATGTGAAGTACTTTTTATATATACATATAGACGCGCGACCATATCAGTGAAGCATTAGTTGTTGTAGTGTTTTGTTCTAATTTTCATTTTAACTACTATTTGCAAATTACTTAAGTTGCTTGGAGTTTGCATTGTTTATTTATTCGGCGTTAAATAAACAATTTAAATTCCAAGCAACATGTACATTTTGGCTTAGTGGTCACCCCTCAGCGCTGATCAGATTTGGTTTGTTTATTAAATTGCAGAGATTTATATTAGTCCTGAGAAGGTCAAGTGTGGTTTCGGAGAGCGACGGTAACATGTGCACTGCAGATGCATTTTAACGAACGTAGTCGTGGGTTGGCCTGGCCTATGTTGGAAAACGCAATTTTTTTGGTCTGTGTCACATTGTGCGGCATGTG
Source organism: Dasypolia templi (assembly GCA_963555695.1). NCBI lineage: Eukaryota > Metazoa > Arthropoda > Insecta > Lepidoptera > Noctuidae > Dasypolia > Dasypolia templi. The sequence continues at coordinate 18,274,183 of OY743158.1, read as the reverse complement.
TGCGACCTACGAAAACGTCCTCTGTGCGAAATTTTATTTTAATTTTAGGTTATAAGATACAAGTTGTGCACTAGTGTTATTGTGTAAACTATAGACAATTATAATTGTAGAACATTCACCACTATCTTTCAATTAACTAATGTAGCGTTACCATGCCCAACAGAAGCTACTTCTTTTCCCGTTTCAGAAAGACTTGCGAATCTCAAAATGCCACGGTACGTTATATATATTTTTGTATTTCTAGAATCTACGCGGAACTAGTATATGTCAAAAATGAATTCATTTCTGTGCCGAGTGATGTAATGGGACCCAAATTCGGGTACAGTCGGAACCCTCAGACTACGGCTGGGTTCATTAGACAGTTCTACAAGGAAGTGCAAGTGGCGCCACAGGATGTTGAATACGTAGAAGGATATGGCACAGGTGAGAGAAGTTTGGAGGTGGGGGAACACTTCGTTTATCAACCTCCAAACGTGACGATAAACGTGATAAGGAGGAACCGTTGAATATCACCCGTTTGGCTGGAGGAAGGGAGGACCGGAAGATGGGTGATATTATCTGTAGCGTCCACCAGCTAATACCTTACAAAAAACATCCTTAGGATTTACCAATTAATGAAATGTATACTAAATAAATCAATTCTCAAATAGCGAAAACCAATAATTGAACCGTGATCACGAAAAAAATTTTTTTTTTGTTTTACCACATTTTGGGGGTTTGCGCAGGCGTACCGGATGCTGACAAATCTGAGCTGGAAGCAATTGAAGAAGTCTACTGCAAAGATAGGCAAGACGCCCTACTAGTCGGCAGCGTGACATCTAACGTTGGCTTGACAGTGGCAGCATCTGGCATGACTGCTATCACTAAGGTCAGTAGCTTATTAATACCTACTTGCTTGTAGGGGGAAGTAGGTACCACACCGATCATTTCCTTGGACCTATTTAATAATGCTTACCAAAAATGCAGGTGTTACTTGGCTACCACACTGGTCAGCTAGCCGCCAACCTGCACTGTAGTAGTCCGCGGCAGGACGTACTGGCTCTGCGCGAGGGGCGCATGCGCATCGTCACTGAGCACCAGCGCTTCCACCGCTCCTACGTCGCGGTCAACGGCATGTCAGTCACCGGGGTCAACTCACACATGCTGCTGCATGGACACTATAAACCCAAGGTACCTTTACTTAGTGACGTAATAAGTTGATGATTGAATGATGAGAACTAACAGTTTCAATATCGAATGAAGATTTGATGCCCAGACTCGTCTTAACAATGATTAAATGTTCCAGGACCTTTTCCGCTACCAGTCTTCTCTTCCACGCTTGGTCACATTATCAGGCCGACAAGAGTCTGCCCTCACAAAGATATTAGAGAACCTCAAGTCCAGACCCATCGACGCTGAAGAATTGGCACTGTTACATAACATTCATGCAAACAACATCTCTGGGCATTTAGGCAGAGGATATGCTATACTAGGTATAGACAAATTTATATTTTACCAGGTTATGGGTATAACTCGTAGTAAGCCTACCCACGTTGTATTAAGTTCTGGAGTAGTGACTTCAGAAATTTTCGGCCCATCAATTATTTGTTAGCAACAATTACATTATGTTTTACCATTTTATTTCTTCCTAACCTGGATCACTGTTTCGAAAAATGCGATGTATTGTTTTTATTATCTTGCCAGATACGGACGTGGACCAAAAAACTGTAAGCTTGTGTGAGAAGACTGAGTACTTCGACGAAGCTCGGCGGCCGCTGTGGTTCGTGTACAGCGGGATGGGCTCGCAGTGGGTAGGTATGGGCACGCAACTCATGCGCATACCGACCTTCGCTGCTGCTATACTACGGTAATTATAAAAGATCTGTAGTTTAATCAGAAGTTTTAAAATGTTTAAGTAGCACGAGGAATTTTTATCCAGTAATTTTGCATTCTTTTTTCCTCAATTAATATTTACTGCTATTAACGTTACTGCTACAAAACACGTATTGAACTGAATAGTTTGTTACAGTTGTCATAAAGTGATGGAACCTGAAGGTCTCGACACTGTTAACATAATAACGTCGACTGACAAAGACATATTCGACAATATCCTACACTCCTTCTTGGGGATCACTGCTATTCAGATAGGACTTACAGATGTCCTTCACGAACTGGGCTTAAAACCTGATGGAATCATAGGTATTTATTTATATTAGTGTACATGCACAAAATTACAGACCATAAAAATCCCAAGGTATTGTACAGTGTAATTTTAAACTAAACGCATTATAAATACAACTTTAAAAGAAGATCAAAGATAGTATTGCTGACCTGGTCCTGCCCAAGCTCATGGATTTATATGTCACAGGCGGATTGTCGAATCTACTGTTTAACAAAACTGCTATATGATTTACAAAACAGGTCCGTTTCCTGAACAATGTTCAGCTTGATTGCCATTGCGTTACGTTTAACGAAACTGCTACTGACGTTTAGACGTAACGCAAAATGGCTTAATTGCAGTCACAATAAGCACTTGGTGTGACACAAGTTTTCTAATGCCGAATTGGACGCAGTTACTAAGCTAGGATACCCTGACCAATTGTTTTAGGCTAGGTTTTTACTGTGACCAACCTCGCGCGAGCCGAGAGATTGACGCGAGCGGTGATGTTAAGCTTTCAGGTCGGTTTATCCCAAAGGGGAAAAGGCCGCACTCCACCCCGTGCGGCCCTGTAGAGCTCGTCACCAGATTTGGTCACTCTCCCACCGATAATAGAAATGAATTCCCAAATTAATATAAGTCTGATGCCTTGACATTTTAATAAGGCTAGGTAATAATTGTAACAAATGTTAAATGAGACTTCGAAATTCATAGTTATAAAAAAATATATTGGATGTGATTTTAGAAAGATAAATAATAGAGAGTAAATTATTATAAATACTTGTGAGTTACCTAAACGCCAGCATAACAGGTATCTGATCAGTCGTAACTCACATGATAACTCGCATCTACACTCGGAGTACTCAGAGATACATTTCCATAAAGTGACGCAAGCGGTCAGATGTGTCAAGAGTGACAGATGAGAAAATATGGGATGCGCAGGCAGGATTTAGAGAGGGAATGGGCTGTATGGACCAAATCTTCTCTTTAAGATGCATAGCCGAAAAACATCTGGCAAAGCATAAGAAAGTCTACTGTGCTTTCGTGGACTTGGACTAGGCCTGTGACAGTATGTGGAGGGAAGAACTGTGGTCGACACTATCCTTGTACGGGGTGGACTGGCGCTTGGTACGTGCACTGAAATCCTTATACAAGGATTCCAGTGCTTGTGTTACGATAAATGGGGCATACACGAACTGGTTCTCCATCTCGAGGGGTGTTAGACAGGGTTGTGTAGCGTCACCGTGGCTGTTCAACCTGTACATGGATAACTGTCTGAAGGATTTGAAAGAGGGTGAATGTGGATTGACGATGAATGAGTTGCCTGTAAAATGCCTGCTCTATGCAGACGATCAAGTGCTACTTGCATCGTCAGCAGAACAGTTGCATGACATGGTGACTGTGATGGATGAAGCACATAAAGGAATGAATATAAATGTGAATAAGACGAAAGTCATGGTGTTTGAAAGAGAAGAGGATGTATCGGTGTGTGATGTGAAAATAAATGGTAAGAGTGTGGAGGAAGTAAGTGAGTTCGTATATTTGGGGAGTCTGATTAGAAGGGATGGAAAGATTTATGGAGATGTCGAAAGGAGAGTGAATGCGGGAAATAAAGTGAATGGTGCTACACATGCAATTGTGACCAACCAGTTGATGCCCAAGAAGGCACGACTGGCTGTTCACAATAGTGTGCTGGTGCCTACGCTTATGTATGGAAGTGAATGTTATGTGTGGCAAAAGAAGCATGAAAGCAGAATAAATGCTGTAGAAATGCGTTCCTTGCGGAGCATGTGTAGGGTGACTTTGAATCGCGGATACAAGGCGTGATGTTATGTTATGTTTATGTTAACTAAATACTCTAAAATGTGTATTATAAAAACAAAAAAGCTATTCATTTATGGGCTCACTATTTGGCTATAACAGCTTCCACATAAAAGGTAGATGTATGCTGTCGCGGACTTTTATTCAGATAGCACATAGACTATACCTACATTACTGTTTCGTTTCATCAAAATCCGTTCAGTCGTTTTTGCGTGAAAGAGTAACAAACATCCATCCATCCATCCTCACAAAATTTCATGTTTGTATTATAGAGGTAGGATAGAAAGATTAGTAGGATAGTAGGATTTCAAAGACGATACGTATTTTATTTAATTTTTTTTTGTGGTTATTTTAGATTGATACAGTCTCAGTATAGTTACAAACCGTTGTAGTCGAAAACGAGACCGGGGGACACATATATATTTATTTATCAATATAAAAGCTTGTAAGTTCCCATAACGATTTCAGCTGACTCAAAATAATTCGACAACAACCATGTTCTAACATTTACTAAGAACTGCACTATTAATTTATTCCATTATTTCGGTAATAGCGGCTTACGAAAATTCAATACTTTGCACAAAACAATTTTGTTTTGATACGTAAAAGATACTTTTCTTGTCATAATTTTTGTTTTGAATTTCCCCACAGTAAAAGTGTTGTTCAGGATATCTTTGTAAATCACACTATTAAAAATTAAAAACAAATTTCTAAGATGTATCCCAACCCGAATGACGAATACGATATAACAATAAAAAGTCCAATTTACTGACTTATTGCTTGAGGGCATCGAATCAGCCCAAGAAAATAAAGACATTTTTTTCTTGGTCTGAGTTTCATTCTGGTAAGTATTTAAGTATATTTTGCATAAATTAGTATTTACCTACCTATGAAGCGTCGTTATTTCCATTTCTTTAGACCATGTTCGCACGGACGAAAATATCTCGCTCCGGGATTTTATCGCGCACTGCATTTTCAACTCTTTGTTGAACCGAGCATTGAGAATCTAACAGAGTGCTACCCAGCGCGTCGACTCAACACTGTTGGATTTTCAACTCTCGGTGATAAGCAGTGCGTTGAAGATCCAGTGCGCGAAACAACCCCACCGCGATTTTTTACGGCGTAGGTAATTATCTCAAGGACACTGAGGACCTAGACAAAGTAACAGTCGTAACATTCGATTAGCGATGACGCTAGTAGAAAAGGCAAAAAATGTATGGGGTTAACATACGCTATTGAAACGTGACGTGATCATAGGTCATATCATATTTCATTGATTATTTATTTTCATTATACATATAATCAAAGGTGATAGCGTAGTATCTTATTGAAGCGTTAGCGGATAAAGTAAATGTACAATCGTTTTGTGTTTACAACAGTATCAAAATAGTTATGCTAGTTGCTTGCTAAATAAGTCAATGTTACATAACTGTTGTTAATTTTTTTGCATGTTTCTTTACGCATGAAATGTCTTTGAGAGTGAGGGTAAAGGTAGTGCACCTGTGTCTGCGTGCACAATTTTGTGCTATACTATATTGTGACCGAAATCGTTAAGGACCAGGAAGACATTATTATTATTACATTTTACTGGACGTTACCAGGTTTCTTAGAATACCCCTGATATGATGGATATTGATGCCTCAATAATCAGTTTGTCTAAATTGAGTACATATTACTTAAATCATATTGGCTGAATAGTATAAATGATTATCATATTCATTAAATTGGCTGTAGCACATACATAACCATCAGTACTAAAACATTTCGTATTGTGTCGCATTTACTTTGCTTGCAAGGATTTTATTGTTATTTGAATTGTATAATAAAACTTATTGCCGCTAGAATACAGTTGACATCTTATGCACGGTCCTACAGATAAAAGCCAAATCATATAAATCAAAGTTGTTAGTGTGGATCTTTGACACTCCTACTTCCATAATTGTATTATTCGTTTAGTCGATAATGTATGGTCACCTTTATCAAGTCTCGATTAATATTTTTTAAATAGATAAATCAACAATAACAATGATATTTATGAAGTATGAACCCATCAAAATAAATGTTTATACAAAATCCTTGTTATTTTTTTTATTTTTCTTTACACAGAATGCTATTATTTATATGTACCTAGAACATTTGTCTTTTATTTTGCATAACACTTTATTATTTGACTTATATTCATTATTGCTTAGAGAGCAGTGCTGGCCCAGTGATAACGACCGCGACTTACGAGTTGTAGGTCGTAGATTTGAACCCAGACAGGCGCTATACTTTGTGTAATTTATTTCATCACCACTACTCTCAAAACGGCAAAGGAAAACATCAGAGAGACATAAGAAGCCTTAGTTTTTAAAGTGTAGACCAAGGGAATAAATAATCGTACAGCGGCCTAAAATGAATTAGACTGTTTTACAAGTGCAAAGAATTAGGATATCTTGTTATTAATTAGGGTAACACGTCAAGCTGCCAGACCATTAAATTAAGATTTAATGTGTTTCTAAAGTGGGCCGAACCATGTGCATGATTTTCAAATAAACATATTATTTTGATATTAAATAGGAATAAGTGACAGACAGTCACATCCTTAAAATCATTATTTACACTTGAGTAAGGTTAGTCGTGTTATTCTTTTCTGTTTTGGACGCCATATATTGATTAATAAAACGTCTTATGTAATCGTTGACCCGCTGCATTAATGTACGCAAAACGTTTATGCAATTTTGCATGTTAAGTTCAGTTATTTTGGAAAATCGATTAACGTCACTAGCACTAAGTGTTTTACTTATTGCAGTCAATTTGTAAAATGGCAAGCGGTTATGTGAAACAGTAGATTCGGCAATCCGTCGACCTCACTTTTTGATTAGCTGTGCAAAATGAAGAGAAAAAAAAATGTGTTACTTACTAACAATATCTAAGGTATTACTAACATTATGGATATTAGTTATCCGTTTTTTTAAAGTAAAAACTTGTTTAGCGGCGTTGTATTTTTTTTTGTAATGGGTCAAAAATGTTAAACTCGCGTCAGGACACGTGACCTGATCGAAAATTCGTAAGACGGATGATTGTTGATTTTTGATTTTTATTGATTGATTTTTCTGAGAGAAAAACTTTTTAATGTAATATAAATTGTCATGTTTGTGTACGATATCGCAATAAATAAATATTGTATTCTACCACATAAATGATAATGCTTTTATACTGATTATTAAAGCAATTCGTGCAAAATTATTCCCTAACCATTCCAAAATATCAAAAATGCACAACGTATATAGTCAAGTTTTCACTTCTGCCGGCACTCCCGGAGTGCAACCCGTCGTTTTTTTATTTTAAGGGTTTAAGGGTTTGCTATATTTTGCTAATTTAAGGGTTCGCTATATTTTGCTATATACGTGAATCATACTTCAATACTTGATCGTTGCATCAATTCTTTTAGGCCACAGTCTTGGTGAGCTGGGATGTGCATACGCCGACGGATGTTTAACAGCGGAACAAACGATGATGTGCGCTTACGAACGTGGACGTATATCGCTGGAAACTCCCATCATAAATGGTTCAATGGCTGCTGTTGGTCTGGGATATGAACAAGTAAATCCAGTCATTAATTGTTGTTATATAATATTAAACTGTTGGGCCTGGATTTTGTAATTACTAAACCAAAGCCGTCAGAATGTCTGTAACAGGACCATATCGTTTAAACTTTCTCAGAACTCGCCTTCCAAGTTGGTGGTGTTGAGTTGGTTTTGTAGTTGGTTAAGGGCAATATGGCATATAAACAATTAAAACCAAAAGGGTACAAGACACCCCAAAACAAAATCTTTTTTTCCAATTGTACGGAACAAGACCATTCACAACATTTTTGTATTCATTTCAAATGTAGTTATCGAAAATTTGTCCGCCTGAGATCGACGTGGCTTGTCATAACGGGCCTGACTCCAGCACTATCTCAGGACCTGCTGGCGTCATGAAGAAGTTCATCGCTCAGCTCGTGGCGAAAGACGTGTTCACGAAGGTGGTGCCGAGTTCCAACATACCGTATCATTCGCGATACATCTCACTTGCAGGTATGAGGTATCGACATATCTAACCTTTTGAACGCCCCCAAAGGCTGTGGACGTCGAATGGATAACCTGGTCTGGGCGCTCACGACGTTAACAGCTGTAAAAAAACTAGGTTATCATCAACTTTATTCGCCTATCCTTTTACCAACTATGTTGAGGTCGGCTTCCGTCAAAAAGCGGTCACGGAATAGAAGTATTAAATCATATGTTGCGACCTGTATAGGCCACAGCAATTCGTTTAACTTGAAGAGATATGAGGAACAGGGTGTAAAGTTTACTCATACTCTTGGAAAAGGGAGGATCCTCCGACCAGATGGATGTCGTATCTGGTGGGCTACTGCCCGATGATTGTTGTCGAGAAGTTGTATATATGCTAGCTGCGCGGTAAACTCTGATTGCGCGATGCAGGATTTGTGTGACGACAGTGTGATGCGTTGTTCGCATGTGGCGGTGTAGATCCGCCATAATGATTGTTGTCGGGAAGTTGTATATATGCTAGCTGCGCGGTAAACTCTGATTGCGCGATGCAGGATTTGTGAGACGTCAGTGTCATGCGTTCTTCGCATGTGGCGGTGTAGATGCCGCCACAAACTCATGGCGTTCAAAAGCCCAAATATTATGGAAGATTAAATGCCAAACGTTTTTCAGGTCCTCAATTGCTTAAGTTACTGAAAGAAGTAATAAACAATCCGAAGCCCCGCAGTGAGCGTTGGCTATCAACTTCTGTTCCGCAAAGCGAATGGAACGAAGATTTAGCTAAAAATTGTTCGGCAGAATATCAAACTAATAACCTACTGGTGAGTAGCGGTGGTATTTTTGTTTATTGTTTTCAATCACATTTTTATACAAGAAGACAAAGCATCAAAGTATTGTGACTTTGATGCTTACACTAAATACTGTGTCAAAGTAATCCTCCGCATTGCTCTCAAGCCAAAACGCGCCCAAATAAATCCAACGTTGAATGACAATGCTAGTTCTAGTCGCCCGTAGCGTATCAGAGAGTAAATAATACCTTTCTTGGCAAAAATAATGATGATATCCAATGTGATTGTTACATTTCTAATGACAATCATAATTCATTTGGTTAAAGTAGGTTATCACATAAATTCTTTCATACAGATTTTATTATTTTTTGTTGGCCATTTTTTACTTTTTTAAGTACCTGGTACTTGATGGCAGGCATACACTGTCCACCCATACCTATTAACAATGTAAAAGCCAAATATTTTCTGTGGCGTGTCTTGGGAGCCACAGAAAACGAACGATTGGAACTGTGCTAGGCGCACAGTTCCAATTTGTTGTTCTGATGTTTCATATGTGCCCATGTTGGTTTAAGTGAAATAAAATATTTTGAATTTAAAATTAATGTCTAGTCCCAAGGGAGATGGTCCCTATTATGTTTTTTGTTTATGCTCTGACCTTAAGACGATAATAGTTCTGGCGTCAAACTTGATCTGAGTTGGTTGCATGTCGCAGAGCCCTGTGCTGTTCGAGGAGACGCTGAGGCTGCTACCTAGCAACGCTGTGCTGGTGGAGGTGGCACCGCACGGACTGCTACAGGCCATCCTCAAGCGAGCTATGCCGGCGGAAAGTCGGCATGTTTCGCTCACCAGGCGCGGAAATCCTGACAACGCGCTTTTCTTACTTCAAGCAGTTGGCGAGTAAGTACTTAGAAATTCTTAAATGTCTTTCGCTGCCTTTTTTATTTCTTTAAGTATAAACTCTTTATGTACTTAGCAGTTACATGATTGCGACAAAGTTAAAGTTGTAAAACTGTTGAAGTTAGAAAAACAGAGAAATTAACATTCTGTAAATCCAAAAAGTCCAGACAATCCAACGCCTAAGTCTCAAATTTCATACTTGTCTTAACCCCCAATCCACAAACTGTTCATATTTAAATCGACCGTTTTCACTTTTAAAAAAAACAACGCGACTATCACCCATTTCCATACTCCGCACTTTTTATCTTGGTCTTTGCCAGTCTGTCCTTCAATATGTCATATCTGTCTGGGGTGGTACTGGCAAAACTGCATCTAACGAAGTCGTAAGAGCACAGAGAGACGTCATTAAAAATGCTTAAGATGCCTTCCTTGTACCCAACCAACAAAATCTACATTGACTTCCAGGTCCTCCGTGTTTTACAGCAGTTCTATAGCCGTGTGCTACTGGGGGATTCCCAGTCCCCAAGTAAACTATTTTATGGCTAGACCTTCCCCTGACTACTTATTCCCACGTATTTACAACAAAGCCAAAAAGTGATGTTGTAACAAAGAATACCTCGAAATATTTCGATGTCTCGCTTAAAGATTAATTATTTTATTCCTCCAGTTTGTACATGCACGGATACACACCAAAGGTGCAATCTTTGTACCCGAAAGTGGAGTTCCCTGTGTCTACGGAAACACCCATGCTGTCACATTTAGTCGAATGGAACCACAGTGAAAAATGGTAAGTCCATTAATATCATTAAACTAAATATATTTATACCCACAATACCGGCTGGTATAGTTTGTATAGATATAACACCCGTTAAGGTCCTACTGAAGGTTTTTTTTTATGAATGTAGTGATACGCTTGTTAATTAGCTAAAACAGGGAAATTAACGATAATTGAATTACAACAAATTGACACCTTACCACAATTTGCCGTTTTATAGGCACTTCATACAACTGTCAAAGAATTACAGTTTTGGGTTGAATATACGGACAATTTACGTTGGTGGTCAATTATTTATAATTAATTAATTTCCCTGACTTTGCGTACATGTTTGCGATTTAAGACTTTTATTTTTTTTGTAACGATATTAATAATGCCAATGATCATGTTTAAGACGAACATTTAAAGTCTTCTGAAAAAGTCATTAAGTACTAGCTATCTGATGACGCTTCCGTACGTGCGGTTCCATATCGAGCGAATGATCAACTAAACTTAATCTAGCTAAAATGTTGATCGGGACTGGAGCGCGCTGCAAAACGAATCTCCAATGCCCGATCGGCACTCCATGATCGGGGATTGTGGAACGCCGATTCAAATTTTAATCGTACTGTGTACTCAGCTAATAATTTATTCGTCTATTGACGAGAGAAGAGGCATTTCACCTGCCGTGAGTATTGTACAGGCCAATACAATTTTTTTAAAATTTCTTTATTTCCTTTAAGGAACGTTACATATTTTGTCGGTGGAGAGAAGCGAGCGGCAGCAGCCTGCCAGTTCCTGAAGTCTATTCATGATGATGAGTACAGCTATCTACAAGGTCACGTTGTTAGAGGTAAAAAATGGACTTTATTACTGTTTGGATGTATTATGTCTGTTTCATTGTCAAAGAGTTACGATGAGATGTGTATTAATATACAGGGTGTCCCAGAAGACGACTTCAAGCCGGCATCGGGTGAATGGTCAAGTCATAATATTTTACAGAAAAATATAAAAAAAAACATCTTTGCTATGTATTTTAAAAAATACGGGCATTTATAAAAAAAAAACGAGAAAATCTTCTGCCCGTGATGGTATTTTAACTCCTGATGCTACAAAGAAACTTTTATTATATTTTTAATTTTACAGAAAAGATTTTTATTTTTTTTCTATAAAATTAATCTTTTCTGTATGTGAATTAAATAACATTACTAAACGGACTCTTCTACCATCTGAGTATGAGCTTTATTAAAAGTCCATACCGTGACCTTTTTGAACAGCTTTGCTGCACTACGTTCCGATAATGATGCTATAAGTATGCTATTGTAGTTACAGACTCAAAAGACATTTTAGCTTAGTCTTTTGGATGGCAACGCATTGCAATGCCTTTGGTATTGCAGATATTATTATCCATAGGTGGTGGTAATCACTTACCATCACGAACTTGTATTTAGTTTGTAAGAATAATGGATGTAGACAATCCAATATGCCCGTGAATTCCAGAAAAACAGTGCTATCCTTTCGCGGCTGCTCTGATGGCAGCGTGGGACACCCTCGCGATGCACTCAGGGAATGACAAGCGTGAGGAGCCGGTGAACTTCAGTGAGGTCCACCTGTACGCTCAACCCACGTTGCACGACCAGCGACCATTGAGGCTCAGCGTGTCACTGCACAGAGGGTCCGGAAAGTTTGAGGTATACTGATTATAGTGTATTTATTTATTTATATATATATACTTTTATGTACCTACAACACAAAATATTACAACAACAAAAAAACACGGGCGGCCTTATCGCTTTCTTATATTTAAACACTGTCACACACACAAGTAGCTGCCACAAATGTAAACTGTCAGTCAGCCTATTTGGCGGGAAGTTGAAGATGAAGCGTACTCTGGACTAGAACTGTATGATGCGATGGCTATTCCTGTCAGTAAGTCAGGCGGCAAAGTATGATTGGGTTTTTCTAGAATCTTTCAGCAGCAGTTTATGGCTAATAGGCGCGACCCCTGGTTCATAAGACTCAAACATAACTGGTGCAATAAGTTTTTCAAACTCAAAGCATTTATTTCAAATAAACCAATTACAGGCACTTTTGAATTGTCAAGGGGTCGGTCAGTCAGAAAGATGAAGCTAGTTGCCCATTCCAAAGCGTAGTAGATACATATGGAGTAGACAGGACAAGAACTCCGTGGACACACTTTTAAATAATATTGTTACGAAATTAGGTACATCAGTCATGTTGAAATTTATATATGTGAGCATGATGTAGAACGACGTGCACGTTAAAGGCGTGCGTAATTAAAAACATGCAAAAAAAATTAAAAAGCAATTCCCTAATTCAAATAAAGCCATGGCAGCCAAGAGATGACCAGTCCCCACTGAAGGCGACCGTTCACGATAATGACGTATGGATCACCAGTCAGCTCAACCATTTTAAAGGGAACTTAATGATCCAACACACACGCCACCACCAGCGAGACATTTGAGTGAGCGTGACATACTCTCAGCCACCAGGGCACATTCAATTCAATGAAAGACGTACCCAGTAAATGGTAGCCTTATAGTAGGTACATAGTGCTCACACATGTGCTTTGCAAGTATACAATACAAAAATATTGAATTTATACAGTGCAAAGATACAATCTTCAGCAGCTCCAACAATATTAACAAATGCTACAGCCCTCGCCAAACTTTGTGACCGCCCCGAAACTAAGCTCATTGCATTGCGCAGAACACAAAATCAGGTATTAGCGGGACGCACGCCTTAGTGTGAGTGCTACGTCGGTACACGAATCACGCACTTGTTGAGCTCTGAGAGTACTGTCGCGTTCAGAATTCGTTCGATCGTTTCGTTAATTTGTTGTTATTGTTTTTAGTTATTGTTACTTGTTGTAAACATGCATACCAGAAGTTCTAATGTTTAACGAAGCCAGGCACGTAAAATGGTCTACGATGTTTAGAAATTTATGAAGAAAAAAGCTGGAGAAGGCCTTAAATACGATTTGAACGCAGTACATAAACGGACTGCAGCCTCTACAGGAGTATAAGAAAGAACTGTACGACGTTTTATCGGTTGCTAATGAACCAAGTTCCGATTTATTAGCAGTTTTTAGTACACCCGGAAATAAGAGGCAAGGGGTAAAAAAGGTAACCGGAATCGAAATCAAAAGATGTATCCACAACTTTGAAGTATATAAGAAAAGTGATGTCATCATAGATGACCAAACTAAAAAAAAAAAAAACACATGAGCGGTAATTAATCAGATGAATAAGATTCGGATACTTTTTGTGAAGAGAGAGAGTGAATATAGTTTTTATTTATATTATTGTTTTTATTTTACATTTATCCTATTATTACCTTACCTATATGTTTTACAAATAACACATACATTGTATATTAAATTAAATTAAATAACCTATGAAAGAAACACGAACTTTATAACCACCAAATAAAAATAAATTGACATAATATAATAAGTATTTAAAAAAAAGTAATCGAAAATTGTTTGGTTGATCACGTATTGTCCACTCGACTGTACCATGCGCAAGTTCGGACTCGCGACTATATTCAAGGCGGTCACAAAGTTTGGCGCGGGCTGTAATAAATTAGTTTATGCGCCCTTGTGGAGCAGAACCAGCGTTGAGCCAAACATTTTTGTCAGCGTGGTCATCCCCCAACCGTTTTTCCGTTTAGTATACCAACACTTTTGCCAAATGTTTCAGGGATCACAGGCGTGATTATATGACTAATTTATCTCCAACAGATCTTGAACGAGAATTACAGAGTGGCATCAGGATACATTCAAAGTACACCTAAAGGAAACGTAAAAGTGACCAAAACTAATGATACTGATATGGAGCTCAGTTCACAAGACATTTACCAACTGTTGCAAGACAGGGATTATAATTACAGGTAATTCATAATAAGATAGCAAATGATAAGAAACGCAACCTCTTTTTGGGGCAGTCGGTTTATAAGGTTTCTTTGCTGCTGTTACACGTTTTGCTTTTGTATCGGAGCGAGTGTCTCACCTTTCCACTACATCATACACTGCGCTTGAATATGGTAGCTCATTGATATGCACAATCACAAGATTTATAGATCCTTCTATTCCCGTCCAATTCCCCTTTAACAAGATTAAGAAAGTACGCCAGCATAGCTAGGATACTTGGGCTTCTTATCCGTATCAATTATCAACAGACCACGCATCGAAGCCGTGTGTGTAGCGTGTTCAATTGCATTGCCATGCGCTGCATTTTCATACAAAACAAATCTGCTGCACGCCCAGACTTTTAATTTTACGAACGCTTTCAGTATATCTTGAATTGTATAAATGTTATTTTTTTTGGTATCTAACAACGCTTATTTAATGTATCTATCTTGTAGCGGTGAGTTCGTAAGCGTCGAGGCCGCAAGCGCAACTTTAAGTCAGGCAGCGCTGGTATGGCGTGACAACTGGGTCACGTTTATCGATGGCCTGCTGCAGATGAACATGTTGCGACAACCACACGATGCAGTATCCCTGCCTACACAAATCAGGAGATTAGACATTGACACTGCGGAACATCTTCGAGATGCCTACAACTTGAACGGGAAGACTGTTGTGAATGCTTACTTTTCTGATGTCCATGATCTTACAAGGTTAGTAAGTATATTATTTTAACAACTCGCTAATGTACTGCATGCGTTGCAATGCCTTTTTTTTCTAACCACCCTCATATGAGAGGTAACAAAAAAAAAACAGGTTAAGCCGGTTTTGAGTTGTAGCGAGACTAAGAACAGCAATTGTCTTTTTTATATAAAAATAATGCAACCTTTTTCTCCAAATTCTGGCATATTAAAACAAACAGCTGCATTTATTGGATACTACTAATGTTATGTTCATCAAAATACATGTTCTTAAACGTGTCTCATAGTTTTAAGCACTTGATTAAAAATTAAAATAATGGCAAGCTGAGCAGTTTTAATTAATACATTAATAATTATGGTTCAGCTGTGGTGGAGTAACTCTACAGAATATCAAATACCGGAATCTGCCTCCCGTTGGTCAAGACGCAACAAGGGCGAACCTGGTTGCACCACGTTCAGGGGTTAGCAGCACTAAAGTAAGCGGTTTTTTTACATTTATATTTTCATTGTTGGTTTAGATTTATTCTTGAGATCCATAGGTTTTAAATGTGTTTTTAGCAAGACTGTATTTAAGATGCAATAAATTAAAAGAGTTAACATAATATAACATCACGCCCGTATTCCCAGAAGGGTCAATTAATCAAATCAATCAAATTTTTATTTGTAAACATAGGTACACATAAAAGGTCTTAAATATACATATTATTGTAGTCGAGCACTATGTTCTACCAGTGAAATTGGTGTACAAATAGTAGTTTTAATATAGTAAATTAAGCATTTGATAAAAAACAAAAGTCCAAATGATTACTAGTTTTATAACAAGAATAAATGTCAATTAAATGGTTAGGCAGAGGTGTACATATAGGTCTCCCACATTTCGCCAGTTATGCTTAAGTCCCATGTAATAGGGGAAGAGCCTATTGCCATCAACCGACATTAAGAGTTATTAAAGTTTATTTCGATGTTCTAATCGCTGCCACTATGTGTAGCGAAAACTCATGGCTACGAAAGTTCATATTTACGTACTTACAAAACTAAATATTCCGGCGGAATTAATTCGTTATGGCTGCGTATAGGAGCAGAAAATGGTCTTTGTCTGAATAGATAGACTTTTTGTTATTTTATCTTAGTACCTACGCTTTTTTGACGTAAAACGTGTTTCATTTCAGTCAGTAGGGGACACTTGCAAAAACCTTAATATGGAACGAAATATTGTATGGCAAGATTGCTTATTACTTTAGAAGTATAGGATTTTTTATTATGTTGATATTTTTTTTTAAACCGGCATTAATTTTATTCCCTTATTTGGGATGATGACAGTTTTTTTTTTATATTTGTCTCAGAAGACTGTTTGTTTCCAAATAGCGCAAACTATATTACAAAAAGTGTTAAAGCTTAAAAAAATGCGAATTTATAAACGTTTTAAGATAACTGTTAGACAAGGAAAGCACTATCGTAGAAGTGACGTCACTACTATGCAACTTCATACAAGCGCCGTACATTGATAGTACCGCGCGACAAGGACGGCAATAATCCCCTCCAAAAACTTTTAAAGCGTGTATCTTCTTCAATTTTACACCGATTTAAGTGATGTTTTCGATTATCTCATTTTTACTAAGCCTTCTTTGAAATTACATTATTTTTAGTCATCTTCCCAATTTGGATGTCAATAATTCGGAACCAACTATATTATCGCGCGCTGTGTTAATTTCGTGATTACTCAGCAATACATTGATCAATTCGTGAAAAAGTGGTTGCGATTGACAGAGTTTACGGCGTTAGGTAATAGGTAATACGATCTGGTGTCCACAACCACGTCAATGCGCGTACTTTGCTTACGGTGACAAAATCATTCGATCCACCCCAGCTCCTCGAGAAAGGCCAGCAACGCCATGGTGTAACGGTCACCCTCGCGTAGAATGCCTGGGTTACCGAAGTACTTTGCCCTGTATGCGGTGATCATCGGGCAGTTTAGAAGCACATGAGCTGCTGTCTCGTTCTCCTCCATGCAAGCCCTGCAGTGGACTGTCTGTGACTCCTATGACAATGTTTATTAAATGATCCGTGGCCAGTAAAAGCTGCCGTAACTGTACGCAGCTGTTGTTTGGTTTGTCGGAGAAAATGTTTCGTGAGGCGGCCATCAATTATTGTAGGGAGTGCTTCCATAGCCAGCCTGTACTCACCTTGTTTCAACCATAGTTTGTGGTTCCTGGTGCGTTTTCTTACCAGAGTGCCTAAGTACCCGAAGAAGAGTGGAAAGATGGGCTCAGGTGCCACTGGTGTCTCTCCTTCTGGTAAGTTCGTCGCCGCGTCGGCTGCATCGTTGCCTAGCGAACCACTGTGTCCTTTGATCCATTGACTGGTTATGTTATTGAGGCTACCCACTTGGTTAAGTCGCTGGTGACACTCGTATATTTGCCCAGCTTCAATTGTGTGGCTGTCTGGCAGCGCTTGCAGAGAGTATGCGGATCGACTGGTCTTTAACTTCCCTGGCCATGATAGCCAAAGCATGCATTCGGTCTGGAACACTGTCTTATGGACTTCCAATGGTGTGGCTATGCGTATGTTGAAGTCCAAGATTACAGCACCTGTGCCATTACATTTTTTGGATCCGTTAGTGAAAATGCCCAGCTCTGCAGGGCACAAACCCTCGCATCTTTGACCCTCGTAAAGCTGGATTTTGTATTTTTATCGAAGATAAATTCTTTGGGTACCCGATCATTAATGTCTTTCGCAAGTAAACTCCTTTTTAAGCCCTTCATGTAGCGCGGTGTGTGGTGTGTCTCTCTTACCCCAGAGATCTAGTGTCTTAAGAAGTACCGCCACCAATGTCACTTCCTGCTGTATAAACAGGTGGAGCGGTGGCAGTTCCAGCCTGGCTTCAACTACTTCAGTCGGAGTGGTCCTCATGCAGCCCGTAGCCGCTGAGCAGGCTAGTCGTTGCATGCGTTGCAGTTTGTTTGAGGCTGTAGCCAGCTTTGTTCGGGGCCACCAAACCGCAGCCCCATAGGTGATCATGGGGCGGATCACTGTGGTGTACAGCCATAGTTTGATTTTGGGGATAGTCCTCACTTCCTTCTTACCGATAATTTTTCTGCACTGCCTTAAGGTTATGCAGGCCCTGTTTAGTTTGTGGCAAACTGTAGTAGTCATTTGGAATGACAGTTTAACGTACTGTCTAGAAGACTCCGAGTCACTTGACCTCGTTGGCCAACTGAAGTTCTTACCGCCTACTGTTTCAGTAGGCGGTAAGTGCCTAATGCTCGTTTTTTGGGTAAACATGACTTATTCAGTTTTAGTGGGGTTCACTGCACCAATTTTATACGATACGTAGCGCTTGCTGAGTGAGGTTGCAGATCGTACCCGTCACCTTCCCCGAAACGAGGATTGCGAGGTCGTCAACCAACATACCCTACTGTGTAATAGCGGCTAGCGTTGAGTTTGGTGATGAGGTTATTAATCACCAAATCACCAGATTCCATAGAAGGGGGGACAGCACCCCTCCCTGGGGGCACCCTCTGGCTATCATGGCCAGCTACTGCTCGTCTTCGGGGCGAACGACACGTTTGCTTAGCATTTTTGTAATCCAGTCCGTTAGTACCTGTTCTACTCCATGTCTGGAGAGGGCGCTGCTGATGCTGGAGAAGTAAGTTTTATTAAAAGCTTCTTCAATGTCTATGAAAGTGTCCAGGCAGGTGTCTTTTTGATGAATCGCGTCCTCTATCTGGCTGACTACCAGGTGAAGAGCGGATGCGGTCGACTTACCCGAGCTGTATGCATGTTGGTTACCGTGAAGCGGTATGGTTTTCAGAGCGCCGTCCCTCAGCTCCCTATCACACAGCCTTTCAAGAGTCTTTAGTAGAAAGGAGGTCAGGCTGATAGGCCGGTAGGATTTGGGGGTTGTTTAGTCACCCTTACCTAGCTTAGGGATGAATATTCTTTTGATGAATATCCTCTCGTAACTCTCACTGTGGTAAGGCAGGTAACACTCCGTCAGGACCAGCTGCCTTAAGTAGCCCCGGATGACCCATTGGAGTTTCTCCAACGTGATCACCCTGCTCACGTAAAGCCAATCTTTGTCTGATGGTGTTTGAATTACCTCTTGGCAGTCGATTACCTGCGCATAGATCCATCCAGGGAAGTGAGTTTCAATAAGGACGCGTCTCTTAACTTCTGGTGAGGAATAGAGTGTGTTGTCGGGTTTCTGGAGGGTAGCTGGCCCTGGTGTATTCTGTTGCGCCAGTACTTTCCTTACTTTGTTAGCTTGCTGACAGGATTCAATGATACCACAGAATTTGCGCCATCCCGTGGTTCTTCTGAATCTGATGCATTTTTAGATGTTTTATCCCAGTCCTCATACGCACAAATGTTCATGGCTCTATTGAGAGCTTTCCTTACCTTGCCACGCTTCTGCTCCAGATCATAGCCCCACCAGGGTTGTTTGTCTGGTATGTTACGTGGGGTGGTCTCTGGCAGACAGTTTGGTATCTGTCTTTCATTGATTTAGTAAGATAGCTTACTTGTACCTCAATTTGTGTCGTCTCCGGAAATGTCATCGGATCGTTTGATAACGCCAGCTTGGATTCAAGGCTGCGTGTGTATTTGGCACGATCCGTGCTGTGCGGATTGCTCCGTGGTGGTATTGAGGTGACATAGACTTGGATGTCGAAGCGGATCCACCTGTGAACAGAATAGGAGGCCTCCTTTGAGACTAACCACCCCGTAGTGATTTCCGCCGCCCCCTCTGTTGCCAGAGTGAGATTTATGATTATGCGGCTTCAACTGGTTACAAATGTTGGTTCGGAGCCAGTGTTTGGCAGGGATAGGTTAGTCGAGAATAAGTAGTCAACCAAGGCTTAACCCCTCTCGTTTTGCGTGTTCATACCCAGTTGATGGCGAACATTGGCGTCGGACCCGACGAAGACCTCAAACCCGCTTTTCTCTCAATGGATAACGAGGCGGGCGAGATCGTGCGGAGGTGGCGCCTTCGCCTCAGTCATGTAGGCCGATGTGAATACGATAACTATCTCTCTATCTGCTCTGTTTTAAAGTTACCTTTGACATAGATGCACGATCTAGGGTGGGTATGCGGCCAGCCCTAATCCACGGCTCCTGGATCAAACAATGGCTGTGTTGAACCTCCAGCCACTTACGAAGCTGAACCGTGCCTGTCTGACTGTGGTGGAGGTTGGTTGCTATAGCAGGTTTAGTCGCTAATGCTTCCGGGTTGTTTCATGGCGGAGTGGACTCAACTGCTGGTGCTGGCGTCTCGCCGATGGTTCTCGTGGCGGGGTCCTAATCCTGGGAGACGTCGGTGAGCCTGCCGTTCCAATCCTGGAACTTCACATACACCGTCCCTAATCCTGTTAAGAGACGGCGACTGGCCTCCATCAGGGTCTGGATTTGGTCCACAGGGACACCGACCATCACGAACCATGCTGCAGCCTTTTTGTCGGCATGCAGGAGTATACAACTCTTTACGTCGACCAGGGGTTCTGGTAACTCAAGGGCAGCGCTGGCAGCTTGGACGTAGCTTAGTTGCTCTCCCCAAGGTGTCAAGGTCTCGTTGAGAGCTCGTTTGGCCGCGGCCTGATGCTGTGGCGGGCTGTGTCGGTGGCTGTGTCTTGGTGCCACCTTCAGCCCTCTCCGGAATATCGAGTGGCAGTTGACTGGGCGCTGGTTGGCTCGTGTCGGTTTCTGCCTGCGACCGCGTCCCGGCGGGGAAATTCCGCTGGCCGCTAGTCGGTTTGACTGACCTAGCAGCAACCACCTGTTTTTTGCGGGAGCCTTTACCTTGCATCCAGCGTGTTTGGTGGCGCTCCTTCCTCGATATCCTGTCCCTCTGCTTGCGTTGTACTAAGGCAGCCGGTGGACCTGAAGGATCAGTGCAAGGGCAACGGGCTTGAAATCCAGAACAAAGGGGGCGTGTTGCCTTACGGGCACATTACGACCTGAGTTGCTCAGCTCAACCCCCCAGGACTCCTTTATCCCCGCTCAAGGCACTCAACTGTGCCGGACCTAACGCAGGTAACTGCTGACTCATACTCGCCATCAGCAGATTTTAGTGATGGTCGAGCCCACCCAGTCACAAAGGGGTCGCAGTTAGGAGTGGAAATTGAGGAAGGTGCAAGGAGTAGAGATGTTGGTAGGAAGGGGTGGCGGAGGGATTGTGAGATTTGGGGTACGGGGGCATATGACAGGAAACTTTCGAGTTAAGGGAGTTTTGGGAAGGCATATGCTGTGCGACGATATAGCACGTGTGCTACATATGACACATACTTGTGACCGTAAGAAGTTGGAGACTTGAAACAGGTGTGTTTTTTATTGTTGAAGTCTTCTCTACTATAATCGTGTGCGATTTGTAACGAGGATTTCAGCCCTCGACAACGCACTTTGACCTAGGCGAAACATGGTCATCTTCACAGGGAACGCGTTAGATTAAGCCAAGCGCAGGAACCATAGCCATCTGCCCGTTCAAGCAGCGTAAGACAGTCTCTAGCAATGCTATTTGACATAACTGTGGCTGCAACGGTGTGGCATAGAACGAGACCAGATCATTGACATCCACCAAAAGGAACCAAGTACGCAGTTGTATCCTGAAATTCTTTGGGCATGTTAGTCAGCGTGGAAACGACTCTATAGAACGTCTTGTCGTGCAAGGTAAATTCGAAGGCACAAGACCAAGGGGAAGATTCCCGATGCGATGGACGAACCAAGCGATGGCTGCGATGGGCGCCCCCCATGAACGGCCAGCAGGCAGGCGGGACGTCATACGGCGGGTACTGTCTGCTACTCAACCTTCCGGAACATGATGACCATGACCACTCTGGGAAGATTGAAACGTTCAAGAAGAAAAAAAAAGGAACCTGGTTACACCCGACAGTAACAGTGCAAAGCCACAGTTAGAGCCGATAACGTGGGCCTGATTACCGTAGGCGCTGCAATTTGACAACATCTAAGTGTACTTAGGGAACAAGCAGATATTGAACGGACAGATAAATGAACCGAGAGTTTTCTTAAAGATAACGGGTTCGATCTGTAATCGATTCTGGACACGAATACTCAACTTGACTTTGGGAGCAAGCTAGTAATGGCCGTTAAGAAGTTTACTCTACTCAGATCACGCTTCGTAAAAATTCATCTAGCAGAAAAATTTGAGAACATTAATCAGCAGTTCAGAAATCTGGTGGGAAGCATGCCAAACCGTATAACATCAGCTCGTGGTGCCGACACAAATAACTAATTACATTATTTTTTTTTTTTTTACAAAATTTGCATATTTGATACCAAAGCATATTTTTCGAAATCTTGAACTTTTATGACATTGATTTAAGGAATATAAAGTTATATATAATACATGCTTTACTTTAATTCATAAAGCTAGCTCCAACATTTTGGTAGTAATTGAGGTTTGTGTTACCAACCCAGCTTATGTTAGAATAAAATATTTTAATGAATGTTTCATTATCTTGTGCATAATTATGTATTTCCTTGATCATCCATTTCAGGGAACTGTAGAATACAAGCACTAGTGATTATTACAAACTTACAAGTACGCACAAGACGTTTCACGTACAGTAGCGCTCAAAAGTCCATAAGCAGCAGTGCTAGCTTATGGCGGGCTAGCTTAGACGTTACCGTGCTTGGGTAGGAGCGATTATGGCGAGCCCTGAGTTCGAATCTCACCTGCGCCTGTGGATTAAACTTGATGTTATTTTCAGAATATATTTATATCAGTTTTTGATATGTTATATATAATACCTAAAACGATTTTTTTTTTGTTAGTTTCAATTATATTACTTGAAGTGGTTCGATAACCATTCGATACTTGTCTCGTTCATCATGTTTACATAAATAATAAAAGTTTGTAGGTATACCGAAACCTGAGTGAATTATTTCGATTTCTGTGAGGTAGATGCAATTCGTTACCACTATTCACTTAATTGAACGGTGTTGGTTAATGACGAATGTTTAAATCTGTTAAGTAGCGGTGTTGTGGTTATAATTTCCAAAATGCTGGGAAATGTAAATATTCAAGCATTGGCAAACATTATTGTGCTGCGTAAAAGTGAATGTAAATGACGTTCTAACACAAATATGTATTGAAACCGGACTAAGTGTGAGTGTTATCATTTTAATATTTCATAAAATTAAAAATTATTATTTGTTCAAATTAGTGTATGATAAGTAAAGTGTTATAAATATAATGTTATTTATAATATTTTTTCCTTAATTACTATAGTATAAAGTATTTTGCTTAGAGATACTGTGAGATACTGTGAGTCTGTGTGTTATGAGATGTGAGGAAGAGGGAATCCTTGCTTGAATGCACATGAAACAAATGTTTTCATACCAACCGGATATTTTGCTGAATTAATCAAAAGCATCATTAAAATTTGTTCGACGTGTACTCCACGCTAAAAAGGATGCATCACCGAAACCCAGCAAATAATAACGTATTAATCAAGAACGATTAAGTTCCAGAATAGTTTATCCTGTAAATTGCGCTATTTCCGTGATTTTTAATTTATAAAAACTGAGGTTTAGTTTCAATCTTCTTTTCTTAAAGAAAATGAATACTTAAGCTTTGCTCAATATGTAATCTATATTCACTAAAACCAAATAAAATGGGAAATACTTAATGTAAACAAACTGCCCTACATAACCACTTGTTAAAATCACTTATTTTGGAACTTCATGATCGAAGCTTAATGTTTATGGTGAAATAAATCAATTTATCGTTTTTGTTATTTATTTATTTATTTATTTATTTATTTGGTTCACCAACAATTGTATACACTGGTTTAAGCAAATTAAACAGAAGCGCCAGATCAGAATAAAGTGTAACAATCACTTATAGGTAAACTCTGCATGCACACAAAACTTTGTTGTAACTTACAAAACAATAATAGAAATAAAGACTATATTATAAGGTTGCACTGAAACTTAATAAATTAATTAATTTAAATGAAAATAAAAATGAACTAAACTGAATAAAACTAGGTAATACAAAAAAAAAGTAATATTAAGTTAATATTATTAACCTAAATTCATCCACCCAGTGAGATAACGCAGGGCTAAGAAACTCAATGTTCGTGGAGATACTTATAAAAACTGGCTTTTAGTTTGCCTAAACTGTCAAAATGGAGGTCGATCCGATCACTGCAATCGTTTACAACTCTGCAAAATCTCGCGTAGGGAGAATTAGCACCCAGAACCGTTCTTCTCTGCGGAGGGCAGAGTGGCGTTATAAGATTGCGAGGAATTCTGGAGGGGGCGCGGAAGTTAAAATTATTTAATATTTGCGGACAGTCAATTTTATGGGCCATAACTTTGCACACAAACATCGCGTCATTCAGTCGGCGACGTTTGTCAAGAGAAACCATATTAAAATATTTAAGCCTATCACAATATGAACGTATTTTCTTGGACATACCGCTAGCATATGCCAGATGCCCCAGAAAACGTTTTTGTACACGCTCAAGACGCAATGAGTGAGTGGCATAGTGTGGCCGCCACACCACGCTACAATACTCTAACATGCTTCGACACAAACAATTTAAAAGGATAATTTTTGTTCTAAAGTTTTTCAATTGTTTTGTGTTTCTGATAACAAAACCCAGCATTTTGGAAGAATTTTTCACTATGTTATCTATGTGAGGGACAAAAGTTAATTTCTTATCAAATATAACACCAAGGTCTTTTATTGTGTCTAATTCCTTTATTTTATCCCCATCAATGTAATAATCCTGGTCAATGATATGATGTTTCCTAGTAAATTTCATATGGTAACACTTGCTAGGATTTAGGAGCATCTGGTTTATTTGGCACCATGACACCAATTCATCCAAGTCGCTTTGTAATTCAGATGCGTCATGCTTAGATTTAACAATTTTGACGAATTTCAAGTCATCAGCAAACATAAAAAATGTACAGTGGCGAAAGCAGTTCGGAATATCATTGATGAAAAAGTTAAACAAAACCGGCCCCAAATGAGACCCTTGTGGCACGCCCGAGGATATGTGTCTCACGGTTGATCGAAAGCCATTAACTACTACAAAGAAAGTTCTGTTCTCAAGATACGAACTCAACCATGAGAGTAAAGATCCAGCGATACCATAAATTCTTAATTTGTCAATGAGAATTTGATGCGAGACCCGATCAAACGCTTTGCTGAAATCTGTATAAAGGACATTAGCCTGGTGGCCAGAATCTATTGCTGTAGTCAATAACTCGGTAAATAGCGTCAGATTGGTATTTGTTGATCGAGCCTCCACGAAACCATGTTGTCCCTCACTTAAGTGGATTTTAAGATGATTTTGAATGTGAGGGCAGATCATAGACTCAAAGATTTTACCTAGGGTTGATAAAATTGAAATAGGTCTATAATTCGAAACTAAATCCTCTTTGTCGGATTTATGGATAGGAACGACCTTTGCCTCCTTCCATTTTGAAGGGAAGACTCCACTAAGCAAAGATTTATTAAAAATAAGCAAAAGAGGCGTGACCAGCTCATTCGCACACTCAACTATGAATATTGGCGGTATGCCATCTGGGCCAGCACCTTTGTTGCAGTCTAAACTTTTTAGCTTTTTGTATAAGGCTTCACTATCAATAACTGTGCTGTTTAAAGATATGCTACTCTCTTGAACATTATAAATATTAGTTTTTTTATCCGTTCTGTTATCGTTTACAGTAGGGCTGTATCCAGAAGAAAAGTAAGAAGCAAAGAACTCACATATCTCCGTGCCATCTGACGATGCATCTGTGCCATACGTCATTGATAAAGGATACGAGCTGGATCCGCCTCGTTTAGTTTTAACATAGGTCCAAAATGATTTAGGGTTATTGGATAGAGTGTGTTCAAGATTTTTTAAATAATTGTTATAGCAAACTGTAGCAAGTGCATCACAGCGTTTACAAATTATTTTCAACTCAATTTTGTCCAACGGGTTTTGATAAGTATTGTAACGTTTCCTAATCTTATTTTTTGTGTTTAATATTTTAATTAGAGTTTTGTTAAACCACGGGGGATACTTACTTTTTTGGGAATTTTAATAGGAATATATTTTTGAATAGCACCATTGATGATGTCATAAAAAACCTGTACCATATCATTAACGTCGTATTGTCCTTCAAATAATTCCTCCCAGTCATGTTCTTTTAGGTATTTTTTAATTGGTATATAGCTTGTTTTATGGAAGTTACGTAGCTCATTAGTAATGTTGTATGAAAGTTTGACTTCCTTTTTAAGACAAATGTTTATATCTAAGGGTGGATGATACTGATCTATATTACATAAGGAGCCAACACTTTGACTTACATTACACAGCGGATGATCAGTTAACACAAGATCTAGTATGCGAGAGGAGGCATTATATACGTGATTACTTTGAATGAGCTTATTAACATATGTGAAATCCAACAAAGCTTCACAGGTATCAGACAATTTGAGGTTTTTATTAACATTACTATCTAGGTTCCAGTCTATGCACCCCAAATTGAAGTCTCCTATGATACATGTAGATGTTTCATTATGTTGTTCAAAAACAGCGTTACAATTATCCAAGAAATTATCCAAGTGAGAGAGGCGTACTGGTGGCGGCAAGTACACAGCGCAGAGAGCTATTCTATGAAAACATTTATTGTTAGGAAGGTTCAAAGTTACCCAGAGATCTTCACATCCACTCTCAAAATGTTCAGCACGTTTAGGATTGAATTTCTTTTTGGCAGCTATTAAAACTCCCCCACCCTCTTTACCGGCTAGTTGACTGGTTTCTCTATCTCTCCTATGGACCGTATATCTGTCATCAAATAGCTCACTGCTCTGGATTGAATTATTAAGCCAGGTCTCCGAGAAAATTATAACATCATAGTTATTAATACAAACATTGCGGAAAATCATGTGCGTTTTTGTTCGCAGTCCTCTGCAGTTCTGATAATATACATTTAAGTTATCGAATTATGGACATTATGATTTTCACGGGCGCATGCATTTTGTAGGCTCTTTAAAACTATACTAACTTATTTAAGGTATCCAAATTCTTTATCAAAATATGTTCGTCATCGGTAGTTTTCCTAACAAAAATTCTGCTGTTTCTGACCCAGACAAATTTGTATCCCTTGTCCTTTGCCTTTTGTCTAGTGGCTGCATGCAGCGCTTTATTAGCAGGTGATAGATGTTCAAGCACGAACACAGGCATTTTATCGCCAGCAATACCCATATCTGCAGTATTCAGTTTCTCTGAGTTAACCTTCTTATTTTTGTTATGATTTATAACTGACGCCAGGAGGGTATCACGAATTTTAGGGGACGCGAGCTGAACAACGATGGATCGGGGACGGGAATTAGTGGCTTGCTGTTTGGCAACACGGTCACTCAGGTTGCATCCCACCGCAGATCCCAGCTGCTTGACGATAGTGTAAAGATTTTCGTTTGTATTCGGGCAGACACTGAATTTCGAGGTTGTTGGAGCGAGTCTGTTGTTCCAAGTAGTTTATGCGTTGACTTTGGTCCGTCATTACTATTTTTAAATTGGAATTTTGTTCAGTTAAGTCCTTCACAGTTTTTTCTAGAAATTTATGTTCTGCCAGGTACTCTTCGAATTCATTCGTGTGAAAGGATAATGATGCTGTCAACTCACTGATTTCATGTTTAATAGGTGCCAGTTCCCTGTTAACAACGCTGAGTATGGTACTGTTGAGTTGTTGAAGCATGGAAGTGAACTCAGTTTTAACAACCTCTTGGACTATGATACGAACATCCTCAGCAGTAATAGCTGCAGTCTGAGGTGGCGAGTTCAATGCAGGCCTTTTGCTTCCTCTTGTAGTTGAGACATTCGGGGTAGGGGTCTTAGAAGCGCTTGCAATGACAGTCGTGCAGCCCGAACAATTCCATTTACAGTAATCTTCCCTCTCAGAAGAGATTACCGGGATAGACAGACAGACGAAATGAAAAGATCGTTTGCATTTAATGCAATTAACATATGCTTTGCTATCCTCCACATAACAATGATCCTTGGTACAACAACCCCACG
Source organism: Dasypolia templi (assembly GCA_963555695.1). Classification (NCBI taxonomy): domain Eukaryota; kingdom Metazoa; phylum Arthropoda; class Insecta; order Lepidoptera; family Noctuidae; genus Dasypolia; species Dasypolia templi. Next base: position 18,246,086 of record OY743158.1, on the reverse strand, counting down.
ATTGCGTTGAAGTCGCCATGTCTTTTATTAATTTATTAAGTGTGTATGTAGTTTAATGTCTTTTACTTCCCTACTGAGTTCAGTCAGTTCGCAAATCAGCTCAGTAATAAAGGCCCTCCCACAAGTTAGGAACAAAAAATATTATTTAATTTGTTGTTTGCAATAAGAAAGTGCACACTAATAAAGGCCCTGGCGTACAGTCTTCGTGTAGGCGAGTTCGCGAGAAGAACGTCGTAAGCGCCGTGTAATACGGGGCGCTTACGGGTTAAGTCACAACACACAGATATTTTAACAACTGACGGTAGGCCGAATTGTTTTCAAAGTTAATTTGGACTATATTTCTAAAACTATGCACTAAAACACTAGATTATTGTCACAAGTTTATGCCAGTTATAACCATTTAATAGTTTTCCACTTTCAAAAGCACTTTTGATAAGTTTATGCACTGATTTTTAATAATTTAGAGGAGCAACAACAAGAAGCAGTTACACGCACGACGTAACAATAAATTTCGTGTTACAATTCACATGTTAAAATAAGACCAATTGCTTCTAAGTTCCTAGACATAGTATTGCACATCCTATTTGGCTGAAGAAGTTATTATAAATAATCGTATCTTTATGTAAAATATTGTGACACATAAATAAGTTTTCAGTTTTGTTATCGCTTGCAACGCATTTTTTATTGTAAACCGTTTATTACAATAACAAAAAAAATTAAACAAGCAGCATTTTTTTATTTATTAAAACAAAAAAAAATGGCAATAAAACTGCGCTGCATCATGAGATCAGAACCTAAGCCGGCGGCTTCTTGGTCCAACGCTTCGCGCCTACTGCTACCAGCTCATATTAGATTAACTTAAACTTTAGCAATGCAATCAACTGGCCCGGTCACGCGCATGATGCGTGTCTAACAAAAGCCGGACGGAAATACATTTTTGTTTCGTGCAGACCGACGCGAGTACGCGACGATACGTGAGTGTGCGCCGTGCAAAACTGCGATCTTTGTGGTGTGTGTCGTTTAAACACATACAGTCATACCGCTAGTTCACAGCAATACGAATCTTAACGTGCTTTTCCATTTTTGAACGCTTACTGAACTTTACTGAGGCTGCGTCCATGATACAGCATACCCGATTTTTACAGGAAACCTCAGGTGACATGCAGCAATATCCTGTAAGACTACAATGTTCTCAAATTGGAGATCTTGAGTCCCTGCACTGGGTAGAGGCTCCGCAGTTAGAGCAGTCTGATTTGGCGGTAACGGTATGTATAAAGTAACTGCTCACAGCGAACTGCCTTAATGACTCTTCTATCCACTGGCTGTAAAAGAAAAATATTGTAATGAAATAACTGACACTTTTTTAGTACAAAACTGTTCTATTTTTGTGGTATACTATATTATCAGGTTCACTACGCCGGGCTCTGCACGTCCGATGTTAAGACAGCGGTAGGTGTGACATCAAGCGATTCCAACGTGTACGGAATGGACTACAGTGGAACCACTGACAGGCAAGTGTTTACATTTAGAAATATATTTTTAATGTATGTAAGGTTTCTGTAATGTTGATCTTACTTTAGTAATAACATGGAGCGCATGGAGCGTGCTGCCACAGATAATCTAGAAACAGCTGTTGGCGGGTAATAATCACATTAGATACAAGTTTGACTTTTCGGTGAAATTTTTAGAAAACACAAATCTTGGATTTACTCGTGTCCCATGTATTTTCGCGTAGAATGTATAAGTGTATAGTTGTTGCCAATAATAATGTTGGCTCGCCTATTTTCAAATAGGACTTAACCGTAGCAGACAAAATTTGGGTGCACTTAAAGTTCTGCTTAAAATAACTTCGAGGAAAACAAGCGTGTTGTTATGTTTATGTTACAGTGGTGAGCGCGTGATGGGGCTGGTGCGCGGCGGTGCGGCCGGCAGCATGGTGCGCGCGCAGCCGGAAATGCTGTGGCCGGTGCCAGCGCACTGGAGCCTGGAAGACGCTGCCACTGTGCCACTCGCCTACGCACACGCACTCTACTGTCTCGTAAGTTTACTTAATGTGATACAAAAATGGTAGCTGCTTTACATCTTGACACAATAATCCCTTCGTTCACTTTAACCATTTACATTGATCTGTTATTAGATAATCAAAGGTGGAATGTTACCTGGTAATGACGTACTTGTCCACGGAGGTACAGGCGCATTGGGGCAGGCGGTTATTGCCGTTGCGCTCGCTCACGGGTGCACAGTGTTCACGACAGTCAGCGATCTACGGAAAAAGAAGTTCTTGCAGAAACTGTACCCTGAGTTAAAAGGTAAGCGATTTTAATTTATGATGATCTGGGCTTTATTATAATTCGTAGTGAGATCACAATATCACGGTCTTGCCAGGATACACCGGTGATTTTTACCGACAAGCCAACAAAACCGTAGTAAAACTCAAGCCCTTTACAGCTATCATTGTTCCAGTGCCTTAAGATATAGTACGGAGCTTGAGTTTGTGTATACTTTAAAAAGTTTTATTTTCAGATGAAAACATTGGAAACTCCCGCGACAGCAGTTTTACAGATATTGTTTTATTAGCAACAAAAGGCAAAGGTTGTAAGGTTATCGTAAGTTGCGTTAAGGGACAACTTAAAAGTGTAAGTTCTGATATCTATCAAAAACGTTAAATTAACGAATAACGAGTTAATAAAATAAAATACTGTTTTTGTATTTTTGGGTATTTCAGACCTCTCTCAAATGCTTAGGATCTTCTGGAATCTTCGTCGACACTGTTCAACTTCAGGATAGTGAAGAATACGAGCTTGGAATGTTTTTCATGACTAACCAGAGATCATACGTCGCAAGTGACTTGTCGTCTCTGTTCACGGAACAAAGAAATGATGAAATTAAGTATCTGCAGACGATGCTGAGCGATGGTATTAGTCGCGGTTACGTGCGTCCTCTGTCGCGCGTGTCGTATGCGCCGCACGACGCAGCGCGCGCCTTCCGACTGCTTGCGGCCAGCGGGCACCGCGGAAGAGTGCTGCTGAGGATGCAAGACTCTGTGAGCAACGCATACCCCAGGTAATGTGACCCACACCCACAAATACTGGGTCTCCGCATTGGGGTAATTGACAACTTTACACGAATTCGGTCATTATTATATATTACATATTTGGAACCATAGACAAATTCGCTTTTTACCGAATGCGACTCTATCTGTCTGTGCCTGTGTGTCTGTTTTCCGTAAGCATTCAAATGTGTTTAACTGGCCCTTAGGATGTAACTTAATCAGCAATATCTTAATTTCAAAGTAAGTCGTTATCTGTTTCAGAATCATATGTAATTCTGACAAAAGTCATTTAATGTTCTGGGATGATGGCGCTCTTGGAGTTCAACTTGCTGAGAAACTAGTACGTCGTGGAGCTAAAAAACTATTCATTCTCTCTACCAGCTTAAATCAGTACCAACATTACAAAATAAGGTACGATGATTACATACAACTGCTACAAAGGATTGTACACAAATAATTCGAAAATGAAAAAACATTTTTTCAAGGTCTTGGCGAAATCTAGGCGTTGAAGTGGTAACTCTAGAAAAAAATATTGATGTCAGAAATCGTATTTCTCACCTAATAAACGATGCTAACAGTCTTGGAACTATCGAAGGAATTTACGTAGCTATAACAAAAGTCTCTGACGATAAACATAAAGAAGAACTGACGGATTTTCTAAATTCTTTAGACGTGGCTTCAAGATCGTTATGTCCTGATCTAAAGTTAGTATATTTCAATATTAATTATGTTTATCAAAATTAGTTTTTCGTAATTATTAGTAATAAAGCTTTTGTGACCTATTGCTTGTCTTAATCTTTGAGACGAGATTGGAGTTTATCCCGCTGGTTCCTGTATACGTATTTCCCACTGTGTGTTTTTAATAGCCTAAACTCCGTCCAGCATGCGATGGCGATGTGACCAGTCAGTTCCATTTAAGCTTAGCATAATCAGTCAGTTGTTATGAAATAAATTACACAGTGAAGGGACCTTCAATACGGAGCCTATACCATTGGACCGCTACTGCTCCCATTTAAGCTCGATAGCTTTCAAATTCTCACATTTCAGTAACATGAATGTTTCACAGGTACTTTTTAGTCGTGTCAACGATCAGTTCTGTGGGCCAGGACGTATGTATTGCTAGAGCAAAGTGTGGTTTTACAGCGACCAGTTTGGACTTGTCGGGCTTAAGCGCAGTAAGTTCGTTTATAAAGATTAAGTATTATTATCTACACAGGGACTAGCTAAATAAACTGATGCAAAGTGAACCATGTAGTTACTTTTTAGAGATCCGTACCTCAGAAGGACAAAACGGAACCCTTATAAGATCAATTCGTTGTCCGTCCGGCTGTTAGTCAGTCTGTCAACCCTTTTTCTCAGGAACGCGTGGAGGTATCAAGTTGTAATTTATATAAACACTTAAGTCTACGGTTTCTTGGAGCTTTAAAAAAATAAAGCAAAAAAAAATACTGCAATATGCGACATATTTTGATACTTGCGAAAAATCAAAACCTATAGGGTACTTCCCGTTAACCTAGAATCATGAAAATCGTTAATTTGTAGTCTCATCACATAAAAAATAACAAAATTACATTTGCATAGTTCGAGACTTGAGCGTAACGTATATCGATGTACAGGAAAACATGTTTTTCAACTACAATGTTAAGTTTGTTCTTGGTATCAATTAATCCCAACTATGTAACCCTCCATTGTTAGTGGTCCGACACGCACTTCGCCGGTTTTTAAGTGATTTCCATTACCACTACAAAGTTTTATTAAAATGTAATCAATTAAATGACAAGGGTTCCCAGTCTTACCATACAATTAACTAACTCGTCGGAAGACAAAAGCGCACTGAATCTAAATGAAAAGTAATAAAATTAGGTCAACGCGTCACGCCAATTTTTCTAACTAAGGTGTTCGGTATCAACTATTAAAGGTCACTTTGTCAACAAGTTATCTTTTGTATTACACAAAGTATGTTTTCTTGGCACAGAGCAAGCCAAGTTCCCACGACTTAGCAGAGGCCGCGGAGCGAGCGCTGCGCAGCACGTCTACTTTACTGCTAGCGAAACCTGTGCAGACCAACACACCCGGACTGTTACAAAAACTTATTGCATTGGCCGGTAATACATTTTTATATCCCAATAGGTTAGGTATTGGTGTACGGTACACTCACGATTTACCGGTTGTAGAAGGTCCCACAAACGAGTTTTTTTGTTATTGTAAGTCTCTAATATATAAAATGTTTAAAAAACGCGACACACAAAAAGAAAAATGAAAAAGTCTAAAGTCAAGTGAGAATTTCCCAAAACATATTAAAAACCGTCTAGCTCCTAAACTATAAAAATAATCGCTGAACTTGCATGGGGAGTTAAGTTAAACCCTTGAAGAGAGTCTTCTAAACACAATCTATTGGCCTCGTTTCAATGTCCAATATGCATTTAAATAATAGGAGATTGTCGTAGGAGCGAGCCTATTGGCACCAACCGGGAACAAATATAAACCCAAAATAGAAAACCCAACCTGGGGATTGGGCCTGATGCTGAACAGGGCACTTCCGACCACTAAACCATCAAGGCAGTAATTGGCAATGGCTTCATACCATGTGATGAACTTGTAGGCAGACCTCCGGTAGGCATATGACGTTGTAGCTAAACAATACCTTATTAACAAACCCACAGCCTAAAATACAACTTATCTTTCAGGAATTAGCATCCAACAAAACGCAAACCCTGACACTACTTTGCAAGAGTTAGGAATGGCAGATGAAAAAATACCAATAATTTGTGCGTTCCTAAATGTTACGTATAATATATCTTTGGATGAAGATGCAATATCGCTGTTGACACTAAACAGGTAACATTAACAGAAAAACCTGGACAAATAAATCATATTTTTTTATTATACATTTTCGACCCTTATGCTATTTCTGTTGACATTGTTAAAGTCGTAAGTACGCGTTATCTTCTTATTCGTTTATATTGATATCCCAATTTATTTGGCGTTGGCGAAGCATTTCTTCTACCAAACACCTCAATAAGCTGTCATCTCAGTAATCACCTCTTTTTTGGCATCGATCCAAAACTAAAATCCATCCATCGTTTCTTTGGGCTTCTCCTACCAACAAAACTCTTACTAAACTATTTGATTTATTTGATTGCATATGGGTACATGAAGTAACGTCAAAGTCAAATCATTTATTTCAAATAGGCACATAAAGAAACTTGAACAAAAAGTAGTTACGTATGGAGAAGAATGGAAGAAACTCCGTTTCTCTTTTTTTTTACAATGTTTTGTACCTATACATAAATTATTGAATTTTATGTGAAGACGATGTATTTAGAATAAAATTACTGTACCACAATAGGTTGAAAAAATTTAATGTAAATTAATTATGTGCTAGATTCATTTTTACAAATATTGTAAAAGTATATGATTTCCCTAAAATTTTAACAAGTAGATTTAGTTTGTGAGTTACAGAATATAAAAACAAAGTTTTAAAACGATTTTTTTACAAATTAACAAAGTTTGTTATATGGTTGTTTTTTCCGCAGCATAACGATTTGCTATTTGTATCGAATCATGGGGTTAAAAATAGAATTAAAAAGTTTTAAAAATAGTGCATTAACTCGAAAGAGTTAGAAACAATAGTAATAACTACTTGAATCGCACGCACCACCGAGCACTGTCGACAAAGTGAAGAGTGATTCGTAAAGGTTCAGAGTAAAATATGCTTTGTTTTTCACAATTATAAATATGCCATATTTTTATTTATTTATGTTTATTGTACTACAAGTACCAAGACCAATAATTTTACCAATAATCTTCCTATATTTCATATTAATTTTGATTTTATTATAGAATAAATAAGCTGGTGGAGGCTGCATCTGATATAGTCCCAGAAAATGTTATCGGGTTAGCAACATTCTTTACCAACGTTAGTCCTGACGAACTCCTCGCCACAGTTGACCTCGTCGTGATACCGACACTTAATAAAGATATATCATTGGTGAGAACAAACCTTATTGTAAATTGTACCTAACTTTTTCTTCTTTTCATAACGAATCGGCTCGAAAAAATATATCATATATTTTGCCAATGGTGTAGAGAGGTGAGAAATGTAAGCCAGGAACGGAGGAGGATTTTTTTATACTAACATTGAATACGTAAAGACTTTAACAAGATTGTTTTCCTTACCTCGTAGTCCAATGACGAGTTTGACGTGAACAAGAGATACCTATGCATAGTGCCGGGTATGGAGGGTCACCACGAGAGATTCCGCGAGCTGTGCGAGCGCCTCAAATTACCCGCGCTGGTTCTGCAGCCGGGACTCGACCGCCCCACGGAAACAGTTCGAGAAACTGCCCAGAGATACGCTCAGGTAAAACATCCTCCTATTTTATGCTATTATTAACATTAGGCCGTGAGACGTCCACTGTTGGACTTACTCTTCCAGCAAACACCACCTTAACTATCAGTCCTGCCGATCTATTCTCTTAGTGAACTGCCATTCCACCTGATGCTAGACCAGGGATTCCCAAAGTGGTCGATAGTCCCCTAGAAAACCGATATCGACCCTAAGGGGTCGACATAAACGAAAACAGATTTGGACGAGGTCTAAAAATCGACCCCTATTAAAGTAACATAAGTTCTTATTTAAAACTTTCAAGATAGGTAGGTAGTTGCTGTATTGTTTATGTTGTGTTACGTGTACTAAGAATAATTCATATTTTGTTGTAGTAATGTAAAGCTTCAAGTTCGTACAAAATGAAAAACTCGGCAAGTCAGTTTGGACAAGTTTGTGTAAGATAATGAGTTCGAGCGTACGTCTTTCAGGCGCGTTTTGACTTGCTCTCTATTTGACGCTTACGCGTCTCATTAAGAATTTACAAAATGCTGAGCTCCCTACGCGAGTTAATAGCGTAACCATACAATATCTGCAGTTTATGAAAAATTAACAGGGTAAGTACCAAACAGTTTTTATCCGGCACAGCGCATCCGGACTGCGTCCTCAAGACGCTGGCTGCATTGCCCCACTGCGCTGTGTGATAGTGATCAGCTATCTGTAGATTTTTTGCAACAGTTTGCAGTTGCCTCAGTTGTTTCAATTGTAAAAATTTAACAGTAAATTTAACAGATTATTATTGTTTTTAATTTAGGTAGTTTCTTATTAATTTTTTTGCAGGATTACTGAGAGTTTTATGATGGCGGACACGAAAAAAAAATGTTGACAATACAGTTTGGACTACTTGAAGTTCGGATTTATTGCATCTCCATCAAATCAACACTTGCCGATGTGTCTCATATGAGAAAAAGTACCTATTCAGTAAGGATGCCATGAAGCCTTCAAAAATGGATGACCACTTATCAAGAGTACATGCTGACAAAAAAAGTAAGCCTAAAAACTAGACAAAAGGCCATCCATAAGATCGATGTTTGCGTCATCATCTATTAAAGACTATGATGGTTTACGAGCGTCCTATAATATATCTTTACTAATAGCGAAGTCGGGGAAACCCCACACAATTGGAGAGCAGCTTATCTTACCAGCCATTGCGGAGGTCCTTAATAATGTATTGCACAAACCCGCACATGAGATTTTATAGAGAATACTTTTGAGCAATAACACCGTTCAGAGACGCGTAGACGAGATGGGACGCGATGTGGAAAACATTTTATGCAAGTTCTACAGACCAACAGATTCTCTCTCCAGTTGGACTAGTCTACATTACCCGGCAATGAAGCTCTGTTGTTAGGATATGTTCGATATATCAAAGATGAAAATACGTGTCAAGAACTGCTTTTTGCTATACTGATACCAGAGGAGAATCGATTTTTCAGGCCGTGGAACATTTTTTTACTGACAAAGCTATTCCATGGAAGAACATTGTTTCTGTTGCGACTGATGGTGCACCGTCTAGGTTTGGTCGTAATCGTGGTTTTATTGCTCACTTAAAGCGACAACTGCCTGATGTACTGGGCATTCACCGCGTGATTCACAGGCAGCATTTAGTTGCAATATGTAATAAATGCTATCAACAAGATTCGAAGCAATTCTTTGAACTCTCGGTTATTTGCTCAGCTATGTGAGGAAAACGACGAAGTCTTTACTCGATTACTTCTGCACACAGAAGTTCGCTGGCAATCAAGAGGCTCTTGCTTAGAAAGATTTTCAGCCATTCTTGAATCCGTGTTGGAGTTTTTATAAGAAAAAGCTCCGAATTTGAAAGAAAATCTGAACAATTGTAAAACAGATATTTATTACTTGACTGATATCTTTGGAATGTTCAACAAAGTTAATTTGCAGCTGCAGGGTGACGATCTTAACTTGATTAAAAAATCAATAATATCGGCCTTCGTGGGTAAAGTAATCCTTTACAAACAAAATTTAGGCAGAAAAGAATATTCGCAGTTTCTGCATTTGTCAAAATTACCAGAAATGCTTCAAGATGATGACATTTTATTATATGTCACTCACTTGGACGCATTACACAAGGATTTTAAGGAGAGGTTTGAGGATCTTTTAAATTTACAAATTCCTCAATGGATAATAAATCCATACAATACCACAGCCATAGAAGAAGCCAATGTGATAATGCAAGAAGAGTTGATTACCATCAGCACAGACGAAGAGCTTAAGCAGAAGTTCAACCAAGGCTATCAGAAGTTCTGGTTGGAACGCAACATTGAAACACAGTATCCTACATTGTGGAACATTGCTGAAAAATACCTTATCGCTTTTCCATCATCCTACCTAGTTGAAAAAAGCTTCAGTGTGGGAACAAACATTTTGACGAAACAAAGAAACCGTTTGAAAATCAACGAACATGGAGATTTAAGGCTGCAACTCACCAATATTGAACCGGATGTAGCTAGATTGGTCGATAGTCACAAGGGTCATCCATCACACTGAATGTTTTATTTTCTCTTTGAGAATGAATACTTTTTAAATGTAATTTCCTACCTACTTAAGATTCTTTAAGTACCTAATTTGTAATAATCATTATAAATTAAACTATATATTTACTGAATTGTATGTCTTTTTATTTTGTTAAATTTTTATGAGAAAATGAAGTCAACTTTACTCACTTAACCAAGTGCAAAGTTTACCAATTGGTACCTTAGTACCTAGGTATTTTGTATCAATAGGAAAAAACTAAAGATAGGCACCCTTATTCATAATAGTCTGCTTACTTAAAACATTGCTAATTCTCACTCTGTCTTCTTCTATTGACCCAAGTCAGAATGAAAAATAACACTCTGTAGCAGCTGTTTTAAGTTAGCGGACCATTATAAATAAGGAGAGAAACAAGGAGAGGAAGGCCGGTAAACTTGTACTTGAAATTTTGCGGAAATAAAAATACCTACCTATATTTTTTCCATAAATCTTTTACATAGTATTATCATTATTTGACAAAATAAACCTACAATTTTAATTTCAACTCTTCAATAGTGGCTTTTTTGGACAGCATGTTAATTCAGATTTGTGTTACAGTTGAAGCGACAATCATGTCATTTGGTTTAAATTGTATATTTTTTTTCTGTATTAGATTATTTTATATTTTGTTAATGTGAGAACGTTTTAGGCCTTGTAGATTGTAAATTTATTGACTATTGTCTATTTGTGAAACACTTGGTACTTGTCGACAGGCCAACACTGTCCTCCCATACCTATTATCATTGTAATTTGAAAACATTGTAAAAGTCAAATATTTTTAAAAGAGTGACCATGGAGTTTCTTGCTGGCTCTTCTCCATAGGAAACGACCAATTAGAACCATGCACCTAGATTCTAACGTTTCATAAGTGCCCATGTAGGTTTGTGTGAAATAAAATATTTTGATTTAGATTTTGACTTCGCCTGCGATCCCGGATGAAAAGTAGCATACGTCCTTACTCAGGCCACGGTTTATATATATGCCAATTTTTTTCCAAATCTGTTCAGCAGTTTAGGCGTATAAACATAATATTAGTAAGGATGTTATTCCACATAATTTACAAACTATAAAATGAACACCTGCTTTTATTTTAACCACTATTCAACTAATAATAACGAACATTTTACAATATCTTATTCTAAAATATTGGTACCTCTACCTTATTATTTATATTGAGATAATTTAAGGACTCAGAAATAAAAACCGTAGATCAATCAAATTATTAACCACCTACCTCTCTCTACCCTCTTTTCAAACAGCCGTTACATTCTATATAAGAGTCAACTTTTTAAACTAAAAACTAGTAATAAAATTAGTTGTTCACTAATTATTTTTATAACTTCGTAATAGATAGGAAAGCTAGATAATGCAGACATAAATAACAATGAGATTATTAATAGTCAAAATATCAGAATTATACCATAGTTATTATTATTAAAAAAAAACATTCACACCATTAAGTCAATCATGCTTTTCAATTTTAAGAAAATAAAGCTCAAGAAATATTTGCACATTATTGATCTAAGTTTAATTAAAACTAAGAGAGCAGTGGTGGCCCAGTGGTAAAGGCCGCGACTTACGAGTTGTAGGTCGTAGGTTCGAACCCAGCCAGGCGCTTTACTTTGTGTAAATTATTTCATCACCACTGCTCTCAAAACGGTGAAGGAAAACATCGTGAGGAAACCGGCATGTCTTCGAACTAAAAATTCGAGGACATGTGACATCTACCAACCCGCACTGGGCCCGCGTGGTGGATTACGGCCCACTCCCTCTCACAGAGAGGAGGCCTGTGTCCCAACAGTGGGAACATAATAGGCTGATTATGATGATGATGATGATCTAAGTTTGTGATATACATTTAAAACTCGGCCAATCTCGAAGCCGACCTCATCTAGTTTTTTTATATGATTGACGTGTAAAAGTGTTTGTACAAACCTACTTACAGAAATAAAATCATTCATTCATACATTCATTCGGTTTCAATGGTTGAAATAGGATTTATTTGAACTCCACTAATTGGTTTCAATAACAGAACAAAAGGATGAGCCGTCTTGTGGCGGGTGCAGATTTTTGAGAGTGCAAGTTTTAGGAGCTTCTTGTGATTCGCCAAAATTATTTGTGGGCGGGGTTTGACTGCTCATACGCTCGTTGCGTAGTTCACAGCACTTTGTCAGATAAACGGTTCACCGCTCATGGCCAAGATAGTATATAAAAGCAAATTGCTCATATACTTATGTAACTTATTTCATTGTTGGCAGATCCTCATAAACAAAACTAGGGTTCAAAATAACTTCTACTTGCTGGGATACGAGAGTGGAGTGCCTATGGCTCTTGAACTTGCCGCAATACTCGAAGATCAAGGTACTTTCCCTAAATTTTGTTTTGATGTAGAATGTCCTATTTATGTCAACTGGATCAGGGGTTTCGTAAAATGTCGTACTGTTGCAGGTTTAACTGGAACAGTTTTTTGTGTCGGATGTTTCCCCGATGAACTTCAACGAACTATTGAGGAACAACTGTGCGATTTCAAGACGGAGGAGCAGCTTCAAGATGCCATTATTCGGCACATGTCCAAGCTGATAGTTGGTGAAGATATTAGAGGTCTGGACGATGTGCTGCAGAATACCACTTGGTCTCAGAAAGTGGACTCGTGTGTCAGAATTCTATTGGGACGAATGCCACACTCGTCGCAGTACGCCCGTGGGCTTATAGAATCTGCTTTGGCGAGCGTCGAGCGCACGCGCGGCTACGTGGCGCCAGTGCGCGCGCTTCGCTCGCAGCTGGTGCTGCTGCGCGCTGCATCTAATGTGACGTTAGCACCGCAAGCACTGCAGCGATACTCGCAGCGACCGGTTGCCATACACCAGCTGCGCACACCGCTGTCGTACGTTTCAAACGATTCGGAGTGTCCGGCCATCGTTAACCGATACATAGACACCGAAATAAAATCTGAATTTGAAAAGAAGAATCTTTGTGATGCTTACAGCCTTCACGGAAGGTTACTTTAAGTTCCCTTGACGAATTTAATAAAATGGCTGTCTTTAGTAAATTGTAGTTTCACTTATAAAATACATAAATGACATCGACGAAATTGGCCTAAAAGGGGATATTGCACTGTACGTTGACGACACGAGTCCGTTTTACTCAGGTGCTTCAATTTGGTAAATCATAGAACAAACATGATCTTAACCTCTTGCACACTTGGATTAAATCAAACTTACTTACAATAAACACAGCTAAATCAAATTATGTATATATTATTCACTGCTAAAAAAAAAAGATTACTCAGCATAACAACTTAGATATCGATGGTCAAGTACTAAATAGTGCATCAAGAAAAATGTCTTGGTCTTATAATTGACGATCAATTAACTAGGAAATCACACATAGAATACATTTAGAATAAGCTTACATCACTAACAGGTGCACTTCGAGCAGTAGTGCGGTGTTTGTCTGGACAGGTACGTTACAGTATATATAACTCCATGGTGAAGTCTCACATAGACTATTTGATTGAGGTTTGGGCAACTGCTGCCAAAACAAACCTTAAAACACTACAAGTTGCCCAAAATAATAAAAAACAAACACTATTTAGACACAACTACTTAAAACCTACTGAAAACATTAACAAAGATACTAAAGCTATGAACCTCTTTCAAATATATAGGTATAACACATGTATACCTGTCAGGAAAATACTAAGTAAAGACATACACTCGCAGATAGTATTCACAAAAAAGGTACAGACTTACACAATTTTAAAAGACAGGCTAAACATATCTGCTTAACTCAGCCTAGGACTGAATATGGAAAGAGGAACATCATGTATGAAGGGGCCAACTTTTATAATAAACTGCCTAAGGACATAAAAGAAACCAAATAATTTAACATTTACAAGAAAACCTTAAGAAACTACATACAAGATCGTTAACTAAAAATAAAGAAGAATAACTTAAAAGAAATTAAATATCATCCTTCATCAACATCAATAATAAAATATCTTAACATAATATCTGATCAGAATATACCAACTCTTATATATCTACATAAAATCCCTGCTTTATCGTTAATTTAAATAAGTAAATGAATTTTTTTTTTTTTTCTTGTTTTTGTTTTTCACTAAAGTTAAGGATAAAGATGAGTAAAATTACACTAACCAATTAAGTAACTACGTTCCTTCAATTCTTGAACCAAGGTTGACAAAGCACATGTAGCCATAGATGGAGCACATTCACAGCGGTAATGCCGACCGATTTTCGTTTAAAGCCAATATTTGTATTATAGGTTAACGATTATGAAAAACCGTTTGTTCATGTTTGACGAGTTTAGCAAGAAGAAGGTACACAATTCAAACCGTTTACTTAAAAGTTTAGCTTGACTGAAATATAGGTTAGTGGTTCAGTAGTTAAAGTAGAATGTACTCAAGTTTATTTTTATAAAAGAGGCTGTACGAGTGATGGTACTATGGTACGTATGGTGCATCTAACATTTAGGTCAGCTTGCAGCATTGCTGGCTGATTTATCATTTTTGGTACACCATGAGCTGCTGCACCATGCTTAAAGTGGTTCAGGGAAAGGTTCATAGGTGCAATAACAGGCACATGAGATAACGCAACGCAAGAAATAAAATACCAAACGGCTGATTGTAGAATTTACAAAAAGATTACTGTGGCGGGGTCATGTTAAAACTTAAGAAAAGAAATGTCATTAAAAAAAAAGTTGTCTTTTATTCTAGATAGGTGGTAATGTATACTTTTTTTTAAACCGTAATTATATCTCCGTATTACTCTCAGATTTACAAAATATGGAAGTTCTAAATGTCTGCCATATGATTTCGTACCCACCTATTTGTTTATGGCGTTTTACTGTTAGACCTAATTCATACATTTACAAATACGTAGTTCCACATTTTTTTTTTTTTTTTTTTTGAATGGCATCTCGCAGGTCAACCTATGAGGTTGTCGTCTGCTTAGACGGACTTGCCTGTGGTTGCCCTAATAAATTAAGGCCTCCAGCCAGGACTTAAACTTATGTACTAACTTAAAAACTATTACTAATATTACTAAACTACTATTACTAAACTTATGGCGTCGCTGGGAGAGGGCAGCAAGGGACTAGCTGGATCAGGATTTGAGTGATTTAGGGACGAATTTAAATCTACAGGCTCAGTGGCGCGGGCTGGCTCGAGCAAGGGTCGGGAGGGGGTAGTTCCACATTCGTTGCCATATTTTTATATAAACCTTAACAAAATAATCAACACAGTTAAATGTGCTTGTTGAAGCGACCCTTCTTCTCGTTTTTTTTTTAAATTGGTCCACACCCTTGATGCAAAATCCACTAGCTAAATAAATGTGTGTTGCGTGACTGAATATTCGAAATTCAACAAAACTAAAACACACATTTATTTTAATGAAAGTAGAATAAATGAAAGAAAAAGTTGTTGAATGTTTAAATTGAATTGATCACAAGTTTATTTTAGGTTTTTCTATGTTTTAGAATTCAAAGTTGTTTATAGTTTTAATGGATGTATGTATGAGTGTAAAACTATGGACTAGAATTATTTCTGAAATAAATAAATAAATAAAATTAAACAAGCACCGCCTAAATCGATTACATTCCAATTCGGAAAGCAGCCTCTGTGGCTGCTTTCCGAATTGGAATGTAATCGATTTGAGCGCGCTTACGTCCGTACCGAATTAGCGTGAGCGCGATAACGATGTCCCATGAATTGTCATAGATGACGTCATGACCTGCGCCATCTTGCGATAACGCCGACCATGCCCTATAGAAATATCACTGTGAGTGAATTGTCAGCTGTCATAATCGTGATATCTAAATCGGAACGCTAATAATCATTAGATGAGTTATTTGTGTTCTTTGAGAACGCCTTGACAAAGTACTACATACAATCATACATAACTTTGCTGCCAAGCATCAGCGAGCGTTGCTGTTTGTCGGGTTTGAAGGACATGATTTCAACTTTATCACTTTGGTTAACAATACATAGCATACCCCACGGTCTTGATCAGGTCAGTCAGCTTGTTTGACTTCCTGTATGTAGAAATAATCTAGAAGAAATTTATAATGTAAAACGACATCAAAAAAGTCAGCTATGGCAGTGTCTGTTTGATTGGAACCAAAAATGTCGGGCGAAAATCACTTTTAATTACAAACCGCAACTGTCAAACGTCAGGCGAGAGCCGAACCCGCGGAAGTTGGCGGGAAATTGAATATACACGGTTGTGTCAACGTAAAGAGTTTCAATGGATGAGGTTGGTAATATACTCGTACTTTTGAATTTAATTTTAGAACATCTCACATTTACACACATCTTATCTCTCGGACCAATTATCCTTAAGTAGGATAATTGCACAGAACATAAATACCCTGACGGGGATAATTGGTCCGAGTCTTATCTGTGTGAGTTGACAGCGTTGCTCTTGGAGAATTTGGTATTGCAATTTAAGAAATTTAACAAGAAAAAGGCGAATTAATAGTCCAGGTACAGTCTTTCAAGTCAGTCTTTAAATAATAGGTATTTACCTATGTAGCTGGAGATTCTATAACCAGCATTTGCAAATATTATTATATGTGGATTGGAGCACAATTCGAAATTCAAATAAATTTTATTCGAAAGCCGTGTTAATTTAATTTGGGTGTTTCAAAACGAATCAACGCCTACCAAAACAAAGCGATCTAAAAGCGCGGGTCAAATTTTGATTGCGATCTTTTTCAATTTGACTGGCTACTTAGTGTCAATTCTTTGCTAAATTTACAGAACCAAAGAAGCATCAACGCTGAATGGTATACTACCAAATGCTTGGCAGAAGTTTTCTCTGTTGTGAGCAACAAGCGACCAAACACAGTGCTCTGCGGGCTGCTGCTCCACCACGACAACGCGCCTCAAAACGAGGGACTTCCTGGACAGCACGCCGGTCAAAGTCCTGGGTCACCCTCCTTACAGCCCTAAACTAGTACCGTGTGACTTACTTTAATAACCGAAAACAAAAATCTGCTCAAATCGGTACAATTTTCGTTGCTGGAAGATGCGCTCTCAGCGTTCGAGCAGGCTGTAAACGAGGTGTCTACGGCGGACTGAAAAAAGTGTTTCGAAAACTGGTTCAGACGCATGAAACTTTGTATAGAGGCTAACGAAGAGTACTTTGAAAAGATTTTATTAAAAATATTTACCTATAGATCGTTTATTTTTGTTATCGCAAAAATTTCTGAGTGTGGGACACTCAGAAATTTAAAAACAACAAAATAATATAGCAATACATATTTCTACAAAAGATAAACACAAAAAAAAACTCAAAGTGCCTTTTAATGGTTTAATGGAAATAAATAATTCGACTTGACTTTGTAACCTCTATATTTACCGATCGACTCCTTGCCTTCGTAAAAATATTTCCGACTCAGCAAGGTGGTAGACTTTTATAAGCTTCAATACCTTCATGAGCTTAATTGGGCTCTGTCGAACCAAAATGTCCCAACCAACAAATTTGACATTATTGAGTTATTTTTACCAACCAACCTAAAATGAGCCTTATTTTCTCGTCTTTACATGAAAATAAGACTCATTTTAGTACTCGTAGTTACTCACTTTGGTATCTGTTCCCTAGGAAAAGATATACGTAATGTATACCAACCCACATCTATGGGACTATTGAAAAATAAAGTGCAGTAAGGATTCATGCCATTTGGAACAAAATGTTTGTAGCAAGTGAGTATTAATAGATTTTGCTAATATGATTCAAGTACACTTGAATCATTATTACAAATTATGTTTGACTTAGAGAAAACGCTCCGTCTACCTAGAATCCCTACTAACATCTTGTTTTATAAACGACAACTATGGGTGTACAATAGCGGTATACATTCTGCATAAGACGACAAGGGATATTGTTATGTATGCGTTGAAGGCGAAGCAGGGAGGGGAGCACAGGAAGTTGGCTCATGCCTATTGCATCACATCGATAATAAACTAAAACTATCAGTAGAGACAGAACACCTTATACTGTGGAGTGATTCCTGCGGGGGTACACAGAAATAAAAAAGACTAAAAGGCATATAAAGGCTTCACATGGTAGAAGAGTACATGGACGTAATGAAGCACTGTAAAAAAAAAGAAATCCTTTGCAGGTAGTGAGAATGAAGTCAGATTCTTTTTTAATCTGCAATGATATTGAGAAGTTTATAACAGAGAGATGTACGTTAATAAAAGTAAAGTTAACTGGCTGGCTACGAAAGAAATTCTTTTGAAAAAGGATTATCACTATTCGATTTTTATGAGAAGCGGTTTTGATAAAGAGTTCGAAGAGCTTGACATTAAGAAAAAAACAGGAAAAGGAGTATGTGTTGCGGCAAGCGGATTTCTTATTAGTTAGGAATGAAACCAAGGGTCAGTAAGGTCTCAAAAGTACTGGTTCACTGGTCACTGTAGTTAGCAAGTAAAGAACGTTACTTCCCTGGGCTTGGCTACACCGCAGCACGTGGTCCGGCGCGAGGTCACAGGGCAGGCAGCAGAGTGGAGGAGCGACCCCAGAGGTCACCAGGCGTGGGCAGCACCACGCAGGGATGAATGACCGTGTGTGTAGGCACGTGGTTCTCTCAGGCAGGGGCCTCAACACATGGCGGGCGTGGGGTCTCGGGACCCACGAGCCACGTGGATGGCAGGTTCAGGCGGCGGTAGCGGCCACGTGGGTAGTCCGCGTGACGGGCATCTCTCCAGCGGTAGGGCGAAGGCAGTGATGACGTCAGTCAGCGGTAGGCAGGATGTGTAGCCTAAGACTGGAATCCGGGAATCAGCGCAAGGCGGATGCTCCCGTAAGCGTTGTGCCAGAACTGCAAGCCTCTGTCGATGTGTGCGTCTCCCAGCCGTAAGCCCAAAAGAAGGTGGATGGAGAAAGACTCACCCATCGTGGCGGCTTACAATTATAAGTTGTGCCGTGCACATGCCGCGGGCATTCTCGGAGGTCCCTCGCCGCGTGGCCAGGCGATTTAAGCGAACAGCAAGGTGCAGCGCGGCGAGAGAAGCATAGCGTATGATACGAGAAGCATGCGCACGCATTCACAGAGAGCTGCAGTAATGTGGCAAAAGCCACTATCGGTAAATAGCTTTCTCGACAGTCATAATGGGGCTGCCGAGAACAATTACAAGAGCTGCCAGACCGCGCAGACACAAAATACATAGATAATGCGATCTGACAGGACACAAATAAGAGTATACTCTTATTTGTGTCCTGTCAGATCATCAGATTGTCAGATTGCCTATAGGCAATCACACTGAGCACTTACCCGTTTATCTCGGGGTTATGTTAACTTACTGCTTGATGCGAAGGAAAGAGGACATTAGGCGTCCAGCAGGGATATTTATAGCGCAATCCACACCACGACACCGAGTGACGTGGTGAGAATTTGAAAGATTTAGGGATGGCACTCTCGTAAACCGTAACTAGAGATGTGCATTTTAGTTGATCTTTAGGAAATCGACTACAACGCTACAGTGTAATGAAAATCTAAAAAAAAAAATCTTGGCTTACTGTGGCCGCATGGCAAAGAGATAGCTCCAGTCAATGCTGGATGACATAAAGTATTAATTCCAGATGATTGTATACAGTTTTACGAAAATTTGAAAGGTGACCGACGATGTTGACGGATTTTATGGAACACTTGATTTTGATGTTGAAGAGGATTAGTTTACGTAAGTTTTTGTTTTTTTTTAGTCCGCAAATACATATTCCTTAATAAAAACAGAGTTTTATTCTTCACAGTAACTCATACTAAGAAAAACTGAAGTTGAAATTAAACTGTAAATGAAAGTGGGTTGGATCATTATTGCATACAAAAAATTGACATACACTCATACAAAAAGTTTTTTGCAGAAATTATCCAGACGATATTTTTTCATCAATATCTGAAAAACTAGCAGCTGCTGTAAATTGTAAAAAAAACATTATTAGAAACACTATTCAATATTCTAAATATTGATTACTATCTATATGCCTTCATATGTTACGAAATCAGAATGTCTATATGGGAAAATTAGGTTTAAATGTTTAAACTTAACTCTATTAAATTTAAATTAATAACTCAAAATATGTTCACTATGGGTTGGAACATTTTGGCACAACACGGTCCAATTACCTTAGCTTTAATAGCGATTCTCCTAGAGGACTGATAGAAATTTCATGGTGTTACGAACATATTACCCAATTTAGAATCCAAAATATGAAATACATGGGTCTTTTCTCAAAGTTGCAATCTTTATTTCACGAGAAAATCGCTGTTTACTTTTGCGAAAGTGTAAAATATTTACTCTCGTGACTGTAGTCGTGGAGAAAATCCTAACCATCCTAACTTGCTTACAACCTAACATGATTGTTCCCTTCCTGATATTATAAATGCGAAAGTAAGTTCGTTTGTTTGTTACGCTTTCACACTAAAACGGCTCCATGGATTTGGATGAAATTTGGGACATAGATTGACCATGAACTGGGTGAGAACATAAAATACTTTTCATCCTGTATTGCAGACGAAGACGCGGGCAATACCTTTTTTATTAATAATACCGAACACCACCTTTCTAAGTAGTCTTTGATGAATACACATTGAGTAATTCATGGCCATTTGTCAGCACTTTTATCCGATGCGTGTTAACATGAGAAAGGAGCATTTGCCTTCCATCAATACAAAACAAAAAAAATACTAGCTGTTGTAAAGCTGAATAATTGCAACTCGACACTCGCACGTATATTTTTTAGCGCGAAAACAAGAGACAAACTGGCGATATAATGAACATGCTATATGAAGATTGACAACAACGCCATCTTGTGAATGTTACAGGTGTAAGATATTCACCGGTGTCGCGGTGTGTCATACATTTAGTACTCACGTCGATGTTGCAACTGCTTAGGGTGGCTAGGATTTTTAGAAGTTTAATACGTTTTTAAAGGATTTATTACTGCAGGCATCATCTCAATCATCAATCAGGAAGATTCAAATCAATGTCTATTAACGGTTATTTGTTACAAGTGAAAGCCGATTTGGAAATGATTTTAATTGAAATTCGAATTTATTTGCAACTTAAAGATGACTTGAATTCGGCTACAACAGCATGAGACACTCAAGGTGTTGTAGCCGAATACGTAAATTAAATTTAAAAAAAAACTAAGCCTTATGCCTTATTCGCCATCAGAGTTACATAGTGAAACTACTGAATACTTATATAAACTGAAAGACACAAGCCAGCGACTCATCCGCCCCGACAATAGTGTCGCTTTCGACAGTCCCGATAAGGCTGAATGTCTTGCCGACAGCCTAGAGTCCCAATGTTCTCCCAGCTCCCAACCAGTAGACCAAGTTCACCTGAACAAGGTCGACGCTGAAGTCGAACGAAGAGCCTCCCTCCCTCCCGTCGAAGACCCTGATGATCCTCTGCCTCCCGTCACTCCAGACGAAGTGCACGACATCATTAAAGGGCTCCACGCTCGTAAGGCCCCCGGTTCGGATGGTATTACCAATAAGGTATACAAACTCCTTCCTGCCCCGCTAATAATGCTTATGACCGCCATCTTCAATGGCGACTTGAGCAACAACATCTTCCCACAAGCATGGAAAGAAGCCACCGTCATCGGTATCCCAAAGCCAGGCAAGCCAAAGTCTGAGCCCTCCAGCTACCGCCCTATTAGCTTACAAAATATTCTCGGCAAAATCTACGAGAGGCTTATTTATAAGCGTCTCAAAGACTACGCCGAAGCAAAGAGCCTCATACCCAACGAGCAGTTTGGATTCCGTAGCCAACACTCGGGTACCCAACAGGTCCACCGTATCGTAGAGCACTTATGCGCTAGTCTGCAGCGTAACGCGACGACGGGTGTGCTATTCTTCGACATAGCGAAAGCCTTCGACAAAGTCTGGCACAACGTCTGATCAACGTCCAGATCGTCTCGTGCTCATCTTACGAGACTTTTTGTCGAATCGCACCTTTCGCTATCGCATCGAGGGAGCACTCTCGTCCCCTCATCCTATTCGCGCCGGTGTCCCTCAGGGTTCCGTACTATCTCCTCTCGCCTTCACGCTGTTCACTAGCGATATCCCAAAAAGTAAAAAGGCTCAGTTGGCTCTCTTCGCCGATGACACTGCCGTTTACTATACCGGTCACTGTCCCAACGCTATAGCTCGTACTCTCCAAACCTCCGCAAACGTCTTAGGCGCTTGGTTCCGGAAATGGAGAATCGAGGTCAACCCTGATAAGAGTCAGGCGGTTCTCTTCTCGAGACGTCGTCGATTCCCTCTCCCACTTCCCAGCTCGATCACTATGTACGGTAAGCCGATCCCCTGGGAGAAGCAAGCCAAATACCTAGGCGTGATCCTCGACGAAAACCTTACCTTTAAGGCCCATATCGAGGTGGTTCGCGCGCGCGCCTTCTTCGCCCTTAGCAGGCTCCAATTCGTACTGACAGCCCGTAGTAAACTGTCCCTTAAATGCAAGCTCCGCATTTATACCGCAGTCATCCGTCCTATCATGACCTATGCCTGCGTCGTATTTGCGCATGCTCACCCACGTCATCTCCATAAGATGCAGACCCTCCAAAACCGTTTCCTCAGAAGGGTTACGGGTGCCCCTTACTACGTCCGGAATATAGATCTTCACGTCGACCTTAGAATGCCAACCATAAAACAGTTCATGAAACGCTTATCAAAGCGTTTCTTCGACTGCGGCATCAAACATTCTAACCCCCTGATTACAGCGGCCGCCCGCTACACTCCCTCTCGCATTAGCAGTATTCGCCGACCAAGGCATACTTTAATCAACCCCGACGACGCCACTACCCTCCTCCATGAGAGTAGTAAGGCCACTAGCACGCTACATAAGCCCAAAACCCGATCGCCGTCCTACCGTCCTGGCCACCGAGGCCCGCCGCGACGCCCAAATCGACGCCCCTCCCGACCCTTGCACGAGCCAGCCCGCGCCGCTGAGCCTGTAGCTTTAAATTCGTCCATAAATAATACCAATCCTGATCCAGCTAGTCATTTGCTGCCTTCTTCCAGCGACGCCCTAAGCCGAGGTTCGTACCCCACAGGGGGTGCCCTTAGCGTTGTCGCTTAGTTTTTAGTTAGTATTTAAGTTTAAGTCCTGGCTGGAGGCCTTAATTTATTAGGGCAACCACAGGAAAGTCCGCTTAAGCAGACGACAACCGCATAGGTTGACCTGCGAGATGCCAAACAAACAAACAAACACAAGCCAGCGAACATTACATTGTTGAACTCAATAAAATATCTTCTTCGGCTTCGTCTTTTACACCAAAACTATTTTTTTGTATTATGACCGATGAACGATTAAATGGAGGATTTGTATACGATTCGGATTTTAAAGGTCAAGTTCCAAATAACCGAAAATGTATACACTCTACAGCGACGCATAAAAAGCACTATGTCAGATTGCATCTTCGATATGCCACTGAAAGCATCCTGTAGGTTCCATTTATCCTGCACACGAAGGATTCTAGAGGACGCCAGACACCTGTCATTGTACTGTTATGTGATAGCAATGCAAAGCAGTAACTGAATAGATATAGCGCTTGTTACAATCCAGGGGTTTATTATATAAACGTTGCTAAGGTTAAGTAATGATTAACGAATTCGCTTTTCAGCAAAACAAAACAGAAGGTAATATTTTTAATACAACATCTAAGTAATTGCAACTCGACGCTAGACAAACTGGCGATATAACACACATGTACGAAGATTGGTCAAACTACTAAGTTACGGAGGAAAAACATCGAAAGGGGCTTGAATTGCGCAATAGACTGGAATCAATTCCATTTAAATGTAAATGTTGACGTTCAAAAGTGCCTTTCAGTGCCTATTTGAAATAATTGCTTTGACTTTGAACAAAGACTACAAATATTCATTCAATTTGCCTTTGTCCTTGGCATAGTCGACCACTTTTGACAATTGCCACTAAATTATCGTCACTGAGGTTGAAATTATCTTAATGTCACATTGACAAATAGTAGATCTTGGCGTTTTATGACTTGAAAGTGACATTCAACCTTGGAGTAATAAAGCAATTACGAGTTCGACTATACCGCATGACAGTTACAAGCAGATATTACGAAATTACAACGTTATCAACATTATGTAGTCAGCTATATTGAATTTACAGTGAGGTAATCCTGAGTAATTACAAAATAATTAATCGTTAAAATTAGAGCATTTTTAAGCTGGTGGGACCAACATTGAGGCAAACATTGCCGCTTTTTGAATAAATCGCTGCACAGCGACGGGAAAAGAATTTATAAAAGTATTAATTATAACTATTAGCACAGCTACTGTACACAGTAGAATAGTTAGAGATGTGTGCAAGCCGTACGGTGGACTGCACAAAAATGTGACTGTTCCAATATATCCAATCACGTTTGAAAAATCGCCTAGTAGGAACAGTTTTATTTATTTACCTACATAAATTGTGGACCAAGTATAAGTAGAC
This sequence comes from Dasypolia templi, assembly GCA_963555695.1. Taxonomy (NCBI): domain Eukaryota; kingdom Metazoa; phylum Arthropoda; class Insecta; order Lepidoptera; family Noctuidae; genus Dasypolia; species Dasypolia templi. Next base: position 18,221,621 of record OY743158.1, on the reverse strand, counting down.
CAACAAAAATATAACATATTATCTATTTCAAACTTGATTTCTTTATGCCTAACTTCTGTTACGTTGCATGCGGTAGTAATAAAACCAATGATTACACTGCATGCAAAAACACAAGACCTCTTAGAAAACACTTGTCTAACTTTATCAGCTACCATGACAATGCAAGTTGAAAATTAAAACATACCAATCAGCTAATTGTTTCCTACAGAAAAAACAAACTCGCATTCTAATACAACCTTAATTTAATAACATCTGTTACCATGTTCTTCCAACATACATATGGTCACACTACAACAACGCAAGGAGAGCACTCTGCTTGATTGTAACTCTGACCGCACTTCTTTGAAGCTAGAAATTGTAGTTTTTAAAATACACACTTTATAACCTTTGATATTTGTACTGAGTCGCAGGATTATTTTAGTTCTAGCTGATTTTCAGCCTTGCACCCTACTTGGGAATAGGGATGATGACATTTTTTTTTATTTTTACTAAAAAACAATGTTTGTTTTCAAATAGTTCCAACAATATAAAAAAAAGTGTAAAATCTAAAAAAGTTACCAAGTAATAAAGTTTTAAAATAAGGGCTAGATAAGGACAGCACTATCGTATAAGTGACGTCACAACTATGTAACTTCAAACTAGCCGTACATTGTCCGTACCGCGTGACAAGGACGGGAATAATCCCCTCCAAAAACTTAGAAACCTTGTATCTTCTTCATATTTACGTCGATTTAACAGTTTTTTTCGATTATCTCATTTTTGCTATGCCTTCTTTGAAATTACGTTATTTTTACGAACTTTTTTAATACTAGTCATCATACCTATTTAGGCAACGCAATATTTATGTCTTCTAATCTACGAGACGGATTTTGAATCGGCTTTCATAATTATTTAGAGAATGTAAAGAGATTTAGAGAATAACGTTTATGTGTCTTACTTATAGTAAATAAATCGCGATGGTTTGTAGAGTCGTAAAACCGTGAGAAGCAGAAGCGGGTCGCTAGTTACTATAACAGAAACCGTGACTATCGTAACAAATGTTTTACTAATCCTTCTTGAAACAAAGCATGATCGCATCAATACGTAAAAGTGCAAGTAGTAAGTATTAGTACACATACGGTAGCATGTGTACTTTTCGTTGAGATTATCGTGTCTGAGGAAAATGAGAATTTATTTTGAAAGCCTCTTCTTGTACAAAAAGTGGATCAAAAGAGGGACTTTTTCTAATAAACATAACATATTATGTTATGTTTGTTAGAAAAAGTCCACAGTTATAACTTTGGTAAACGGTTCGTTGAACGGCGGACTTCTTCTAATAAAGCTACTAAAATTTACTGTTACAGTCGCAACAATTTTTAATAAATTGATCATGCTGAAATAACATGACGTAATATGTTTAAGCTAAAGGTTTTAAAATTCAAACTATTCTTTGTCACTTCTCTAAACTGTTTAAATGGGTACAAAAACACGAAGCAGATTTAAAACAGCAAAAGACAATCTCATCTCACTTTGACTCGCATCAAAAAGTAGTAAGAAAAAGCTTAGTAATTCCACGGATCTTACAGCGCTTCTAGCGCTTTTCTCTCGATCCAAGATCTGAGTTTACGACAGCTGTTGCTCAGTTCTGAGTACTCACTAAAATATTCAAGACGCTAAGTAGTTCCTGAAAATTTAAACCGCCACCCGAAATTTTCTTTCGTTATATAAGTTTGTATTACGTGGTGGACTCGTAATTTTTCCCGTAAAAAAAGGTATTGCTTAGAACCTGCGTTTTTTTTTTTAATTTCATTTCGTGTTATTCTATAAAATGGTTGCGAAATATGGTGATGGAATCATTAGGGATGGTTTTAGAGGACATGATTACGGTGTTTAAAACTATGGATCCTGAACAAATTCCTGTTTTTGTGGCATATGACCTTCACAAATTGCAACCAGTTTGCTTTGATCACGTAGACGTGACAAAGTTGTTGTAGGATTTATTGGTTCTTCGGTCAGATGTTAATACAATCAAAAGTGATTATGTGACTAAAGATCAGATTGAAAACATGAATTTGAATACAAGCAATTTGACGTTACCAAGCTTGAATATGAATGTCAAAAGGGGAGCGTATATTGAAAACAATAACTCAGAGTTGTTGAATGTATCTCAAAATACACTCTGCGCGCCGTCCCCGAGTCAACGAAGCCAAAGTTGAATGAGTCATGAACGTTCGAGTGCTGTGCCGCTTACAAGCACTTTAAGTGAAAAGGATTTTATGCCTGTCTTGCCCGCCTCACAGCGCCCGACCGGTTTGCTGATTGCAGTGAAGTGGAAATAAAATAAAAGAGAGGATGCTTGGACACTGGTGCAGAAATCAAAATCTAGAAATCGTTTCCCTGGTTTGACAGGGAAGGCTGTGTCAAATGTAACGATAAAGTTTCGTGCCGCAGATATGAAAATACCATTGTTTATATCATATGTAAATAAAGAAACTACAGAGGAGGATATATGTGCCTATATACAAAGTAAAGTTAACGAATTGGTGACTTTGGAAAAAATTAAGATGAGGCAGTATTTGCATTCAAGTTGTTTGTTCTGAAGCACAAAATGTTATTGCTTTCAGAAAATTTATACATTTTAAGAATTTAAATTGAAGTTCTATGTTAATTTTCTCGGTTTATATGCCTACTGACTCGAGCGATAATATAATAGAATTTACTGCATGTGGGAGTGCTCCATTGATTACTTCACTGAATTCGAATCGGTACTTTAATCTTTGGGTTCGGAGTATACACATCACATTGTTATGGGTGATCTTAATACCAACCTCCTTGCCCTCAACTCCCCTCGGTCCCATAAACTCCTGCATCTAATTGAATCAGCTAGTCTGCATGTTTTGCCTCTCCAAACCACTCATCACAATATAGTCGGTGATGATACTTGGCTTGACCTGATCCTTACCTCTAATCCTTCCCTAGTTTCCTCACATGGTCAACACGATGCTCCTGGCTTTTCCCATCACGACCTTATTTTCTTATCCTATGTCCTTAAATCCCCTAAACCTAAACCAACGTTCCAGTACAGGCGTGCCTTTGCAAGTGTGAATAGCGAGAGGCTTCAACAAGATGCGTCTAATATTGACTGGTCATCCCTGGAAGCAGCTGCTTCAATTGATGAAAAAGTCGGATTGTTCAACGATGTTGTGGTAAAACTATTTGACGCCCATGCCCCTATCAAGAAAATCAAGTTGAAGCGTCCTCCTGCACCTTGGATGAACAGGGGTGTTCGGATGGAATGCGACGGAGGGACCGCGCGTTTCGGAAATTTAAAAGGGATCGCTCGGATGACAATTGGGCCTTTTTTAAGGCTACTAGGAATCGGTGTAATCAGATGATACGCAACGCTAAACGCCGCCACATCCTAAATAATATTAATTCTTCTTCTCCTGCCGATATTTGGAAGTTCCTTGGAACTTTGGGTATCGGCAAATCACGACATTCTGAACTTCCTAACACAATTGGTTTGGACGATCTAAATCGCCATTTCTCCACTGTTCCCACTCTAGATAGGCAAATCGAATGTCAAACCCTCGACTACCTTGCTGGTCTGACGCGTCCCAACATTAACCCCTTTGTCTTAACCCCAGTCGTCCCGGAAGAGATCAAAAACAATATCCTTTCCATTAAATCCAAAGCTGTGGGCTGCGATAATGTCAGCCGCCGTATGATCGTAGCGGCTCTTGATCAACTCCTCCCTGCAATCTCCCACATCATAAACTTCTCCCTCTACACCGGTGTTTTCCCTTCTCTGTGGCGTAAAGCCCTTGTTCGGCCCTTGCCTAAATACCCAATCCCTCTCTTCCTAGTCACTTTCGCCCAATTTCCATCCTTCCCTTTCTATCTAAAGTGCTCGAGGCCAGTGTTCATAAACAATTCTCCCAATTCATTCACTGCAACTCCCTCATCAGTCCATTTCAATCCGGTTTCAGGCCCGGGCACAGTACCGTATCAGCCCTCCTTAAAGTGACTGACGATATCAGGCGGGGCATGGAAGACACTAAAGTTACAGTCTTAGTGTTAATTGACTTCTCCAATGCTTTTAATACCGTCAGTCACGAAGTCCTTTTATCTAACCTTTCCTATCTTATGGTCTCTCGGGAGGGTTTGGAATGGTTTTCTTCTTATCTTCAGGGGCGCCAGCAGTCAGTTCATGCTAGAGACTCTTCGTCGAGTTGGTGTGATCTTGCAGCTGGCGTCCCTCAAGGCGGTATATTATCTCCTCTTTTGTTCTCCATTTTTATTAATCTTATTACCACCGAACTTCAGGGTTGCGTATCATCTTTATGCTGACGATTTGCAGTTTTACTACCAGGCAAGTGTGGACAACATATCCGATGCGATTGAGCAGCGTAACCGGGATTTAGGTGTAGTTAAAAACTGGTCTGATAGATTTGGGGTGGCAGTAAACCCTACGAAGTGTCAGGCTATCATTGTAGGGAGCCCCTACAGTATGAGGAAAGTGAAAGGCGTTACTGTACCACCTGTAATGTTTGATAACTCCGTGATCCCGTTTAGCTCCGATGTTAAGGATCTTGGTCTGCATGTCGACACATGTCTTGACTGGCGAAAGCAGGTCACGACTGTTAGTAAAAAAGTCACCGGAACGTTGCGGGCGCTCTACCGGTTGAAATACCTCCTCCCATCACACATAAAGAGTATGCTTGTACAGTCCCTAATCTTTCCCATAATAGACTATGGTGATGTGTGTTACTATGACCTGAATGCAGATCTCCTCAATAAACTTGACCGCCTTCCAAATAACTGCATTCGATTTGTCCTCAATCTACGTAAGTTTGATCATGTGTCTGCGCACCATTGCTTTTAAAATGGTTACCCATACGTCAGCGTAGAGAGTTGAGGGCTCTGTCTATGTTATATTCTATACTCGACAAACCTACTTCTCCTTCTTATCTGACCCCCCATGTTCAATACTTATGCTCTGCTCATAGTAAAAATCATCGTTCCACCAACAATCGTCTTCTACGATGTCCTTCTCACCGCTCTGGTTTTATTCACTCTTCTTTCTTTGTCCAGGCGGTCTTTCTTTGGAATGCGCTCCCTCTGAACATCAGGATGGCAACCAGTCGGTTATCTTTCAAAGTGAAGGCTCGTGAACATATTCGTGAGAAGTTTGTTAAATCATCTCAACGCTGATTTGCTGGATTCGTTTTCTCATCTACCTATCGTTATTTCTCCTGACAAAGTTTAATCAGTTCATATGTATATATTTAAGTATTTATGTTTTAGTAGTGTATTCTTTTTCGAGTTATCTATCCCCTTTGTTGCACCTGCCATGTTTTGTCTCTGCATCACCCTAAGGTTGACTGGTAGAAAATGCCTCAGGCATTAAGTCCGCCTTTGTACAGTATTTTTTTACTTGTGCATAAAGTTTTAATAAATAAATAAATAAATAAATTATTGCGATTACTGAAAATAGTGACACATCGACGGTGTGCATCTAAGAGATTTTAACGCTAATCCGGGTGAACGCTTTGCAAGTGAACTATCAACAGTGTGAGCAATCGTGGTCGTGTGTGGACATGGAGTTGCTACCGAATGATACTTATACATTTAATTATATAAATCGAAATTAATTTGTTCTATATAATGGCACCCCTAAACTTCGCCTGAAAGCACACTCACGCTCTCGCACTCATCGTCGCACACATCACGGCGTCATTGTTAGATATAGAACTTAAACGGATAATTCCTATAAAAAAAAACGTATTTTTTTAAATTAGCTTTATAAATGTTTGAGATGGGCCACAGATGGGCATTATTCTTTACCCTCTTATCTTCGAAACACGTGAGCCTAACATTTTGAAAAACAAAATAGGAAGCGCCTGTATATCTGGGTAGTAGGTGGATGTCTCAGGGCTGGATACCGTGTACCCACAGGCTGCCACGTCTGCGAAGATCCGTTCATGGTGTGGCTGTTCCACGCTGGGTGCTTGAAGTTCATGTCGCTGGCGAAGACCGTCGAATGCAGCGATTGATGCAGGAGCGCCTGCAGCTCCACTAAGGCGAGTGATGCTGCGGGCGGACTATAGCATGCATAGATATCGACGTCCTCGCCAGCCAAGTACTTTTACAGCTGGACACCCAGCGTGTAAAAGGTGGTCAATGAGGTCAGAGGGGGGGGGAGGGAGGGAGGAGGGGGAGTTTTGCAAAATAATACTCCACACACATCACATGCACCCGGCGTGCGTCGTGTCCTAGGTTAATATAGGCATTTCGCGCACCAAACCCCATTCACACGCAACTACACAAGCGCATAAACAAGGGGGCTTAGGAGAAATCCTTGAAATTATACTAATAAAATCCTTAACGATCAACAGTATGGTTTCACCAAAAGACTTAGGCGTACGACGACGACACCTGTACACCAGGCACCGCAGGCTACGTCTTCGCCCTCCGAACACGGAAGCCATTCAGGCGGAGCTGTACGAGGGGTACAGAGCGGCGAAGACCGCCCTTCAAGCGGAGATCCTGCGGGCCAGGGCCCTGGCCCGCGAGGAGTCGCTGGACACTCTGAACAGGGACCCGTGGGGACGCCCCTACAAAATGGTGCGGGATAAACTCCGCCCATGGGCTCCCCCACTGACGCAGAGTCTCCGGCCCCAGCTCATGGAGGAGGTGGTGAGCACTTTGTTCCCTTCGCGGGGCGCGCATACTCCCCCGCCCATGACTCCGCCTACTGCGGTGCCGGATGCGGACCACACCGCCGACGAAGACGACGATGCTTCGGAGGTGACCGAGGTAGAGCTGAGAGTGGCGGTACATAGGCTTAGTGCCAAAAATACCGCCCCAGGACCCAACGGCTTACCTGGAAGAGCCTGGGTTCTGGCCATGGAGGCTCTCGGGCCTCGACTTATGGGGCTCCTAAGCGCATGCTTGGAGGAGGGCCAGTTCCCACTTCGCTGGAAGACGGGGAAACTGGTCCTCATTAAGAAGCCGGGGTGCCTTGCGGACTCTCCGTCCGCTTACCGGCCCATCGTGCTGCTCGACGAGGTGGGCAAGCTCTTTGAAAGAGTTATTGCAAACCGCCTCGTCGGGCGGCTGGTGCGGGTGGGGCCGGATTTGGCGGAGAGCCAGTTTGGTTTCCGCAGGGGGCGCTCTACGGTGGACGCCATCATGCGCGTGCGAGCCCTCACGACGGGCAAGCTGTTGCCCGGGGTGGGGTCGTCTTGGCGGTGTCGGGAGTAGCATGTAGATTCCCGATCACCGTAGGCGCGGGCTTGCGGATGGCGAGCAATGGGTAACTTGCCGTCCGGAAAGGATCAGGCCCGGGTCATCGGCGCATTGTGTTTCACGCGCGCCTCAAAGGGATGTCAGCAGTAATTGACAGGGTCCGACAGGACCGATGCCTGCCTGGGTCGCGGGTTGTCGAGGCCAGCGGTAGGGCGTGAGAGCCTGTCCCGATATTCCACCACCTCACGAAGCTGCAACCGACACTGCTCCATATGGCACTGCATCGGCTGCTCGCCCCGCGCCCTCGCCACCGATACAGTGACGCGAGCACCTTTGCCTATAGGTCCCAGGGCGGGGATTCGGCCAGTGCACAAGCCGCCTCGTAGGAGATCATGCGGTACCCTCTTATGACTCTGACGGCCATTGCTCTCTGCAGCTTTCGCAGAACAGAGTTGCTTCCGGCCGTCATGTCAGCCGCCCAGATCGGGCCCCAGTAAAGGGCCATCGATTGCACGATCCCCACATGGAGCCGTCTACGAGGGGCGCTCGGGACCCCCAGATTGGGAAGCGTTCACCGTGCCGCGCCCAACAATTTGGGCGCGAGCCGCCGGAAGCTGCATCAATTTTCATAAATTCTACTTGCTATCTCGGCACAGTTTGAGTTCTGACCTTGAACAGGTTTATATAATTATGTGGCTATCTATGTACAGAATTTTTTATTATGAAAAGTATTTCATGATGTTTAAAGCTTCGTTAGAAGAAAGTAGGAAGTTTTAAGTGCACCCACATTTGGCTGTTTATTTGAAGTCCCATGTAACAGTCCGATTGATGGCAATACAGACTACCATTGAAAAAAACTACAATTGAGAAAAAAACATTGCTGCGGCATAGAATGCGTAGGGAACAGCTTCTATGTGATGGGTCTTTTCACACCCTGTGTAGTTTACTGTTTAGCTGTAGGTTTGATTGCTCAGCATGTACTTGTGACCCCTAGACCACCGCGTCAGTTCCGGAGTGAGATCCTTTCAGAGTTTGAAGTATATGTTTCATAAAACTCATGCATAAGTAGAATGTTTTTAATAAAAAAAAAAATCTGTCAAAGATTTGATGATTAAGTTTGATAGCTTCCTTATAAATCCATGTCAATATTATAAACTCAAAAGCAGCAATTTCCAATATACACGCAGGCAAAGCCGCAGGCAGAGGCTAGTGTATAAATAAATTCGAAACGTGGCGTTGATTTGGGATTTGATCATAGTTGGACAAAATCATGTATTTTAGATTCTAATCTATTTTTTTTTACATAATCTCCCCACCCTAATTCACTACCAGACTTTATAATAAAACGAATTTCACGCTAGTCTTGCGTTTGTCTTGAGTATTTCCATAATACTGCCTTTTATTTTCACAATACCAAAAAAAGATACCATTTCTATCCCCATCTTTCCAACAATGACTTAAAGAAAATTAGCTGTTATTACTCGAGATACACGAATTGTACGGGCATTAGAGACAAAGATATGGAGATAACAAGATTGTTTATTCTGATTGCGCTGGGATTGTTACGCTCAAATCGCAAGCTTCTTAGGATTTGGACTAAGCGGAACTATCTACAAAGCCTTTTGGGTAATTAATTAACCGGGAAAGAAATGGAGTTACAGATAAAGCTTGTAAGAGTAAGTGAGCTGGAGTAATGGCAGACCGGCCACGACTACAGTCGAGTCATATAATGGACACAGCGTACCTATTGGCAAGCGTAGTATAACAGCGTTTAGACGATGCAAGTAATTGTTGTTGCTTCAATGTTAATGTATGCACAGTGAAGAACCTCTCATCATGTAAATGTGGCTTTACGCCTGGCACTAGCAGTCACTTTTATATTTTTACCAGCTCCCCCTTTACTTCATCATAGGAATACCGTTTATTTGCTTGTTTTGAAACTCGCTTACGTCATTAGTACCTCATTAACAAAATGTAACAAATTAACTAGTAGCAAGCAAATTAACACGGTGAAGGATGTAAAAAATAATATGCTATTCGTCGAGGCATTCGTTTCAAGTTCCAAATGTAAGAAGGCAAGAAGAGCTTAGAGGCGCTTGGTGGAGTAAGCGTACTTTAAAATAGAGGCTATATTTTACTTATCTTTGTATGTTCCCACATAACTCTGGTATTTTTAAACTGCTTGAGGTTGTTTCGGTTCTGTGTAGAAGGGATTTTATTTGAAATTGTTATCATTTGTTTTCCTTTATTTGCAAAATTTGTGTTAAAAAATATTAAGGTAAATGATACGAACTTTGGTAAGTTACATAGAATCAAACGTATGATGAAAGTAAGTTATTCCACAGCCCCGCTCACAAAGACATACATTTATGTTAAATACCTATTTATCGAGTAAGTGGTTCTCAACTTATTTACACACTGACGGAGAGACAGAGATGTTGAGTTTAATAATAAAGGTACATGATAGCAACTTCTTCTGTTTGCCATTGTGTGTCCACACTACAGATCTGCATATGATTCGTGTATGAGATTCAGTACTGTTAGGGACAAGGCACTCGAAGCAACATGTTGGTATAAACACTGACTAGGCCGGTAAATGTATTTGTCCGGTGGATGAGAGTACAAAAGGAAAGAAATTATGGACTGTATGTAAGATGTTATAACTAGAAACAAGGTGACTAGGTTCTGAGATGATAGAAGTTTAAGCGGAGAAGACCTGTGCGTCGACCCCAAATACATTTTGAAGAGAATACTGATGATAAGAGTTACTGAGGATCTACTTAATGACATGCGATTAAAGAAACTAATGGGTGATGATACTGTTAATGAAACAAACCGATGGGACGACCGTATGTTAAGTTATGATTTTAGGAGGAAATAAAGCTTATTATTTAATTAAATGCACGATATTATTAGGCAGTACCTTTTTTTTTTTTTTTGGGTGGGAAATCATCAAATGACTGCTCCCGCTCTGGGTGGAGCGGGAGGGCGTGTCAGACTTTTACTGACTAAAACCCACCGTGTTCCTTCAGTTGCCTGTGCCAGGGCCACGGTTTTCTCTGTGGAATAACCCGCGACCCTGAGGCGTCGGCCCTATCGGACCCCGTCATTTTGTGCTGACATCTCTTTGAGGCGCGCGTGGAACACAACGCGCCGTCGACCCGGGCCTGGTCCTTACCGGACGGCGAGCTACCCATGGCTCGCCGTCCGCAAGCCCGCGCCTACGGTGGCCGGGAATCTGCTTGCGATTCCCGACGCCCAGGGCGTCTCCTGCGGCGACTAGGGGCGTGAGGGCGCAAGGCTCTCTCCCTCACGCGCTCCGCCTCCTCCTTTGCGAGCATTACTGCTTCGCAGAAGGAGGTGACGGCTTTCCATTCCCTCTCGCTCCGTACCATGGCCTGGACCAGGGCCGGACGCGAGAGATCGCCGCCGCCAATCGCCTCCCTGAGGACACTTCGGTGCTCCGCCCAAGCTGGGCATACCTCCACCGTATGCTCCACAGTGTCCTCCGGGCGATCCACACAATGGTGACACCCGGGCGTCTCCTCCCGCCTTATGCGACACAGGAACCTCCCGAAACAACCGTGTCCGGTGAGGACCTGTGTCAGGCGGAAGGTGAGGACGCCGTGGCGCCTCTCCAACCACTCCTCAAAGAGGGGACTTACCGCCGCTATTGTGGCGTGCCCAGCACTGGGTTGCGACAATCGCACCCTCCATGTCGCCATGAGATCCCGCCGGAGCTCTGTCCGCTGTACCGTGATTTGTCGCGGCAGCGGAGTTACACCCCGGCGTTTTGCCTCCTCGCGCCACTCCCATACGTGCGCGAGGGCTTTTGCCTCCAGATCCCATGGCGGCAATCCGGCAAGGAGGCTCGCCGCCTCGCATGAGACCGTGATTAGGCAGTACCTAACTTAACAATTATGTATAATCGTATTAATTCAGTGCATTTTGATACGTTTTTCTTAGTTAACCATTTTTGCAAAGTCAAACCTGGTTAATAGGTTGTCATGAGCATCAAACGATCACAGAAATACGGCAGCAACAGTTTCTTACAAATAAAACATTAACAGGCAGTTATTATTTTGCTCTGAAAATTAAAATTGTTTCAGTACTTACTCCTACGTGCTTTTAACCTACCTAATAACAAAAATTACAATTTCTAAGACAAAAATTAATGACCTTTACTACATGAATTGTGTGTAAAACGGTCCTGCTGGGAATAAGCCCGTGTTGCAGAAAGCATAACGTAGATTCGTGATAGGCCGCCCTTATAATGATAATGTGAAACAGTTTTGTAGGACCGTTTTTGTAATGTTATGGATTATTGTGTCAACGAGCTCTACGGGTAGAGGTTTAGTTTTTACATAAGTTTCATCATAAGTTATGTAAAATGCTAGTCCTAAATTATAAAGGGTGTGCATACGGCCCAACACACTAGGCTGCTGCTATGCAAACCTAATGCAAATCACTTTCATAATATGTTTTGAAATATGAATTCTGGTGAAGTGTAATGGACATAAAAGACTTGGACTTTAAACCAAACCTACATACCAGGCAAAGCTACCAAATTACCAATTGAATAAGAAATAAATATTAACGTGTTACACTCCATCAAAAGTACCTTGGCTTCCATATTATACAAGAAGTCGTATTAAAGGTCCAGACAGGTGCGACGCGACGGTGCGACGCGATTCTGGTAGAACAATTTATTTATGAAGTTTTCATAGAAATTTGTTCTACTCAAGTCGCATCGCGCTGTCACGTCGCATCTGTTTGCGGGAGTCTTAACTGTAGCTAGTTCGGACGTCGCGTCGGTAATTACGACGGAAAACGCAACGAACAACTTATCTAAGTTGGATCAGTCCCAACGCTAACGCCTTGTAAGGGCGTAGTCAACTTGTCACAAGTTCTGAAGTCCTTTAAAAAAAAATTGATACGATCTGGATTTGAAATAATTTAAACAGTTTCGGATTCTGCCACGAGCTACTTACGAAGTTCCAGCCCGTCGGGTGAGCCGAATGTTGGCTTTTATTACTCGTAGTAACAGTCGTCGTAAATCTATAAATACAATATTACATAAACTATCAGACCAAATAAACAAATACAATCTTTGATAGAGCGAACAAGAATCAATAAAGGGATCAGACAAAACCAGAATGAGGAAATTTACAAAATACATACCAATCGTCGAGAAGAATATGATAATATTCACTGTATCACAGCGATAGAGAACAGAAAAAAAAATTACACGGTGAAATTTAAGTTGTTTCGAAATCGAAGTGTAAAATATGTATTCATCATAAATGGAAGTAAGTTTTGCACAAAGAAAATGTAAATCCTCACTCACAGAGCGTTTTTTTTTTTTTGGCAAAATCGAGTTCATAAAAAAAAACACGGCGAAATTTAAGTTGTTTTGAAATCAAAGAGTAAAATATGTGATCGTCATTAAAAGCGATTTAAAAAAATTACTTCCATATTGTTAAAGGATTCTAATAATCGAATCAAAGCACTTTTCTTCATTTTTAATTTTCTTGATTCTTGGTCCCTTCAAGTCGAGCATACATAATCCCTTATGCTTCTTGTCAAATACCTTTTTTTCATGTGTGGCTATGATCAAAGGATTTGGATGACTTTGTTTGATCTAACTATTGGTGGTCTGGTAGGATGGATGTCTAGGAAATTGTGGTGTTTAGTGTAAAAAGTAATGTTCGACTCACGGTTAGGTAAATGGTAAAAGTATGCAGATTTTCCAGTAAAACAGTACGTACACATACAATGTTGTGAAGAAGGTGCAGAGGGTACATCCACAAAAATAAAGCATATGAAACTAACAACAATAATAAAAAAAAAAAGCCAAAAAACTAAACTGCTGGAGATTAGTGTGATGGGTACCACGACCCGCTTTCTCAAGCCAGATCGAGCGCATCCAGGCCGATAGGCTGTGGGGATCATCGCATCCGATGAGGCCTCATGTCGTCGTCCGTCCGATTCTTCGGGAGTTGGTTAGTTCAAAGCCGCGGCTCGGCAAGGCGCACGGGTGCTTGTTGCGATCCGTACGGGCGCCATATTTTCTCTTTATTTTTGCTTTGTTTATCAAATGTTAACAAATGAATACAACCCCATTTCGCTGTATGTCTTGACTGTCTATACAGCGGCGCTTAAAACATTTATACTGGATGTCGAGTAAATTGTGCGAAGTGTAACAGCTTGGGTCAGTACCCACCAATAAAGCACAATGTCTAGGTTTTCTGTTTTTTAAAACCTTCAATGTAGAACGCCCCTTACATTCTCTATCTCGCTCGCTTCCTACGTGAGTTTTAAAAACTCATCGGAGCCCTTAATCACGTCCTTGCAAATGACTAAACTGTTGATGAGTAAACATTGGCGCTAACTTCAATACCCAGAGGAAACTTTCAGCAATTAATTTCTAAGTTCTTGGTAAAGTGTGGGATTGGATTTATAATTTTTTTTTATAGGTAGGTATTTCTTGCCTGCCATCTATAATAAACATTATTGTTTTGGCTATGTCATTCTTATAGTTATATCTAACAAAATGGAATACTACACATTTCTTTGCAAAGGCCTGCCTTTTACTTTAAAACGTGTGTCCTCTGCCATTGTGGGTCAGAAAAATACTTTTAATGAAATAATTAATATTTAGCATTCAGGACGAAGTGGTGTCTACCGAACCGCCTTAATGTGGTCTGAAAAGCAAAGATGTTCGTCGAGCACCACACTTATTTGGCTAGCTTCTCCCAAGGGATCTGATTGCCGAACATGATGATTGGTCGAGGGGAAGACGGCCTATGACGCGGCTTCGAGAAGAGAACTGCTTGACTCTTGTCAGAATTGACCAAGTTTGTTCAGACTATATAATAATAAGCCGTTGGACCAGACTTTGTCGAACGCTTTCGCTAAATCGAAGAACCCAGCACCCGTCATCAAACCTCGTTGGAAACCAACTTTTATGTGTTTGACGATACGGTGGATCTGTTGAACGCAAGAGTGCTGGGTTAGAAACCCAAACTGCTCATTAGGGACGAGGCCTTTTGTCTCGGCATAGTCTCTGAGACGCTTATACATAAGCCTCTCATAGATTTTGCCGAGGATATTGAGAAGACTAATGGGGCGGTAACTTGTGGACTTTGACTCGGGCTTGCTGGGCTGCGAGATACCGATCACGGTGGCTTCTTTCCATGCTTGTGGGAAGAGGTCATTAGCATTATCAGGTGAGCAGGGAAAATGTAGATTACCCTATTGATGATTCCATCTGAGGCAGGGGTTTTGCGAGTCTTAAAACCCTTGATGAGATCGTGCACTTCGTCTGGCGTGACGGGGGACAGAAGGTACTCAGGGTCTTTGACAGGAGGGAAGGATGCTCTATGTTCGACTTCAGCGTCAACCTCAGAAAGATGAGGTGATCTACTGGTTGAGAGCTGGGCGAGCATTGGGCTTCAAGACTGTCGATTATGCATTCAGCCTGATCGACATAATCGAAAGCGTAGGTCTTATCAGAGCGGATCAGGGGGGGCATGGAGACCACTTCTGCGGATCTCAGTTACCTCTGGAGTACCCAGAAGGTCTGATGTGTGGCTCTAGTTCGCTCATCATCTTTTTCCCAGTAGGTGGTAAGCAGCTTCGCTATTCGTGTATTTACAGTACGCTGTCAGCAACTCATATGGGCTGTGTTCGCGTCGCAGGGGAAGTGGCTGTAGGCACGGACAGCCGCATTCTTCTCATTCACGTACATCGTCCGGCAACTTCCAGCGAAGGTCCTCCGTCGCTGAAATTTCCCTTAAACAATCGTTCAGGACTGATTGTACGTGTTCAGTGAATGAGTCGATCGCGGCCGTCGTATCAGCGATAGAGTCAAAAGAATCGGGGATTGAGTCAAAGTACCCACTTGGACTCAAACCTCCCGGACGTGTTGGATTTCAGGCAATCGCTTACTTTTCTCCAGTCCGTTAATCGCACTTTGGTGGGAGGTTGAGTGAAGTAGACCTATGCGTAGAACCAACTTCATGACTACTGGACGATAATCGGAAGAGACCTCTTGTACAGCGTCAATAGAGTCCAACCGTAGGTTGACATTCTGTAGAAGCGCCACGTCGAGGACATCGGGGATGTGGTTGGGGTCGGGGGGGGGGGGGGGGGTCATCTCCCACCCACTTCCGTCCCGACCCCAACCTCGGCGCGATGACATCAAAATTCCGGGAGGATTAGAGGTTGAACTAATGTCTCCCTCTGGTAGAGGCCCTGGTGCTATTCGGTGCAGGCGGGATGTTTGGCGTTAAGATCACTCACTACGATAACGGGGTGACTCAGGACGAATAGGACAGAGAGAAAATGGTGGTGGAAATGGTGGTCTTATGGGACTTTGCAATCTCTAACCCGGTGAGATTGCAGATCGATTTATTATTAAAAATAGGGAGGTGATCCTCAGTAGGAGGACATACCACGAGACGTACCATGGATCATGTCGAATGCTTCCCCGCCTCTGGCGCGGTGCATTTGGTGGACCTCGGCTATCGAGACGTTTTGCGAGCGAAGGTCGGCTTTGATATACTCTCTGGGAATTTTTTGGGGATCCTTTGGATCACTACCCTCTGTCGTTCCTCGGGAAATGAGTAGGTGTGAAAAGACACATCTCTTAATCTGAGGGCTGTCGTAAGGTAAAAATTTTTAAAGTTTTATTCTCAGAAGGCGCTGTCAACGTTGCTTCCCAATCTGGGGGGCCCGAGCGCCGCTTGTAGGTGGCTCTACGTGGTGATCGTGCGATCGATGGCCCTTTACGGGGCCCTGATCTGGGCAGGTGACCTGACGGCCCCTAGCATCTCTGTTCTGCGAAAGCCACAGAGAGCAATGGCCGTCAGGGTCATAAGAGGGTGACCGGATCCCCGACCTGGGACCTAGAGGCAAAGGTGCTCGCGTCACTGTTTCGGTGGCGCGACGAAGTGAGTGCGCGGGGCGAGCGACCGATGCAGCGCCATGTGGAGCAGCGTCGGTCGCAGCTTCGCGAGGTCCTAGTGGCGGAATGGCGGGACAGGGTCTCACGCCCTACCACCGGCCTCGTCACCATCGAGGCGGTCCGGCCAGTGCTCGACCTCTGGCTCGGGAGGAGGCACGGCTCCCTGTCGTTTCGGGTGACGCAGGTACTTTCGGGGCATGGGTGCTTCGGAAAGTATCTGTATCGCATAAACAGGAAGTCGGACGCCCGGTGTCACCACTGCGTCGACTGCCGGGAGAACACGGCGTGGCATACGCTGGTAGAGTGTGCCGCTTGGGAGGAGCCGCGCCGTGCCCTCATCTCTGAAGTAGCCAGTGACCTGTCGCTGCCGACCGTAGTGAGTTCGATGGTCGGCACCGCCGAATCCTGGGACGCGGTGGTTTCCTTCTGCGAAACAGTAATCTCGCAGAAGGAGGCTGCGGAAAGGGAAAGAGAGATCTCGTCCACTCTCCCTAAACAGGCTCACCGGGTGCAGGCGGAGGTCGGACAACGCTCCCTTCCAGCCCCCTAAATGGGTCCAGGGACGGCGGACTCGGGGACTTTCGCCGCCCCCCATACATCAGGACCCGAGGTGGAGGCGCCTAGTGTTCCACGCGCGCCCCTTTTAGACGTTGCGGGGGTCGTTAAACACCTCACCCCCCCAAGAGGAGGCCCACAGAGGCGGGCCACCAGTTGGGGTTGCGGAAGAATCGTATGTTCCCGAGACCCCGAAGTAGGTGTGAGATGGAATACCGGGGTGGTTTTTAGTCAGTAAGAGTCTGACAGACCCCTCCGCCCGCCCCAGGGTGGAGGATATCCATGAGGATTTTCCACCACGGAACAAAAAAAAAAAATACAGTGTCTGAAACTTGACCAAACTTGGCGTTTTATAGGAGCAACTTAGTCATCCCTACTGTTGGCATCCTTTTCTCTCTTGCAGGTATTAGAATCTGTTGTCTCTTTCACCCTATTTATAATTAATAATGCATGAAAGCCGATGACGCTATGCATCATTATGATGTACGGCCAGCTCTTAGCCTTTTGTAGCGTTGTCAAAAATAGTTGAATTTAATTAATACTAGTTGATTTATCGTGCCTAGGTGAATTTAAAGTGGCTCTCTTAACATGTCCATCCGGATATCTATACTCGTACTATAGTGGACTCCAAATGTTGTAGAGAGAACAATTGGACTCCATAAAGCTCGTTTCCGATGTTCACTGGTGAATCGCGTTCTCCATTATACACCGCATGTGACAGCAAAAATAGTAAATACATGCGTGGTGCTACGAGTACACAATATGAGATTCCGGTAAAATCTCCCAGTACTGGGGCCCTATTATGAACTCTTATTTCCAGGCAGTTTACGGCGTAAACAGAACTGCCTTGCAATTTCGTATTATGAACTCGTCAAACAAGCCAGTCAGCGGTCACGTGACACCCTGGCCGACTTCTGGCCGAATATTGCCTGGCAATACCGTATTATGAACATTCGTTTGACATTTCGTTCTGTATTAGAACTGTCAAAAAGTAACCTCACAACTCTCGGTAGAGAGTAGTTATATTCTTTGCCTCACAATCCATTCAGTTTACGTTGCTTCAGAGGAGCTTTTATTGAATTGTTTAGGGTTTATTTGGAATTTATTGGAGTGTTTTCTATATAACATAAGAAAATATAATCATGTGTGACGAAAATGAACTGTTTGAGTTCCTGGAAATTGATTCTTCTCGGCAAACTTGTGAATCAACTAATAAAAGGAGATGACTTCGTGACCAATCTAATGCGTTCGACATGGATGATGTGCAGTTCACGACTTGGGACTGAATCTTTGTGAGCAGCTGAGGCCTCAATTGTCATGAGACGTGTGATCGCACGCAAGGCTAAGAACAGTAAAATACACTTTCCACTAAATAAATGAAAGGATTATAAACGTATTATTGAAATCCTAACAACGGCCTTTCCTTTTGGTGTTCACCTTTAACCCATAACGGGCTTACAAAATCCACGAATTTACCCGTGAAGACTAAGGTAGTTGTTTTTATTACGTATAAACTTTACGTAAAGTTTTAACTAAACATTATTCTCATTTTAGGTTTTGGTTGCATTATCATAGTATGCTACTGGCTCCTACCAACGCCCCACTGGTGATATAGGCTCTCATTCAATGTCCCAGCCAACATTTTCTATCCTCCTGAGTCCGAGGGTATGCTATTTTGGTTTATTGATTTGATTTTTACAATATGATATTATATATAAATACAAGAAAAAATAAAATAAAAATTATAGCATGTGGAAAACAAATTTTTCGCGATGTTCTATATTTAGAACACCAGTTTTATACAACTATGATCATGAATTTTTGATGTGCTTAATTTAGGATAGTCGTTTTTAATATAAAATGAAACACTTCATACTTTAACATATATTTATTTGAAATAATCACTCTCTGCTCCGTAATTGAAATATATTTTAAACGTAAACCAAAACACTACTTGTTTTGGTTGCTAATCACAAAAAGGCTAATCTTTACAAAATATTTGAAAGAAAAACAAAACATAATCAAAACTAAATTAACTTTGCTCATGAACTAATTATATTGTTTTACTTAACTTTAATCAGTCTCATAATTTGAAATAATGGAGATCTTAAATTAATAATTAATCTGAATCAGAATCAGCAGCACACCCATGGAATTGAGCAAAACAATTCCTAGAACTACATACACATAAGTAGACACGACAGAAACGGCACTTAGCTGTAGTTTTCTTATTGCAGCCTTCCTTGCGACATCTCTGCTGCTTTTTTGTAAATTGTGGCATATGTCGTGCATTCGATGTTCTTTTTTGGAAAGTTGGCAAAGGATTTATTGTAGTTCGCCTATTTTTTTGCTGGCTTTGTAGATCTAAATGTTCATCACATGATTCCTCTTCAGCTAAGGATACAGAGTTTTCCTCGATCAATTTAAAGCCCAACTTTAACTTGTACTCACGCAACTGAGGTATTTTATGCAAGGGGTAATTCTGAAGCTTACGTTGCTCACGATAAATAATCCAAGAGTTCGACACAGCAATGTCAATCATATGAAAAATAAACCTGATAGTCCACTTACGAGTTCGCGCCCGTATCGGGCAAACTGCTATCATTCTGTCTGCCAAATCGACGCCACCCATATTCGCGTTGTACATTTTGATGACTTCTGGGCGTGGAACTTGGATATATCTTTTAGTTATTTTATTCCAACGCTTACATGTATCAACATTTTCGTCAGTTAAACAAGTTGACATTAGTAAAACGGGCTTGTTGTCTAACCATTTCGTTACAGCTATTTTTCCATCTTGCGAAGCACGAACCTCAGTAGTTCCACGGCTCTGTTTTGAGAACTCATTGTCAGGTGTCATGACGCAGTCGCGAGGTACACGATTCTTCATGATAGTCCCAGTATCATTAAAACCACGATGGGTTAATTCTTGCATCAACTTCATAGATGTGAAGTAGCGATCAAAGTACAAATAGTGTCCCGGAACTAATGACGTTGTCAAGTACAAAACAGTGGACTCTCCCAAACTGAAACCATCATAACCTGGAAACGTCGTTGCTCCCTCGTATACCTTCATGTCACAAATACATCCGTTAGGGTTGGCCAAAACAAATACTTTTAATCCAACGGGATTGGGCTTATTAGGGCAGTACTGCCTAATACCACATTGACCTGAGAATGGTATAATCATCTCGTCTATTGAGAGATGCTCGGACTTTTGTTGAACTTGACGTCCTTCGCAGATACGGTCAAATAGAGGTGTTACTTTCCAGATTTTGTCGATTGCGCGCTGACTGTCTGGGATATCATTATCGAAAACTACCTTTAACCGCGTTCTTAACAAGAAAAATCTGTCACGGGTCATATTATCTGCCACTATTGGAAGTCGCCAAGCTTTTTCCCAGTACATTTTAATTTTAGGATAGCCAATAGTGGCCATGACCATAGATATACCAAAGAATGTCTTCAATTCTCTCAATGTGAGTCCAAGAGTCTTTTGATTCTTCAGCATTTCCGTTTGGTTGGTTGCTGTTACCATTTTCTCTAAAATTGTATCGTCTATATAGTCGTCAAAATATTTAAACATTTCGAAATCATTATAAGATCTTTGAACGTAATTAGGTGAATGTAAGTTGTGTTTAGTTGGGCTAAATACTCCTTTCCAAGTATTACTGGTTTCATTGTTAGCTTGTACAATCCTACCTCTTCCCCGTGCTCGCATGAAACGCCTTCCACTTCCTGAGCCTCTGCGTGAAGATTGTCTTACTCTGGATCCTCGAATCAATGAAGATGATGAAAGCGCTGGCGATGAAAGAGGTGTTGTCGATAATTCTAGATCTTCTTCGGAATCAGAGCTATTACACCTATCAGAATCAGAATTTGGTCGAACTTCAGGTGGCTCGTACAGGTCGTCATCATCAGAAGCACTAAAATCACCCTCACTTCGGTCTAGCTCGTCGAGAATTTGATCTTCATATAAAACTGAAAGAAAAAACAACCATAATTTAAAAACGAACGTTCTAAAATAAGTACATCCAAAATGACAAAATTACTGTATAGAAACCACATGTACTAAATTAAGGACATTGATCGAATTCCAGTCATGGAGTAGGGTTATTTGAGTAAATCGGTGAAATAACTGTGATTAGTTACTGTACAAACATTAGTTAGCATGTACAAACTCCGAAAAACTAGCAGGTCGCAAAAAAATATACGATTCAAATGGATTAACTTACCCCGTTGTCTCGGCGCACGCGTCCCTCGTTGTTGCGACGCCATGTTCGGTTTGACAGAAAGGACTGAGTGGGGAGAAACTTTTTTTCTTTAAACTAAAAATTACAACGTTTCGTTTCACGAAAAAAACTTGATGCTAAACTGGTAAACTTCGGTAAATTTTTTTTTTTTTTTGGTTGTCCTAAATTTAGAACTTCAGTACTCAGGAGGCTATAGTAGATGCAAATCACTGAGATTTCTTCAGACTTCTTGGAAGTAGTATAAAAACTCCAACAATCTTTCCAGCATACATACATAAGTTAGGTAACGTGCCGACGAGGCGAGGGCGAGATCGCTCATCCACCATTTAAATAAAACTTACATTGTATTAATATTATATCATGTTAAAAACATGAATATTAATTGAAATACTCAATAACACTTTCGCCATCTTTTTGTTGAGACTCGTACTCCGTAAATCTTAGAATGGATCCTTCCATTAAACAAACAATACGATAGTGTTCTTTCATAATGTTATTGTTATTAACTAATGTTTGTCAAACAATACTTTCATTGAAGTTGTCGAATTCCCCGCTGACCTTCAAGTGTAATACGTTCGGAAACCTCGCGTTACAATTTGCAAACAGGAAATATTATAAAAATTATTATAATCTAGAATAGCACAATATAAATTGCGTTCATATTTTCACCTACTATACTAGACTAACTAGTTTAATATATGGTATTTATTATTTTTATCATAAAATACGTGATTTAAACAAAACCGTAACTTCCCTATAAATATATAATTGGGTTTCTGAACGGTACGTCAGAGAATTACAAGCCAGCCATAGACAAACTACCCAGCGTGAAGTCGCTCAGAACTAGGAATGTCATAATACGAAATTTAACCAGCCCGTGAAATGAATTGCCTGAAACTTGCCTGGTTTTTTAAAAGTTCGTAATAGGCCCGCAGGCCTGCCCTTACTTACCACCCTGTCTCAAATATCAACCGTGTATACTGAACGTGCGTAAGTACCTTTTTTTTGGGTGGGAAATCATCAAATGACTTCTCCCGCTCTGGGTGGAGCAGGAGGGCGTGTCAGACTTTTACTGACAAAAACCCACCCGAGTTCCTTCAGTTGCCTGTGCTAGGGCCACGGTTTTGTATTTCGAATTTCCCGCGACCCTGAGGCGTCGGCCCTATCGGACCCCGCCATTTGGTGCTGACATCTCTTTGAGGCGCGCGTGGAACACGACGCGGTGTCGACCCAGTCTGGTCCTTACCGGACGGCGAGCTACCCATTGCCGTCCGCAAATTCGCGCCTACGGTGGCAGGGAATCTGCTTGCGATTCCCGACGCCCAGGGCGTCTCCTGCGGTGACTGGGAGCGTGAGGGCGCGATGCTCTCTCCCTCCCGCGCTCCGCCTCCTCCTTCGCGAGCATTACTGCTTCGCAGAAGGAGTTGACGGCTTTCCATTCCCTCTCGCTCCATACCAAGGCCTGGACCAAGGCCGGGCGCGAGAGATCGGCTCCGCGAGGACACTACGGTGCTCCGCCCAAGCTGGGCAGACCTCCACCGTATGCTCCACCATATCCTCCGTAACACAGGAACTTCCCGAAACAACCATGTCCGGTGAGGAGCAGTGTCAGGCGGAAGGTGATGATGCCGTGGCGCCTATCCAACCACTCCTCAAAGAGGGGACTTATCGCCGCTATTGTGGCGTGCCCAGCACTGGGTTGTGACAATCGCACCCTCCATGTCGCCATGAGATCCCGCCGGAGCTCTGTCCGCTGTACCGTGATTACTGCTGAAGTACCAAGAATAAAATTACCTCACAGACATAATCTTAGTTTATTATAATAAAAGGAGATTATCCGTCTGCAGCTGAGGTAATTTTATTGTACTTTGTTGTATTCAGCTCAGGTTGAGTCTAGAAGACGTTATTTAAAATGGCGTAAATTTCATAAATTTTAATTCTGTATACGCATACACAATACAAAATAAAATATACAAATAGGGTTAATGACAAACAATATGCCACTGTTATTTATTTATTTATCCATTTATATATAACTACACACAAAAGACGAGAAGAAAGGAAAAGAAAAAACGTACGAAGGTGGGCTTATTTCTAAAGAAATGTGTTCCAGCATACCTAGCCTGTTAGTTAATGAATCACTTTTATTGAGATCAAATTCTTATACATTAAGTAGCAAAACTTTTATACAATTTACTTACTTAAATTTTAAACATACTAACTTTAATAACAAAATTAACAACATTCGATTAGGCACAAATCAGTCTTAAAGTTTACTTTAATTTTCTAGGTTACAGTCTACGTAAAACAATTCCAGAAACTAAAGCGAGCAACTAAAAGGTAGATTACAAGTATGTCAAATATAGCATTATATTGCTGTTTTATTATTGTCCTTTTCTGGTGCCTATTACCGGTTCGCCAGGTATAAATAGGTATAAGTTAGGTTAGGATCAGAAAATGGTAGACAACCTGTTAATTCGGTCTTAATGGTCTGTTTCAATTGGCATCTAATTCATTTGGTAAACGAGTCGTAAGATATTCAAACTATAGGCATACCATAATTATAGCCATGAACATATTTAATTAGGCAACCCATTTGCAATATAAATGTAAAAATATTATATTTGATAAAAATATTTTTCATCCGGTATAGACAGATGGTTGAAGGTCTATATTGGTTCGGATCCTATACTACTAACGCATAAATACTTAATTAACGCAATTAAACAATGATCGTAGCAGGTGGCATCCTGTAGTTTCTGACTACCCCCATAGGAAGAAGGCGTGAGTTTGTGCTATATAAAAAAACATGAAAGCCATCGTGAGTCGTCATTGTTTGAGACTTGTCTACGAAATGTTTATTTCTTAAAATATGCTAGTGCAAACAATTTGTGCTTAGTAACAATCGTAGATAAAATCAATTTAATAACAGCAGACTTAAAATCTCTATAAATTTGTATTATGGAAAAAAAATGATTTTTTTAATTCACTTTACAGCGTCAAGTTTGTTTAGTTTAATGGGTTTGATGTTACAGCAACTGGCCATTCAAGAAGAAATCTAAAGTCGTTTTAAAACTAAATTTCTTCCTTGTATAGTTATTTATGGTGAGGGGTTCTGCAGACTTCTGGAAAGAGAAAAATAATGGACCTATTAATTTAAATACCCTTAAGGGTTAGGCAAAGGTGTACCTATAGTACACCCACATTTCCCCAAATATGTTAGTCCCATAATATAAGGGGTGAGCCTATTGCCATCAACCGAGTACAAATCCAGACACCAGGTCCACTGAGAAATTCCAGATAGGAAATCCCAAAAACTTTGCCCGACCCCGGGAATGGAATCCAAATTTAGATATGAATAAATGATTACCATTTCATTTGTTTGACTATCATTATATTTTTTCTCCTTTATTCGTTACAACCACTAAAAACATTTTGCATAATATCCAAGCATCGTTATGATGCGTCAAAATACAGTTGGAAATACTTAAAATTATTATTGCTGAGTCTTATTTAGACCCGCTTACACCGAAAACACGCTTAGCGATAAACGAATTGAAAACATTGTTCTGTTTCTGTCAATAGTTTGAAGATGTCATTGCTAATAGGTGTATCAAAATGAGGATAAATATTGACTAGTAACGAGATCTATGCTATGTTAACACTCTTTTCAATTAAGTTTAGTCTGTTGCGAACATTTCGCGTGTTTTGATAGGTTATAAAAAATGTGGTATTGAGAATTACAATAATTGTGCGTTTTCGAGCTCGACTTGTGACAAAACGTTTTTCGCAGAATTTTATTGTTTGCCCTTAGTGTAAAGACAGGAATGAGTATAACTCATTAAGATGTAACAACTGCATTTCTGAATGGTTATTTGAAAGAAAATACAACCATGGTATAAGTCATCAAAACAAAAGAAGAGACAGGCAGAGAGAGAGAGAGAGGTTTTGTAAACAAAAGTGCGAGAAATGTATTAAAAATTAAAAAAAGACCATCTATGGGTAAAAACAATCACATGGTATGAAATATTTAAAAAGTATTTATGTAAACTTAATTTTTAAAAACAGTCAACATGAGCCTTGTTTTTACGAAAATGAATGGTAAAATTAAAGTTGTATTGGCACTATATGTAGATTATATCTTGATATATTCAAACAGTGACACTGGATCTAATAAATAAATTAAAATGAATCAGGTTCTGAATTTAAGCTCAAATACCTACATAATATAACAAAACATCACGCCTTGTTTCCTCGAAGGACAAATTCTTAGGACCTGTAAAACAATATCTAGGCATAACAATAAGTTTAGATATAAATAAAAATGTTATTACTGTATATCAACAACAAGATATTGAATAGTTCGTTTCAAAATTTCAGATGTTCTATTGTAAAACACAGCCTAAATTAAATTTAGATGGGTCATCTGATAAATGTTTACCTGCTGTTCCTTATCAAAAACTGATTGGAAGTTTATTAAACTTAGCCGTATTATCGAGACCAGAAATTGCTTACTCTGTGAGCTATCTAAGCCAATTCAATAGTTGTTATAGTGACGTACATTGGAACTATGCATAACGTGGATCGAGACATATTTTCAATGTACTAATTGTTGCTTAAAATATAGTAATAATCATAGTGATCGACAAGGATTAGTGACTTGGGCTAGTGAAGCCTTAGATAGGAAACTGTTTAATTTTTGCTTTATGCTGTCACCCTGACAGTTTCCTCCAATTTTTGACAGAGTAGGAAACAGAAAACGGTCTCACTTTCTAGTACAGAGGGGGAATAAACCGCTCTGTACGAATCTTCAAGAGAAGCTGTATACTTAAGTAACTTAAGAGCAGGGCGACGCTCGAATTGTCCATACAAACGTAATACCTAAATCATTTGCAATTTAAGCATATTTCTATCATATTTATATTTAGACAGTATTTGTATTTAGACAGTATTTGTCTAGGTTCCAATTTTTTTTTTTTTTCTAAAATACTTACCAAAAATGAAGTTTAAGCGAATTGTATTTCGCACTTTTTACAGCGTAAATGACATGTTTTCTTATCGTTTTTTTTGTACTATAACCAACAATATCTGTAATGTTGTTGTATTAAAAACATAGCTCATTTTATCAAGTTACGAATAGCCGAAAAAAACAGAATTTTTCATTCATCATTTTTGGTATTACGGAATACATCAAAATTTATCATAAATTTTCAATAGCTAGTACTAAAAGCATTTTTTTTGTGTAATTCAATTACGATGCCAACATTAATTTATGTGTGGGATATACTTTGCAGTTTATGAAAATAAGTATTGCAAAAATAAGACAAGTAAATTGTTTCAGTAATATACACATAATGCAGTAATTTTGTTGAAAATGTTGATACGTAACATTACAATACGGACTTTTCTAACGTTATTTCTTACTAGCTTCCGCCCGCGGCTTCACCCATGTGGAGTGTTGATGACAAATAGCCTATGTTCTTCCCCAGGCTTCAAACACAGTGCATCGGATTAGCCGTGAAACGTTTACCTAAATCAAACGCCAAAGGCGATAAAGGTATTTATTTTGATGAGAAGTAACTGAATGAACTGACTAACTGGCGAAATGTGGGTGTACTATAGCTGCACCTCTGCCCAACCCTTCGTGGAAACAAGGGGTGATGTTATGTTATGTTATGTTTATGTTAACTAAATACTCTAAAATAATAGCTTCCACATAAAAGGTACGAGTAGATGTATGCTGTCGCGGACTTTTATTCAGAATAACACATAGACTATAGATATATTACTGTTTAGTTTCAACAAAATCCGTTCAGCAGTTATTGCGTGAATGAATAACAAACATCCACCCATCCTCACAAACTTTCATGTTTGAAGTAGTATAGGAGGTAGGATAGAAAGATTAGTGGGATAGTAGGATTTCAATGACGATACGTTTTTTTTTGTGGTTATTTTAGATTGATACAGTCTCAATATCGTTACAAACCGTTGTAGACGAAAACGAGACCGGGGGAGACACAATTATTTATTAATCAATTATTTAAGTTCCCATAACGGTTTCAGATAACTCAAAATAATTCGACAATAATGTTCTAACATTTACTAAGAACTGCACGATTCATTTAATAATAGCAGCTAACAAAAATTCAAAAATTTACGCACAACAGTTTTGTACGGATACGTACAGATACTTTTCTTGTCATTATTTTTGTTTTGAATTTCCCTACAATAAAAGTTTTATTCATGATATCTTTGTAAATCACAATAGGAAAAATTTAAAACAAATTACTAAGATTTATCCCAACCCGAATGACGAATTCGACATAACAATAAAAAGTCCATTTTTTACATTTTTGCTTAGTCTGAGTTTCATACTAGTAGGTACCTAAGTACATTTTGGATAAATTAGGATTTACCTTCCTATCTACCTACCTATGAAGCGTCGCGTCGTTATTTCCATTTCTTTAGACCATGTTCGCATGGACGAAAATATCTCACTCAGGGATTTTATCGCGCACTGCAATTTCAACTCTTTGTGTTGAACCGAGCATTGACAATCTAACAGAGTGCTACCCAGCGCGTCGACTAAACACTGTTGGATTTTCAACTCTCGGTGCCAAACAGTGCGTTGAAGATCCAGTGCGCGAAACAATCCCACCGTGATTTTTTACGGCGTAGGTAATAATCTCAAGGACACTGAGGGCCTCGACAAAGTAACATTCGTTACATTCGATTAGCGATGACGCTAGTAGAAAAGCCAAAAAATGTATGGGGTTGACATAAGCTATCGAAACGTCACGTGATCATAGGTCATATTATATTTCATTGATTATTTATTATCACTAAACATATAATCAAAGGTCATAGCGTAGTATCTTATTGAAGCGATAGCAGATAAAATAAATGGACAATCGTTTGTGATTACAACAGTATCAAAATAGTTATGCTTGTTGCTTGCTTTAAAATAAGTAAATATCATAAGTAACTGTAGAACGTTTTTTTGCAACTTTGTTTACGCATAACATGACTTTGAGGGTGAGGGTATAGGCCCTAAAAAATGTATGGGGTTGATATAAGCTATCGAAACGTCACGTGATCATCATATCATATTTAAGTTATTGTCACAAAACATAAACAGTCTTATTCATAAACGTGTCTTTTTAATCAATTGCTAAGCAAATGTTTAGCCAAATTCTTATTCATAAACGTTGTTTAGCGCTAAGAGTTCGCTAACCAATTGATTAGTAGCTGTCAAATTTAAACACCATCGGTAGCTTGTTAAGAGGATGCTAAGAGGCAATATGGCGGTTTTTATTTGAGTCAGCTGATCGATTCAATAGGATTATTGTTTGCCTCGAGATTATTTTGTTCCTAATATCGAGCTGTGCCTTAGTAAATATGGAATTCGACAATCTTTTACGACCTATCAGAGCGACGCAGAAAAAAAAAATCATTTTTAAACGACAGCAGGAAGTAGACCAAGGAAGACCTAAAAAGCTCGTTAAAATCCGTTACGAGAATGATTATCTACATTACATTTTCTTCGTTCGAAGTACACATGATGAAAGGATTTATAGGGAAAACTCAAACAGGAGTATGCTCAGTAGGTACCTACTCATGAGGTTTGAAAAGTATGAGTTTGTGAGGAAGCTCATAGGAGATAGTTATTATCCAATGTGTTATCCCATGTGCCCTTAATCTTATGATGCCAGTTCTCAGGCCATAAACTATAAGAATAGCCACGTAGCACACAAATAACAAGAGACATTTTGTAGGAACTATTTATTTTGATATTTAATAAAGTAACATTTGTGTTATAAATTCCCTATTTTTGATTTCCAATATTCTTCTTACAAAGACATGGACTGTGCCATTCTTTTCTCATGCCACTCTCATTTCTCATCAATTCCACGTTGCCTCAGCCCTAATGGTCTCCTCCCTCCCCGTCTTTGCGGTTGAATAGTATTGGTGCTAGGTGCTAATAGTGGCTTTCATAGTAGCATTCAAACTTGTACCTGTAAACAAGTATAATAATTGTTATTAAAACACACTGAAACCCTGTTGCAACAACGATAGGAATTAGGAAGTAATATATAATAGAGACAAGTACCTACATACAATTAAAAAAAAAACATAGCTATAATCGGCTACTGATGTTCCATCAGTTTTACATTCATTTGGTCAGTTTATATTAGTAAGTTTAAATAAATTCAGGGATAAATACCTTTTCCAGTTTACTCCAATTATTGGAGCTAATTATTTTCATTGCTACCATGTCAAATACAATGAAATAACGTAATAAATAATTATATAAATAAATTCAAATTCAAATTTTCGATGTAAGTTTTCACATACGTCTGTTAAAGTCACGACAGATACAAAAATCGTAGGTTTGACAACTTTATTCTTGAAATTCTGTTTTGTAGTCGACTATTTTGATTATAATCTGTGCTGAATACATAATTTCACCTCTATTCCGTTTCTCTACTAATCACCCGCTAACTAGCGTTTATAAATAAAGAAAAGTTAAACATTGATTTAGAGCTAACTAATTGGTTAGCTAAGCAGTGACTAACTAATGGTTAGCGAGATTTTTATAAATAAGGCTGATAATCAAAAGGTCATAGCGTAGTATCTTATCAGGAAGACATTATTATTATTATATTTTTGCTGGACGTAACCAAGTTTCATACAATACCCCTGATATGATGAATTTTGATGCCTCAATAACCAGTTTGTCTACATTGAGTAGATATTACCTATATTATAATGGCTGAATAGTATAAATGATATTCATATTCATTGAATTGGCTGTAGCACATACATAACCATTATATTTGTATCGAGCTCAGTACTAAAACGTTTCGTATTGTGTCGCATTTACTTTGCTTGCGAGGATTTTAATGTTATTTTAATTGTATAATAAAACTTCTTGTCGCTAGAATACGGTTGATTATCATCTTATGCACGGTACTACAGATAAAAAGCCAAATCATATAAATCAGAGTGTTTAGTGTGGATCTTTGACACTCCTACTACCATAATTGTATTATTCGTTTATTCGATAATGTATGGTCACATTTATCAAGTTTGATTATTTTTATATAGATACATCAATAATAACAATGTTATTTATGAATATAATATATTTATTTATGATACACATCAAAATAAGTGTTTATACAAAGTTCTTGTTATTTATTTTTATTATTCTTAGCACAGTGCTATTATTTATATGTTCGCTTATTTATTTTTATGTACCTAGAATATTTGTCTATTATTTTGCATAACACTTTATTATATGACCTGTATTCATTATTGCTTAGAGAGCAGTGGTGGCCCAGTGGTAGAGTTTTAGGTCGTAGGTTCGAACCCAGACAGTCGTTTTACTTTGTGTAATTTATTTCATCACCACTGCTCTCAAAACGGTAAAGGGAATCATCAGAATAAATTTTTCCTTGTACACCGGAGTATTCCCTTCCCTGTGGCGCAAAGCCTATGTTCGCCCGCTACCTAAGGTTTCTAATCCCTCTCTTCCTACTGACTTCCGTCCAATTTCTATCCTTCCCTTCCTATCCAAAGTGCTCGAGGCATGTGTCCACAAACAATTCTCCAACTTTGTTCATTTTAACTCAATTATTAGTCCTCTTCAATCTGGGTTTAGGCCTGGGCACAGCACTGTTTCCGCCCTTCTTAAAGTGACTGGCGATATAAGGGCAGGACTGGAAGACACCAAAGTTACTGCTCTGGTGTTGGTTGATTTCTCGAATGCCTTTAATACCGTCAGTCATGACATCCTGTTAGCCATTCTGTCTTATATTATGGTCTCTCCCGAAGCACTGAAATGGTTCTCCTCTTACCTTCAGGAACGTCAGCAGTCCGTTCATGTTGGGGATTCTTCTTCTTGCTGGTGTGATTTGGAGACTGGCGTTCCTCAAGGCGGTATACTTTCTCCTCTTCTGTTTTCTATTTTCATTAATCTTATAACTTCCGAACTTCAGTGTGCGTATCATCTGTATGCCGATGACTTGCAGTTGTACTGTCACGGGAAAGTTGATGAATTACCAGACACCATCGACAGATTAAATAGGGACTTGGTAGCCATAAAAACCTGGGCTGACAGATTTGGTGTAGCAGTAAACCCTACGAAGTGTCAGGCGATAATCATTGGCAGTTCTCGTGGCATTAGTAAGGTGGATGGTACAATATTGCCACCAGTACTCTTCAATGGTACGATAGTTCCTTTTAGCACTGACGTGAAGGACTTAGGCTTGCACATTGATAATACCCTGAACTGGCGTACTCAAGTTACTCGGGTAAGCCAGAAGGTTACCGGAACGTTGCGGGCTCTGTACCGATTGAAAAATCTATTACCATCGAGTACGAAGACAATGCTTGTGCAGTCCTTAATTTTCCCCATCCTCGATTATGGTGATGTGTGCTACTATGACCTGAATGCAGATCTCCTCGACAAACTTGACCGTCTCCTCAATAATTGCATTCGATTCGTTTTCAATCTGCGTAAATATGACCATGTCTCGGCACATCGGTCGCTTCTAAAGTGGTTGCCCATACGTCAGCGCAGAGAGCAAAGGGCGCTGACCACCTTGTTTTCATTTCTTGACTCTACCTCTTCCCCTGGTTATCTAGCCCCCCACTTTCAGTACATTTGCGCCAACCACAATAGAAATCTTCGTTCATCACACAATCGTCTTCTTCAATGTCCCACTCACCGCACAGACTTCATTCACTCTTCCTTCTTCGTTCAGTCTATCTCTCTGTGGAATGCACTCCCCCAAGAAATCAGGATGGCAACCAACCGATTAGCCTTTAAAGTTAAAGTTCGTGAGCACATTCGCAGGAAGCTGGCAGTATCATCATAACGGTATAGTTTTCTAATTGTTTATCTTATTTGTTTTTAGTATATTCATTTATTTATGTTTAGTTATTTGTGTTTATATTTATTTATGTAAATATATGTTTAGGTATATATATGTATTATATATATAGTTAAGGTATCTTTATATTTAAATATTTATTCCTAAATGTTTTTTATAAATTGCACCTACCAATGTTTGTCTCTGCATCACCCAAAGGTTGACTGGTAGAAAATGCCTAAGGCATTAAGTCCGCCTCTGTACATGCTTGTGCGAAAGTATTAAATAAATAAATAAATCAGAGAGACATAAGAAGCCCTAGATTTTTAAAGTGATGACCAAGAGAATAAATAATCTTATACCGGCTTAAAATGAATAAAGACAATAATAATAAATATCCCTATAATTTATATTTACACGTCGTCGGCCGGTTATCCTCAAAGACCGCGGGCGATGACGATGTATAGGTATCATAAGTAATTTGTTCAAGAACACCGACAGCTTATAGGTACATTTAGGAAGGGTATGTATGACATATCTGCTAGATTTTCTCTACAATATCTCGAAATATTCTTATATGTTGAGATACCGGCATTGTAAAGAACTTTCCAAAAAATGCATTACTAGTCTGTAGATTTAAAAACGATTCCCCAAAGTAGTCAACAAAAATAAAGCAAATCATGAACATAACCAATTACTAATAGATATAAATATCATCCGAGTCGTTATGAATGAATGGTAGGAAGTAACTGTAAAGTTCAGTACAGCTAATAATAGCTTTCTATCTACTCATATAGACACACACACACGGCTGCGCGCGCACACGTCCCTCGTTCGCCTTCTTTTGTCAAACAGAGATAGCATTATTAGCCGAATGAATTTTGTACTCGACTCGAAGTGTTATTACGCGCTTGTTACGTCGGCCCCTTAATGCTTGAAGGTACAAATACACTTTATATTATTGATTTGCATTGTGATATCCAAAGTGCATTGAAGTTATTTTTACGTAATCAGTCTCATAAAAGGTCAAAACATACAAATGGACATTGTCATTATATTTAGATGTTGTAAAGTACAGATTTGTTCAAATTAAATTTATCGTATCATTTCACGTATTTTGAATGCCGTGATAAGAGTCAGAATGTTTTGTTTGCGCTAAACGTGTTTAGTGGGGTACAAGCGGGCCTGAAAATAATTTCCGTATTGTCATAACTTGGAGTAGGAGCTTCAAGAGCTTTTAAAATGATCCTTACTTCTTGGAACACCTTTTAGAGTAGATTTTGATATGCTGTCACTATCTTCAGACTCTGAACACACTTGGAAACTCGTTTCTGAAAGAAGAAAATATTATTGTGAAAATAAAATCATGACTTGGCCTTATCATAATCTTTTTAGATCGTGGAAAAGTGTCAGATTTGATAAAAAAAAATTGTTTGAGCAAACCATTCCTTGCAACCTATAAAATTGTACCAAGATAGAATCACCATTATTCATCGGAAGTCCTGTTCCACCCACTGCTGAATATAGGCCTCCAGCGCTGCGCCGTGATGACAGATAATTTTTGAATTTATCATTCTGCTGACCCTATCCCAATTTTTTGGGTCATTGCTCATTATTTATTATAGGATGTCGTAACTACCCAGTAGAAAATAAATGATCATACGACAGTAATCCAACGATAAGTAAAATCCTAACAGCACCTTTATATCGTAGTAGTAAGGGTGGTTTTCGTAGGTCAAGGTTTAGGTAGGTACATACTAAGTACTATGACTGTAGTTCTAATGTGTTACCTGTGTGATAGCTATGTTTTACGAGTCGGCTAGGCATGTCCTGGTTCTCCATATGACCGAAAGTTCTGAAGCCCACTGCGAATTGCGCGTAAGGACTTATCTCGTACAGCTCTGTAAGTAAATGATGAGTTTTATTACACATATACCTAAACTCATGTTTGTTTTCAGCCCGTGCAAGGCAGAAACCATCAAAAAGATCTAACCAAACCTAAATAAAAAAAAAAAATAGTTTACCTCCCTACTATTTAAATCGTCATAGGTACCAGTAGAGTTCTTTAATATTCAAGCATGTTCATGAATCAAAAATATATAAGCAATGGTAAGTTAAATAAAACTTTAACAGCTTTGCCTAACAATAAATTGTAAACAAACTGTGACATCATAAATATGTGACTATTTTAAATCAATAATATTGCTACAGAAAAAGACGAGGACGCTGTGGCGCCTCTCCAACCACTCCTCAAAGAGGGGACTTATCCCCGCTATTGTGGTGTTCCCAGCATTGGTTTATAACACTCGCACCCTAACACGTGCGCGTGGATTTCGTCTCCAGATCCCATGGCGGCAATCCGGCAATGAGGCTATGAAGCCTACCGGAGACCGTGTGGTATCCCCGGACCCTCCGAATTGCCATGACCCTTTGGGACGCGTTCAACCGGCGGGCTGGTCGGTGCCTCGTCTTCGGTCACCATTAGATTTCCCTATGCGTTGACCCTAAGATTTCCTAAAACTTAATTTATCAAATAATGCAAGCTCTCTCAGAAATTATAATTAGAATATTTGTGAGCTGTTGACGGCAAGACGTCCATTTTTATAAATATTTACATCTGTAATTTTGTTTACCAGTGTTCTACTAATAAAAATATATGAATTTGAATTTTAACGTTGTCAGATTGGTACAGTCCTATTACGAACGGCAACATTGCATTAATACTCGTACTTCTGCACATTCAAAGATAAATTTAGTGGTAAAGAGCATTTTGTTGAATATTGAAAGCTGTATAGATATTTATGTTCCTAAGAGTAGTCAATAATTTTTGACTGCACTACCGTAACATCGAACAGTTTATATGATAACATTTCATTCAATTCATTTCATTCATTTTAACGCCTTCAATGTTTGAACAGAACTTTATGATCATTTTAACGCCTTCAATATTTTGAAACATTGTCACTGCCAATATATTTGAGAACTCGACTGTACAGTTAGAAGGGGCCTGACGTCTGATGATGACGCCGGATGAAAGATGACGGCTGATACAGATTTATGGAAGAAAGAAACAATGTTTTCTGACGAAACGTCAACGTAGGACTAACTTTTTTAATTTGAAGTTAATTGAAAAACTAGTCCTCAAACAGTGTTAATAAAATTCGTATGGAACCACCGTGACATCACCATCTTCTACCAAATTATAAAAGAATGACTTAAATTGGCACAGTAAACAATGTACATTCGGTGAACATACACGGCAACAAACTCGTCGAATGCACACACTTTTCCTTTTTGCAATCAGTTAATAAGATTATGCAAATGTTAATGTGATCCTTGAGGGAGCACGATTTCCCACATGCAGGAAGCTAAATAAATCTTACCATGTTTACTGTTATTCCTAATATTATTATGCATAGGAGCGCTGTATATCCTGCTCTGCGCGTTCCTGGTTTCTTTAACGTTAGCTAAGTTGATGTGCGATGTGTTTTCCGTCAGGTTGCCGCTCTCCGATTTGTTGTCCGTCGTTATTGAGTCGCGGTATTCTGTTAAGTGGCGGTTCCTGGGAACATAGATCACGTGTAGGAGGAACTGGTTATTGTGAACAATGCTCGATTTAGACATCTAAATTAATATCATAGAGAGCTAAAATTATTTGTTAGTATGAGGTAATTTCTGGGAGTACTGATCCAATTGCAAAAATTCCTTCACTGATCGAAAGCTACAATATTGCCGAGTGTCACAGGAAATGTTCCTTGAACAAAGACAAAGCCTCGGGCAGGCTCTAATCAAAAATTTGTTAGGATGAGGTAATTTCTGGGAGTACTGATCCAATTGCAAAAATTCCTTCACTGATCGAAAGCTACAATATTGCCGAGTGCCACAGGAAATGTTCCTTGAACAAAGACAAAGCCTCCGGAAGGCTCTAATCAAAAGTAAGGTTATGTTATCTTCTATTTAATAGCTGCTTTAGTTTTAGGGCTAACACCAAAATGTAGTATGTATAACTAAAGTATAGGAAACACTTTTTGACAGAAGCAACAGAATAATAAAAACAGTTCTTTGATACGCTAAAATGAAGTATGAAACTGAAGTTAGATATATTGAACAAAGAATAGTCTTTATTATGTCAACCATACAAATTACAGTTAAAAATGTAATTTTTTTACAAGGGGTGACACAATATGCGGTCTTGGCGCTAAAAGTGATCTTTTAAAGACAACATTTGGATGGATTAAGGGAGAAGCAGACAATACTGCAGGTTGTCTGTGATGTACGTCATATATACAATAAATAAATACACACGTATAACATATTACTTAGACATACCTATAAAAATCATGAAACAAGTGCAAATACAAAAAAAAAATGTTTTAAGGAGAGTGTTTTTTTAATCATAATTTACAAAATGGACAAAGTTTAGGAGCTCGCCTTATTGACACGGGCTAGGCAATTGAGTTTTTTATTTTAAAGTTCGAAGATGTCAAGCAGGTGAGCTTGATAGTATGCCATGCCACGTAACAAGGATTTTGTATTAAAACTTTGATTTACTTGTCTTATTAAATCTACGTCAAAATGGTCAAGACATACCTCTTTCTCTTAACAAGTATGTAGATACAGCTAAGCAGGCAGATCGTGAGTAGTATCGAGCTACAGATTATTATCAGCACGTTCAGGTCAAAGAGCGCAGAGGGCGGTCCTACTTCACCTGCAAAAGTTAGATCAATTTGTTAAATGATACCTGAATGTAGAATGGCCTTCTAAATTATGTAAACAGAGTAGGTAAGAGTCTTAGGACCAAAACGGAAACGATTAGGCAGAGCTGTATTTATAGTACACCCACATTTCACCGGTTATGTTATAGTCTCACGTAATAGGGAGCGAGCCTATTGCCATCAAATCTGAGAAATTGCAGATAAAAAAGCCTAATACTACTTTGCCGGATCCAGGAATGGAAACCAGGACCTCATGCTTAGTTAACCAGTCTGTATATCTATGTAAAATCGAGTAGGAAATTTACTAAAAGAAAGAAAGATCAATATTGAAAAGAAAAATTATAAAAAGACAAAATTGAGAAGTTATCGAGTTATTAAATTGTCTAAATATTTCTTATTGAATGAATAGCCAAAAAAACCTTCATGTTTTGATTTGGAAAACTGATGAACGTCATGTTTGTTTGAAAATAGCAACCACTTGATTCACTCGTACAGCATGGTACTAACTCAAAACGACACTTACTGCCATCCTCATTCTTAGTAGCATAGCTGTAGGTCGTAGTGACACTACCAGCCTCATTAGTAGCTGTCACTCGCAGCTGGTACCACGTGCCGGGGGAGAGGTCTGGTATCGCGTACGTCGGGGTTTCCGTCTGGTAGAGGGATGGGAGGCTCCAGAGTGATGGGTCTGAGTACGGCTGTGGGAGCCAAAGGACCAACAGTTATTATTATGTTTTGATAATTATCTTTTCTCTTTTAGAATTATATAGTGATTTTAATTGACTTTTACTTTGGTGCTAAGTGGAGCACCCGATAATTACAATAACTAGAAAGTAGAAAGTATTTTTTTTTGTACCTACGCTATTCAAACGCAAACTACATGTTTCTGTAATATTTATTTTTATTCATTTTGTTAATATTACTCTATGGAAATATGAAGTACCGCTCTATAGTGCACTAACTTTTAGGTTGCACAACCTTATATTAATTACTGTTTCTGAGACATTGTATGTGTTGTTACAGAAAGACTTTTAGGAACATGTTAATAGTTTCAAAGTGTAGTTTGAGAATTTGGTCATTTTTAATCTAAACGATACACGCACAAACACCACATATTCACCACATTATTATGAGCTCTGATCCACGCCCTGGCACCAAGCTGCTTATACTGCACGTTCAGCACTGTAAGCGCACACCCGGCGTGGTCCCAGCCGGCTAGTTGTACGTACATGTGTGACGCGTTGCTCCACAGCCACTCGTTTGTGGTCGGTGGGATTGGTACTGAAAGGGTTGATAGATAGGAGATAATTTATATCAGTTGGGTGCAGAATTTTTTGTTCAATACTTTTGTGAAGTGACACCTAGTGAGACAGGCACACCCAAGAATGCCAGAAGCTCTTCAATAAGGGTATAGTTTTTTTTAACAAACAATCTTAAACTGTGTTCTCTAAACTGAAGATCCATATAAGACAGCGAACTAAGAATCAAGCGGCTTTTTATAGCTGGCATATTTATGAATTTTTGATGTTGTGGCAGTTATCTGTTCAATAAACAGCTAAACGTAGTTGACACCAGCCTTATTTTTGGACTTACATATCCTTTCAATAGGAGCTCCTTACCTCCACCCAAAGTACTGACATCCAAATAAGCAGGCTGTGAGGTCCCAACTTTGTTAGTGGCAATGATCCTCAAAGA
The DNA here is from genome assembly GCA_963555695.1 of Dasypolia templi. NCBI lineage: Eukaryota > Metazoa > Arthropoda > Insecta > Lepidoptera > Noctuidae > Dasypolia > Dasypolia templi. Next base: position 18,183,328 of record OY743158.1, on the reverse strand, counting down.
GTATTTGGTGCCACACTTCAGACCGGTCAAGGCATGTTTCTGGACACCCGATAAGTTGGGTAACTTGTTGGCTGGCCATGCTTCTCTCCAAGGACTGTTGGCTTCTTTCCAGGTTAGGCTGTAACCTGTAGAAAAGATTGATTAGTACAAAGTCGTAATATAGAATTCGAACCTTTAGGGCACCCTAAAACCTAAACCTGTAGGGAACCCAAAAAGAAGGAAGCTAACAGATTATTACTATTCTGTCTGCTGGCTGTATCTTCACAAATGAAGAAGGAAACCAGTCCAAATAATCCTATTCTGTTGTTGTACATTTGGTCCTTTGATACAAATTCAGACTTATTTTAGATGAGCAGTCTTTTCGTGGTCCTTAATTTTTAGAGGGGTGCCCCGGGAAGCTACTATTTTGTATTGAGCACAACAGAAACGCATACTGAAGACTATTGTGTAGACTGTATATCCTTGAATATAGCCCCTAGTCTTTTAGTTTTGCCAAAAACAAAAATCAACTTACTAATTTTCTGACTTCTAGCACTTCTGTTGCCAACGGTATAATAAGGCTGTTCCCACTCCACCAGTATCGAGTTTTTGTACGGCGTCGCTCGTAGTATCGGCGCCTCAGGCAGTGGTAGGACGATGACTGTGTATTCTACCTGGTCAGAGCCGTACAAGTTCTTCGCTAAACAAGTGTAGTTACCGCTAAGGGATTGGTCTATGTCTGTAAATAGCAAGGTTTACAATTAACAACCTTGAAATGACTGAATGCTTGTACAGAAAATGCTAGTACTGGCATGAAGAGGAAATAGTTGTACAGAACATTTACTATTTTCTGCATCTGTTTCATAAAGTCACTTATAGCTGGAAAAATATGCTTCATTATATGAAAACGCACTTAATAATATGTGAAATTGTGAATCCTCAAATTTCAATAATACTAGCTTATTTCCCGTGGCTTTGTCCGCGTGGAGATCTAAAATTATTGCAGGGGAACTTACTACCGGGATAAAAAGTTCATCAAAGATCCTTTGTGTTTATTCTACATAGGTCATAAACTAAGTGTGTGCCAAATTTCATACAAATCCGTAGAGTAATTATTGCGTGATAGAGTAACAAACATCCATCCATCCATCTATCCTCCCGAACTTTCGCGTTGTTATATTATTATAAGATATTATATAATATAGTAAAATATATTATATTTGTCGCCGCGGAAGCGTCTGTAATTATTATAACATATTCTAATGCGTTATAATTTACTGAAGTAATTGTTGTTATTTCACCATAAAGTAAAGTTTACAACCAATGAGGGTTTTCTGAAATGATCTCCGATAGATGGCAGGACTGTAGCGTCAGGTCCAATGGACTGTCAAAATACATACGCGAATTGTAATTTTCTATATATATTTTTGGTGATTTATTCTTAAAATCATTCCTTTCGGAATATCGTTGTTTAAAATGCCACAGTGTTGTGCAGTGCCTATGTGTGCAAATAAAACAGGAGGACATAAGTTCCCTACGAGAGATAAAACCCGATTAAAACAGTGGCTTGTAGCCATTCGCAGAGATAAATTTACTCCAACGAAAAATAATCCATAATAAAATCAATAACACTTCCAAATACAATAGAATTTCAATAATTTATGTTCAGTACCTACGACTCTGTGCTATTTGACAGCTGTTTGGACCTGACGCCTACGAAGCGCCTAGTGGCAGAAAAAGTAAGAAGCCAGAAGTTTATATCGCACAGGAGATGGATCGCCTCAAGATATTTTAAACCTTACGCAGGAAGAGGAAATAATAATGGAGCAAGCAGGCCCTAGTGTTGAGGGGTTACCTGCTCGCTTTGATTCTGATACAGTAAATATCAAGTATTCAATTAACTATTGTTATACATACTATACATAATTAATTTTCATCACAAATGTTTTAAATTTCTTTCATTGTTGTAGATACCTGAATGTAAACCACCATTACCAGTGGTGGCCGAGGCTAGCACCTCTGAGTGTCCCATACTAACAGAAGAAATTCATATTATGGATGAATGCAATATTGAGGTGGGTTTTCTTTTTTTTGTTACTAAAATTACTAATATCTTGTATTTGACTCTGTTGTTAAGCGTTAACATAGCTTGGCTAGTTTTGTGTGCATTGTTTTTATCTTAATATTTGTATTGCTTTAGATGGAGGTGAAATCAAAGCAGCTTTTAGTGACAGATGTTGTTGCTACACCTGAGCGTAAGGTGTATGCAGGCAGTACACAAAATCGTTTCTTATTTAAAAAAAACAGGCCAAACATACATCGCAATCCAGAGTCCTTCATGAACACTATGGAAAGTTATAGTGAGTTGTCAAAAAAGAAGTAAGAATTAGTTGATGCACAATTATGAAGTGTAGAGGAAAAGTGTAAACAAGAAAAGATAGAGTATGAACTGAGATGTGCTCATTTACTAGAAAAAATCAAAAACTACTCAAGGGAACATGAACTAAGATGTGAACTAATGATGTTGGACATAATATTAGAAGAAAAAAAACACGAAATAAATAAATTTAATGAACTTTATAAAATCGATTTATTTATTAAAATTACATGACCCTACAAGCAGATAGGTAATGAAAGAAGCAATATATAGGTATTCTTTTAATTTAAGGTATTGTAGTACCTGTTTATTAACATTTGCCTTCTTAAATGGTTATTATTAATATCTACAACACTTTCGTTATTAGTACTGATGGAATTACTTGAAAGATCTATCAAATCTTCAATATGGGCTTCTAAATTTGGAATTTGATCTCCATTGTTTATGCATATATTATGTAAAATTGCACAAGCAACAATTATATCTTGGACCAGCTCTATATTTACTCTCATGCCTGTAAACAGTACCGGAAAGCTTCTTTTCCATATTCCAAAGCACCTTTCATTACAATTTCTTGTACGAATATGAGACTCGTTGTAGAGTCTTTCTGCTGAAGTCACAGGGTTTTGTAGCGGTGTTAATAAATAGTTATTCAGTAGATATCCAGCATCACCAAGAATGACATTTTGTACCATTTGGCCTGACTCAAAATCAGCACACAAACTACTGTTCCGAAATATTATTGTACTGTCAATGCTGGCACCAGGCCATCTAGCCACAACATCCAAAAACTTTAAGTTGGCCCCACACATTGCTAAGATATTTAAAGAAAAATAGCCCTTTCTATTTCTAAAATGTTCTGCATTATGCCCGCCCACCTGGAGACTGTATGCGGACATGCGTACAGTCAAGGGCACCATATCCAATTTGGTTAGATAGTTGTTCTACAGTTGAAAGGTGAAGTTTTATGTAGTTACTTCTTACGGCTGAAATCGCTTTTGTTACTCGTTTGATAGCTTTGCCTGCCGTAGTTTGATGCACTCCACTGAAGTCGCCTACAGTCATTTGCATGCATCCAGTGGCATAGAATCGCAAGGTAAGCAGGAGTTGGTCCATTGAAGACAGCGCTTTGTTTCTGAAACTAGTATGTAAGTAGTAATGTTTATTGCAGAAAAACTTAAAAAAATACTTATGAACATAAAATTATACATATTTGTAGAACGTATCTCTAGAAAAAACTGTAGGGTTTATTTACTGTAATTTTTACCTATTTATAATTTAAATAAAATTTACCTTGCGGTAGGATGACATATTTTGCTTCCGATTTCGCTTAAAATAGCTCTTGCTGAAGCTTTGGAGACACGAAAACGACGTATGAGTTCTATATCATCCCATTGATTCCAATGATTATATCTTGATCTAAGGACATACGGTCTACTATAATAACTATTTATATCGTTAAACTCCTGTATTAATTCAATATGTGAATCCGAATCACTGTTATATTTTTCCATGTTAATAACCACAAAACGAAGCTTCAATGAGTAGATACGTAGAAATGTTTGAATCAGGGGCATTGAAGCTATTTTGAAAGATCGTCGCTTCAAATTATGCGCCATCTGGTCGGTTCACGGTCAGTTTAATCCATACAACAGAGTTTAACCGTCCCTTCGAGCTAGTTTAAACTAATCGATGGTTTAAACTGCAATAATCGATCAACTACCATTGATCTTATGAAATAATCGATTACCAGAGATTAAACCCTCTGCGGTGGTTTAAGCTACGATTGATCTTACAGCCCTAAGGAAGAATAATTATAAAACTAATTACGATGTAGTTGTTAAAACTATAGTTCAAATTAAAAGGGAACATTTATTTTATGTCTTTGGGTTTTTATTCATAGTTACTGTTTGGTCTTTTGACACTGTAAATTTGTTTATGATACAGCGCTACCGAATGTGCCGAAAATGGCGCGGATCGCAAGTTTTTATAATCAATCACGACCTAACTAAGACCGAACTAAATAAGTTTCAATACTAGAATCCCAACCATAAAGTTTTTAGATTATTTTACACAACAATTTACTAATGAATACCTGTTGTTTGAATTCCTTGAATTACAGGAAGTGTTGTAAAATATGTAGTAACAATTAAGTTGTAGAAAGTAATGAAGCTTGTATTTTAACTTTATTTCTTATAACACCTTTGTATTTGTGAGTACTGTTTAATTATAAAAGAATTAACTGATCAGCATTTGAGCATTGTTTCCAAATTTTATTGAACTAACTAAGTAATAAGATTCTGTATTGGAATACGCGGTACGTCCGCCCATGTTTTGAGAAATTTGAGAAGAAGAGTCACGTTTTATGATGGCGGATCGAATCGCGATAAAAGTTAAAGTTGTGCTTGTGTTATAAGGACTGAAACTAACTGTCGAACAAGAAACCTCTGTAATATAATATTTTTATTTAAAAGAGTGTCCATAGAGTTTCTTGCCCGTTCTTCTCCATAAGGAACGTACCTCTTGGAATGGGCAAATAGCTTCACTTACTAACTCAAACTTAACAAGTTCTTGTTCAATGATTATTCAAAAGTGCCTGCAAATGCTTTAATCGAAATTAATGCTTTGAGTTTGAGTTAGGTGTTGTGTTCGATTGAAAACCAACTACCTACCTATTTACCATCAACGAAAGATTACGCCGGAGGCTGGTTGGAGACTACTTCCCTACACAATGGGCTCCCCAATTCTGTCATATTATATTATATTATATTATATTATATTATATTATATTATATTATATTATATTATATTATATTATATTATATTATATTATATTATATTATATTATATTATATTATATTATTTTATATTATATTATATTATATTATATTATATTATATTATATTATATTATATTATATACAGTAGGATAGTAGGAAGTACGATTTGTTAGTAAGATAGATAAACGTGGCATGGTTGCGATAGGATTACCTAGTAATTATTGTTGTGGTTTCAATTTCATAAATTTAAAATAAAAAGTACTGGTATTTTCGTTTCCTTCTTGTTACTGTTATTTTCTTCTAGGCAAGATGTAATTTTCACGTTTTCTATTGTTTAATAATAGGTATCTGTACTTACTGTTAATCAAAAGACTATCGTCATGGTTCCTCGTGAACCTAGGATGATAGGTGATGATGTTATGTTTGTGATACCACACGGTGCGAGGTGGTGGCACTCCCACACACTGACACACTAGGAGGAGGGAACTGCCCACTCCTACTGATACTATGCCTCCTAGAGAGGCTACGCCGGCCACAACTGGAAGGAGAAAGGTTATAGTAGATAGTGACATAATGTTAAACAGTTGTTGCATTGGAAGTAAAAACGCTGCATAATCAGCCTATTATGTTTCCAGTACTGGGACTCAAGCTTCCTCTCTGTAAGAGAGAGTGCGACATAATCCACCACACGGGCCCAGTGCAGGTTGGTGAATGTCCTAGAAACAAAAATTCGACAAGTTTTGTTTCTAGGACATGCCGGTTTCCTCATGATGTTTTTCCTTTACCGTTTTGAGAGCAGCGGTTCAGAAATTAAAAACAAAAAGTTAATTGCCTGCCTGGGTTTGAACTCGCAAACTAAAACTCGTAAGTTGGTGCAGATGCAACTGCGCCACCAATGCTTTCCTATGATTAAACATATACATCATGAATGGGCCTTTTTTACTGTTAGTTTTTTCAATTTTATTGGTCGGTATATTCTGTTTACTCACCTTGAAAACCTAGGTGAAGTGAGCTTGAAGTATGCTGTCAATCCCCAGCAATAGGTGGGATGACAGCGCACTTCTTGGTTTTCACGGTGTGATGTTTACAGAATAGATCTACAGAAGTATTTAATAAGTTAGGTTATTAAATACTTCTGTAAATATTCGTTTCTCCTTCTTATGCAATCTAAGACCACTATCGGTTTTTACTAGGCACGTCCTTTCAAAGTACATAATTAAAACTAAAGATTCTAGTTACCTCTTTGTGTCGGTGTGTGCGAAACCCTCCTGGTAGCGGCCCCCTCTCCAGCCGTCGTGCTGGCTGTGAGCCAGGCCTCATACGTTCTGCCGGAGACCAGCTCCTTGACCTCAGCTACTGAGTGACCGAGCGAGTCAACGCGGAATGTCTGTGGTGGACCATTGCTGCGGTAAAGTCGAAGAAGAATATTGAACTAAATGCTTCATGCGTTTTTGCTGGAGCTGCTTCAATCAATATTGCTATAGACTGGATTAGCTAATCTAAGAAATACTATTTTGTATTTTGATGGTCCCTAAGCCCATAAAAGCAAACACGTAAGATAATTGCTGGGCTTACAGCACACGTTTACGGTCGGCCGCAGGGCCGCAGGGCACGGCGGTGACCGTTGTACGTAACTTTGCTTTGCGGTGACAATACAGTACGCAATTTAGTTGGAAAACTTTGACGTTTTTTTCGTTAATTAATGGAACAGATTTGTTAAAATAGCAAAGGCATTTAAAATAACGGTGTATGTTACATATTTTGTATATGGTATATGCTTATTAATTAGTTATACTGGGGCGCAACTTACGAAATAGAAGGTTCAACATACCTTTAACAGAGGGAACTTACTGATGAATCGGAAGTATGAAGGCGGACTTTCGCAATGTGATTTGAGCCGTCATTTAATTAATCAGAAGGATGATTGTTATATTTTATAAAGCAACGCAAACTGACCTGGAAGTAGGTTTCACATAGACGGTATAGTACAGTAGTTCTCCGTTAGGATGGAGAGGTTTCTTCCAACTGACAAGGAGTGATGATGACGATAATACTAGTACTTTGATTTCTGCTGGTAGACCGGGCACTGGGGAAGAAAATAATGGAAAAAAGGATACATGGTAAATATGACATGCTAAAAATATCTTAAGAAACCGGATTTACTAAGTATTTATATTATTCGGTACAGTACACAAACCTAATAAACGCCAAAGGCTGTGATTAGAAATAAACACAAAAACTTATAAATTTTGCCACGTGAGATTAAGTTTTTCAATGAATTCAAAGTTAATGTAGAAGGAGTAGTTTAATACGATCCCTATTAAACTACTTCTCTCAGACACTCATAACGATTTGTCAAATAAGCAAATGTCACCATATATTGTAGGTGCCGATTCTCTTGTACACCGAACTAAACTAACACTAAAATTCCTTACTTTTGACTATGAGAATCTTGAAGCTATTCTTCATCAAAAAAGCTCTAAATTTAAAAATTATTTGGCACAACTAAAATAGAATTTGACAATCGCGAGGCCATGTAGTATTTTGTTTTCCTTTTGAGTTCGCAAAGTGCCCTAAGTCGTGAATTTTTTTTAGAGCCGGAGGCGCGCATGGGGTTCAGCCCCGACGTGTTTTAAATTGAAGTTTTTACTTTTTACATGGAAAATATATAAAAAAAATTACCTACATGTTCAACTGTAGGGGTTTAATAGTTTCCTAAAGTGGGTCGAAATTTTCATTATTTTTGTGATGACACCGTTTTCGAGATATAAGCAAGAGAAAAAAAGATACAGTACTGTTTTTGCAAGTCTGAAGTCGAGGTGTTGGTGTCTAATTTTATTCCACACCTTTTTAATCGCATTTAAAAATAGTCAGATTCATGTTGAGATTTAGTTAGACAATCAAAATTTTTGATGAAAAACGTCAAAATCAGAATAGCAAAATTAACATTTTCACTAAACTATTATCTCAGTGCCATCTTAGTGCTGTCAAACCAAAATTTAGTTAATTTGTGTCTCTTTAGTCAATTCCAGAATGGGAAATTGTCGTTTGACAGGATTATACCAAATTTTAGTGATTTTTAGTCTAGTTTAGATGCATCTGTAACAAGAGAATCGGCACCATTGTCGACCTTCTAATCCACATATTTTGACTCTATGATAACTGTGCCTACCAAGTTGTAAGTATTTATGTATTTATTTTACTACTTAGATTTTTGAAACAAAAATGTTGACGCACCATCTTGCAAAGTAGCGCACACAACAGGATAGGAATAAGGTCCAACTCCAAAGTTTGAGAATCCAGCGACCTTCACTGTGTAGTTGGTGTACTTCAGTAGACCTTGCAAGTAAAGCTCCGAATGTAATGATGTCTGGTTCTGCCAAGCCGCTTCTGAAGGATAGAATAGAATATTATTAAGCTGAACCACGGTGAAAGATAACGTTGTTGAGATGAATATTTTACCGCTCAGTATTGATTATATTGACTGCACAAATAAGTTTGTATTTTATAGTACTTCTCGTAAAACTGTAAAAACAAAAGTATTCCTGTGGTTGTAACAAAAAATATCCCATATTTCAAAGCTACTGGTTAATTGGAAACATCATAATCGTTTAACTTCAATAGACCAATGAGACATTTTTTTTTTCTAGTGTTGAAAGATATCTTACCGTCAGTAGCAAACAGCACTGTGTATCCTACAAGCGAGCTGCCCTGTCCAGGTAGACCGATGGGCTGCCAACCGATACGAAGAGATGTTGACGATACTGCTGTACATTCTACTGATGATGGGGCTTGCTCTGGAGCTGAACATTATGAATAAAATAAACGCAAAATTAATTTTAGGTGTCCAGTTCTAAAGATCTATTGAGCGGGCGGGGAAAAGCGACTTACTAAACTTCGCATCTCCCCGCCCTCTCATTAACGCCAATGTGCATTCATGTGAAACATGATTTTAATGTATTTTCAGATATATGCTTACCTCCTTCTCTTGTATCCTCAAACACTGGTAGTGAGAATGGACCCGAACCCGCATTAGTGAAGGCTGATATCGAAATTGCATATCTAGAAATATTAGCTCAATTAAGATACAAATACAATCTTACATTATACGGCTAGATTAAGAGTATCCTCAATAAAATACCTGGTGTTCTTCATCAAGCCACTCAGCAAAGTTTCTTGCTTGCTCGACAGTTGCGACACTTTGATCGTTCGCGTGTCGGCTTCATCTGAAACTGAATGGCGGATTCAAAAAACCTTGAATGAATCTGAACGGTAAGTTTTAAGTCAAGGAGTACTGTATAATCTATGGACTAAAGTTTAAATGGAAACGCTTGAGTTTTGCCTTTTTTTTTACATCTTTAAATTCCTTCAATAAACAGATCTCTTCCCACACTTACGCCACGGCCTTCACTTGGTATCCCACGATAACTCCGTTGTGCGTCTCTGTCTGGTCTACTTCCACATTCAATAGAGCTAATGATGGTGCTAAGATATTTTAAATGCATTCTACGATCTCACCTGTACCAATACTCTGCGCCACGGCCTTCAGGTGGTAGCCCACGATGACTCCGTTGTGTGTCTCCTTCAGCGGTGCCGACCACGACACGTGCAGCTCTCCCGGTCTGTCTGTCTGCTCTACTTGCACTTTCACTGGAGCTGATGATGGAGCTGAAATGATTTAAAAAAACATGAAAAACTATTCTGAAAGGTCCTGCAGGTTTTGATTGCCATTTTAGGGTGATGGGTTCTTAAACCAAAAGAGTATCAATGTTCGTTTTTATGGTAACTTTGGGATTTTTATTAGGTTTGGTAACCAAACCAAAACAATCGCAAACACTTTATGCGAAGAGGGTTTTGCCTTAAGTGAGGCAAAATCTTTGTGATACTTATGCAGTTTCTATTTTATATTTTAAAAATGCTACGAGTTTATTATGTGTTTATATTTATATGAAAATTCATGTCATTGGCTTTATTTAAAATTAAAATAATAATAATAATAATAAATTGGCCACACCAACGTCAACACGTCACGAAATTTGTTAAAATTATTTTCAATTACTTATATTCATTTTAGACACAGTTTCTATATTTTCTGAGTACCCCTACAAGCCTGAAGTCCAAAAAACAGTATAAAAAGTAAAATGAACCAGAAAAACATAGAATTTCATTCCATAAGGTACCGAATTGGAGGTGACATCTGTCATGTCACCTCGGAACGTAAATAATGTAAATAATGATAAGTACGAAAAATAACAAATGTTGACGAGATCAGCCACACGTCAAGCACGCCCACCACCTCCGGACTCTTCGCCCAGCTCCGCCTCGCCGCCGCCGGTATCCAGCCCCACCTTGAGTGCTGTGACGACACCGGCCGCGGTAGTTGCGTCGAGCTCGAGCGACGAGTATTTTTCCCCGCCGACGTCGCCAACACCTGTTCGTCGGCAGGGGAGAGGCCGGCCACCGAGGAGCTTGGGACTTAGGGGCCATCCGGCCCCGAGCCGGGTCCCCGCTGCCGGTGGTTGTGTGCAGCGCATGAGATGGACTCAGTCTATGAACGAGAACGTCATGCGCGCATATTATGGGTCTACAGAGGGGGGAACTCACCTCACTGCGTACCGTGATAGGATGCTGTCTCTTTTTCAGGAACTAGAACCAACCGTCAGCGTCTCGGCCCAACGACTGTCGGATCAGGTGCGGGTCATCCAACGCAATCATAGGTTGGACGATGCCGCACTTGATAGGCTGCGCTCAGAGATACTGAGCATCCTTATCGTCTCGACTCCGGCACAAACCGCGGTATAAGCGTCAACCATTGATCAACCGCGGTCCAATCATGTTGTTGAAGAAGAAGATGATAGGGTTACCACAGTAAGTAGCCAATGCAACGACCGATTGAGGAGCGCACTGGAGGATGCGTTTCGCGAGTATAGATCCACTCCAACCGAACTTAGACCGCGATTACCACGCCTACCTATGCACAAAAAAAATAGGGCGCTGGTGTGTGCCCTGGACTCGCAACTTAAGAATGTGTTCGAGAGCAGCGAGGATCTCGTTGATACACACTCGATCCTGTATTGCGCGGCTGTTGCGGCATGTCGTTTAGCTAACGTCAAGTTTCCAAACTGTGACGGAGCTGCTCGACCAAAACCATCCGTACCAGCCTGGCAATGCAGGATCGAGCGTCGTATCAATGAAGCCAGGGTACTCATAGGCAAACTATACTGTTTCAGGGAGGGCAATACAAGACCACGAGTGATGCGCTTTGTGAGGCGGGCATTTTCGGGGACTGAAATAAGCCCTCGAGAATACATGTCACGTGTCACAGAGCGCATCGACTTCCTGAAGCAGAAAGTTTGTGCATGGGCGAGCCGTATTCGGCGGTATAAGCGGCGGGTTGATCGATACATGCAGAATCGCATGTTCCAGAGCTATGAAAGGTGGGTATATAGAGCTTGGGAGCGACCTGAACAAAATTTGACGAACGTGTGCCACCCAGATGATGCCGCCACAAATGCATTCTGGCGCAGCATCTGGTCAGTACCCGTCTGTCACGTTGAGGCTGACTGGATGCAGGATGTCGAGCGAGTGTGTGAAACTATACCAGAAATGGAAACAGTCCTAATTACGCCATCAGACGTGGCCAGAGCAGTCCCTCCGTTACCAAACTGGAAATCGCCAGGGCCGGATGGATTGCACAACTTTTGGTTGAAATGGCTAATTAGTTCGCACACTAGCCTTTTTTTTTTTTTTTTTTTTATTTTTTTTTTTTTTATTTTTTTTTTTTTTTTTGGGTGGGAAATCATCAAATGACTTCTCCCGCTCTGGGTGGAGCGGGAGGGCGTGTCAGACTTTTACTGACTAAAACCCACCCGTGTTCCTTCAGTTGCCTGTGCCAGGGCCACGGTTTTCTCTGTAGAATAACCCGCGACCCTGAGGCATCGGCCCTATCGGACCCCGTCACTATGTGCTGACATCTCTTTGAGGCGCGCGTGGAACACAACGCGCCGTCGACCCGGGCCTGGTCCTTACCGGACGGCGAGCTACCCATTACTCGCAGTCCGCAAGCCCGCGCCTACGGTGGCCGGGAATCTGCAGGCGACTCCCGACGCCCAGGGCGTCTCCTGCGGCGGTTAGTGGGGGCATGAGGGCGCAAGCCTCTCTCCCTCACCCGCTCCGCCTCCTCCTTCGCGAGCATTACTGCTTCGCAGAAGGAGGTGACGGCTTGCCATTCCCTCTCGCTCCGTACCATGGCCTGGACCAGGGCCGGACGCGAGAGATCGCCGCCGCCAATCGCCTCCGCGAGGACACTGCGGTGCTCCGCCCAAGCTGGGCATACCTCCACCGTATGCTCCACCGTGTCCTCCGGGCGATCCACACAATGGTGACACCCGGGCGTTTCCTCCCGCCTTATGCGAAACAGGAACCTCCCGAAACAACCGTGTCCGGTGAGGACCTGTGTCAGGCGGAAGGTGAGGACGCCGTGGCGCCTCTCCAACCACTCCTCAAAGAGGGGACTTACCGCCGCTATTGTGGCGTGCCCATCGCACACTAGCCTGGCATCTCAGTTCCAGTCAGCCTTAGAGTCTGGGTCGCTACCGCAGTTTCTATCAACAGGCGTTACCCACCTGCTCCATAAGTCAGGTAGTCCCACGGAACCCAAGAATTATAGACCGATCACGTGTTTGTCGACGATCTATAAACTTCTTACATCCATTTTGAGAGCGAAAATTAATACACACATTGACAGTAACTCGATTATGTCTGCCTCTCAAAATGGATGTAGGAACGGGTCCCGAGGTACTAAGGAGCTACTCCTCATCGACATGGCCATTAGCCAACAGGTTCGTCGCTCCCGCAAGGATCTGTCGACATGCTGGATAGATTATAAGAAGGCCTACGACTCGGTGCCACATACATGGCTTGTGAGGGTGCTGGAGTTATACAAGATAGATGCAACTCTACGCACCTTCCTTAAGTCCTGTATGGGGCAATGGAGGACGGTACTTCGCTATCCGGGGTGTCAACAGATCCAGGGGAATGACGAGCCTGTCTGGATTAAACGGGGAATATTTCAGGGCGACAGTTTGAGTCCACTTTGGTTCTGCTTAGCTCTGAATCCTCTAAGCACACTGCTGGAGGATTCAGGTCTAGGCTATCGGTTGAAGAGAGGTGGTCAGGTCATATCTCACCTTCTTTTCATGGATGACTTGAAAATCTTTGCCCCCAACAAATTGCAACTGATGGAGTTACTAAAGGTAACTGAAACATTCAGTAGCGCCATCCGGATGGAATTTGGTGTGGACAAATGTGCAATCATGCATGTTAAGCGAGGTGAGATTATGGAATCCGAAGGTATTCAACTTACGGATTCCATACACCTTAGATCCCTCTCTTCATCCGAAAGCTACAAGTATTTGGGTATGTCGGAAGCGTTAGGCATCAACGTTATTAACATGAAGCAATCGTTGAAGGAGCGCTTCTTTGGCCGCCTGAAGAAGGTATTAATTAGTCTTCTTTCGGGCGGAAACAAGGTGCGCGCCTTCAACGGTTGGGTCATGCCGATTTTGATGTACTCTTTCGGCATACTCAAATGGACCCAAACCGAACTTGACGCCCTGGATAGGCGGGTCCGTACACTTCTGACCGCAAACCGGATGCATCACCCACGATCATCGGTGATGAGACTGTACATCCCGCGAAAGTGCGGGGGTCGAGGCTTTTTAAATGCGAAAACCCTCCACAACCGCGAGGTGTGCAGTCTCAGGGAATATTTTTTAAAAGCCGAATTGGGTATGCACCGTGATGTGGTCGCAGTGGACAAGGGGCTTACCCCGCTCTCCATGGCTAAAGAGAACTGGCACAAACCTGTAGTACTTACTACCGATGACCGTAAGGAGGCGGTATGGCAAAGCAAGGAGCTTCACGGGCGCTTCTATCGGGCTCTTCATGAGCCTGGTGTAGATTTCCTAGCGTCCGTATCCTGGCTACGTTTTGGTGACCTTTTCGGGGAAACTGAAGGTTTCGTCTGTGCAATTATGGACGAAGTTATCTTGACGAATAACTACCGGAGACATATTATGAAGGACGGGACGGTTGACGTGTGTCGGGCATGCCACCGTCCAGGTGAGTCCATCAGACATATTATCTCTGGTTGCTCTCGTCTGGCTAACGGCGAGTACTTGCTCAGGCATAACCAAGTAGGCAGGATTATTCACCAGCAACTTGCTTTGCAATACAAACTTGTGGATTCTGAGGTACCGTATTACAAGTATGTACCCGACCCAGTTCTCGAAAATGACCTTGTCACGTTGTACTGGGATCGGTCTATCATTACTGACAGGACTATTATCGCTAATAAGCCTGACATAGTAGTGATAGATCGATTAGCGCGCCGCACAATGATTATCGATGTTACCATTCCACATGACGAGAACCTCGTGAAAGCTGAGAAAGAGAAACAAATTAAATATCTCGACTTAGCACACGAGGTTGTTGACATGTGGAATGTGAGCTCGGCTGTCATTGTGCCGATTGTCGTATCGGCCAATGGCCTGATTGCAAAAAGCCTCGACCAACATCTCTCTAGGCTTTCGTTAGGCGGTTGGATCAAGGGCCTGATTCAGAAGGCAGTACTCCTCGATACGACTCGCATTGTGAGGAGGTTCCTGTCTCTGGAGCCCTAACCACCAGTAGCTTGGACCTTGCTCCCGCTACCGGCGGACCACTATTTTTTATATTTTTAAATGTTTTTTTTTTAAAGTTGTTTTATAAAAATATTTAAAAGTGTATTAGAATAAGGATAAAAATAAATAAACGACATAATAATAATATTATTTCAGCAACTTGCTCTGAAATACAGCCTTGTGGAATCGGAAGTGCCGTACTACAGGTACGTGCCCGACCCAGTTCTCGAAAATGGAAATATCACATTGTACTGGGATCGATCCATCATCACTGACAGGACTATTGTAGCCAATAAGCCTGATATAGTGGTGGTGGATCGAGTAGAGCGGCGCACAATGATTGTTGACATAACGGTCCCGCATGACGGTAACCTCGTGAAAGCCAAGAAAGATAAAGAAATAAAGTATCTTGATTTGGCTCGCGAGGTTGTCGACATGTGGGATGTGAACTCAGCAATCATTGTGCCGATAGTCGTGACAGCCAATGGCTTAATAGCCAAGAGCCTCGACAAACACCTGAGGAGGCTCTCGTTGGGCAGCTGGATCAAGGGCTTGATTCAGAAAGCGGTACTTCTGGACACGTCTCGCATTGTTAGGAGGTTCCTCTCTCTGGAGCCATGACCGCCGGTAGCTTGGACCCTGTTCCCGATACCGGTGGGATACTATTTTTTATATTTTTAAATGTATTTTTTTTTCAGAGTTTTGAAAGTATATTTAAAAATGTAATGTATAAGGTTTTAAATGTAATAAAGGAGAGAATAATAATTTATTTCATTCAAAATATTGTAGTACAGTCTGTTACAATTAATATAATTAACAATTTATGGATAAATCACAAGAGTAACAAATAATAGATCTGGCGTCCTAGCTAGGTTACATGGTAACCTGTATTAAGGTTCGCCAGCCCAGGCTCCCACAGAAGAAGTACAAGATTTAAATGGAGACTGCTAAGGACTTTATCGTTTTAACGTAAGTTACTTATAATACTAAGTGTGTGAAGTGTTAGCAATATTGTGTTTTTTGTGATGTAGATCTGGTGTGTATGTGATTAGTGATGTAGCTGTGGTGTGTTAGTGTTTTGTGATGGAGGTGTTGTGTGTGTGTATGTGAGTAGTGATGTAGCTGTGGTGTGTAAGTGTTTTGTGATGGAGGTGTGGTGTGTGTGTATGTGAACGGAAGGGAAAGAGGTTGGGTGTAGTAACGGAGTGTTAGAGAAGTGACTACGATTGTGAAGTAAGCAGACCTTCAGTGTCGTCGTAGTTCAAACTGGATAGAAAGCATGATAACTGCTTTTTACAAATTTCGTAAGAGGATTGATGTACAAAGATATGTTTGTTTATTCTGTTATATAAAAATGGCCCAAGGTAGTAATAGAAACGTTTAGTGAAGGCAAAGCGTGTGAAGGGTACTTTGCAAAATTCGTGCTTTCGCCTAAGTGAGGATTGAGTTAGTGTAAAAGGAGTCTGAGTGTGTTGCTGTAATAAGATGTTGATAATGAAAGTTTGCCGGACCGTAAGAACTTTGCATTTTGTATACAGATCAAAGGTTGGGAAAAGCATTGGTCGGAAAGTAGCAACCTTAAGAATGGCTCTCTGAGCCACTTCCAGAGGTTTTAGTGTAGTTTTCGCAGATCCACCCCAACTCCCAATACAGTACGAGATGACTGAGTGACACATGGCGAGATACACGGTGCGTATTACATACGTATTGGCAACGTGTCTGAGCGTTTTAAAAAGGTATATAAGTTTACGAACTCGAGCTGTAAGGTGGGTGATATGTGCTTTGAAGTTAAGGTGTTTATCTAGGATAATGCCGAGGTACTTTGTAGTGTCGTAAGAAGAAATTGTAGGACAGTTGCACGAGTCTGAGTTGGCTTGACAGGTGTGAGCTTTTAGAGTAATGGGTGTCAAGGGTTGCGTGGTGGAGTTTAGAGAGAATGTTATCAGTTTAGTTTTATTAGTGTTTAACGTGAGTGAGTGAGAGATAAGCCAACTATATATTAAATCAAATCCGGTTTGAGCAGTCGCTTGCAGTTTAGCCCAGGATTCGTCATAAAAGGTAATTGCAGTATCGTCGGCAAAAGAGACAATATCACCAGAGCACAGGAGCATGTTGCACAGGTCGTTTATGAACACCAGGAACAATGTAGGGCCCAAAACACTGCCCTGAGGCACTCCATATGAAATAGGCAGCTCGTCGCTATGAAAACTGTCGATTTTTACTATCTGCCTACGGTCTGAGAGATACGAATTAAAAAGCTGGAGTTGAGTACCACGTACGCCTAGACATTCCAGTTTAGATATAAGGCAGGAGAGAGGAACGGTATCAAATGCTTTTGCAAGATCAATGAAGACTGTGAGGCATTTTTTGCGTTGATTAAGTTTATCAACGATTCCATTTATCAGTGTCAACGCCGCGTCAGAAGTAGATTTTTTCTTCCTGAACCCAAATTGGTTAGTTGACAATAAATTATTGCTTTCAAGGCATGTGCTGAGCCTGTTATTAATGAGTCGTTCTAAAATCTTGCGATAGGGCAGGTAGTACCGCAATAGGGCGATAATTAGTAACAGAGGTGCGGTCCCCCCCTTTAAAGATGGGATGAATAATGGCCTTTTTGAAAGAAGATGGGAAGGTACCAGAGACGAGGCATAGGTTGAAGATATAACAAAGTACGGGGGTGAGGATTGCAGAGTATCTTTTTATCATGGTTGTAGAAATGCCATCAAAGCCCACTGCAGCATTGGCTTTAAGAGAACCAATAATAGAAGCTATCTCTTCAAAATTTGTTTCCAATAGTACGAAAGAATTCAAACTATTGGTGGTTTTGGACTGGGAATTAGGGTGAGGACAGCTATCCTGTAAGCTCCTAATACGATCAGCAAGATCTTTACCTATATTTACAAAAAAATAATTAACATTGTTAAGAGATTGAGAAGGTGTGTCCGTGGTGTAAAGTAACTCCATGGGAGGGTGAGTAATTTTAGTTGTGTTTGTTACACGCTTGACTGTATCCCACAACATCTTTGTGTTACGACCAGCTTTGGTAATTTCATTAGAATCCAACTGTCTTTTTACTTTTCTTAGAACCTTTATTGCAGAAATTCCTGTATCTTGTATAGGTAGTTTTAAGGACTTCATTATCAGGAGCCTGTTTGTATCTTTTGTGCAAATTATCTCTGTTCTTCATGCATCGCAATAGTCCTGGAGTAATCCATGGTTTTAGGATTCTCTTCCGTTTTGCTGTACGCTTCAATGTTGAGTGATTATTTATCTCCTGCGATAGAGTTTGGATCAGACAGTCTGTAGCAGCGTTTGGATCATTCAAGGCAAAAATATTCGTGAATTCCAGATTTGGCGTAGATTTGTCGAGTGATATGAAGTCGGTCTTGACGATTGAGGTATTAGGAAAATGACGGGGTGGCTTCAAATTTAAACAAAGGAGGATTGAGAAGTGATCAGTAATTGTGGAATTGAAAATGAAGGTAGAAGAGGGTAATTTAGTTTTAAGAATTGTGTGGTCAAGGCAATTATTACCTCTTGTGGGTAGGTGGTGGGAAGGTAAAAACCCGTGATAGACAGTTAAGGTTAAGAGAGACAGTTAAGGTATTCATGCGACCAATGGTTCAAATTTGAAGTTGTGCTATCTAAGTTTATGTTTATATTTATGTCGCCAGTTATAACTACAGTTTGAAAGATAGTCAACGAAGATAGTATTTCATTTATGGAATTGAGAAATACTTCAAGATTATCATTAGTGGGGGATCTATAAATGCAGAGGATAGCAATTTTAGTCGCGAGTTCAATGATTAAACCAGAAGCAGAGTCATGAAAATCAGGTTCGAATACTTTGAATGCGAGATTTGAATTCATGTACACGACTACTCCGTCACTCTGATTACGGTGTTTAGTAGTGTGAAACGAAGAGTAACATCGAGACGAGCTGAGGTAGGGTGGTATTACTTAGACAAGGAAGCCAACATTCTGTTAGAACAGCTACATCACAATCAAGAGAAAGACGGGAAAGAAGTGTTTCAAAATCATTAAAATTTCGATTAATAGATCTGATATTTTGGGAAAGAACTTTCAGGTAGCTATTCGGGGACTTAATAGTAGACAAACAGTCTTCTGGTGTGCACTCATAAACTTTAGATACAGAGAATTCATCTTGGTTAAATTATTATGATATGTAGTGGTGAGTATTAGGATATTGTTTGAGTTGTTGTGTGTAAAGATAAGTATGTGTGAACTGAAGTGTACAGTAGAGTTTTTGTTTATTCTAATGTAGAAATTAACATGCAAAGTTAATATTCTTATTCTTAATCGGTTAGTTACACTAATTATAAATTTACTTAATCTACTAAATTGCTTAATACAAAAAGGAAAAACTAATGTAAGTAAGGCTAATTTAAATAGTCATACTTCAGGTAATTTGGACAACTTTTGCAATTGTACTTCATTTTTAATTACAATGTAAGGTGATTCTTTGACCTTTTTCATCAGAATACGACCATTTGAGATCTAACAATACTCGTATTTGTGCTCTTTAGCAAAGTTTCTGGCTAAGTAAAACAGTTTTCTAGACTGTGCTGTCAGCTGCTCTGCTATATAGATAGGTACTGCTTTAGCTGTGAATCCAAGGTTGGCTGAGTTAAGCTTTTGATTAGGGTTTAGCTTGTTGTAGCTTTTTACAGAGTCCAGAAACTTGCTTTTGGTAAGAGTGTTCGTAAATTTCATGAACAGCGCGGAGGAATTATTTTGTTTGTCAATTCTGCACCTCGAAATGTCTCTAATGTCTGACTTAACATTAATGCCGAGGACATTTGAGAGTACAGAAACAGTGTCGTATAGATCTTGTTTAGACTCTTTTTGACGTAGTGGGACATTTCTGATTTAAACGCATGTTTTAATCAAGTTTCGCTCCAATGTGTCGATCTTTTCATCAAGAGTCGATAAATGGGTACACATATCAGCGCGCTCTTTTTCGAGGCCTGTTATCTTGGACTCCAAGGGGGACATTTGGTCCGATAGGCCGTTCAGGGAGCTCACCAAAGCATTGTTTGAGGTCACGATCTTAGTGAAATGTAGCTTGAGGTCCATTATGTGGGATTCAAGAGTTTCGAGCCGGGTATTTTGAGATGCTATAAATTTACTCATCATATCTCTTAGTTCTGTTCTAAAATCAAAATTTTCAACTGGTTTTTTAGCACTCGAAGACTTGAAGCGTTTAGCTCTTTGCGTAACATATGATGAACTTAGATCATCAATTAGCTCATCTTCACAGATTTTGGTTATGTCGGCTTCGGAACGCGAAAGGTTGAAATTGGGTTTTGACGTAGGAGGCGAGCGCAGCATTTTAATACCAGATTCTCATAAACTAGAAGAGATTATGTGAATGACGAGTTATTGTATGCAGGAAACAATATCCAAATTCCTTGTTCGTATGTATATTCAATAATCCATTTATTTTCTACTCGGCCCGCAAAAGATAACCCAGAGTGAGCGATAGTTAGCACCCGGAAAACATAACACAGCAGGATAGTGCGATAGTACTGTGGAGATTGTAGATAGTACCGTTATTGTTCAAGACAGCCGTTGTAAGGTCGCCGTTGTCTGCTCCGATTTTTCAATCAAATGCTATGGAAGTAACCATCACAGCGCTACCAGGAGATCATAATCAGTAGAAGGTGCTTACTTGCGTCCTGTGGACGTAGACACCAGCAGTGGGCGGGGGCTCGTTGTGGCCGACGGAGAAAGCACGATGTGCAGGTGCAGGGCGGAGCCAGTAGTATGACGCATGGAATAGCTTACTCGTTGGTGTGGTAGCGGAAGCGTATTGAGCACCTCCTTCAATTTATGCACTCCTATTTTTTTGTAATGTTTGTTTTAACTATTTTGAATTTAATTATTGAATTTAAATGAAAATAAAGTCACTGGCAAGTCTACTCGTGTACGAGGTCCGGAGGGAAGGGAGGATAAGTAGGTGTACTTATATTAACTAATCGGATATTTCTTTCAATGAGCTGTCACTACCGTAGGAATCCTTTTGTGGTCTTCTGAATATAATAAAATACACAGGGTGATCGTTGACTTATTCTTTGACAAATAAAAATAAAATAAAAATAAAACTTACTTCGTAATCAACAACTTATACCTAACTAATTATCAAAATACAATATACTATAATATTATCAAACCCCTTTTTGCATGAAAATAAAGGCATACTGTCTGGTTTCTTGCTATCGTTGCATGCCAAGTCATTGGGTTTTACTACAGTTGGAACGTCGACGGTGACTGTAGCTCTTCGGATGATATCGTTGATGATCGCGTGCCGCACAAAAGCAACCCACACTTCAGCTGCAAGACAAGCCGTGATGTCCGAGACTGTTGACGAGAAAAACAGGATGCTCCCAGTCGTAGAGAAGCAGCGAAGCGGAAAGTAGTGTCGTCGAACAAAGTGCCTATGAGCGACGACGCTAGTGCACGAAGCCACAGACCCGACTACCAGTAACCCATAGTCATCCTGCGCACACGCTTCGCAGTAGTAGCAGACGTTTTAATTAAATTGTACTGTACTGTGTCTGCAGAGCGTCTCGTCCCACCTCTCAGTCTCCAGGCATCCATAGCCTCGGTGAAGGACATAATCAGCCTATAACGTTCCCACTGCTGGGAAACAGGCCTCCTCTCTATGAGAGGGAGTGAGCCGTAATCCACCACGCGGGCTCAATGTGGATTGATAGATGTCACATGTCTTCGAATTTTTGGTTCTAGGACATGCCGGTTTCCTCACGACGTTTTCCTTCACCGTTTTGAGAGCAGTGGTGATGAAATTATTTACACAAAGTAAAGCGCCTGACTGGGTTCGAACTCCCGACCTACAACTCGTAAGTCGTAGCCGTTACCACTGCTCGGTGAAGCACGACACATCAAAATTAATCAGTGTGGAGGCTAGGATTTTCCTGACTAATTTCTCAGTACCATGGACCGAGGATATGTAAACCGTTAACTAATGCTAGAAATTTTCCGAGGCTTCTCGTACAAACGGGGAGAGTAGCTTGTGCCCAAGCTCGATCGTCCATGGATACATTTTAAAATCGAATTTAGCTGTCGAATAATAGGTTGAATACCTATTATTCGACAGCTTAATTCCAAATTTTCATTTTCAGACATTCAGTCTAGATTAAAAATCACTGGCCTGAGTTGATTACCTTGCCGACAGCCAGCAGCAGATACCAAAAGGTTGTCCCGATACAGCATTTTGAATGGGCGTCTGTACCATTGCCAAAGGAAACTATAGATTTGAGGTATTTCGTTTTTAGGTCGACAATACGTACTTTTTATTTTAGAGGTAGTGGACCTCAAAAATAAAAAGTACGTATACGGTTTAACGTACCCAAATCATAACTCATAAATAGTTGATACAAAATTAATAATAACAATATCGATAATAACGATTTGTGGACAACTCAAAACCAGTTCGTTTTGTTACTTCAAAAGCTGTAAAAAAGTACCTTCTTCATGTGTAGTAAAGTGCACGGGCGCTGTATATTTGGACACGCCGACTTGGTTGGCCGTAGCAACGCGCACGGCATACGGCGTGGCTGGCCGGAGGTTCTGTAGTTCTACTGACTGATGAAGCTCCTGTTCGTTTCTAAAATTAGAGGAAATAAATAGAACCAGGGAAAAGAAACATGAGGTATGTAGTGTGGGGTCTGGTTCAATGAGCAAAGGACAAAATATAATTATATAGTTGGTGAAAGGAAGTTCAACAGAGCAAAGTTGGCGAATGGAGAAGGGTTGCAAATTTTAGCAAGACTGCTCCTTTTGGGTAGTTATATTAAAGCTGGTAATCCAAGTAATTCCTTCTGACTAAAACCTAAATGGATGGATGAATTGAATTTCTGGAATCCTTGGTTTCCGTTCTTCAAAACAACTGTGATTCAAAGTAGTTAAATAAAACTTAAACTTAGGACTACTTTATAAATTCCGTACCTGGTAACATTCATAGTAGTAGCATGTTCCCACAAAGCGTCATTGTAGTGCATAGTACTACACTGTAGCGTATAGTATCGTGCGTGTGCTCTGAGTGTGGCGCGCCACGATACTGTGGAGGTGCGGGAGCGGACTGTGTCTATGCGGACGTCTGAGGGTGGGGTGGGGGGCTCTGGAATAATGTTACATCATTAATTAATGACATGAAAGAGAAGGAGTGAATGATAGCGTGACAATGGACTCGGGGAAATGGAAGAAGAAAACGTGTTGCACTGACCCCAAGTAACATGGGACAAGGACAGGAAGATAATAATGAACACTCAAACTTCAAACAACGAAAACATGACTTGACTAAGACTAAGCAAACACTAGTGACATTTAATTCCAGGTCCGAAATAATGCCATCAGTGGCACTCATAGCTGAGGTTGATAATATAAAACCAAGTCAGTATCCTACCACAGGTCAAGCTGTGGGACTCAATATAGACCAACAATAAGTACACGCTGTTGATAGAAAAGGTAAAAATAATGAATTTTGATCTCACATTCTATTTATTTAATATAGATAGATCATGAAAAAAGGCGATTCGGTGCTGATAGATGTGGGTCAACCCTGCTATGGTACTTTGGGTAAAACAACCAAAACAATAGAAAAATGCTCACCCAATATGGTAAGATGCACACTAAAGCTGGCAGTTCCATAAGGGTTGGTGGCTCTGCACTGATACAGCCCCGCGTCACCTGTCTCTGAGTGCTGCAGGCTGATGGTACTCACCACGCCGAGGGCTGTCTTCGATTCTGATATCTTGGCTCTGGAATAAGAAATAGCAATAAAGTACAGAACATCTCTATAGATGTTACAGACAGCTTACGTGAGTGATGCAGATCGAGACTAGAAGAGGTTTTTAAAAATATGTACCATGATGGTGTCATCTTTCCTCAAGTATTAAATTAGAAAACTAGACTAGATAATAGGGTCCTGCAGGTATCTTAGGTACGCTGCGGTACACAATTTTTCTAGTATTCTAATTTCATCTCAGACTTTCATCATACGATGTCAATAATTAGAAACGAAGTTAAAATGTCTATTTGCCCAATACATATTCAAAGTTCCTATAGAAATAGTACATACCAGGCCACAAAATACAGGCCACTCAAAAAGTATTATGTATGAGAGATATACTTTTTATGTATGAGAGACTAGCCAGATATAGTATTTTTTTTTAATATGATTATTTGTAAGTAAAAATAGGTACATTCTAATTTCAAAATTTCCCTCCACATTGTTTGCGAGCTAATTTAAACTATCGTGTCTCATTATAAAATGGATCTGCGCCGGGATCAAGAAATAAGTGGTCGCCCTTTGACGGCTGTTATTTAATACAAGACAATAGGCGAGTTACGTATCAAGAGATTTAGCACATACTGCAGGTTGGATCGGGAAGCCTTCACGAAATTCTACACATGCATCTTCGCGTAAGGAGGATAGTTTCACGCTGGGTGCCGCACACCTCATTGATGCTCTGAACAGGCCCCAGTGGTATGGTGCCATGATAAGATAAACAAATTTGAAGCAGGCTCGTCTCGGCGTGTTTACGACATCATTACAGGTGATGAGTCTTGGATTTATCAATACGATCCAGAAACGAAGCGCCGGTCGACGGTTGGGGTATGTCATATCGAATCAATGCCTACCAAAGTGAAGCGAGCAAGATTTTGACCGCTAGCCTTTTCAATTGGACTGGCTACTTGGTGTCAATTCCTTTACAGAACCAAAGAAGCATCAACGCTGAATAGTATACTATCGAAGCGACCAAACACAGGGCTCCGCGGGCTACTGCTCCACCACGACAATGCGCCTTGGCACATCGCACAACGCAAAGCGAGAGACTTCCAGGACAGCATTCAGGTCAAACTCCATTTATTTTTTTTTTTGTTTCGGGTTGGAAAATCCTCATGGATGTCCCCCGCCCTCCCCGGGGTCTGTCGGACTCTTACCGACTAAAAACCAACCCGGTGTTCCATCACTTACCTACGCCGGGGTCGCGGGAACACATAATTCTTCCGCAACCCCGGCTGATGCCGGCACGCTTGCTCGGGCCCCGTCTCGGGTGAGGTGTGTATTTTTTTCTTCACAAAACTTTCTTAGTGTCCTACGTATTCAAGCCTGGACCTGGGCATTTCTCTAATACGGTATGGTTTACCTCCTCACAAGAACACTTTTACAACTTACTTTAATACTACCAAAAATCAAACATACCGTTGGCTTATAAAATTAAAAGCATTTCCGTCATGTGACCACGTGACTCTGACAGGTTCATCTCCTAGTGGTCGACATTCTAGCGTAACTGGATGACCAAGTCTCAACGTCACGTTAGTTGCAGGAGTTTCGAAGTAAACAGGCTCTGAAATGAAAAAAATTTACGTGTTAGAGCTGTGGTACATTATTGTTTAATAGGGTTTACAATATTTTGAGTATGAATGAAACCACGAATGGACTGTGTGAAAGATGATGGCTGGAAAGGGGGTAACTACCGAGATAACGACAAATAGAAGTAAGGAAGTAAAAACTTTTTGTGGCAATCCCAAATAAGGGCAAGAGAAAGAGGTTTACAAAATATTAATGGTTTTGAATTTAATTTCTTGCAACATCACAGAATAAATCCACACAGTTCTAGGATTAAACACGCTGTGGCTTAGTTCTAGATCTCAAACAGTTAGCCTCACGTCAGAGTTAACACTATGACTTTGAGCTGGCCTATCGTAGTACCTACTGAATTTTAATAGAATAGGATTCAGACACAAAAGCGAGTCTAAATCGATATATGTGTGCCAAATCGATTTGAGGAAAGTCATAATTATGTTGGTGGCCTATGGTTCCTTGGTATGATGGCCAGGTAACTCTGGCATTGAGATGTTATTCTCTAGGTTTTTCAAAAGACCACATGTTTATCCGACTATCATGACGCCAAGGAGGGTAAGGTGTTTATCTGCTTATGTATATATGTCTGGTCTAACGTGGGGGCCGATTTTGATGATTCTTACGTCAATCCTTTTGTCTTATTCTTGCGAGTGCCACTAAAAACTCTACAGTAATCGAAGTTCAATATGGCGGCAATCAGACGCCATATTGTGAAAATTAAATAAAAATAAGTCGACGAACTATATATCAAGTGTCAGTCAGTCCGCGGGGGCTAATCTGAGCTTTGCATTTGTGTGAGTCAAACCAATCGCACCAATGTGACGCGATCATCCAATTGCACGAGGGACGCACAGCACCTCAGGCCGATTGTTTAAACCAATCAAACTGATCGCCATGTGCTCATTTAGGACATTTAGGATGCCCATAACGATTGAAAAGTGTTTAGTAAATATTCTCACTTTTTTCAAAACTTTTTATATGTAATAAAGGCAATTTGTTGGTTGTTTTTGTTCGAGTTGGTCACAATAGTCGACCCCAAAATAAAAAACTCTTGTTTCCATCTCTTTTTAAAGTTCACTCTTAACACAGTCGCTTTATCTTTTTAAAGTTTTGTTTTAGTAAAATACTCACTTTTAACACTCATCCATACAGTCTTGCTCAGTGGTTGTCCTACTCCATTTTCTACATTGCAGGAGTACAACCCCTCATCTGTGAGAGATACTTCTTCAATGATGAGGGTCCCGTTTGATTGGCTTAGGATCCCAGCGCCGGCCAGCTCTAGGACTGGTTGCCAAGTCCCGAGGAGAGCTGGAACATATAATATCTTGTAAAAGTCGCTTCTGATCAAATTTTTTTTTTCGTTTTGACACTTGACGAAAAAGAAAAACAAACGAATGGCTTATTGTAAAGCTGCGTTTTAACTTAGCGTTCTGATCAGTTCTGAGAGAGCAAGCGTTTGTTTGCACGTTAAATAAAAATAGGTGAGCGAGCAAATTAGTTAGTTCAGTGTTGATTGGTTGGACTAGGCGAAAGATTGCTCCCCGCCAATGGGCTACGCATTGACGAGGCGAGGGAGCTCAGTAATCGTAGTTTGGGCCCCACGGTGAAGCTAAGAGGAACCCGAGGAGGGGCCGCTCGTCAGGGCTTTTGCTGACAAGCCGACGACGTAGCGGCCATGGTTGCGGTGTTGTTGGGCGATATCGCAACTGTGGTGCGGCCGCGGCGTGAGAGGAGTGCCGGTATTGCGGTGCGCCGCTCTCCCTGCCTTAACGGGGTCACCACTGTATGATGGCGGACGCGGTGGGGCCGCAGGAGTATTGTATGTCGTTGGCCGCTCACCCTATCCTCTGCGGCCGAAAAATGGTAGGCGACGGGGCCATTTATCAGACCCGTCGCAAGGGGTTGGTCGTAGGCGAAGGGCGGACGACGCCCTCTTCCAGCTCCCCAAATGGGACCAGGGACGGCGGACTCGGGGACGTCCGTCGCCCTCCAGACACCAGGACCCGAGGTGGCGGCGCGTAGTGTTCCACGCGTGCCCCTCTTAGACGTTGCGGGGGTAGTCAAACACCTCACTCCCCCCTCTAACACGAGGAGTCCAGTCGCGGCAGGCCAGTCGGGTTTGCGGAAGAATCATTTGTTCCCGCGACCCCGACGTAGCTGTGAAATGGAACACCGCGGTGGTTTTTAGTCAGTAAGAGTCTGACAGACCCCTCCGCTCGCCCCAGGGCGGAGGACATCCATGTGGATTTTCCAACCCGGAACAAAAACAAAAAGGCGAACGATTGCTCCCTCGCTCATTTATTCAATGAAATACGTTGTCACCGACAAACCAGCAATAGCCCTGTGCATTTGCTCGATGATGGACGTGCTCGGTTGGTGTCTGATCCTTTTTGTATGAGCTTTTGTTTCGAATATTATACATTCGTTTCATTTTTTTCTTTGCAGTAAGAACATAATAAAATATGTTTTTAGTTTTGAGCGAACATAAGCAGAACACAAAATGTTTGCTCGGCAGAGTAGTGAAAACGTGGCTACATTAGGACGTCGCAAAAATTGTGTGACAAACGTGTCTAAAAATAGTAATTTAAGTCCATTCCCAGTTATTAGTTGGTATTTGTTGGTATATTGGCGTGGCTGGCTGACGGCTATGGCAAATAATTTATTTGATGTTCTGTCTCGTAATGTTTATTAATATGCATACCTACTATTATATAGAATCAAGTTTTTTCTAACTGAACAAACAGCTGTGCTGCTAGGAAGCAGTAGAGGGTGGACTGTCTTTTGTAATATATGAAACAACTGTCAGCTATCTTGTGTGTAGAAAAGTGATGATTTTCAGTCTAACTTGAATAAATGACTTTTGATTTTGATTTAATTTACCTATTAGCAACGAGAATAAAAATCACTGTAGTTTGAGTTTAATTTTAATCCAATAATTCATATATTAATTTATATTTTTGACATGGTTCTCACATATAGAAGCAACAATGATTATGTACCCAGGATATTGTAATATATTGATTTTAAAAATGTCCCTGGAGTTTCTTGCCCGTTCTTCTCTATTGAGATGTACGTTTTGGAACGGGCTTCAACTTTCTGCCTGTAAATGGTTTAATTGAAATAAATGCTTTGAGTTTAAGTTTGAGTTTCTGATGTAAAAAACAGAGGTAAAATAACTGTGGAAGGACTAGGTAGGTAAGTTAGGAGGAAAATATTAATATAACGTCTTTAAAATGGTTTGTGTGTCTCTCAAACATGGTAGCTAGGCTATAGCGAAAACTCATAGAGACCTTACAGCAGTACAGACACAACCCATTCTACCAGATAAGGTAATAAAGACAGAATAGGGCGCACAATCATATCTACACTTTGCGATTCACAGTGAGAGAGAAAATAACACGACCATTTTGGCAATAATACGCCATACCATCTTTCTTCATCCAATGCACTTGCGGCTGCGGGTAACCGCTTGCACTACACGACACTGCACCTCTTCTGCCGAGGAGGAGCGAAGAGTTGTTTGGTTCCTCCAGCCATTTTGGTGCCACTGTCATGAAATAAGAGATAGTAATAATTTGTGCGGTATCTAAACAATTTTGAACCTCTCATAGAAAGAGTGATATGAGCAGTAGGAGAGGTCTGTTCTTGTCAGTACAACCACTATGTTAATGAGACGGCAAGTAACATTGTTGTGTTCTTGAGTTGAGATGCTTGTATAACCGGCACGTGAGTCGATCAAAGTTGTTTCTTTGCTTAACAGACTAATGTTGGCAGTTAATAAAAAATATATTTTTACGTCAAGTAATTCGTCGGTTTTTTTTTTGTATTCTTTGTACTTTAAACTTTGCTTTCACAAGTCTAAAGTTGAATCTTGTTTGCTATTATTGGTAGATACCTTTTATAAACAGCTCAGTAGATCTATTAACTTTCGCCACATGGTTGGAAGCGACGCATGTGTAAGTACCACAATGTTCCAAAGACACTTTCTTGATAACTAGTGCACTAAACAGCTCCGCGTTTCTTTCGACCATCTGTAATGTAATAAACTGTTGGTCAAACTTAATTTCTTTGAGTTAAATGGTTTAATTTCTAGGCAGCAAGTGAATTTTTGGAGTTTGTTTTATTTTATTCCTTTATAGTTTCTGTTATAATGTGAGGACATGAGTAATACAGCTGATCACAGAAATATCGATAGCATAATAAATCTCTACGACCACAGCCGCAGTTCATGTCTACATTCAAACACTAAAGGAAGTCCGCCAATAGTACTAACTAAATGACAAAAACAACTCACCTTCAAACTACTAGGAATCCTCTTCCCATCTTTAAACCACTCAAAATGTATCGGAAGATCCCCAGTCCTTAAATTGCAATAAATATTCACAATCTGACCTTCCTGAAGATTCGTTCCCAACAACAGATCATCTAATACTGGACCTTCTACAACCTGAATCTCGAAGGCTCTTCTAGCCATTTCTCCTGAAGGACTGGTCACTATGCAAATGTAAACTGCTCCATTTGAATCTTTAGATATTTCTGGGATGGAAAGTATACCATTCATGTTGACGCTTGATGCATTCCGTCTAGTTTTACGTTTTTGGTGCGATCTCTTGTAGCGAGATTGGAAGATCGCGTTTGATGTTAGTAATTTGCCTTTGAATTCCCAGTCGATTTTGCTGAAATGTGAAGAGAATTCGTTATACTTTTTTAGGGACAGCTCAGTTCTGCTCTCGACACTTAAAAACATGGTTAATAAAAATTAAAATAAACTGAAGAAATAAATGTAAATCATTGAAAATTATAAAGACAATTTTTCCAGTAAACAGATGAAATTAGCAGAACATTTTATTCTTAGGTTTGAGAAGACTGCGCTTCAATAATAGCAAAATACAGAAAACCCATGTCTAATTTCGAAATTCTGATAAAGCATTTAGTCAGTTTTATGGAGTTGCGTTGCAGGCAACTACTTTTAAGCAGAAATACAAAGTTACCTTATCGGATATCCATAAAACGGACACCTCAAATTAACTGATTCCCCGCTTTGCACTTTCAATGGTGGAAGAGATCTGATGTATGGTGGTCCTGAACAGAAGTAATTCATAGTTTTTATCACAGCAATGTAGTAACTTCGTATTACGTCAATTTTAAAGCAACCAATCAATATTTCAAATCTTATTTGGCCAATTGACTATTTTAAATTCACAATTGAATGAGCCCACTTTTGATCTTGATCTCACTAGCCAATAATGTGAATGATGTAAAGCCTTGGATAATGTTTTGCGAGCTCACTCAGAAGCTGCTTATATACCCTTATAATGCATTAACATAATACTCTAACGGTGCACTAAAATTGCGCAATTCCTTAAACAATTTTGTTATTACAATAAATTGTTTGGTCCTTCAGTAACGTCATACTTAAACAAAATTGTATATCATAGCGCAAATAAATTGTCCTGTGTGTGCCGGTATGTATATCAGATAAGTTGAAGTATGAAACAATTACCATAAACATCCAGCCTGTTCTCATGTGACGCCACATGGTCACCTTCTCTGGCTGTGCAGGAGTACAGGCCTCCATCTTCGACCCTCACTCGAGTGATGTTCAGCTGTGACGCCACTGAGTTATCTGATGTCATCAGCTGCCCTAAGGCGTATCTGAAAACGAATCGTATCATGGTTTAAATAAAAGTATGCGCGTTAATTCGATAGAGACAACAATTATGTGACCCACAAAAAAAAAAACTTAAAGTAATGTTGCAGGATGATTGCTAGGAAACCCTGCAAAGGACCGAATTATTGGAAACCAAGAAATATTTTCTTAACTGATACTACTAACTACGAGATGATGTCAGGATTTTTGTAAAAAAACAGTCTGTTTAGGACGATTGGAAACTTGATTACAGATTGGCAATTCTGAGTTTTTTTTTTGTTCTCCTATATTGTGTCCCAGTGCTGGGCAAAGGCCTTCCCTTTTCCTTTCAAACCTCCCTGTCTTGTGCGATCTCTAAACGCCTGAGGTAGGATCTGTGAGGCCAAGTATTATAGAAAATTTGCCAAAATAAAACTCCAAGTGTGCTGCGACATATATAAC
The DNA here is from genome assembly GCA_963555695.1 of Dasypolia templi. Classification (NCBI taxonomy): domain Eukaryota; kingdom Metazoa; phylum Arthropoda; class Insecta; order Lepidoptera; family Noctuidae; genus Dasypolia; species Dasypolia templi. The sequence continues at coordinate 18,152,008 of OY743158.1, read as the reverse complement.
CGAGACTCCTGGGCAAGATACTTATTTAAAATTTTGAATTATTTTATTAATTACATCGTTTTCTTGGTGATCATGAGGATGTGCGTTTGCGAAATCAACTACCGTAGCGGTTACTCTTAAGTTTTTAATTTCAATGTTGCAAAAGTTAAAGTTTTTTAGTTCCTTGAAGTACAAACAAAAATCATCAAAAATCTTTATGGTGAAAAATTACCTAGGATCAGTATTACTCGATACAATAATGCCGTCTCTTTCCCACACGAACTGTGGAGGTCTCTCACCGCTCGCTGCACACTGCATGCTGATCTGGAAAACGCAAGCACGGACCGAAATAGTGTAAAATACTGTGAAATAAAAGGAGAGACGCCTTTATCCTGCATTAGAATTGAACTAAATATGGTTTTGCCCTTTCTTTGGCAGCCATATGGATGTTAAATAATCACTTTCGGGAAAATCGGTAGGCCTAGCTCAAACAAGTGGAGTACACGTTACGTAAATTCAAACGAATTTTAAATTTTAAATACTCTTCTCGCACCTAATGTTTCGTTAGTTCTACGACTCTGTCGCAAAATAATTTTTGCTAAATGCTACAGGATAGTTTGAAGGTATTTTAGATAAAAAAATCGTTGGAACTAAATAATGTTTACTGATTCCGATCATTTCATTTTCCAGGATCTGTGTTATTTATTTGTTGATCTTTTTTCAATTCTTATAGTTTTAAAATACCCGAATACTCACATCGCCCCCCGGTGTGACTGTTCTTTCTGTGAAGTGTTTTGTGATTACTACCCGCATTTCTGCTAGCCTTTTTCCTCTGTCAAGTCCTGAAAGAAAGAGAAAATAACTTGAGACTTAAATCATCCATCACTAACAGTCTGGTTAGCAAACAAGATAATAAACTAAGCTGCTATGGCATCTTCTTAGACTTAACCAAAGGTTTTTGAGACGGTCTCTGTATCTCGACATATTTCAAAGATGGAAAGCTTAGGAGTGCGTGGAGTGACTCTCAAGTTATTAAAAGACTAACTCTGCGATAGATCCGAGTGTGATCTGATTGATTTAGTCACCAGTTTATATGGCCTATGGCATCCCACAAAGTAGTATACGACGCGTTTTCAAATATTCATCAACTATTTATGCAAGCTCTCCATCCCATATTGCAAATTTTTCTCTTATGCAGACGATAGGGCAGTTTTAGTATTTGACAAAGACTAGGAACAAGCCAAAGAAAGAACAGAATATTCGGTTCGGTTGATAATGGAATGCCTCTCTACTAATGCCCGGTTTCTGAAGTTTCCAGATAAACTCTCACTAACTATTGATTCAATAAAGTTATGCATACGATAAACGTCGGTTAACTGTCACTGGGTTTCTGAATACGCAACAAACCATTCAATAACTATGTAGCTGATAACCACTTTCTTAGTGGCCACTAGATGGGTCTGTATTAAGAGATCTTGTCAAAAATTGATTTTACTATCATAATTCGTTTTTATTACTAGTTTTATTTATAGTCATATTTTTTCGAGGGTTTATAAGTGCCTTTACACTATTTTAGTTTAAAAATATGTTAGGTCGCTATTTATGGACGGATGCATGAACGACATCATTGTCATTGTCGACTTAAAAAAAAGTTTCGTTTGACACTGACTTTCATTGTTTTGTTGGGGTTGGTATTTTTGCTTTTCGTTACATTTGATTTCAAGAGTATATTTGTCTTTCCAATCGTTTGTGCTTAATTCATTAAATTAAATAACATGGAATCCGGAAAACGCAGTAAAAATTTTACTGAAAGAGAGAAGATGCTTCTAATCGAAGTGGCCAAAGAATTTGTCGCTACAATCGACAATAAAAAAACGGACGGGACTTCTGTCGAGGCCAAGAAACAAGCTTGGATTGCGCTGACAAATAAATATAATGCTGTCTCGGAAACTGGATTTAGGACTGAAAAGCAGTTACATGCTCTATACGATAACATAAAGAAAAAAGCGAGAAAAAATATGAGCGATGATAAGGTATGTTGTATCCCGTCGTGCTGCTAGTGTACTTTTTACCTATTTGGTTAAAGCCCTATATGTATATTTTAACTTCACAAAGTACAAAGCAACCCCTAAGCATACAAGCTGTAATATCACAAGATACCAATAAACCATATTGATTATGTTTCAGATGCTAACTGCATAGAGTAATAATATTCATTGACTATTATTTTGTTACACAATAGTGCCAGATTGTCATTTATTTACGTTATATTTTAATTTCAGTCCGAGATGTACAAGACAGGAGGTGGAACATTTTGTCCTAAGACAACCCCAATTGATGAGAAAATTGTGGCTTTATTAACTCCTCAATTCAAACCATTAGATAATGAATTTGACTCATCCGCACCATATTACAGCTTAGGTAAGTCCAAAGAGTTTGTCCTTTGAATTGTAATTATCTTTAATTTACACATATCAGTATCTTAACATCATATCAGTGTTATGGGTTTAACATAACTAAACATCACGCCTGTAATCCCAGAAGGGTTAGGCAGAGGTGTACCTATAGTACACCCACATTTCGCCAGTTATGTTCAAGTCCCATGTAATAGGGGGCGAGCCTATTGCTATCAACCAAGCACAAATACAGACTCCGGGCTGCTACTGAGAAATTCTAGATAGAAAAACATGTCATGGGTTTATACAGTTCAATTTATTCATTACAGATATTGAAAAAACACAAGTACTAAGTAAACAAGCACATTCTGGTACTTCTCAAGACATCATCATAGTACCAAATCTTCCTTTGTATCCATATACACAGGAAGATTTGGCGACTGAAACTCAAGCAACTTCTAGCAAGAAATTAGAATGTTCCAAAAGACCAATTTCGCCGTGTATGAAGGATTTTGAAACACCAAAACTAAAGAAGATGTGTTTAACTGAAACAAAGAAAAAAAATATAAATAACCTCAGTGATTCTATAATAAAAAGAAAAAATCAGAAGCAAATTAATGAAGATGCCATAACCAGTAAAAGATTAGAAATATTGGAGCTTCAACGACAACAAGAAGTAATGAAATTGGAAAAAAACAAAATTTTACTGGATATCGACATTGAATTAAAGACAATTCTTCTAGAAAATGCAAGAATGGACCTAGAATTTAAAAAGAGGAATTTTAATTTATGATGTTTTATATCAGGTATATTAACATTCTTCTTTTATAAATTCCATGTCCACTGTTGCATTTTCTAAAAGAATTATCTTAAATTTGATATGTCTCATGTTTGTAGTTATCTCATCAATTTTTTTTTACTTGAAATATAAATTAAATAAACAAAGATATGTTTAATTGTGTTTTTTTAATTTGTGTGATCATAGTATTTGAAAATGTTTATAAAAGGAACCTTAACCAACCTAAAATATTGTTCCAACAATAACCGACGAAAATGGTTTCCTTCAGAAGAAAGGGGTTGTTCAATAGATTCTGTAACAATATCTTCTTCAGGAGCAGAATCCATTATCACAGTATCATTTTGCTGTAGAGCTAAATTATGTAACACAGCTGTTGCAACAATTACAACTAATGTGTGATCTAATTTTAATCTCAATTTTTGAGAAAGGCATGCAAATCTTCTTTTCCACACACCAAATGTCCTTTCCACTGTGTTTCTGGTTTTAATTTGTGCTTCATTGTACAGTTTTTCCGCATTTGTAGCTGGATTTAAAAATGGCGTCATCATGAATCTTCCACAAGGATAAGCACTGTCTCCCATGAGGTGACCATCTATCTCATTATTATCCAGGCGCGCTCGCAGGAATGAATTATGATACACGGTACTGTCATGTGTTGATCCATGCCAGCGAGCATCTATATCACGGATGTGTAACTTTGCATCACACACAACTTGTACATTAATAGAAAAGAAACCTTTTCTATTTCTAAATAGTTCTGCTTGCTCACCTCCAGGAGATTGAATTGGTATGTGCGATCCATCTACACAACCAATTACATTTGGAAATCCAGCTATATTAAAAAATTGAGCCTTGACTTCTCTTAGGTCTTCAAAATTTGGCATACCTATATACCTTGCAGCAAGTTTTGCTATTTCCTTGCTTACTTTATAAACCACTCTTGACACAGTGGTTTTGTGAACGTTAATGTCATCACCAATCACTACTTGAAAAGTACCTGTAGCGTAAAATCGTAATGCGATAAAAATTTGTTCCAAAACAGACAATGGATATTTGCGATGAGTAACGGGAGATAGAGCAGGGCTGATGACTTCACTTATGTGTATCACAGTGTTCTTATCAAAGCGATATCTCAATTTAAATTCTTCATCCGAAAACATTTCGAAAGGATTCCTCCTACGTCTTAAGTTTCTGGGTACTGATATATTAAAAATAAACTCCAGTACTTCCAAATCAGACTCTGATGAGCTACTCGTATTCATTATGCTAGCACTCATTGTATTCTCCTTTTAATATTTTAATATAAGCTTTCACTGGCAACGTATTGCAAAAATACACGTTTTACTTGTATAACCTAAAATTTGATAGAGTTTGCTATGAAATTAAACGTCAAATATAGTTATGGAGCCGATAAACGGCACACATTGGTCAGTTAAGATAACCTAAGTTTAAACGGAGTTTATCTTTTATTGCGGAGTTCGGAAACGCACTTTCACAAGTTGTCGAACCAATAGCGCTAATGAATAGATAAACTACCGATACAAGTACCTCAGAAACCGGGCATAACTCCATCAGATTCTGAAAATCTGTCTCTTGTGTACCTCAGCCTTCGTCAGTCTATGATTATGTACTGAATCTCAGACTGGGGCGGGACTTACAAAACCGCAATGCTCCCTGCCGAACGTGCACAACGAGCGGTTCTTAAAGTAATGCTTTTCAAAGCTAGAGACTACCCCACTGATCAGTTATATTCTGAGGCCGAAGTTCTCACAGTAAGGCAACTATTAAAATTTGTACTTCGTTCAGTCCTGCTTCTAAGACGCCACGGTTTCCCTAAATGTAAAAAAAAAACGCCTGTCGTATTGCATTTACAAGTCGACAATTATTGTCTCAAACTTCACGCATGTATAATAAAGTAAATAAAATTATTTAGTTCAAAAGATACAACTTACATTAAATTAAAAATAAATGAAGAAAATGTTAATAAAATAATCCATTTATTTTCAGGCCATAGATAAATTCCTTAACCTAAACATAGATGTATTTATCATAAACAAAACTTGTGTAAATAAATAAGACTTTGGACTATGTTAGTAGCACTTAGTGTTATCTTGTGGTACTTGTCTGCGGAAGCGACGGAACACCACATCCTGCTGCTTAAAGTCTTCTTCCATGACAAGGAGCAGGTAACAATTCGGTACGCGCACCATGAACGCATTAAAGTTGACGTTGCGTTGCGACTCCAGTAACTACACCCTCGGTGTGTACACACACCGAGGGTGTAGTTACACAAGCCTGACTCCCATTCTCCCACAGCCAGCAGACGGGCACGCTCAACATTATTAGGTGACGTGTTAATCAGGGTATTCCGTATACTACTGCAGAGCGGCACGTCCCACCGTCTCTGGGAGGACGGGTTGTCGGGGAAAACCGTATTGGGACAAGCCATTTTCCAAGCGTTCAACGCATGGGTCAAACACGGTACTTCAAAATCGACCAGTGAAGAAGATAAAATATTCCTGGTTAATTTATCAGTACTGTGGACCGAGGAGAGGAAGGCCGGTAAACTTTTGCGGACGCCGAGACCACCTAGACGAATGGGAAGTGTGGCTTGCTGCCACGCTCGGTCGTCCAGGGCCACATTTAGGATCGAAGTTAGTGTGTTTCAAATAACTTGGTCTACTTTTTCTAAAAGTTGTGGATGTTTCCACAGATGGGAGGAGCGAAGATTATATGTAAATTTTGGTCCAAAACAGCAGTAATGAGTGTGAAGGCCGAGTGAATGTTAATTTTGAAAAGTCTTTCCGAGACATCATTGAATTTTTTTTTTTCTCTTCAACGAACGTTGGAAATGATTCGTCAAAAATTGGGGACCCTAGGAGGTGAAGAGAGTCTCTTTCCGTAATTTTGATATTTGGTGCTACGGTACAAAATTTTGCTAAGGTAGTCTGTCTGTCAGTGGTTTCGGGAAGATAAATTTCACATTTTGAAAAGTTAAGGTCTAGGCCAATAACACTGAAGTTAAGTCTTTTATGACTGTGTCTACATCACCTCCTAGGGTTCCGTCATCTAAATACCATACGTTGAATTTTGAACTTAGCTGTCGAATGATTGGATTTATTGCCAAACTAAAAATGACTGGCTCAAGAGGATCACCCTTTTGGCAACCAACAGCTGATTTCAAAAGGTTGTCTTTATTAAGTAATTTAGAGGGGTACCTGTAACATTGATATAGAAAACTGTAAATTTTGGGTATTTCTTTTTGAACTTCTGCCAACAAGGTCAACCTTAAGGATGACCTCACCTTTAGCACTATTGAGGAAAGTGGATAATGCATGTACCGCAGCCTCACAGCCCCGACCCAAAGCCCAGCTGTAGGGGCTGGAATTTGCTGGCCAGTGTTTCGCTGTAAAAAGCACAGCAAATTTTGGCTGCGATACGACTGTAAGTGGACCCTACGGCAATGGGACGAATGCTGGCGGCATTCGTTCTCCCTCACCCTTCTTGCGCAGGGCACATAGATTTGCACCGTATAAAATATCAATGACGGCTTCGTTCACATTGCCGGAGAGCATGAGATTGATGAGGGCCGTCAGCTCAGCTCCTTCAAAAGGGTCTCACCAGCCTCCCCGGCGCCTGAACACATTAAGTCTTTGAGTTGTTGAGGTGTCAGGCCGTCGAGGCCACCGGCGGAGCCACTTCGAAAGGAGTACACTGCCGCGCATACTTTTTGAGCTGCAATTTCAAGTGAGTTAGATTCCGAATGGGGTGGGTCAGGGAAGGAGAGGTCATCTGCCGGGGCGGGGTGTTTGCTCTCCAGAGCTGTAAGTGTCTCTGGAGAGTACGGCGCAACCACATCGCTGCTAAAGATGATCCTAGCCGCACCTTTGATATCACCCTCGCCTAGTTTAGACTCCACGTGGTGCAATAAGCCTCTTTGGGGGAGGGGCGCTGTTAATTTAGGGTCGAAATTTAGGGCCGAAATGTTACAATTATCTTTGATTTGTGCTGTTAACGTTTTTTTATTTGCCAATTTTTTTTGCACATGTAGAATTCTAAACGGGAAGGTGAGTAATTGCTCCCAAGCACTTATAGAGTTCTCTCGGATGGCCAGGCGGATACTACGCGCTAAACAGGAAGCCACGGATGGTCTCGCACCACGAGGAACTCTCTTTAAAACTGGAGTTGACGTTTTACTTGTTGCAAGGGTTTTCCAAAAGGGTTGAGCGGGTGAATCAGGTGTTAGGGAAGTGTGTACTGTCGGGCATGATGAAGGCACATTGTGGGGTTTATGTTTCTTCCCCAAATGTACCTTCAAGCCTCGTTCACCTTTAAAAAAACGTGCTTGGGGACAATGAGGGCATCTCACTACGGTATCCAGCGATGTGGCAGGTTGACTGGCGCTTCATACGGCGTCACTACTGTCGTCAGTATTCAGCATAAATAAACAAAGACTGCTTACACGACTTTTCGTCCACACAATTTCAGGTAACTTTAAAATCTAAAATAATATTAAAATAACAAAATTGACATATAAAAATTGTCAGAGCTTGACTGAAGCACAATGACAGCGGCGCAGTCGCGCTGGCAGCCTGGGGCGATATTAAGATGACGTTTGTGACGTCCACTTTCTGTAAAGTAAATCTGTTTTGTCAGTGACTTGGTAATTAAAATCCACTACATTTTCCCTTACGTAGGTATCATATGATATTATCTATGTAGTTTATAATATTAATCACTTTAAATTTATAATAAATAACAATTTTACTAGGACTAGCAATAAGTCGAACTGTTTGACGTTGGACGTCATTTTTTAATATGTTGAAATTGAACGATGCAGAACGTTACAAGCGTCCGAAATATAAAGTTGAAAACAATTAAAAAATAAAATGTAATTAAAATACGCTGTGGCAGCTAAGAGATGACCAGCCCGTTCACGAAAATGACCTGATGATCAAACACACGCGCCACCATCGGCGAAACATTAGACTGAGCATGACATGCTCTCAGCCGTCAGGGCACATCAAAGTCAATGAAAGACGTACCCAGTAAATTTTATTAGTGCAGTGTATTTTATTTTCAGGGTTCTACTACCAGGCAACTTCTACTACCCGAAGAGTTCTTCTGCCAGGCAAGTTCTTCCAGGCGAGTTCAAACACTAACTGACGCGCAGATGTCTGGACGAATAAGCTTACCGCATTCGTGCTGCCTATACCCCCGCTCTGCTCTCCTTGAAGGAACCTTGGCGAGCGTAGCGTGGTTTGCAGCCCTGGGATACGTGGACCCTAGCGTCCACTGCTGCCTGCGCTACTTCGTTGCACCTGAGTGCTATCTACCGTGTAACCTAACGGACAAAGCCCAGGGCAGACCCTACCCTCTTTACCAACCTACAACCAGTGAAAGACCTTATAGACTGTGAACCTACCCTCTAACATTCTGTGCTCGTGCTCTAAGCAATAAATGTATGTTTAATTGGGATTTCGCTTTAATCCAGACTACCTTTATTTCCCCTCTAACTACACTATGACCACAACGCCAAAGCTCATACCCAGGGGTATCCGTAAATACCCTATGTATGATTCGCTATTCTTGATAGTTTTCAAGTTATAATTATTTTTATGCTTAATGCTAACATACGGAGTCGTATTGCTGATTTTAATGATTATGACTCTGTAAAGCCATATAAACTTAAATTACGCGGGCTACCTTAGTGCATAAAAATCATAATGAAGAACCCCGGTGCTCAGACAGCTCATAATCATGCTGTTGATCGCTCAAAGTCCAGGTTTTCAAACTTCCACCCACATCGCACTCATCATACAATGCAAGGTATAACAAGAAAAGTTTTAAAAGTAACACCTATTTTGACAGCCAAGTTCGAAAACTTTCCTGTAGAAGTTAAAGTGTTTTCTGAATTTATGAAGTTGTTTTATTTTGCTTAGAATGGAGTTTTACTCGTGTTTTTGGGAGGATAATGTGTTTTGTGTTTTATGAACGGTAAAGTTCGGGTAGGTTTTTCTTTGTTATCGAAGTAAATTAATCCACCTCTGGTGCTTGTTGGAAGCAGACGTGTTGAATAATTATTGCGAAAAGTATTGCGTTTAAATAAATACTAAATATTGGAAAGTGATTCTTAGTTATAAAAACATACAAATCAAATTAACAACAAAGTGTAAAGCAACAAACCTTGTGCTTATACAAGATATCACACAACGGCGAGTGCGCAGCACCGCGCACCCCCGCGAGGAACAAGGACCGCTGCTATTTTTCGTCCCACTCACACCCGTACGGAGAACATTCTAGGTAAACCATACACAATGAATGTGCAGAGGACACCTCCGACACCGACTACCAGTGATAAGCGAGAGCGGAAGCACTAGCGGATCTGTACCAAACTTACCCACCTACTGTGATAATGATGACTACAAGAATGTTAACACATTTAAACGAAAAGAACGTACTGAGGAAACCGAGTATAAAAAAGGATTTCGCAAACTTTCGTACTGACATAGTGAACTTCCTAGAAGAATTCGGAAAAATCCAAAATAATAGCCTAAACTACATAAAAGACGAAATATCTGAGATTAAACATGAAATAAAAAACATGAAGTCAGCTATTGAAAACTTTGCCCAACGACTCGACCAAATAAATAGTGATATGGAAAACATTAAAGCAAATACCACGACTACCCAAAACAAAATTAAACTTATAGAAGATGAAATAACCCTAATAAAAAATCAACGAAACACCGAGAGTACAACGCCTAAACCGCCCGGCTTATGCCACCAAAGCCTCATCCTTCAGCTAAAAGCCCGATGTGAGCGGGAGAAAAACGTCGTCATTGTGGGTATATCGGAAACTAACGAAAGAAACACAAACACCAGACGAAATCGCGATAATAACGAAGCCATGAAGATAATTACAACGCTGTACGAAGACTGTCCTAAACCAATGAAAACCATCAGACTAGGGAAATATATCCCAAACAAAAACAGACCATTAAAAGTTTGCTTCAGTGATACAAGCGTTCCAAAATACCTACTAAGAAATAAGAAAAACCTACAAGATAATATACAGATTTATGCAGACCAAACCCCAGCACAAAAAGAGTATTTACAATTATTAAAAGAGGAGCTAAACAGACGCATTGAAGACGGCGAAGGGGATCTTATTATTAAATACATAAAAGGAGTGCCGACAATCACACAAAACAAAGCCAACCAAAAAAACCAGTAACCGACTTAATGCAACATGAAAAATACACGAATAGACTAAACCATCAAATAGTACGTAAATACGAAGATATACCATCCCACTCGTCCTCGCTACGATTCTTTTATGCGAATTTACGCAGTATCCGCAAGACTGGCAAACTTGATGAAATAAAATGCATAATTAAAGCAACACCAATGACTATACACTTACTAAAATTTACTGAAACGTGGATCACATCGGAAGCGGACGCAAAATTATATCAGCTTCCACATTATAAACATGTTTATAACTACAAGCAAGATCGCAAAGGCGGCGGCGTTTCAATTTATGTACACGAAAGTATTAAACACGAAATAACAGAAGAGGTTTGCGAACTTGGTAACCACTACCTATGGATACACATAGATAAACTCTCATTAAACATCGGAGCGGTATATAAACCAGGTAAGTCCAATTTGAACAACTTCTTAGAAACATACATCTCACAATTGGAACGACGAAAAAGGTCGGTTGTTTTCGGAGACTTTAACATCGATCTACTTAGTAAGGCCTGTCACGTCACAAGATACCTAAATGAAATAAAAGGAACAGGCTACGAAATATTGAATAAAATAAATAAACTGTACAGTACCCGTGAAACCAGCACTACAAATACTATACTAGATCACATATGCACGAACATAAACAATCACGCGTACAGCATATCTATAATTGACTCGTGCCTATCAGATCACAAGCAGATTTTCCTTGAGATAGGCAGCTTGACGCCAATTATTAACAAGAGAATCCAATACAAAGCACTTAACTATGAAAAACTATACCGAAATCGACTATTACTATTTGGAAAGATTCATCTCAGAAAAAATAAAGAAAAATAAAGAAGATAAGACTAAAATCCTAAACCTACTTCAAGAAGACTGGATAAACCGAAATATCATAGACTCGATCAACCTACGAAATCACATATGGCAACAAACAAAATCTCACCCAAAAGACGACAACTTACGGAGGAAGTTTAATGAAGAACAGGACAGAGTAAATAACCTGATCAAGACACAGAAGAAAAACTACTACCACAACTTATTTCATAACAGCTACAAACATCCTAAAAAAATGTGGGAAATTATTAATAATCTAGCAGCGAATAAAATCAAAGACAGCAGCAGTGCTCCGCCCAAACTACTGTCGAATTCGGAATTTATAATAGATGGTAATGAAATTTGTAACGTGTTTAACTCATTCTTTGCATCAATAGGCGCGGAATTATCTAATGAAATACCTAACATGTACCATATAAACACAGGTAATATTCTCATGTACGACAATAATTACCAACACGACATTACTTTGAGCGAACTTTCCCCCTGCAACACTGACGAAATATCAAAAATTATTGACCATCTTGACACCAACACTAGTACAGGCTTGGACGGTATCAGCACAAAAGCTATTAAATGCCTTAAAAATATAATTGTTGAAAAATTATCCAATTGTACAAATGTATGTTTAATGCGTGGCTTTTTCCCCGACTCACTAAAAACTGCGAGGGTTAGTCCAATTTACAAATCTGGAAGTAGAACTGACCCCGGCAACTATCGACCGGTGTCGGTATTACCCGTTATTTCGAAAATCATCGAACGAGTGTTATACAGCCGTCTAAACAAATATTTGACTGAGAAAAACATCCAAATTGATCAACAATATGGTTTCCGTCCTAAATCAAGTACTCTCACAGCGTCAGTAGATTTAATAACAAAAATAAAAACTCAGATTGATAAAAAAAACGTTGTAGTAGGTATTTTCACTGACCTAAAAAAAGCGTACGATACGGTAAGCCATCAAAAGCTACTACAGAAATTGAGTAATATAGGAATTTCAGGCAACGCCCTCAGTATGTTCACTTCATATTTACAAAATAGACAACAAGTAGTTAAGATAGATAACTCCACTAGCTCGATGCAAAATATAACATTTGGCTGTCCACAAGGCTCAATTATAAGCTCATTACTATTTTTAATTTACATTAATAACATAAATAAAATAGGGCTGACAGGACACCTAACGTTATACGCGGATGACACTTGCCTTTTTTACTTCAATAAATCATCATTTGTGATTTTCGCCGCAAAAAATAAACCGTAACCGGAGTTTCCACTTCTTACGATTAACGGAGAAATTGTCAAATGGTCTAGCCACGAAAAATACCTCGGACTGTGGGTAGATGACAAATTAACTTGGAAACTGCACATCGACCATGTCAAAACAAAATTAATGTCGTTATTAGTAGCATTACGAAAAGTTTCCAAATGTATACCGAAAAAAGTACGCACAATTATATATAACTCCCTAGTAAAATCAAACCTTGAATACCTAATCGAACTATGGGGATCAGCTGCAAAATCTAATCTAAACTCACTACAAAGAACACAAAACAAAATTATTAGAGTGTTGTTCCACTATCACTATCTATACCCAACAAAAAAATTATACGAAAAAACTAATTTACTAAATCTCACGTAACTTTACACATATTACACCTGCATTCTCATTAAAAAAATCACCACGAATTCCGTACAATCAAATATTCAACTTCATAAAAAAACAGTAACATACAGCACAAGAAGTAAAAACAAGTTTCAACTAAAGACCACACGTGCACGGACTAATTACGGCAAAAAAACAATATTGGTGGAGGGAGCACAACTGTTCAATGATTTACCGGAGGATATAAAGAAATGTGATAGTATAAATATATTTAAAAAAAAACTTAAAAACCATTTATGTACTCTATAACGTCACGAACACCCCAGAGGCAAACATAATGTTATTATTTATTTATAAGCACTATGTACCAATCTCATTTTAAGTGAACCATTGTTCTTATGAGAAATAAAATTCTTTAAACCTAATTATGGTGAAGGTATTTTTAGCATAAGTGGAATTAGAGGTTTACAAGAGATAATTGTTAAAGTGGGTTCTGATTTAGATGATGTAGTGTGTCTAGATGATGTTGTTGATGGAACCAATAACTTCAGTCCTTCGATATAACAGGGCCATATCATTATCACTTTCATGAAGTTTGAGTGTAGGGTAGGTCAAGTCGTGCGGCGTCCCACATGGTTCGGTCCTGGGGCCGATTCTGTGGTATATCGGTTACGACTGGGTGCTGCGCGCCGACCTCCCGAATTGCGTCAGCGTGGTGTGCTACGCTGGTCCTGGCACAGGGGAGGTCGCACCAGGAGGCGGCCGAACAAGCGACACTCGGGGTTGCGACAATCGTCGAGAGGATCCGGAAGTTGGGACTCGAAGTGGCCCTGCACAAGTCCGAGGCCATGTGTTTTCATGGTCCTCGGAACGCGCCACAGTCGGGTTCCCAGATAACGGCAGGAGAGGTTCACATCGGCGTCGAGTCGACGATGAAGTACCTGGGACTGGTCCTCGATAGCCGGTGGAACTTCGTGGAGCATTTCCGACGTTTGGCTACCAGACTGGAGCGGGCTGGGGCTGCCTTGAGGCGGCTCCTGCCCAATCTAGGGGGTCCAAATGGCTCCTGCCGGAGGCTCTACGCGGGAGTCGTGCGGTCCTTTACGGGGCACCGGTGTGGGCGCGTTCTTTGAGGCTCCGACCAGCCCGCCGGTTGAACGCGTCCCAAAGGGTCATGGCCATCCGGCTGGTCTGGGGATACCGCACGGTCTCCTGCGAGGCGGCGAGCCTCCTTGCCGGATTGCCGCCATGGGATCTGGAGGCAAAAGCCCTCGCGCACGTATGGGAGTGGCGCGAGGAGTCAAAACGCCGGGGTGTAACTCCGCTGCCGCGAGAAATCACGGTACAGCAGACAGAGCTCCGGCGGGATCTCATGGCGACATGGAGGGTGCGATTGTCGCAACCCAGTGCTGGGAACGCCACAATAGCGGCGATAAGTCCCCTCTTTGAGGAGTGGTTGGAGAGGCGCCACGGCGTCCTCACCTTCCGCCTGACACAGGTCCTCACCGGACACGGTTGTTTCGGGAGGTTACTGTTTCGCAGAGGGCGGATGTGGATCGCCCGGAGGACACGGTGGCGCATACGGTGGAGGTCTGCCCAGCTTGGGCGAAGCACCGCAGTGTCCTCGCGGAGGCGATCGGCGGCGACGATCTCTCGCGTCCGGCCCTGGTCCAGGCCATGGTACGGAGCGAGAGAGAATGGAAAGCCGTCACCTCCTTCTGCGAAGCAGTAATGCTTGCGAAGGAGGAGGCGGAGCGCGTGAGGGAGAGAGCCTTGCGCCCTCACGCCCCCACTAGTCACCGCAGGAGACGCCCTGGGCGTCGGGAGTCGCCTGCAGATTCCCGGCCACCGTAGGCGCGGGCTTGCGGACGGCGAGCAATGGGTAGCTCGCCGTCCAATAAGGACCAGGTCCGGGTCGATGGCGCGTCGTGTTCCACGCGCGCCTCAAAGAGATGTCAGCACAAATTGACGGGGTCCGATAGGCCGACGCCTCATGGTCGCGGGTGATTCGAAAAGAGATAACCATGGCGCTGGCACAGGCAACTGAAGGAACACGGGTGGGTTTTAGTCAGTAAAAGTCTGACACGCCCTCCCGCTCCACCCAGAGCGGGAGAAGTCATTTGATGATTTCCCAACCAAAAAAAAAAAAAAAGGCTGGTCAAGTAATAGTTGCATCGCATGTGGATCGCTTGATCGCTTAAAATCACTATTTGTTTACAGTTTGTTTAATTTAGATAACATTTTTGAGTCGTAATTCTGATACTTATGTTCCATGTTAGATTATGTTCGAATACACTATGAGCTGTCACTAAATATGTCAATTACATTTAATTTGAATTTACACTCTGCTTTTTGTCAAATATTAATAATATATATATATAATATAATATAATATAATATAATATAATAATAGTTCATGATAAACCCCATGACCTATATTAATCCATGAAATCATGCAAAATATAACAAGCAACAGGAACAGGATCCTACAAGTTGAAATTTACATAATCTAAGACGTTTTGTTAGTCAAACGTCAAGTGCAAGCGTAGTTCAAACGGTTATTGTTGAACAGAACCATCGAAGCGAAAACACGGAAGTCCTATTCAAATTTACAAGCACTTTTGAATTGTATGTCAGTCAGAAAGATGAAGCTGCCTATTCCAAAGCGAAGTAGGTTTCAGGGAAAAGAACGGGCAGGAATTTCAATGGGCAACATTTAGGTATTATGCGCCAAATATTGATTAGGCACATCATACCTACTTGTTGAAATAACATAGAGATTACGTCTTTACATTTGCTATCATAGTGGGTTGCCTCCCACAATGATAGCAAAAAAACACTCATGATAACAAAAACGGGGTATACAGTGTGGTATTGCAGCTACATAACTGTCATCTACATCTAAATTGTAACTACACCACTCGACAGCTAAAAAACAAAACAACTGTACAACATATTGAGTTAGGACTGTGACGGAGCGTGTGCGGTGTAGGGCTATTATACGGTAATTTGGGTGTGTACAGTTTGCGTTAAGTATCAATTTTAATTCGGTGAAGCAACGACGCTCGTTTGAGTTTCAATCATAGCATATTTAAAAAGCTAAATATAGTTCTTATAATTATCGAGATAATGGTAGGAAGCTTTGATGCGGCTGATTTGTTTTTAAGTCAATGGCCTTTGCAATGCTGTCTTTTTAGAATGTAGTACATTCTGTTAAAATAGTATTGGGAGTAGATGATTTGTTTATGCTCTGGTAGGTCATCAATGTCTTCAACTGAAGTTAACATCGCGAAAGTGAAGGAAATAGTGACTGAAAATCCTCATACAAGTTTGAGAGCGATAGCCGCTGAACTTTCTGTGTCTCACGAGTCGATATGCACCATTGAAATAACCACTTGGGTATGAAACATGTTGCCGCTCGGCTAGTCCCAAAAAACCTAAATTATCTACAAAAACTCAATCGCATAAGAGTCGCTGAGGGCATGATAGAACGAGTCAATTCCGACCCAACATTCATGAAACGCATTGTTACTGGTGACGAGACGTGAGTATACGAGTACGACATGTAAACTAGTCAAAAATCTTCGGAGTGGCGCCTTCCAACTGAACCGAAACCGAAAAAAACACGCCAAAGTCGATCAAAAGTCAAAGCCATGTTTACTGTTTTCTTTGAGTATCGCGGTATTTTGTACTCGGAATTCTTGCCGGTAGATCAAACGGTAAATAAAGATTATTGTTTGAGCGTTATGCGGCGTTTAAGACAGCCAATTTAACGAAAAAGGTCAGATTTATGGAAAGAAAATTCTTGGATTTTCATCACGATAATGCGCCGTCGCACAAGGCCATCACTTTGAACGATTTTTTGACCAAACACTCAACAAATACCATCGAGCTAGCACCTAATTTACTAGATATGTCTGAAGCCGACTTCTTTCTGTTTCCTATACTTAAATTAGCACTTCGTGGCACCCGTTTTCATTCCGTAGAAGACATAAAGGGGAATTCGAGGCGAGAACTGAACTCATTACGGAAAAAGCGTTTTAAAATGTTTTGTTGATTGTTTTATTCGTTTGCTTTAAGTGTATGGTTTCTGAAGGAGCATACTTAAAAAGCGATAAAATAAATTTGGAAGATTAACTAACATTTTGTGTATTATTGATCTTTCCCCGGCACTTTCTTGACAGAGTAGTTTTTTCTTTTGCTTCCAAAATACTATCTTAAAAAAAATGCAAAACGAAATAAATTATGGTATTATAGATTTACTCATCGTTATCGGCATTTTGTAATTTTGAAATATTGTGGGAGCGAAAATCAATAAAATCTTTGAAGGTGGTTTTGATTGCCTCGTCAGAATTTAAATTTTATTCCTTTCAAGAAAATGTCCAAACTCCGGATAAAGTCGTATTCGGTTGCAGCAAGGTCCGGGGAATATGGTGGGTGTCGGAGACATTCCAATCACAGCTCTTCCTAGAGAGAGTCATATTTCGTATGGGGCAGGATTTGGCAGGTTCTACTCGGTTCAACCATTGTGTTGAGCGTTTTCGATTATCGTAGGATATATTTTCAACACAAGTAGTGATACGATTCAAAATCCGCTCACTATTGTGACGGTTGAGTAATGTAACGCAGCACTGGACGCGTGAGTTGAGTTGCTTAACGCTATACATTCGGTACCCATTTTTTGAGCTTTTTCACTTTTTCTACTTATTCAAGTTAGTTAAATTGTTTTATCATTCACACCGAAGCCTGCCGCTAACTCTAACGTGGTTTGCGATGGATCCGCTTCCAAAACCACTTTTAACTTTCAATGTCAACCAGTGTCTCCAGCCGTTCACTTTGTTTGTCCTGTAGGTCTAACCGTTGTTGGTACGAAAAACGAATCATGTTTTCTTTTACAGTAGGGGAAATGGGGAAGTCCATTGAATTTATTAATCCTTTGAGCTGTTTCTGCAGAGCTGGTGCCACGGCGAAACTTGTATAGGTAAATAGCGAGATATTTTAAGTTTTCCATATTGTAAACAGAACGATGGGTAGCAGATCCAAAACTTCACATGAAAACCCAAAAACCCTTCTTTATCAAAACATTTTCCGTGTTCTTATATATAAATAGACGCCCAACCAAAAGCCATCAAGTACAGCAATCAAAAAGATTATTTCGCAAATGAAACCGCTGGGGACGTTGAATACGAACAGCAATTTTCGAGTTCACTGGCCAGCGTAATGTTATTTATTCATCTACTCAAATTACAGGATTCTATAGAAATAAGCAACATTATTGTGTATGATTTGGTAAAGTATAGGTTTGATAAATATTTAGTTTCCGTGATGGATTTTGGAGGGATTCCTTTATTTGTCTTCTTTAATTTGTTTTTTCTTTGCGGAGTGTTTTTTTGGAATTGATTTGGAGATCGAGTTTGCTGATACCGATGGCTGATACTTTTGATGTTTTTCCATGTAATATTGCCGGTTATAGTCTATATTGATGATAAAAACAGCAACATCATTGATGTTGTTAAGACCTAGAATTTTAAAAATAACATTTAAAACAGCAAGCATTATGTTTAAACTGTGTTCTATGTTGTAATTATTCATTTAGTTTTTACCTTACTTTAATGTACTCTGTAAAATACGAATACCTATATTGATAAAGATCTTGTGATGGTTTGGTTTTTTAAAAATAAATAATTAAATTTCTGTGAAACCCTTGGTAATCATGATGTGTTTTGTTTGGTTGTTACAACTGCTACTGTTGTTTACGCTTTCGAGTTAATGCATATTTTTTAATTCAATAAAAACCAAAAAGAAAAAAAACAGTCGTTCACCCGAAGTGCATGTTTAACCCCCTAGGGGTTGAAACAGGACAACATTAGGGGTTTAACATGGTCGGGGCTAAAAATTGTGATGGTTGAACATGGAATAAATAATTTTTACGTGAAACAGCCAAACATCTGAACATACAAACATTCATATTTATAGATTAGTTGGAAGTAGGATAGTAGAAATTTGCAGATCGAGGGAAATAAAGCAAGGAGCATTAACACTGAAAAATTCTAGACAGGTTTGCTATAAATTTCAAGTAGCCACTGAAATTTGCCGTAAACACATTACATGCCATTTAACCTAAAATCACGCTTAACTGTTCTACACAAAGTCCAAGTTCATTTACAGATTTTTTAACTAAACATCCCCAAACAAAAATGATCTATATTTTGTAGGGAACAAAGGTTGAATTACCGTGTAATTCATAAGAAGACGTTTCACTACATCTGACGGGGATTTCGTTTCAAGATTTCGTTCCGTACACAAAGGGTAGGAGAAATATTGCTGGCTAAATATGAGAAGACAGCGCTGTGGTTTGTTACCCAAATATACGGTAGCGTGTGCAGGGTTCGTGAACATTTTTATTTCTTTTTTGTAAGGAAAATGGAAAGTACTCGTATTTTTCAATAGGCAATAAAGTTCACTATTACTGACGGTGTAACATGTGATGTCAAGTTTGTCGTTTCGGATTGTTGGGAACGTATTTTTTTGGTGACAAATTGGTCGACTGCGTTGCCTTTGTGAGTGACTGCGTGAATGATTTGCGCTGCTGGGCACTTGCAACACGCGGAGTTTTCGATGCGTATACGACTTTACACATAAAGTTGAAAAGTCAAATGTGTCAGTGTCTCAACGCTGCTGTTACACACTCGTAAACACATGATCATTTTTTGCGTTTTTCACAGTGATTTTTAGAATTCAAATGACGTCACTTGTTTTAGGAAGTCTATTGTAAGGCAACGTGAACACACTTGTCTTGTCAAAGGTAGGTGTCCAGCAGCTAACTTCCAATTACTTTTTATTATTTTTCCTTTTTATTTTCTTTTACAGTGGTAATGTTTTTGGAATCCTGGTCGAGTACGTAAATTGTTTTTTTTAACTCACACACAAATAAACCACAACACACGCGTAGCCAACGTCCATATATACGGTCCGTATATTTTGCAATGTGCCAGTCTATAATCCCTTACTGTATTGCAAGTTGGGGTGTTGCTGCTAAATTAATTATCAAGCCTCTCGAGGTTACTGAATTTTTTTCTACTAAAAACTGATGATTCCGAATCCCTTCTTACAACAATGAAGTAACTCATAATACAAACACACACACTCACATTCACACGCGCACGCACGTGCAAATGCACACACATACACACACGCACGCGCGCGTAACCACACAGTTCTTGTATTGGACTTTTATAATTTTTTATAATAGTTTATGTAACAGTCTAAGCAATACGTTTGTCCTATTTTTCGGAAAATGAGGGCTGATTGTCCTTATCACAGGCTACTAAGCTAAGAATTCAGATCCTAAAATTGTACTCATCTCAGATGTATATTATTCTTAAGCTGTCATCATACTTTTAACAGACTGTACCTCTCTTTTTATGTGAATTTGAAATGAATCATCTCCACAAACCCTTTGTTTATTTTCATGTCATTAATTATTGACGTCGAGAATTCTTACACCATTTTGATTTAATAAAAACCCAACCTATGTACACTCCTATATTGAAACTCATCCCGCCGTTAGGATGCTTCGGTGGTATAAGAAATCCACACACAAAGATACGTACCTAATTACCTTGATAGGCGTGAAAACAAAAACACAGGCTTAGCTGTCGCTCAGTGGGTTTAAAATCGCTTGGCTTTAATTCGTGTTCATGGGAGCCCAAAAAAAAAACAACTTGACTTTTCAAAATTTTCTTTTAGGAAACATCCAATAACAAAATAATGTTTCGACAGCCCTGTAAAGAAAAACATCACCTTGAATATAAACTTTCAAATACACCATCAGGATTGTAACCATGGCGAAAATTGAATTCAATGTGAAATCATACCATTTCCTTTTGTCGGAAAAGCAGGGATCTTGATGCGGTGCTATCAATCGAGAGAACGAGGAAGGATTGCTGTTAATTCATATTGAAACGGTTTTTGGCATGAGGGCCGCTATCTAGGAAAGAATATGGCGTAGAAAACGGAAGTGTTGAACTTCTTGTGATAATTGCTTTAATTGTTGTGACTAAGTTTTAGGCCTGATAAAATATTTCATCAGTCGAGACTGGCATGCATATAAGCTTCTTCATTGGAGTAAGGTTCTTCACTTCTATCGGCACGATCTATAAAATCACAAACTATTTATTTATTTATTTATTTTATTATTTATGTACACACAGTAAAATACAGAGGGACACGTCATGGTTACCGTAATAATAAAATATCAGATTTTATGAAAAAAATATCCAATACAAATATTTAAAACGAAACTGAACCCCGTAACAAGTCATTTCAATCATTGATTTTTTAAATGACATGTAGGTATGTGTTTGTTGACATTAAAATGCTTGGTTTAATTCTAAGAAGGCTCTCTTTTCAAGTGTTTGGCTATTTTCATGACATCATCTATCTATCATCCAGGGATAAGAAATTATCATAATTAAAAGACTCTTCCAAAAACTGATGCAAATAAGTCCCGTTCTTTATCACATCTCTGAAGCTATGTTATTTAAAAAAAATGACGTTTATTGGACGTTACCCAAATGCGAAAACATGTCTGCAGGGAAATTAAGATCTTATCTCGTAATGTTTCGAACTAGCTGCAATATTTAATTTATATATTTTGTGGGAATTATTCAATGATGGGAAAATTGCTAAGCTGAAGGAGAATGTCCTCGACAAAAACAATGCTTGAGCTACAGGGATACCTACCTTTGGAAAACAATTTAGTTTCTAGCATACCTAATGGTATATGCGCTTCCGCATTTGCTGAAATCACATGAAACCCATTTCATAATTGCTTCCACGATAATTTAGTTTATACTATAATAACATTAAGCCGCACGTCAGTGGTAAATACTTTGAGCGTCAGCTGGCCTAGCGTACGTAGTACGGAGTTTCATACCATCATAAATCATAATAGTTTATTTGCTTAGAAAGTAGGTACATAAATAAGGTATTTACAAAGATTGTGTCCCCATTACAATCTACCTTAAATTTGGCATGCAAACATTGAAAAAAAATAAAAAATAGAAAAATTAGTCAGTCGAAACCTCTCCCGCCCGCCGGACTTGCAAAACATTCTTCCCTTTCTCAAAATCTATGTATATACCATGCATGTGCAAGTTCACAGATAGAGAAATTATATTGGTAATATTACACCTTCTTAATATCAATAAAACATTTTTATTTATAATTTTTATTTCAAAATTATAAGATTTTGTCGCTGTTCAATACTTTTCAGTTTCACAGAATTAATTTTATGAACTGTCAAGTACAAAAGAGATTGACTAGAATTTTATTCAAGTTGAATTTTTTTGCCGCTGTATAATATTTCATCATCTTTGTGAAACCACAAATTGACAGGAGCTTTATCAATTAACACTGTTATGTAAGAATAAAAGCGATGATGGTAATCACCAGTCTCTCACCAGCTATTATCACCATTCATATATTTGCTAACAGGAACATAGGTTCCTGTTAGCAATGAATGGTGATAAAGCTAATAGATGAATGGACACATCTGGGTAATCATATCTGAACATGTCTTATGTAAAAAAAACGTAATGTAACATACATTACGTTTTTTGACATAGTATTCAAATCCTTGTCACAGTGACTTTATTAAACTTTTCAAAAACCCAACACAACAGCACTCAAAACCATCGATAATAATTCAACCTTTTCACAGATTAAAGTGGAGTTATGTTTACAAAAACGTAAGATTCTAAGTAAAACCTGATCTTCGGGCAATCATAATGGGACCAAATAATATTACCAAAGAATGGCGGTTTAAAATTTCAGGGACTACTGAGTGTCTTGAATATTTCAGTGAGTACTCAGAACTGAGAAACAGCTGTCGTAAACACGGATCTTGGAAAGAAAAGCACTAGAAGCGCTGAAGTATCCGCAGATTTTATTAGTTTCTTTATGTTTTTTTTTTTTGTGCGAGTAAAAGTGAGATGAGATATATTTTGCGTTTTGAAGTTGCTTTCTTGTTTTTGTCATTACTGGAATGGTTGTGAGGAAAATGTCGTTTTTATAAACAGTGTCATTAAACTCCTATTTGTTTAAACAGCGAGACTTGAAGTGGAGAACCATTAGATATTGCTTAGTGCCCCGACATAATCATTTGAATGTAAAAGTACATACAGATACGACTATGAAAAACCCATGGAGATTCCAGGAATTGAGTACGGTAGGATTTGTAAAAGGTCTGCTTACGATGAGCACACCTTCTAAACAGTAATCAATGACATTATTACTTGAAATATTCTAGATGTGAAAGATATAAATACAGATTATATTGTGGTCTAACATGTACATTACCCCACAATACAAGAAGGTAGGGAAGAACTAGTCCATAATGCGTACATTATGTACAAAATCTTTCTGAAGGAGCGCACACATTCATATTTTACAATATCCACTGCGGTTTATCCATCCTATATTATCATAACTGCGAAAGTAACTTTTTCTGGGTTGGCATCTTCGGATTTCAATGAAACTTGTCACTCAGACTATGACCTGGTGTAGAACACAGGGCTTTATATCCCGGTAGTACGTTCTTGTAGGATGATATCGACCAACACGTGGGCGAAGCCGCAGCACTAACTAGTCAATTAATTTAGAAAAAAATGGTAGTGCCAATATACTACGTTACGTAAAGAGTCATATTGCTGTGAACTCGCGGTACGACTGTATGTGTTTATCGACACACACCACAAAGATCGCAGTTTTGCAAGGCACAAATTGACTTCTATTTACACGAAACAAAAATATATTCCCATCGCTTTTGTTAGAGACGCATCATGGGGGTGACCTGGCCAGTTTATGGCATCGCTAAAATTCGAGTTAACCTAATATGAGCTGGTAGCAGTAGGCGCCAAGCATTGGTCTGAGAAGCAGCCGGCTTAGGTTCTGATCTCATAAGATGCACCGCAGTTTTATTAGCAATTTTTTTTATTTTGATTACTCAAATAATTAATATTCAAAAAAACTTGCTGCTTTTTTTTGTTATTGCTATAAAGAGTTTATAATAAAAAAAAGCGTTGCAAGTGATACCAAAAATTAAAACATATTTATTCGTTATTATATTTTACGTAAAGATAACAATCCGCTCAATCAAATGTAAACGTTCTTGTTTATATTATTATTGTTTGCTGGGCTTAGGTGATGCAACCTTTTCAATCACGTGTTGAATAATTCAAAAATATTACCGGTTGGAATGAAACCATTTGTTTCATTTTTATTCACCATGTGAAGGTTTATTTAAATAAGCCTTTCACTTCATAAATAAGCGCTCAGACTAGCAAGGACTCCCTGTTCCGCACATCTTTTAACACACAGACGCACAGTATTTGTCCAGAACAAAGAAAGTATTATTGGACGTATCTAAAATACTAAATACTAACATAATTAAGAAAAAAAAAACAAATTACATTATATTTAGAACGATTTACTCGTCATTCACTATTATGCAAAAAATTATTAATATGTAGTAAAATATGAAATATTTCAATTTAAACACTCACACTTAGTAGGGTTACATTAGAAATTTGTGTTATCACATCATTTACATCTTATACGCATTTCAATAATATTTGACAATTATAACAACAACATCTTCCACACACAACAACAACAACCAATAACGTTCAATTAGGTGAATAGTCCTAACGAATTGCATCTACGAGTACCTCACAGAAATCTAAATAATTTATTCTATTTTCTGTGGTCTACCTACAAACTTGTATCATTGATCTGCACAAGATGAATGAGACAAGCATCTAAGGATTATCGAACCACTTCAAGTAGTTGTATTTAAACTAACAAAAATTGATCATTTAGGTATTATTAATAACATATCAAAAACTATAAATAGATATTTTTTGAAAATAACATCAAGCTTAATTCGCAAGAGCAGGTGGGATTCGAACTCAGGGCATAATCGCTCCTAAACAAGCACGGTAACGACTAACCTATTAGGCCATATACTATGTTAGTTGAAATTATGAACTACTATCAAATACAGACAAAGTGAGTGTGTGTGCGTGTCTATAGTATAGATACAACTTATAGAAGAATGTCGTAATTGAAACAGAAGCGTCAATCGAAGGCTTTGTGAGATTTGTTATGGACTTAAATGAGCGCTACTGTACCATGCAATTGACACAATATTGCATTACCCAAAATCCTAATTATAATGCAAGACTATTAATCCAGAGCGTAGAAAGCCAGTCAAAAATTTAATAATCCAGCCAGTCAGTAAGAATCCCTAAGGTAATACACACTGTTTTATACAACTAGAACTTCCAGCTTCGCAGATGTAAGGTTAGAGTTACAATCAAGCAAAGTACTCTCCCTGCGTTTTTGTAGTTTGACCATATCCTGTTGGGAGAACTTGGGAAATGGTGCTATTAATTTTAAGTGGTGTTAAGCATGTGAGTTTGTATGTGCGGTTAAAAATAATTTTCTGATTGTTTTTGTTCTTGCATTTGCATTGTGACCCTGTTGTAAGTTTGGAAAGTAGTTATTTCTAGGAGAAGTGTATTTTTTGCATGTTTACGAATTATTTTATTTTTTTGTGAGTGACAAACAGTGGGAATAAGCCACGATGAAAAAGATGATGTCTTGATTTAAGGAAATAAAGTCACAAAATAACTGACGATGTAACTTTTATTTACTTTTAATTTAAATATTATCTGTGTTTGGTGAGTTCTCTCGAAAAAGTTGTCTGAGTAATAACAACCGCACGGCTCGATCGATCAGGTTAAGCTATGCTTGACGCGGTCAGCCCGTAGATTGGTGACCATCTTTATATACCGAGACCCCTCGTGTAATATAATGGAACCTAAAATACGCTAAGCCGTTATCACGGCTGTCATTCGTGGATCTTTGACAGTCGTAACGGGTAGTCAGATGCCGGAAGGTCTGACACCAGTCTAACCAAAGGGTAACGTATTACCGAGTAACTGGGTTATGAAGGTTAGATAGGCAGTCGCTCCATATAAACTACATATTTAGATATAATAGTTAGAGGGGAAGCCCTAATAGTAGGGAAAAGGCGAGGTAGATGATGATGTTTAAAGTTAAGCCCATTACGATGTTTGTTGTTCTTAAAGCTATTGGTTTCCTATAGAGAAAGAAACGAAGTAATTTAGTACTAAATTAATTCGTTGTGAAATAACAATTTGGTATATTAATATTTTTGATATATGGATACTTGAACAGCAGTAACTTACTTACATATAGAACCTGTAATCCCAGAAGGGTTAGGTAGAGGTGTACCTATAGTACACCCACATTTCGCCAGTTATGATTGAGTCCCATGTAATAGGGTTGATATTATGTTTCGTTTAAAAATATCTAGAGATTGTTTGAAATAAACCTTAAAAATAATAATAATTGCCACTACGACATGATATAACAGTACATTGAAAACACGAGAGGGTTTATTAACGTTTAATTGTCACAATATGTTTAATGAAGCATACGTTCATCATTACTTAACCTTAGCAACATTAACAAAATAAAATAAAGATTGCTTGGAATAAGCACTTTATCTATTTGGTACTTGCTATCACATACCTGAACAATAACAGGTGTCTGACAATTTCTAAAACCCGTCGTGAGCAGGTTACATTGAACTCTACAGGTTGTTTAACATATTTAACATCTTCGATAACAATGTGTTGGGAAATGTGTGTGATATTGGAACGGTAGGTACGTTCCAATTTCAAATTGTTTACTTAATATTCATCATATTTTCAAAATAGACTATAACTGGCCAGTGTCTCATACATTAAAACTTTTTTTCGCAATACTTTCTGAGTGGCCTGGAATTTTGTACTATGCTACTTTGGTAAGAAATTAAGTTTCTTTACAAATTCGACTACAAATTGGACATTTGAAGCTAACTTCAAATGTCCAATCAAAACTTCAATTGTCAATAGACACTTATTTGTAACAATGATTCGAATCAGAAAACCTGCACTTTTCCTATACAAATCCTAGCCACCCTAGCAACAGTGAGTGAAAAATATAAGGCGAATATCACCGTACACCTGTAACACTCACTTCATGGCATTGTTACCAATCTTCATACATGTGTGTAATATCGCCAGTTTGTCTCTTGGTCTCGTGCGTTACATAATACGCGAGCGTGAGGTTGCAATTACTTACCTGTTGTTTTAAAAATATTAGCTTGTATTATGTTCTACTACATG
Organism: Dasypolia templi; assembly: GCA_963555695.1. Taxonomy (NCBI): domain Eukaryota; kingdom Metazoa; phylum Arthropoda; class Insecta; order Lepidoptera; family Noctuidae; genus Dasypolia; species Dasypolia templi. The sequence continues at coordinate 18,124,873 of OY743158.1, read as the reverse complement.
AAAACATGTCTATGTGTAAGCATATTGATCTTATTGTTCGCCAAAGACTACTTAGCAATATGGAGTTCGGGATTGTCATATAAAATAGCCTCAACTAGTTAAGTCACGGTCATAAATAACCTACACCTTTGCGAATTTCAGCAGTGATTTCCTCGTGAAATAAAGATTGCAACTTCGAAAACAGACCTATTTCGTATGGTTTCGAAAATAGGTACTACCATTATGACACCATAAAATTTCCATAAATCCTCTCGGAGAATCACCATTGAATCTTGCGTAAAGGTAAGGTATTTTAGCTTGTGACCGTGGGTACATGTATGAAATAAACGTGTAGTACAACCTGAGCAGTTAGCCTGTCTATAACTTGTTTGTTTGTTTGTTTGGCATTTCGCTGGTCAACCTATGAGGTTGTCGTCTGCTTAAGCGGACTTGCCTGTGGATTCCCTAATAAATTAAGGCCTCCAGCCAGGACTTAAACTTATATACTAACTAAAACTAAGCGACAATGCTAAGGGCACCCCCTGTGGGGTCCGAACCTCGGCTTAGGGCGTCGCTGGAAGAGGGCAGCAAATGACTATCTGGATCAGGATTGATATTTTTTAGGGACGAATTTAAAACTACAGGCTCAGCGTCGCGGGCTGGCTCGAGCAAGGGTCGGGAGGGGCGTGGATTTGGGCGTCGCGGCGGGCCTCGGCGGCGAGGACGGTAGGATGGCGATCGGGTTTTGGGCTTATGTGGCGTGCTGGTGGCCTTACTACTCTCCTGGAGGAGGGTAGTGGCGTCGTCGGAGGCGATTAAAGTATGCCTTGGTCGGCGAATACTACTAATGCGAGAGGGAGTGTAGCGGGCGGCCGCTGTAATCAGGGGGTTAGAATGTTTGATGCCGCAGTCGAAGAAATGCTTAGATAAGCGTTTCATGAACTGTTTTATGGTTGGCATTTTAAGGTCGACGTGAAGATCTATGTTTCCGACATAGTAAGGGGCACCCGTAACCCTTCTGAGGAAACGGTTTTGGAGGGTCTGCATCTTATGGAGATGAAGTGGGTGAGCGTGCGCAAATACAACGCAGGCATAGGTCATGATGGGACGGATGACTGCGGTGTAAATGCGGAGCTTGCATTTAAGGGACAGTTTACTACGGGCTGTCAGTACGAATTGGAGCCTGCTAAGAGCGAAGGAGGCGCGCGCGCGAACCGCCTTAATATGAGCCTTAAAGGTAAGGTTTTCATCGAGAATCACGCCTAGGTATTTGGCTTGTTTCTCCCAGGGGATCGGCTTACCGTACATAGTGATCGGGCTGGGAAGTGGGGGAGGGAATCGACGACGTCTCGAGAAGAGAACCGCCTGACTCTTATCGGGGTTGACCTCGATTCTCCATTTCCGGAACCAAGCGCCTAAGAGAGTACGAGCTATAGCGTTGGGACAGTGACCGGTATAGTAAACGGCAGTGTCGTCGGAACATACGAGATGACTGGGACTGACGGGCTGGCATTTTAATTTTAATATATGTAGGTACATTCATTTAGCTTATTTAATTATTTATAATTTGTGTTTTTTTTTCACCTTTTTATAAATATTGAAAATGACGATTAATATGCTTCTTCCAAATAATTTATGGGTTGAGTATTTTATAACCTAACTATGGTGACGTATGGTTTTTCGACAAGCATAACAATAATTATGTCGTCGACACCAGCGTGAGTTATGGGAGTGGAAACAACCCATAATTACAAAATTTTTCTTACGAATAAAATCACTGATGCCCATCACTTGAATTGATTCCAAGTTTCCAATCCAACTTTTTAGCCCTTTTTTTGTTACCCACAAATGGCAAAACTTTTTCAAAATTCGAGGGAATCTTAAGAAACCGCTCAACTTATACATTCTCCTTCGTAAGCCGACTACCGACGGTATTCGACTAAAAAGATGGAAATAAATTAGAAAAATCACTAATTCATAAAATTAATGTCGCGAGACTTTCTACTAGAAGTCACTTTTGAAGTGCGCCAAGGACTGGGAGTTACTAGAAGGGGTTAGAATTATCGTAAAGATTTGTATGTACTTTTTATTGTTTCTTTTACATTTATTGCTGAAGTTACATTTGTGAAGTTACTTCAGAGAGTGTTCCTTGAAAGTTAGTAGATACGTCTAATTGCGTCAAACCGTAAGTTTAGTGTTAATAAAAGAATTTCCTGACGATCTTTAATTTTTGTTATTGCCGAGTAGGTAGTGCAGCGTGACTTCTGCTTTACCTTTTTCATATAACTAGCAATTAATTATCATTGTTTTTTTTTGACGTATAGGTTATTAAAAAAAAATTCAGTTGAAAAAAAAATTCAATCGGTTTCAGGCTGATTTTTTCCAATTTTCGTCTTCTCAATCCTATTGTAATCACGCAGTTTCATTCGTGTCTAATTCCTTATCTTATTGCCGCAGCTTATTCACAGTCAACCAAGTTTTTATCCTTACACAAAATGGTGTAATGTTTCTTCGAACCTGGTATTTAATTATCTTTATTTTCTCTTTTAACGGAAGTTTTAGCCTATCCTCTGTTGTAATAAAATCCTATCTTATTTGTCGTAGGTGTAGAGTAGAACCTGTTAAAATGTCTGTTTCCGGCCTTTTTTCCGGCGCATGAGGATTGCGAGCTGTTTGCTCGATTTTACCCGCTAAACAATCTTTGGTGTACGATACTAGCAAGTCCTTTCTGGGCTGCGACACATGATAGTCGTGTCATCTACGATTCCATCAAGGAGTAATCATTTTCGAGACAACAGTTGGCCAGCATCCAGGAAACCCATTATATTATTATTTGTTGGTTTTACATTCGAATGATAGTTGATCTATAATGTGAGTTTTTCTATCGGAATAACTTAGGTAATCTTTATAAAATAATATTCATTCGGTAGTTTACGTAATTTAGCGTCCACAAACCTTTAAACCGATTGCAATCAATTCCTTAGTTCGGAAACCAAATATGAATCAAAGTTTACCATTCGACTTACCTTAATTTAATTTTAATAAGTTGTATTTCAGTTTGATTTCATTTTTTTAATTGCCTCGTTAGTCTAGTGGTCGTAGGAGCTACTAGGTTTTTCTATCTAGATTTTTTCAGTAGAACTCCGGATTCTAGATTTGTGCCCGGTTGAAGGCAATAGGCTCGCCCCCTATTATATGGGACTTAAGCATAACTGGCGAAATGTAGGCGTACTATAGGTACACCTCTGCCTAACCCTTCTGGGATTATACGCCACGTTAACACGTAATAAATTATACGTGTTAACGTGGCGAATTTTCCTTTTCATTTCGCAACAACACTTAGGCAAATTTTGCTCTTCGTTAATTTGGTAATATGATTAATTAATGTGCTCGTCTTTATCTATCTAACAAGTAGCATATATTATATAGTTGCCTAAATATTTGTCAATATCCCTAAAAACTTGATTGCCTAAGGAACTGCCCGTACACATTATGTTAACAACTGCACGCTAACTATTGTTGGTAAATAGAATAGAAATATACTGACAGTCCAAAAACACAATGCCACACAAAGCGAGATGTTCCAAATTATATTACTAACCTCATCCATTGAAACTTTTTACGTTGACATAACAGTGAATATTTAAATGAGATCGATCATTTTAAGCTAAAGTATGAAAGTAGCCAAATTAAATAAAATATGTTCCGTTAGAATAAGTTACTCTATTCACTTTTCAATACAAAACCAAATATGTATAGTCATTCCCTGCGCTGTTATACGAGTTGTCAAATTCAGATTTCAGTATGTTTTAGTTTAAAGAATTATAGTTATCTACACATACACACATACAGAGATAACTCTGTGAGTTGCCTTCTAAACGACCGAGGGCCCGCGATACGCAAAGATACAAAATTGAAAACATTTATTTGCATGAATCATGGTTAACCATAGTGTTAAATATGCCAGTAAACATTTATATATTTTTCCTGAGAAAAAAGTATCAATGGTTGTTATACGGCTCTAGGGTTTTTCTTAAGCTAACCTGATAACTAGGTTAAGCTGCGCTTGCCGCAGTCGGCCCATTTTTTTTTTTTTTTTTGGGTATGGCGTCTCGTACTTGACCTTGAGAGGTCGTGACTACTTAACCGGACTATCCTGTGGCTGCCTTAAGCTGACTCAAAGCCTCCAGCCAGGGGCAGTCGGCCCATGGATGGGATCATCTTTACATACCGAGACCTCTCCATACCTCGGAAAGTACGTCAAGACGTTGATCTCGGCTGTGATTCTTGGATCTTCGGATAGATTAACTGGGTTTGGGATTTATTTGGTGGTTTCCATTCACGCAAAAATTGTTAAACTAACCGACACAATTGTCTTTTGTATATAGATATATTATATACACAATGGATGTAAAAAAGAGGTTAACGAAGCTGAGAGACCATACCTACAGGCTAATTAGCCAGCAGCGTTACATATTTTCACTTAGAATAGGAGCCCTAAATGTAAGAAATTCCACGCGCAATCGCTTGCCACATTTGAAATTGCGTAACAAACATTAAACACCTTCTGGTTAGAGATATTTAATGTCAAAGTTTCAACTTTTATTTCCTTTTCTTCACGATAACAAGTTTTTAAATGTTATAACCCCCATGTCTCTTGTCTCTTATACTGTACTGTTGCATGCACCCATCAGAATGTTAATTTTTAATTATGTTAAGAATGCGTAGATAACTGATACATGGTGGGTCTATTTACACCCTGTTTGTTGAAAAATACCACAAATATGTAAAGAAACAAAGCTCCAAGCTGTTATTTTAAGCCGGTGCGAATTCATTACATATCCCTCTTCAGGCGAGGTTTCAGAACTTTAAATTTTCTTAAATCTCTGTGAATCTAGCCAAATGTTTATTTTTTAAATTTCAACATGTATTCAAACGCCGTGTGAAGACAGAAAAGTAAATTATAACAATTGGCTAGATAAAAAAACTCATAAAGATGACACTGAGTCGCTTTATAAAACGTGTGAATTGAAGAGATTCCACCATGAAACCATGTAAAAATTAAATCAAAAGATAAGGCTTATTGTTTTTTAGGGTATGTTGAGAACACATTTTAGAATTTCTTTATTATTATTAAAAATATACAAAATTTAGTAGTTCAAGTGCTTGGGACGACCGGCCAGTGCCCGCTTAGACGCACTACAAGACTGATTTTTCGAACTCGTGTAACTTAAATGTACCCACATTTTTGTTTCTGTAGAAGAAAACGAAGAGAAAAATTTATTCGTTTGGAATAAAGCTTTTTCATGGCACTTTCACATTTAGCCTAAAAATTTATGGACGGTGAATGTTCTCTTTTCCCGCCAACTTCCGCGGGTCTAAAAATCACTTTTGATTCCGCGGGTTAATTAAAAGTGATTCATGCCCGACATTTTTGGTTCCAATCAAACTATATTGGCTTTTTCGGAGACAGCCATGCCATGGCTGTCTTTTTTATGTCGTTTTATATTTTAAATTGAAGTTGGGATCAGTGTTATCATGTTTTACAGGCTTCAATCATTGGGACTGCCCCGTTTGTCTTGTGGTCTCTATCGCTTCTGCTGAGCATGAGGTTCTGGGTTCGGGCATCGTGTTATTGGGTTTTTCTATCTGGAATTTCTCAGTAGCAGCCCGGAGTCTGGATTTGTGCCCGGTTGATGGCAATAGGCTCGCCCCCTATTACATGGGAACAAAACATAACTGGCGAAATGTGGTGTACTATGGGTGCACCTCTGCCCAGCACTTCGGGGAAACAAGGCGTGATGTTATGCCAATTAATGGGCTTTCCGATTATTTCTACATAAAGGGAGTCAAACAAGCTGACAGACCTAATTAAGACCCTAGGACCCTAGAAATAGTATCCTTCAAACCGGATATACGGTAGCAGTACTTTGTCAAGGCGTTCCCATAGAACCCAAATAACTCATCTAATTGTGAGAGTATTATGCTCTATAGGTTATATTATTTATTACACATCAATGATAGTTTGATCTACACCCTGTACCCGGGTGTGACTGTCACGATACTGTCACACAAGTATGAGTGGCGACGCTCAAAAATCCGACCTTTTTGTTAAACTCGATATGCCAACTCTGAACTCCTTGTTCCAAACGCGCTTTCCTCATCCTCAATGCGCTGTGTCAGACACAAATCTTACTTTATTATATTCAATCGTTTGCAAACATCATCCCCGAATAATAACAGCCTTACTGAGTTTCAAGTTCCAACATTTATTGCAGATAAATGTGACGCCATGTCGGGTCGATAAAATTTTAAGACTTTTGTCACAGACTATGGAGAGGTTTTAACAGGTTGAGATAAACAAATTGCTTTGAATGGGTCTGACTGTTACACCGAACTGTTTTAGTAAAAAATCTATTGATTATTTAGAAGGACAGTGTAGTGTGTTGGGGTATTTAATTAATAGTCGGTGACAGTCTTGACATATTATGTTTTCTTAGCCGTGCTGAGAAGTCTACCTTTTTTATGATGTTGTGTGTTACTGGTTTCATGAACTCACCAGGTAACCGGAGTGGCTCGCCGTACACCAATTCAGCTGAAGAGGCTTGTAGATCATCCTTCCAGGGCCTATTTATACCCAAGAGAACAAGAGGAAGTACCTCCGACAACTTTATCCTTTACCTTCGAAGCCATGCTTATTGTGAGTTTATCGGTGTTTCTTATTTATTTAAATGAAAGGTATTTTAAATTTTCTAGATTTTTTTTGTTTTTTTACGATTGCTATTGTATTTTGCAACAAGGGTGTGGAAAAATCTGAAAATAACACAACAACGCATAAAATTACAATACGGTGTGATAGTCGGAAACGGTTGGGGTGAAATTTAATATTATATTGTAAAGGAAGGGTCGCTTCGATTGAACCAGCAGCTTTTATTATGTTCATTATATAATAAACATATTTAAATAAAATTTGACAACTTAAGTATGTAATGTCTTTAAATACGCTTTAACTAATTGAATAAACTTGCGTAGTTTAATAAAGAACAAAGGCGACGAAATTGTTAATGGAATTAGTAAGCGTCTACATATGGCACCGTGATATATACTGACGAAATAATTTACTAAGTTTTATGAAATCAAGATTATGGCCTATGGAGGCCGGGCAAAAAAATCGTCATAAATGAAAATTCTATTGACTATTTTATTGATGACATAAAATACTTATGGCTATTTATCTTTTTCTGGCTTGACTGGACGTTTAATGTTGCCATGTATTAAAAATCTTGGGCAAGTAACATAAAAAGCTTTGCTTTTCGTATTGCAATAATAAATGTGAAAATAAAAATAATTTTTTGTGGTAAGAAAATAGAGGTCATCATTTTGAATACATAAATGAAATCTCAGTATAATTCCAGTATGGCAACTACGTTACCGAAAAAAATCACATGACATTTTATCAGTCAACCCACCGGCCTACTGACAACATAACAAAGAGTACTGTAATTAGACAACATAACACAACTTGTCGTTCGTTGCTTGCGCGTTTATCTCGTATTTTGTGTTTCATTCCATCGATTATCCTTGATTTTCTACTTTATCAACTGCTTCTGCTTTTATGGACTCTGAGATTTACTGTTTTCTGTGTGACTTGCCTAGTGCTTGCCTAGGGATTCTGATTATTTTATTTTACGGCGACATTTTTTCTGACACTCTGGGTTACGATCCTGCCTGATACCTTGGACTTTGTTGTGTGTGAATCCATTTGTTAAAACGATTGGAAGCTGTGTAAGGCCTACACGCATCATGTGTGTCAACTGCAACATATATGTGTCAATACATTGCGCCGATACCCAGCATTGGCACTTAACATGGGAGCCACTGATTTAATCTTATCATTATCAGCTGGGTATATCCACAAATTGTAAGTATTTCTGGCGACTAGTCAAGTTACAAGATAGTGATTATCTTCATTGCTTATACCAAGCATATAGCAAGCATAGAACAAAATAATTTACCCTCGTTGAAAACATTGTCTGATTTCTGTTAGTTGCAATCAATGTTGTTAAAAATCATGATTTTAAAATAATTTAATATGTAGACATCTAAAGCTTTGTACTAAATAGGTGACGAACAACATATTGCGCTTCTACCATAAATATCATGAAAAACAATTTGCAAGTTTCAATGAATAAACATTATATTTTATTAAGACTATTATACTTTTTTTTTCTAGATTTTGGAACGTGACTATGTCTGCGAGGCATGTAGAGATCTTGCAATGGCTGCAGTTAACTTGCAAAGAGAAGTTTTGGGCAGTGAAGAAGCTGGACCAAGTACAATGTGGCATTCAAATGTGTGCCTTTTATGTGGCTGTTCAAGTTTTTATGTGTTTAGTTGGACGACGAACTGTTGGATGTTGCGCTCATACAATGACTGTAGTATGGTATCTAGGATGGGCCAGACATCAAACAAATATTTTAGCACCCGCAGGTTTTCTTGATGACATTGTGATTAGAGATGATGAGGAATAAATGTAAAAAAAAAATATTTTGTATTTTTTAATCTAACCTACCTATGTCCTACCCCTACCATATAATTAATCAAATATATGTATAACTGTCCTAAGAAAGTTAGATAAGATTATTAAATAAATATATCTTTGAACATTTATTTACGTAGGTACTATATTTATTTATTTTATTTTTTGCGTTGAGAAATGCTCATGCATACTGCAATATCAAGGAGAGATAGTTCAGATATGTGGGACTCCAACTCACTAAAACTCCACGGTGTCCTCCTCTCCGCTTTAGGCGGGAACACGGGCACGCGTTATCATTCATCCGCAAACCCGCCGCGGCTGTTCGTCACCGGATCCTCCTCTGGGGAATACCCCCCATCACCGGCGCACCAGAACACAACACATGGCACGCTGTGACCAGACAACCCCGGTTCTGTCTGGGCAACCAAGGGGACCAACCCCTTGCGACGAGTCAGATAAATGGCCCCGTCGCCTACCATTTTTCGGCCGCAAAGGATAGGAAGAGCGGCCAACAACATACCGACACTCCTCTTACCCTGCGGTCCCACTGCGTCCGCCATCTAACGGTGGCGACCCGCAATACCGGCACTCCTCTCCCACTGCGGCCTCAGTTGCGATGTAGTCCAAGCGGCACCGCAACCTTGGTTGCTACGTCGTCGGCTTTTCGGCAAAAGCCCTGACTAACAGCCCCTGCTCGGGTTCCTCTTAGCTTCACCGTGGGGATCAAGCCACGGTTACTGAGTCCCCCCCGCCTCGTCAATGTGGGAACCCACCGGGGGCATTTACGTAGGTACCTACGTCGCATTTAGGACGCAGACCTACGCACGTCGCGGTCAGCTAGGCTTATACTTAATACGTTGTCCGTAGTTTATTTTACTCTACATATACATCTATCAATGATATTAAAACTGTTAGGTAGGTATTCCTATATTTATTTTTCGATTAGGGTCTGTTGTTGATAAAACATAACCTCTTGAACTTCGAACTTGAATACCTTTAATTTCCGACCTCCTATAAAAGTCTAACTGAAGACAAAACTGTTCAGGAATACAAACTCTGTATTTTAACATTTTTTTCATCAGTAGACGCAAAAAAAAATTGTCAACAAAAATTTAAAAGTAATAAACAAGAATGTTTAAATTCCGGAGTAGTCTATACTGTATATTTTAATAATAAAAAACGAGGTTTAGTTTCAATCTTCTTTTCTTAAAGAAAATGAATACTTGAGCTATCTTCAATATGTAACCTATATTCACTAAAGCCAAATGAAATGTGAAATACTTAATATTAACAAACTGACCTACATAACCACTTAACAAAATCACTTATTTTGAAAATTCATGATCGAATCTTATCGTTTATGGTGAAATTAAACTACTTTTTTTAAACATCTCACATGTTAAAATAAAACAAAGTGCTTCTAAGTTCCTTGACATAGTATTGCACATCCTATTTGGCTGAAGAAGTTATAATAAATAATCGTAGCGGCTATCCTTATGTAAAATATTATAACAAATAAATATGTGTTTGCATTTTGTTATCACGTGTAACGCATTTTGTTTTAATTCCAAACCCATTATTGCAATAACAACAAAAATAAAAAAACAGCATTTCTTTTAATGCTATTATTAGTTCAAACCAAAATGTTTCTTTGCATCTTATGAGATCAGAATCTAAGCGCCGCGGCTTCTCAGTCCAACGCTTGGCGCCTACTGCTCATATTAGATTAACTTGAATTTTAGCAATGCCTTAAACTGGCCAGGTCACGCGCATGATGCGTGTCTACCAAAAGCGACGGAAACATATTTTTGTTTCGTGCAGAGCGAAACGAGTACGCGACGATACGTCAATGTGTGCCGTGTGAAACTGCGATCTTTGTGGTGTGTGTCGTTTGAACAAACACAGCCGTACCGCGAGTTCACAGCAATACGACTCTTAACTTGCCTATCCACTTTTGAACGCTTACTGTACCTACCTCCCCGCGCGTAGTGCGGAGGGAAACGCGGTGTGCGGAGGGCACACCGCGCTTCCCTCCGCACTAGGTGCGTCGAGCGTGCTATGTTTGTAATTGACTGGATAACTCGTGTGCTATCTATCTTATAAATCTGCTTATAAACTAAGACCCTAGGCTTGAAGTTTGGATTCCGATTTTGATACCTCTCACGATTGACTTGCCATTGTATACATATTAATATACGCATGTTAAAGTAAACACATGCACCAACAACAAATATGAACACATTTCAAAAAATTCCTTTTTGAGTACGAAATATTTACGGCTTGTGAAATTAATGTTTATTGGGGTTTCAAAATGTCGATTGTTTCGCTATTGAGAGTTTTTGTTCATTTGCTTCAATATTATTGTGTCTTAGCAATTTTTGTTAACAATTCCAACTGTTTACAATAGCTGCCTTTTGTCATGCTACCAACGCAATAGAATTCAAAATCGGTTGAATAAAATGTAAAATAGGTCTATCGGTCTATCGTTTCATACGCTTATCGTGATTTCTTAAGCTTGAGTATATCGTTTTGTGATTTTTACATTGCTTTTCCAGTCACTTAGCGACATTCTTAGGTAGTGGTTGGCAAGCAATGTTTTACTGCAAAAATAGTGCATTTGCTGTGTTATATTAAAACAAAAATAACGAAGTATATAAGCAAGACATGTCCTACGATTTGTTGTTTATCATGATAGACAAATTAGTTAAATACTTGTATTTATATATAATAAGTATTATGTAATTCCATGATTAAATACGTTTTTTTTTGGCTTCAGTTTTAATAAACACTTGTTATGTATATATGGTTATTTTTATTGAGTTTTCATAATTTTGTAAAACAAAATGGGTAAACCTAAAAATTGGTCATCGCTGGCTCTACGAAAGCATGTTTGACAATATTATTATTTCCCTACATTCTATTATATTTTACTTTACTAACTAGGTGAAAGAGATTTTCAATTCGAAAATATATGTGTTACGCCACGTCCCAGAAGTTATAATGGTTTATTATTGTCGCGGATAACCACATCACGTCTGTGAAACATTTGAATTTAAACACTTAGAGTACATAAAATCTCAAAAGCCTGAACCTTATTATCAAGGATTGGTAGTAGATAGATAGATAGATAAAACATTTATTCAGTGTACACAAAAGACGCAGCACAACACACATGAACATAACAAAATGATAAAAAGTTACAATAATAAAAATAAACAAGGTGCCAATATACAGAAATAAAAATAAAATAAAAAAAGCAAACCCAAAGAAATAAAGTGACGAAGTTTATCACATTATTGATATTGCTTAGAAGTTTTGGGATCACTCTTGTCGCATTGCTTGATATTTAGTACCAAATTTACAAGGATTGAGAACAAAAACAAATTAAATCTTAAAAAGCGTCCAAACTACTAATTACAGTGTAATTGCACTTACAGAATTATGGCTTAAGAGAACCTACCTAGACAGCTAACGTTCGTCAACATGACGAGCATCTAATGAATATCTCCGTCTCCCTTTCTCATCGTTTTACCTACACACTCGCGGTTTCTCGCCAACTTAGTGTCCGCTAGACTGCGTAGCGTGGTGGTTGCGTTTAGCCGGTAAGTACTTTTGTTTTTGAGATACCTACTGTATACTCGTCATTTTGACGAATGGTTAGCTTATGCGTAACTTTTAGCTTACGTGCTTTGAGTTGATTTTTGCTTTGTTTTTTTTTGTTATTTCGTTGATAGTGAAGAATGGCTGCAAAATTGATCACAGATGAAGACATAGTTCGGGCGTTAGATGATGAAGATTATGTCAACACAAATGATGTTTCTTCTGATTGTGAAAATGAGGATGGTTTGTTGGCTGATGACGTTGAAAGTGACTTTCACGACGAAACCTTGGAAACTGAAGATGCGCAAGTAAGTCCAAGGTGGACTTACTTGCGCATCTTCAGTTTCCTTAGATATTGAACAGGAACAAGAAAGGTCTCCGTCCGATGCTCTTCCTCTCGTGAGGATTCACCATTTGCTTCCAACAGCATTATCCACTTGCCTCAACTTAATATTCTTGGCAAAAATCTTCATGTGTGGGCAACTCACAAAGGACATAATTCTTCCCGAACTTCTGCGATGAATATCGTTGGCACGGCTAGAGGACCAGCCCGTTCAGTCAGAAACATAACAGATCCTCTCGTTTTATTTGGTTCCTTTTTTGACTAACGAAATATGTGAGGAAATTTTGCAGTGGACCAATGCTGAAATATCAATAAAAAAACAAAGCTACTAGCTAGACTATGACATCAATCCAAAACGAAACGTGCAAAGAGGAACTCAACTCTCTCTTCGGTGTGTTATTATTGGCAGCTGCGTTGAAAGATAACCATCTTACAAGTGATGAATTGTTCAACACGTCTTTCTGTGCAACCCGACACATCTCGTGTATGAGTCAAGACAGGTTTGATTTCCTCATACGATGTATTAGATTTGATGATAGGGCCGTAGGAATAGGAACCTTGCAGTCTGATCCACTCACACCAATCCGAAAAATATGGGACTTACGAATGATTCAATTCCGAAACAATTACGTTCCTGGAACTAACCATTGATGAGCAATTGCTGGCATTTCGTGGTCGGTGTAAATTTAGAAAGTACATCCCGAACAAGCCTGCTAAGTACGGTATAAAAATTAAAATTATGTGTGACAGTGGGACTTCTTATCTTCGAAAAGCAACAAATACTGGAGGAGTGCCCCTTGGTGAATATGTTGTCAAGGAACTAACATGGAGTATTTATGGCTCAAACAAAACGTTACCACAGAAAATTGGTTTACATCCATCCCATAAGCTAAACAACTGCTACAACAACCTTATAAGTTGACAATAGTTGGAACTTTGAGGGCCAACAAAAGAGAAATACCGGAAGAAATAAAGAACAGCCGAGGTAGAGCGGTAAGTACTTCCATGTTTTGTTATGATGGGCCACTAACACTCCTATCATTCAAACCGAAGCCAAGCAAAATGGTATATTTGTTGTCGTCATGTGACGAAGAAGGGACTGTGAACCCAACATCGAAAAAGCCACACATTATTATTATTATAATTCCACAAAAGGTGGCGTAGACACATTTGACCAGATGTGTTCAAATATGTCTTGTAACCGTAAGACTAACCGGTGGTCCATGTGCATGTTTTATGGCATGCTCAATATAACGAGTATCAACTCCTTCGTCATCTACTGCTATAATGTATTGATGTCTGGAGGTCTGGCGCTGGCGCTATATGAAACAACTGCATGAAAAACTCGTTGAACCTTGGCTAAAACGTTGACTGGAAATACCAACGAGTGTCTCGTAGAATGAAAGACAAGATAAGAGACGTCTTGGGTTTGAACCATGAGGATCGCGCTGAAGGTCAAGGTCAAAATCTTGAGTAATCTGGTTCTAGAAGTAGTCCAATACTTGAAAATGCCTCAACAAGGAAAAGGAAAAGCTGCAGTTTGTGTTCCTATAAGAAAAGGCGCATGACAAAGAATCACTGCAATAGTTGCAGAGTTCCCATTTGTGGCGAACATACGGTTGACTTTTGCCCAACTTGTGCCAAAAAAATCTAAGTAATTTGATACTCACGTATAATTTTAATATTTTTTCTTCATTATACTACAATTAAAAGTAGAAATTTCTAAACAATAGTTCTGTAGGAAGTTGTGCCTTATTGATCTCAATGAAACATGTGCCATTTAAGAATTGTGATTTAGTACTTAAAAATTAAATAAATATTAATTTATGTTACAATTATCTTTAATCTACATCCCATATTTCCTATACATATAATAAACCTAATTAAAATAACATATTTTTTAAATAAAAAACACGTTTGAAAAATGGTCGTCAAAAAGTCGAATGGTTAGCTCATCGTAGAAGTCTAGGAACGTAAGCTATCTATGGTTAACAAAAAAAGATGGTGGTGGAGCAATGTTAGCCGTCTCTAGATACATCCCATCAGCTAGAGTCACTAGCTGGGAAAGCGGGAAGGAAGTTAGAAGCTATTGCAATGTTTCATGATAAAGTGGAAAATTTTATTGATCAAGCAGATGATCTGGTACTTCTGTGCAGTGCATAGTATGGTTGCAGAGTTTTATAATATTCTTGGAACTGTTATTGAAAGGTTATTGCATAAAACGAGAACCATAACAGCTAAATCCTCTTCCTGGTTTCATAATTTGTTAATTGGGCTTACATCTGGAAAGGAAAAAATTCGAAAGAAATATAAAAGATTCGGTAATCCCCGAGACAAAATCGAATACCAATTGCTCCGCTCCCGCCATCACAAGCTTTACGATGAATGTTACGCCAAGTATTAACGAAAACAGAGACCATTCCTAAAAACGCAAAAGCCTTTTGGAGTTTTATCAAAAACAAACGCGGTGGTAAATTATCTATTCCTGCAAGAAAAATGGTGGGAGACAAAATCGCTATGAATGGCCCTGAAATCAATCATCGATCATCAATCACAATATGGGACTTCGAACTTCATCTCGAGCATACAGTTTTCCTGCTGACATATAACTGCTTCTTAGTAGAAGGCAAATTCCCTGATGAATGGAAGAATGCTCGTATTGTTCCTATATTCAAAAAGGATGATCCAGCCAGTGCAGTTAATTACCGTCCGATATCGACTCTCTCATGTTTTTCAATACTGTTTGAATCAATTTTGGGTCCCATTATCTCACAAATGGTGGATGTAAATATCTTAGACTTCAGACGTGAGTGTTCAACTGTAACAAACGCGGTACCTTTTGTCTCTGAAATATCATGTAAAAATGCAGACAGACGCAATATATACAGACTGTTAGCGCGGGGAGCAACGACAGAGTGAACTGTATTAAGGCAATGGTTTAATGCCGTGCTTATAACAATAATAAACTTTCCCGAACAAACAAGTAATAATTAGATTAGGAGTATCGTCCGTCGCGATGGAGTCCGTTGAAGCGAGTGGTGGTCGGGCCGAGCCATGTCGCCGCCGCGACGCTCCTCAGCTTGCCGATGACGCGCTGATCACGAAACTTGCGAGTGCAGACCACATGCAAGGTGTTTTGTTAGGTTAAAATAACAGAATGATGGTGTTATCGTTTATGTGAGAGAGAACCTTGACAACGTGCAGGTTCAGGAATACTTGATTGCTGACGGTAACTGCCTTATTGTCAAGGTCAAGCAAGTGACAGTTATTGCCTCGTATAGACCACCCTGCTTCACGAATCCAACCAATTATGTTAATTCACTGAACGAATTACTCCTCATCATATATGGTGAAAATATTATATTTGCAGGAGACATAAACATTAATACTTTGTCAGAGAACAAGTGGCTACTCCTGTGATTATTTGAACGTGCTAGCCTCACATGGTCTAAGGCAGGGAATTGATAAGCTAACTAGAGTCGACAATATTGTCTTGATCACTTTGTGGTCAAAACACGAAATAGAATTAAAACTTTTGTGTTTGAACCACTCACAGATCACAGTCCAATATTGTTATACATGTAAGAGCGGGAGAGCTCGGGGGTCTTAAATGATAACGATCAAACATCTTTACACTTTTATCACTCACAACAAACAATGTTTCACACAACTTCATTTTACAAGGAGATGCACACAGTTCTTATTACAATTTAATACTACGCGCTCTGCGTTTTTTGTTTGTTTGTTTGTTTGGCATCTCGCAGGTCAACCTATGCGGTTGTCGTCTGCTTAAGCGGACTTGCCTGTGGATTCCCTAATAAATTAAGGCCTCCAGCCAGGACTTAAACTTATATACTAACTAAAACTAAGCGACAACGCTAAGGGCACCCCCTGTGGGGTACGAACCTCGGCTTAGGGCGTCGCTGGAAGAGGGCAGCAAATGACTAGCTGGATCAGGATTGGTATTATTTATGGACGAATTTAAAGCTACAGGCTCAGCGGCGCGGGCTGGCTCGAGCAAGGGTCGGGAGGGGCGTCGATTTGGGCGTCGCGGCGGGCCTCGGCGGCGAGGGCGGTAGGACGGCGATCGGGTTTTGGGCTTTTGTAGCGTGCTAGTGGCCTTACTACTCTCCTGGAGGAGGGTAGTGGCGTCGTCGGGGTCGATTAAAGTATGCCTTGGTCGGCGAATACTGCTAATGCGAGAGGGAGTGTAGCGGGCGGCCGCTGTAATCAGGGGGTTAGAATGTTTGATGCCGCAGTCGAAGAAACGCTTTGATAAGCGTTTCATGAACTGTTTTATGGTTGGCATTTTGAGGTCGACGTGAAGATCGATATTACGGACATAGAAGGGGGCACCCGTGACCCTTCTGAGGAAACGGTTTTGGAGGGTCTGCATCTTATGGAGATGACGTGGGTGAGCGTGCGCAAATACAACGCAGGCATAGGTCATGATGGGACGGATGACTGCGGTATAGATGCGGAGCTTGCATTTGAGGGACAGTTTGCTACGGGCTGTCAGTACGAATTGGAGCCTGCTAAGAGCGAAAGAGGCGCGCGCGCGAACCGCCTTAATATGAGCCTTAAAGGTAAGGTTCTCATCGAGGATCACGCCTAGGTATTTGGCTTGCTTCTCCCAAGGGATTGGCTTGCCGTACATAGTGATCGGGCTGGGAAGTGGGGGAGGGAGTCAACGACGTCTCGAGAAGAGAACCGCCTGACTCTTGTCGGGGTTGACCTCGATTCTCCATTTCCGGAACCAAGCGCCTAAGACGTTTGCGGAGGTTTGGAGAGTACGAGCTATAGCGTTGGGACAGTGACCGGTATAGTAAACGGCAGTGTCGTCGGCGAAGAGAGCCAACTGAGCCTTTTTACTTTTTGGGATATCGCTAGTGAACAGCGTGAAGGCGAGAGGAGATAGTACGGAACCCTGAGGGACACCGGCGCGAATAGGATGAGGGGACGAGAGTGCTCCCTCGACGCGATAGCGAAAGGTCCGGTTCGACAAAAAGTCTCGTAAGATGAGCACGAGACGATCTGGCACTCCTAGTTGGTAGAGCTTGTATAGCAAGCCGTTGTGCCAGACTTTGTCGAAGGCTTTCGATATGTTGAAGAATAGCACACCCGTCGTCGCGTTACGCTGCAGACCAGCGCATAAGTGCTCTACTATACGGTGGACCTGTTGGGTGCCCGAGTGTTGGCTACGGAAACCAAACTGCTCGTTTTGTATGAGGCTCTTTGCTTCGGCGTAGTCTTTGAGACGCTTATAAATAAGCCTCTCGTAGATTTTGCCGAGAACATTGAGTAAACTAATAGGGCGGTAGCTGGCGGGCGCAGACTTTGGCTTGCCTGGCTTTGGGCTACCGATGACGGTGGCTTCTTTCCATGCTTGTGGGAAAATGTTGTTGCTCAAGGCGCCATTGAAGATGGCGGTCATAAGCATTATTAGCGGGGCAGGGAGGAGTTTGTTTACCTTATTGGTAATACCATCCGAACCGGGGGCCTTACGAGCGTGGAGCCCTTTAATGATGTCGTGCACTTCGTCTGGAGTGACGGGAGGCAGAGTATCATCAGGGTCTTCGACGGGAGCGAGGGAGGCTCTTCGTTCGACTTCAGCGTCGACCTTGTTCAGGTGAGCTTGGTCTACTGGTTGGGAGCCGGGAGAACACAGAGGCATAGAGACCTCTTCTGAGGAACGCAATTTCCTCTGTAATTGCCAGAAGGCTTGATGAGTGGGCTCGAGTTCACTGAGCATCTTGTTCCAGCCCTCAGAGCGAACCTCCCCTATGCGTTTCTTTACAGCACGCTGTAAATGGCGCATGTGGGCTTTGTTCGCGTCACAAGGGAAGGAGTCGTAGGCACGGATGGCCGCGTTCTTCTCGGTTATCAGGTCACGTACGTCAGTAGGTAGTTTCCAGCGATGGTCTTCCATCACTGGAACTTCCCGTGAACAATCCGTCAATACGGATTTCACGTGCTCTGTAAACGAGTCGATTGCGGCCGTCGTGTCGGCGACTGACACTAAGTGATCGGGGATGGTGTCTAAGTGAGGCGACGTGGTGGATTTCAGTCTTTCGCTTACTTTCCTCCAGTCGGTTATCGTCTGGGTCTGAGGGGTCGGTTGGGGTCGATCGGGCCCGAGTAGGGTGCAAGATGCATGACTACAGGGCGGTGGTCAGAGTTAAGCTCGTGGAACGTCTCTATCGATTGCAAACGGAGGTTCACATTCTTGAGCAGCGCTACATCGAGAACATCGGGAAGGTGATTAGGATTACCTGGGAAGTGAGTCGGGCTCATTGGAGCGATGACGTCAAAGTTAAGGGATTCGCCTAACTTGAAAACTAACCTACCTCTGGTTGAGGTTGTTCTACTATTCCACGCCGGGTGCTTGGCATTAAGATCCCCCGCCAAGATGACGGAGTCACTTATACCGAAGAGGGCAGTGAAGTCCTTTTGGAGAGAGATGGGATCCTCCGAACCATTGTCTGGTGGAATATAAGCAGAGACGATGGTGATCGGTTGGTGACCGGTCATGCCGAGCCGACAGATAGAGGTCTCCAGATGGGAGAAGAGAGGAGGTGGGTCTATAGGGATGCAATACAAAGATTTCCTAAAGTATCTTATTGTGCCACCCTTGTGGCATCGAGACCTGTCATTGCGAACTAGTTTGTAGTTGGCAATGTTCGGGTTGCGGTGATGAGGCTTTAAGAAGGTTTCCTGTATGAGGAGGAGGTCGAGCTGCTGGTCGCGGAGGAAAGCGGCGATCTCATCGCGTTGACCGGAAACGCCATTAGCGTTGAAAAATCCTAGTTTGAGGGATCGGGGTTTGGTGGAATTTAACCTTGTGTTATCCATTGGAAATTTGAATTTTAAGGTTTTCAGGACTAACGCAATCTCGGGATACGCGTTAAGGATTTCTAAGAGACGACGAGGGTTGCCGTTTGCAGCAACGATTTCGTCGGCCATTTTTTCCGCGGCGGAGGAATAGAGGGCCGCGTATGTGCTGATTATGATTTGGGCGCTGTCGCGGCCCGGGGCTCTTTGCGGTGCAACCGGTGGAGCCATAGGGGCCGCGGTGGTTGCCGCAGGCGCTGGGATGGCGGTAGCCATCAGCGCTGGAACTTCAGCGGGTTGAGCGGGTTTGGAGGGCACTGAAGCTGCGGGAGCTTTAAGGTGCGTAAGGTTTGCCCAGGGAGAGGGCCTTTGAGGGCTAAGCCGCTCCGGCATTTGCGCGGAGGGAAGCTTCCCCCAGGGGCTTTCCCTGTGCTGGCGGTCACTCGCGCGTTTCGCGAGTTTCGGAGAGGATGACTTTGGCGCTTTCGGACAGCCCCGGTAATTTGCCGGGTGACCGGATTGGCCGCAGAGGACGCAGCTCGGCGGCTCTGCACATAGCTCCCTATCTTTAGGGCGAGAGCAGTCGGCGGTGCCATGCTCACCTAGACACTTGACGCATCTAGGGGTCGCATAGCAGTTGGTCTGCGAGTGACCGTACAGTTGGCAGCGATGACACTGGCCTATCAAGTTGGCTCGGTAGGGCTTCTCGATAGAGATGCCCGAGAGCGAGCACACCGACTTCACCTTGAATATCGGGTGGTGACCTTCCGTGGGGTCGCAGATGACAAGGACCATGTCGTATACAAGGCCCTGCCTCGCTTTGTGCAAGCGATGGACGGCGGATACTGGGACGCCTTGTGCAATAAGGTCGTCCTTAATCTCCTCAGTGGGGATTTCTTGGGGAACGCGCCTAATGACGACGCGAGTGGGGGTTTCCTCCGGAAGGGAGTACGTGTGAAAGGAATAGTTCCTTTCACGCAGGGCGCGGGAGAGATCCCTAAAGTCTGTAGACGTGGGGACGGTAACTTTGATCCCCTGGAGGGTGGATCGGGCGTTGGTGTAGTTGATCTTGCGATGGAAATTTCAGTCCATTTGGACTTGTCTTGGACGTAAATAGGGGGAGGAGGCTTTTGCTTCCTCGCGGTAGGAGCGGGTGGGCAAGCCTTAGGGCTGGCGGGGCGACTGTCCCGCGGACTAGGAGCGAGTGGAGCTGGACGGTAAGGTGTTCTGCTTCTGGGCCTTGGTGACCGGGCCAGCGGGGGCGGAGGAATTAGCCTTCCTCTTGCCTCCTTTAACGACGACTTGGAAGTCGTCATCGCTGGAGGAGGAGGTGCGGGCTTCGTCCTCTGAGAGTGGGACTGACGTGTCCATGCTCTCCGGTTGAGTCGTGTTTGATACTGCGGTGCGCAGCTGCGTTGCCTCTGAAACAATGGCGGCCGGAACAATAGACGGCGTAACAATGGCGGCAGGTACAAAAACGGGCGAGACAATAAGGGCCGCGGTATTTACTGCCGGGATAATGACGGGCGAGACAATAGGGGCCGGATTAGCGGCCGGGGTATTATCTACCGGAACAAAGGCGGGTGACACAATGGGGGCCGAGATAGTTGCCGGAACATTGTGGTGCGGAACAAAGGGCGGAATGCCTTGTTCACTTGCAGGTGGCGATAGCGGGCTCTCCTGTGCGTCACTGAATTCCACAAGTGACCCGTTGGACGGAGTGGGGGTGGAGCGTTGAACGCGCTCTGCGACTAGAGCGAGCCTATTTATACGTTTAAAAACAACTGTCACCGTGGCACGCGCGCCCCCCCGACGCGCGACCCCTGCCCCGCGACCTGATAGCGGACCATGCCCCCATCGCACCGGATTGACGCCCGGGTAAGCTGTACTCAGGTTACACGCAGCTTACCTGTGACACTTTGACTCCACACACACAACACACATCTGTTGCGCAACGTGACCTAGGTTAATATAGGCGCGTTACGTAAACAAGCACAGACATCCGCCACTATACAGGCACCTTAACTCACACGCGGAGGCGCGGTGCGGACCGCAATCCGCGTAGACACTGGGCGGTGTGACACACTACAATACCGCCCACACACTCATGACGGCCCCTTAGCCCGGACAGTAACGGCTAGCTCTGTGATCTGGACGGGCGGGGGCCACTCACCTACTCTGTAGGCGCGTCGAGTCGGCATCTCCGTCGCTGGTCGCCGTCGCTGGGCCTCCCCTAGGTAACTAGGGGTCTCACGGCGGCGGCAGACCGCCGGGATGTCGTGAAGAAAGCGACGTTTCACTATAAGCGTCGCGGCGCTCCTACAGAAACAAAATAGCAATCATTCACATGGGCGCGCATTGCTCGCGCACCCAACCACCTTACCGGCCACTGTAGCCAACACGATGACGGGCCCGTTTTTACGGGCCAACGTAAAGCCTCCGCGGCCGGGGGGCATAGCCCCGGAGCCGCTCGCCGCGCCCCCTTGCGGGGACGTAGCGACTTCCCACGAAGTCAACGTCACACAGCAACGACTTCCGTTGACATTTGTTTTACAATAAAATTTACATTGAATTTAGTAAAAATATTACAACAACAATAATAACACTATTTGATTTCTAATTAATAACACTTTTTGAATACTTTTAATTTGTAAACGTAGTTAGGTAACAATCATTTTATTTAAATGAACTAACAGTAGGTAACAATGTTCCAATTCACTTTTTAGAGTTGATGTTAAAATAAAAACAAACCTTAAAATTAACAATATTTGATTTAATACGATTTTATAATGTAATGCAAAGTGACTTATTTATATTTTACTGTACTTATTTGTGTTTCCGTTATATCATCAGCCGCTATGACGTTTGTTTTAGTCTGTGGTACTGTTTTTATTTGTCAACGCTATCATACACGAGTAAGTTAAATATTGTTAAAACCTAGGAAAAACATTATAAAACAACTATCAACTACAAGCAATTAGATACTGACCTTGGTAACATCAAATGGGACCTCTTTCTTGAAATCCAAAGTGTAGACGAAGCAGCAGACTTTTTATAAAGGTGATACAGGACGCTATTACTCGTACTAAGAACTCTACTACGAAAATAATCTCCAACAAAGAAACAGCGACTTAAGCCTTGGATGACCATTGGTGTTGTCAAATGTATAAGGAAAAGAGATAAAATGCATCTTAAACAAAATCCTGAGGTATGTTGCCAGCCATAAGTTACTTATACAAACGTACAAAGCATTGTGTCACCGCATTCTGGGCTATGGTATCTGTGCATGGGGTGGGGCTGGAAAAACCCATATGATAGAAATAGAGCGATCACAGCATGCAGTTCTGAAGGTGCTGCTTTCCTTTAACTTCAGAACACTTACCACTCTGGTATACGAGCAGGCGCGGTTGCTAAGCGTCAGAAAAATAATTATATTTGAGTGCCTGCGGAGATATCACCGGCTCGCAGTCCCTAACTTTCCAAAAACTAGCAAAAGAACGGCAAGATATCCCGTAGCATGGGTAAAGAGCAAGTTCGCCAGAATGCACTACAACAGCATAGCGCCCCGCCTCTACAGCAAACTTTGTCAGTCCAAACAAGTAAGAAACGTAAGCAATTTCATGATAAAAAGGAAATCCTACTTTGGCTCGAAAGCTATAGCTACGATGATGTTGAAGATCTTATCAGTAATCTCACCCAGTGGACAGACACAGAGTACACACACGTTCATAGACCTACACCTACACACCCATCACACATCTCATCATACACATACTACCCCTAATCTTAAACAGAATGATTCATAAATATAAAAATAAAATAAAACTTTATCATTTCATTAAGCAAAAAAAAACCACTAAATTGTATTTCGTATAAGCCTTCTCATGCTGATCCATGTAACTGGAGAAATCCTCGACCCCTGTCATGACGATGATGATGTCATGATGATGATGTCGAGACTTCACTGATGTAACGCGTACTGAGGATTTGGAAATAAATTACTATTACGAAATTCTTTATTTATCTGATTCATTCCTGCTCACATTCACACACCCTCACATTTACTTTCACACACCCTCACTTACACACCCGCATGCCTGCGTGCGTACTGCATGTTTTTTTTATATAAGTAGAACAAATTTATCTAAGTTATGGAAGAGCAGAGTCTCCTAACACACGCTTGTCTGCTTAAAAGGAGGCTCCAATCACAAGTTGTTATAATGTTTACTTATTTGTTTGATAAAGCATTTATTTATTTATTATTTATTAAAATGGTTTCCCGCGATCGCAAACGTCTGCTAGATTTAAGCTTCCTCCATAAACCAATTAATGAAAAATACAGTGCAGTTGCCTTTTGCAATGTGTTTCCTTGGCAGTTCCGAGAATTTACCCAAGGCACAAAAAATTAAAAATAAGTATTTAGTACACCTTTCGTGAGCAACGAATACAAGAATACTGTATTAAACATACCTGATTAAGAGATATTCAGTGACAAGCTGCCAGAATTTAAATATAATTAAATTATATTTAAATTCATAAATAATTAAAAATATAAATTAAAGTCTCGATATCCTTGCCAAGTTGCTTTTAATTTCAATGTTGTGTTTTAAATTCAATTTTTACTTTTACATATTTCTTAAATTTTTGTTTTTGTTTGTTACCCGTCTAATTCACGGTCATCTGTCTTAGTTTTAGTTTATCTTAGTTCTAGTTTGGTATATTAAATTTCAAGGCTAAAACACATTTTATATCAATGCTATGTACTGCGTAATAGTCATGTACATTTGTCCTTTCGTTATAAAAATTATTTCTAGCATAAGTTTAATGTATGTCATGTGACTGTGCTTTTTTAAAATAAATAAATAAATAAAGCCGCCACGCCAGCAAAAGTTATAATGGTTTACTGTTTTCAAATGTCAAATAGGCTGGTAGTTCAGCGCACTGCGTTGGTTGAGTGGATTTTATTTTATAATGTTTATTAGCCTAGCAGTCCAGCGCACGTTGCGCGTTGGTAAGTTTTAATTTTATTTGACTTATTATTACGTGCTTTTACGTGCTACTCCACACACTATTTCAACCGAATATTTATCTTACAGTTGACTTCACATAGAATTTCAACCATAGTCAAATACTCTCACATTATTATAAATTAAAGATTGAACTGTCTACTTTGAAAATATAAAAGGATTTTTTTGCGTTCTTTTGCGACTTTAGTTTCTTTATAGCCTCTACGACTGCGTTGACATAGGCGTAGTACGGTCTACGAAACATACGTAAAATATTTAATTATAATTTTTCAGGTACTTTGATTAAATGTAGCTTCTTATGGATGCATTTCTTTGAGATTTGATCTGCCGTAACTGGAAGTATTCCTCAGAAACATCAACACGTATTGAAAACTATTCCAGCTTCACTGGATGAGGTCTCGGTGTATTCAGTTTATGTAAAAGTCTTGATAGATTTTGGAAAATTGTCTCTAGAAATAAATCAAAAATTTTGCATTAGTACTCAGATTGGTTAATTGAAATTTGTAAAACAAATGGACCAATTTTATATGCTCTATTGTGCTTGTGTGCTTATTTATTTCACATAGGGACATAAAAGGCACTTTTGAACGTCAACATTTACATCAGTTGATTCTAGCACCCTTTCCAAAATATAGTTTCGTATGGCGAAGAAGGGGCAAGAAATTTCACCGTTACTCTTTTAAAATGTTTAACAGTATTCTGTATACATTTATTATATTTTTATATGTGAAGACGATGGTTAATTGTTGTAGAAAGTGATTTTTTTGTTATTATTTACACTGCCATTCTTACTAATGATAATATCTGTTTATTTGAACACACTAATGCGATTAAATACATAGGTTTCATCAATGAGTTTTACAAAGTATAATAAGACTTTTTTTAAGATTCTGTAACCAGTCTTTTCTTCTTCATGGTTTTATTATTTATGCCAGTAATTAGTTCTGGCTTCACTGCCTCTACAGGGGCTTTCAAACCAACCGCGGCAATGCTCTCGTGGGAATTTGTTCTTAATCTCTTCCCAGGAATTATGGACGTGATTGCAAATAGTTTTTACTATTGTTTTCTATCCTCTAGATATAATCCAAAAGTATCTTAAAGAATAAACATAAGAATTTGACTAACAAATTCTTTTAAACACAGTATTATTCTTCTAATAATTTTATTCAATCCGAAACTATACATTGTAAAAGCAAAATAAAACACACTGTCTCTCACTGTCTATAATTGGGCTCAAAGTTTTAATTGGACTCGTTACATGTAGAGAGTCCTGCAGTCACAGTCCGTTTTTTTTGGGGAGTGAGGAGGAGACTATCCTTTATTTTTTGAGAGTACACTAAAGTGAAGGTACCTTGAATAAATATGCTTTGTTACGAATGGGAAAAGAGGGTGATTTTGTGAGTAAATTTTTAAAACCTTCAGTCATGAGTATTGATTAGGCCAAAAATCGTTCGTATGGGCTTATTTTAAATTATAAAAACTTCTGTTATGGTAAAAATATCAGCCAGACAGCAAAATGGTGGCAAGATAGACTGTGCCCAGAGAGCGCCAGACAAAAATTTAAGTATCACCACTCATGGAGGCACACACTGACACACTGCTTGGTTTTTGACCCTACTTAATTTTGATCCAACAATCACATTTTCTAACTGTAAATCGGTTGATTTACCGTCAAGAAAATTGTTTAAACCTTCAAAGCCAGAACCTAATAATACATATATACATAG
The DNA here is from genome assembly GCA_963555695.1 of Dasypolia templi. Classification (NCBI taxonomy): domain Eukaryota; kingdom Metazoa; phylum Arthropoda; class Insecta; order Lepidoptera; family Noctuidae; genus Dasypolia; species Dasypolia templi. Next base: position 18,098,827 of record OY743158.1, on the reverse strand, counting down.
GTAAAATGATTACATCGAAAGGCTCATTGCACTAATAAAATAAGCCTCCGTTTACTGGAATAAGGAAAAGGAAATAGGGTGGAGATGGAAAAACGCTCAATGTGACTATGACAGCCATGTAATGTAATGCTAAGTTTCTCGTGTATGCTAAGCTCCTATAAAAGATACAGGCCACTCAGAAAGTATTGGGAAAAAAAGTTTTTATGTATGAGAGACTGTCCAGATATTGTCTTTTTTTGAAAATATGATTATTTGAAAGTAAAAATGAACGATCACATTTTTAAATTCCCCTCTACATTGTATGCGAGCTAATTTATAATTAAAAAAAAAAAATATCCGGAGCGCGGTCGACTAACTTTAGGGGATGAAGCAAGAAGAGGTCGAACTTTGACGGCTGTTTCGGAAGAAAACGTGCCAGCGCAGTGAAAAATTTAATCCAGGATAAAAGGCGAGTTGCGTATCAAGAAATTAAGCACATGCTACAGATAAGATCGGAAAGCCTTCACGAAATTCTACACGTGCATCTTCTCGTGAGGAGGATAGTTTCACGCTGGGTGCCGCACTACCGCACCGATGCTCAGAAGCTGGCCCGGGTGGAATGGTGCCGTGATATGATAAACACATTTGAAGCAGGTGCGTCTGGTCATGTTTACGACATCATTACAGGTGATGAGTCTTGGATTTATCAATACGATACAGAAACGAAGCGTTTCAAAACGAATCAACACCTACCAAAGTGAATCTGTCTAGAAGCATGGGGAAGAATTTGGTGACGATATTTTTCAATTTGACTGGCTTATTGGTGTTAATGTAATTACAGCACGCCGGTCAAACTCATGGGTCACCCTCCATACAGCCCTGACCTAGCACCGTGTGACTTCTTTTATTCCCGAAAATTAAAATTAATCTGCTCAAAGGGATACAAATTTCGTCGCCGAAAGATGCGCTGTCAGCGTTCGAGCAGGCTGTAAACGAACACCTCGTTTACAGCCTGCTCGAACGCTGACAGCGGCGGACTGGAAAAAGTGTTTCGAAAATTGGTACAGACGCATAAAAAATTTTTTGAGTGGAGAGACCTTCGAAAAGATTTGGTAAAAAATATTTACCAATAGAACTTTTTTTTCCGAAAACTTTCGGAGCGTCTCACGTCTAACTTACTTCTTTTACACTTACTGCGTCGGTACTTTTTCCATTAGTTAAAAGGAAAAGGCTTTAAACACAAACTTTTAAGTTTTCTTCCAATAGACAAATTATTGAACCACCTGCATTGGTATTACGTTACAAAAAACTAGAAAATATTGAAAATCTACTAGTTTCAGGACGCCATAAACTTCGTCAGTCGTACGTTGATTCGGTAACGACCGCGAAATCTGGCTCGCACTGGATCTAACTAGATTTATGCTATTCAAACTGGCTTCAGACTTAAGACGGTGGAATTGCAAATGCGGATTTAAAGGTAGTTCAACGGCGGAATCGCTGAAGTTTTATGTTGATCTCCTTAATGCTCATCTTTTTATCTTGGTATTTTCAAAGTTATGAAAATACGTAGTCGTCCCTGACTATGTATATGTCGGTGCATCATCGCCGTTGTTTGTCGAAGTCAGCCATATTGGTTTGCACCAATATATCACACAAATACATGCTAATACTGAATGGCAGAAAGATGTTTAAGAGAGTACAAAGAAAATACCTTACTTCAACTCAGGGTGTTTAATCCGCGAGCAGCGTACAAATAATGTGGTTCCATTCGCATTACAATAGTTTTTATACACAAAATTACCGCCAAACTTTACCGCGAATCTTTACCGCCAATTAGAATTTACATAAATCAAGCGGGTATGTCAAAATAATTCCTTAACATTTAAAATCATTGAAACGGATGTGTCAACAAACATCCTTAATAATATTAACTCAAAGAAAATTATTTTTTTTAATAATTCAAGCGGATGTGACAAGATAAATCCTTAATACCAACAAACTCACATCAATTCAAACAGTAACAACAATATTTTAAAATTATTCAAAAGGAAGTAGCTCAAATACAAACTAACACAAATTCAACCGTACACAACAATATTTTAAATGAAACAAAAGGAAGTAGGTCATAAAGAAACTTTAACATAAATTCAACCGGAAAACCTAATATTTTAAATAAATCAAAATAAAAACTTAGCTTAGATTTAAACGGAAATACAAGTATTAATTAAATAAATAACATGGAAGTGATTGAGTACAAAATAATCGAAACAAGTTAAAATTAAAATCAAATAGTGGTTTGGCGCCCATAGATACGTAGCCCTGAGTTTTATGAAGCCACTTCATGAACTATACACATTTCCAAGTTCAAAACATAACACGTTCCAATGTTAATTAAGTTCCAGTTTTATTCTAATATTTAAAAATAAAATCTTTAGGTACAGTAAGCGGTCAAAAGTGCATAGGCACGTTAAGAGTCGTATCTAACTATATTTATGCTATTCACAGCTTCAGACTTAAGATGGTGGAATTGCAAATGCGGATTTAAAGAAGTAAGTTTTATGTTGATCTCCTTAATGCTCATCTTTTTATCTTGGTATTTTCAAAGTTATAAAAATACGTAGCCGTTCCTGAATCCTTATCCTTATCCTTTATGAAGCTACTTCATGAACTATACACTCCGAACAAAGAATCTAATACTATTAGACACCTCTAAGCAAAATACTACAAACTATAATAATTAAGAAAAGTATTGTAAATAACGCTCCGTTTATAACACTGTTCTCATCATCATTCTCTAATTTAAACAAATACTAATGTAGTAAAATATGAAATATTTAAATGATAACACTCACACCTAGTCCATTTGTGGTATCACATCATTTACGTCCAATTTTACGTAGCTTAATAATGTTGCCAAAGCATGAATTTATAACTTCACTGCATTTTGAAAATTATAGCCACACAAGCGCTAATTAACAGATGTAATTATTCTTCACTAACCAACAACGTTCAATTATATGAACAGTCGTAGCGATATGCATCTACCACATAGAAATCGAAACAATTTACTAATTTTTCTGTGGTTCTGTGGTGGAGTTCTTGGTACTATTTGTACAGCGTTTTGTATAGGTCAAAATTATAAAGGGAGTAATATCACATTCTGTTAAAAAGTTTTTATCGTTACGCGGCAGATTTTATGACTAGGTATGTACAGTAGTGCTCATAAGTCCATAAGCAATCTCACAAAGCAATAGATTGAGACGGTTCGGTTTCACTTACGACCTTCTTCTATAAGTTGTTTCTATATTAAAGACACGCACACACACCCACTTTGCCTGTAATTTATAGTAGTTCATTATTTTAACTAACTTAACATATGGCGTGCTAGCTTAGTCGTTACCGTGTTTAGTATTTAAAGTTTTTGGTATGTTATTATTAATACCTAAAATGATCAATTTTTGTTTGTTTCAATAAAATTACTTGTAGTGGTTCGGGAATCATTCGAAACTTGTCTCGTTCATCTTGTTTACTTATATAAAAATAGTTTGTGGTAGACCACAGAAAACTGAGTAAATTATTTCGATATCTGTGAGGTAGACGCAATTTGTTACGACTATTCACCTAATTAAACGTTGTTGGGTAGTGACAAATTTTTAAATTTGTTAATTAGCGGAATTGTGGTTTTAATTTTCAAAATACAATGAAATATAAATATTGAAGCGTTGTCAATACTATTGCGCTGCGTAAAAGTGGACGTAAATGATGTGGTAACACAAATGGACAAAGTGTGAGTGTTATCATTTAAATATTTAATATTTTATTAAATATAAATTATTGTTTGTTTAAATTAGTGAATTATAAGTGTTATAAACTTAATGTAATATATGAATTTTTACGTACGATATTTTTGCTTAATTATTATAGTTTGTAGTATTTTGCAAAGAGATGTCTAATAGTATTACATTCTTTGTTCTAGAGAAATACTGTGAGTCTGTGGGTTATGATATGTGAGGAAGAGGGAATCCTTGCTAGCCGGAGCGCTTGTTTATCAAGTGGAAAGCTTATATAAACAAGACTTCGATCGATCCCAGTACAATGTGCTATTTCCTTTTTCGATAACTGGGTCGGGCACATACCTGTACTGCACTTCCGATTCCACAAGGCTGTATTTCAGAGCAAGTTGCTGATGGATAAACCTGGCTTTAAGAATGTGTCTATGCAAGTACTCTTCGTTAGCTAGACTAGAACACCCAGAGTTAATGGTGTCTTATAGATTAACCGGGAGGGTGGCGTGCCATACAGATGTCAACTGTGCCGCCTTTCACAATAAATCTCCGTTACTTGTCCGTCGTCATAACTTCGTGCATAATTGCACAGACAAAACCTTCGGTTTCTCCAAGTAGGTCACTGAAACGCAGCCAGGCTACGGAAATAGATCTACATCGGGTCCATTTAGGGCCCGAAAAAGCGTTCGTGAAGCTCCTTACACTGCCATACCTCCATGCCATCATTAGTGTCAAGCACTACTGGCTTGCACCAGTTCTCTTTAGTAAAGGAGAGCGGCGTGAGGCCCTGGCCTTGTCTACCGCAACTAAATCTTGATGCATCCCCACGTCGGCATCTAGGAGATATTCCCTGAGTATGCATATCTCACGATTGTGAAGGGTCTTAGCGTTTAAAAGCCTCTACTTCCACACTTTCGCGGGATATACAGCATCATTACCGATGACCGTGTGTGATGCATTGTATTTGCAGTCAGCAGCGTACGTACCATACATGGCGTCGATTTCGGTCTGATGTACTGTCGATTTTGATGTGCTCTTTCGGCATACTCAAATGAGTCCATTTCAAGAGTACATCAAAATCGGCATGACCCAACCGTTGAAGGCGCACGTTACTTCAGGTGGCCAAAGAAGCGCTCCTTCAACGATTGCTTCATGACAGTAATATTGTTGCCCAACGCTTCTGTCATACTCAAATACTTTTAGGTTTTGGATGCGCAGATATCTCTAAAGTTTATGGAATCCTAGAGTTGGGTTTCCACGGATTAAACAATCTTCCCTTGATTTACATGCATGACCGCAAATCTGTTCACAACAAATTCCATCCTGATGGCGCTCTGAAAGTTTCAGTTACTTTTAGTAGCTCAATCAGTTGTGAATTGTTGGGGGCAAAGAGTTTTAGGTCATCTATGTTGAGAAAGTGAGATATTAGCTGATCACCTCTCCTCAGCCAATATCCTACACCTAAACCCTCCAGTATTATATTCAAGGCAAAGCAGGACTCAAACTATCACCCTGAAATATGCCTCGCATCAGGAAATACGCAGAATTGCCTCTACTTTATACAACTCCAGCCATCCTTATGAGCCACGTATGTGGCACCGCGTCATAGGCCTATTTGTAATGTATGTCGATAGATCCTTTCGGGAACGACGAACCTGTACCTACCTGGCCATATCAATGAGGATTATCTCCTAAGTACCGCGGAACCCGTTCCTAAGTCTATTTTGAGAGACAGACATGATGGAGTTGGTGTCTATATGTTTGTTAATTTTAGCTCTCAAAATGGATATCTCTATAATTGTTGGGTTCCGAGATGCTACCTGATTTATGGAGCAGGTGGGTAACTCCTGTTGCTAGGAACTGGGGTAGCAAACCAGACTCTAAAGCTGTCTGGTACTGGACCGCCAAGCGAGCTTGCGACCTTGTAAACCATTGTGGCGTCATGTTAATAAGACCACACTGACATTGTATTTTTGTGTCCACAGAGTTTCTGCCTTTATCCAAAAGTTTTGTAGCCCGTCCGGCCCTGGAGACTTCCTGTTTTACTATATATGACTGCAGTAAGGCAACGGACGTACTTCACGAGCTACATCTTGGGGGCAGATGGTAGTAGCCTCCATTTTTGGTATTGGATCGCAGGCACTCTCGACTTCCCGAGCCCAATCACCTTCGGTGTGACTGACAAGCACCGACCAGACACTGCACCCGAAATAACAAATGGCATCATCATCTGTCAGGCACATACCAGCCTATCCCAACTCCTATAAACCCACCTTTTATTGCTCTGGAAGGTGCGATTCTGAATTCGGTTCGCCCATGCATACACTTTCTGCTTCAGGAAGTCGATGCGCTCTGATATACAGGAAACATGGTCCTGAGAACGCCCGCCTCACAAAGCGCATCACTCTAGGGCGCCCTTCCTGATGCAGATTAGTTTGCCAATGAGCACTCTGGCCCCACCATTACGGCACTCAATTCTGCACCGACAAGCTGGTACGGCTGGGTTTGGTCATGTAGTTCTAGAGTCATTGGGAAATTTGACGTGAGCAACACGACATGCCGCTACAGCCACGCAGTACAGAATCGAATTAGTATCGGTGAGGTCTTCGCAGTCATCAAAATAATTTGATAACTGCGAATCCAGGGCCGCCACCAGCGCCCTGTTTTTGATAAGCATTGGTAAACGAGGTAAGCGTGGTCCAAGTTCGGGTCACATGAAGCGATATTCCTGAATCGCACCCTCCAGAGCACTCCTCAATTCCTCATTGCAGTGGGTACTTACGTTTGTAGCCCTATCATCACTTCCATACTCAGCTTGACTTGTGTTGGACTGAGGTAGTACCACAACAGTCTCCGACTGATGACATGGCTACTCTGCATTTCACTTCGCAGGCAATCAAGGACAGTGTCATCCAACATATGATTAGGCTGGAAGACCCGCACCTGATCCGACAGTCGTTGTGCCGAACGAAACGTTGACAGCTGGCTCAAGGACCTGAAAAAGAGTTAGCATCCGAACACAGTCCGCGGTCAGATTGTTTCCCCCTCTGTAGTCACATAGTATGAGCGCATGATGTTTTCATTAATAGATCGTGTCCATCTCAAGCGCTGAACATTTCGGCCGAGAGCTGGGACCCTATTAGAAGCCGCTAGGCCTCGAAGTCCTAAGCCGTCCGGCGGTCAGAGGTGATAGGCGTGCTCAACTTGTGGCTGAATATCTTGTTACATTTTAATCTAGATAGGATTCATAATTTATGTAAAATCGGAGGTGACATGACAGATGTCACCTCCTATTCTGCAGTTTTTGATGATGTTTTATGGTGTATTTTGATCTTTTTTCAAATAAGTGGTGTTTTCTTGTAAAGCTTTTCTTAAAGTTGTTATAATGTGGCGGCATGTACACCCTCACATGCGATCTACGAATCACACTGACGGTACGCAAAATCCTGCATCGAGGAGCAAGCAGAGTTTACCGCGCAACTAGCATATACAAAACACCCGTCTTGTTGGAGGTTCCTACCTTTTTTATGGCGGATGCCATACCTCTACAATAATAAAAAAGTCTCCTTATGTGAAGATACTTATTAATTCTACGCCCAGTTCCAAAAACACTCAATATGAGTCCAACCGAAAACAATTCGAATTTTGCGTATCAGCGCAAATTATTCATAAAATTACCTCATGTAAATGTATTAGCCAGTCAGCAAGGAGGTAGTGAGCCTGACTGTCCGTAATCAGTATCGTTACACCTTTACTGTTCGCTGGTATCATCTCATATGCCTTCGAAACGGTCCGTAGGCGCATGATGATAGGCCAAGGTTGAATCTGTACCTCTAGGAATGTCTCTATGAATGTAGTGAATTTAATGTGAGAATATTAGATTTTCACTCTTTGCTAAATGGTTATTTAATCCATACTTAACTTATGTGGCATTGGGAGTGAGACCTTGTACGTAAAGAAGTGATCTTTGTAGAACGCTGTGGAAAATCATGTTTAAAAGCTGTGGAATCCAAAATCTTGTGATTGAGAGCTGTTATACAACAATGCAGTATAAATATGTGCCAAGAGTGCATGGTGACCTAGTAGGAATTTATTTTAGTTCACTTTTAAAAAGTGCTATGCAATGTAGTTCAATCCACATGTATATCATTATGTAACATTGTGTTACAAAGAGTAGGTTCACGGAAACAACGGACCTGTCAATCATCTTTCTTACTCGGTGTGAGTTTTTTGGTGTGAAACACTTATGCTCGAGTTCTAGAAATAAATGTTAACAATATTGGGTCGTCCCATGAAAGATTTTCCACTGGAGAAAAAACTCCATAATAACTTTCGCATCCACAAAATTAATAGGTTATTTTGTTCAAGCTATCAATTTTCAAGTAAAGTTCTCCTAAAAGACATTGCTTTCAATTCAAGGGTATATTCCACAATTAATGTGTACTTCAGGTGAAAGAGATCTTCAAAACTTTTAACCAGACGGGTGTTTAAATTATAATTTAAATAATTTTTACCTATTGTGAAGGGGCGCCTAGAATCGATTCTATTTAAATGTAAATGTTGACGTTCAAAAGTGCCTTTTAGTGCCTATTTGAAACAAATGCTTTGACTTTGACAAAGGGTTTTTTTTGGAATACTTGAAATAAAATCTTTTACCATTGTTTGAAATTACTTACTCGTAACTAAGATAGTGTGAGGTCCAAAATCTGCTTTTTCCTTTTTAGCGACAAATACAAAAAAATCTCTTATCATTTTTTCCCCAGTTCAAGGTATTTCGAATTTGACAACTTGTCGTGATTTACTTAAAACAAGCGTTTATTTTTTGTTTCTGCTTATGTTTCGTCAGTGCCAGTCTTAACCTTTGCACTGAGGCCCAGATCTATAAACGTTACTTATCACGTACTTTGGCTAAGCGTCAATCGTGTCTCTGTCGCACTACTGTCACTACAAGTGCAGGATAGAGACGGGAACATGTCTAAGTCTTAGCAGGTGCTAAGTAACATTTATAGAACTCGGGCTAAGAGTGGTTTCCCAAAGAATTTATCTTGAATAATATTGCTATAAATACCTCTTATGGCCGACGGATGGATAGTTTCATCTTCAGTTAGAGCATAGGTATAAAACAATGAAGCTACGAAAACCATTATAATATGAAATAAAATGAAAGACTTACCGTTGTGATCTAATTTTTGGCTCTTTAATCTGAAAACAGAAAAATCTTTATTAGAAATTGATCAACGTTTTTTTAAAAAACAGACCTCGAGAGATATAGACTGAAAAATCCCCTCATTGTTTTTTTTATAACTTCATACATCACGACAGTATTCCACGAAAGGTAAAGCAGATCTAAAAAATAGTACGACTCAGTGTTATTGTATTAGGGCCTTGCCTCACATTATAAAGTTTGTATATGAAGTTCTGTTTGTCTTCTGTGATATATATTATATTATACTATTCTTCGAAACTCGTGAGAAGTGAATTCAAAATCAATGAACGAAGCATACCGTATATAAAATAACATTATTTATTGACGCCTCAATACATTAAATCTTACATAAGTACTAACATTAATGTTTTTTTTTGTCAAGTTTAGTTTATCACACAAGAAGTACTCGTATCACGAGAATGGCGCTGTGAGCCAGCTAATTTTTTTTACGAAATAAATTTTCTTCTACATTTGTAAGTTTCCCCTCACTGTTCGCTCGCATGTTGTGCGTCCAGCTTAAATCTTTACACAGACGAGTGTCGAATTGAATCCTTATTGGCAAAGCAGACATTTATTTTTGTCGCAAAAAGTGATTTTTTATCTTAGATTGTATAATTGTTCCGACTCGTCTAACGGTCTGTTTCATCACCATCTTCTCAGCCTTCTCCCAACTATGGTTGGCGTCGGCTTTCAGTCAAATCAGTTTAAGCTGAATGTCAACATTTTACATGGAGTGACTGCCTATTTGACTTCCACAACCCGCAAGCACAGACAGAGAGACATAGTAATGTGAGTCGGTCTGTGCGTATAAATTTCAAACGTTTTCTTTCTTACCACCACCACTTTATTGGAGTGACTGCAGTTATCGGTGACCCAAATTTAACAGATACCGCAAAATTAAAATGCGTTATGCATTAATTCCCAATCCTATAATTAAATTCCCACAGAGACGAAATAATTCACCTCCGTCCTGAAAAAATACCGGATGAATCTCCATTACTTTTTATTTTACTTTACATTCTCATCATAATATTAAAGCCATTAGAGGTCACACAAAAAGGACTTTAACAAAGGTGACATTCAATCATTTTTTGAAGAATGACCCTGCAGAAGCATACAGGGTACGACATTGTCACACAAGCGAACGTTTAACCTAAACTTTTACAGATAGAGTTGAAATTCAACTGAGAATTGTTTGCAAGCCGAAGACTGAATCCTGCACTTTCCTTCTCTGAATTGTACCTTAAGATCTAAAAATAAAGTCTGAAATCAAACTTACGTGTCGAGAAGATATTTCGTTCCCGCTGCGTCAACATTGGCCAAGTCATGTGTGTTGGGGACAAGCAACGCATCTGCAAACAAACAAAACATTTTTTTATGATAGTGGGATTGACGTTAGTCTTGCACGCAGAGCTTGGCTGAACAGAAAATATAGAGTGCTCACAGGTTCTGTCTACTGGTTGTTATACTGGAAATTTTAAAGAGACAGAGTTGTGTGTTTTAAATTGTTGCTTTGAAAACTGACAATCGTTGTTACTGAGTACATTATTTAACCAAAATAACTTAAAACATAATACCAGTCTCTGGTGGGTGAAGTTTGAAGTTTGATGCTGTCAGAGAATATTACGTTAATTTCATAATTACTTTTGTTACACAACTTTTGCCAGTTCTTTTATGAATTGTTGTTAAAGATTTCAGAAGGTAAATACTTCGCCAAGCATTCAGGCCTACTTTTACAAAAGCCATGTAATATTTAAAAAAATTTTGGTTATGTTACTGATTTGACAATGATTTTTATGTCCAAGAGCTTCATTCGAGTTTGAAACTAGTTAGAAAATCCGAAATGAAAAAATAACAAAAGCTTATCAGTTTTGTAAAACATCATTATGGTTTCACGATACATATAATAAAGAAAACACATTTTCTAAGTAGCTAGTCTCCAAACTTAGTTTTTTATTTCTAAACCCCCAAAAAGCCCAAAAGAAAATCTTTATTTTCTTAAATCCGTAATACGAGTATTAACTCAAAACTGTACAAGTTTTAACAAGCAAAGTGGTTATAATCTGAATTATAGGGCTCTGTGCTAAATAACTTAAGTCATTGTTGTTAGGTGAAAGTTTTGAAGCTATTTTAGTGAGGTGTCTCTAACTTCGTTTGATTTTGTTTTGAGGATACAAGGATGTAAGCATTTGATACTTAACACTGTTACGTATGTATTACCCAAAAATATGAACAATAACACCGTCTAGCTTTCTTTTTTACAGAGGTCAGCTAAGGAGATCTTAGATTTAGTAGCAGTCACGCAACTTAGCAAGGTTTTGGCGTATTCGGAGTAAGTTCACGCACTTGCACTTAGTGCAACATTTTTTTTTTCCACCTATATTGCTTGCCATAATTTTGTGGTTCTTACCATATTTTTATAAACATCTGTTTAGAAGAGAGTTAAAGAAAGGAAAAAAGCATCTAACGACTCTCGCCAAGTTACATGTCGGCGATTTTAATTGATATTTCAACCGAAAATTGTGGAAATCAGAATACAAAATTCAGTCAGTCTCAAAGAGTGACTGATATACATATTTTTCTTAAGTACGCAAACCTGTAACTTGCAGAGATCCAAATATGTATAAGTGTAAAATCATGTCAAGAGAAGCGTTTCTGAGAATTTGATCAGAGTAAGTCAAGTACTTAACTCACACACTGACTTATTCCTAGTTAATATTTTAAGAAAATCAAATACTTTCGCTATGTTTGTAAATATGTGAGCACCATGTAACTATCACGTGGTTTATTTATCTGTCTTTGCTTATTTTAAATTATTTTTACCTATTTGTGGTATAGTATTTTTATTCTGGGTGCGCATCGTCTTCACATATAAAAATATAATGAATGTATTCAAAATATTGTTAAACATTTTAAACGAGTAACGGTGGAGATTCTTACCCCTTCTTCTCCATACGAAACTATCTTTTGGAAGGGGCGCCTAGAATCAATTCTATTTTTATGTAAATGTTGACGTTCAATAGTGCCTTTTAGTGCCTATTTGAATTAAATGGTAAAAAAAATATATAAAAGAGTAACGTTGGAGTTTCTTGCCCCTTCTTCTCCATACGAAACTATCTTTTGGAAGGGGCGCCTAGAATCAATCCTATTTTAATGTAAATATTGAGGTTCAAAAGTGCCTTTTATGTGCCTATTTGAAATAAATGCTTTGACTTCGACTTTGAATACATAACAAGGTCGGGATTGTCAGTAACATGTATGTTGCCAATTAGACTAAACAATTAATAACGCCACTTTCAACGTGTCTAATTGACCTAGAGAGCTGGTTGTTAGATAGTTCGGTTGAGTCCATGATCACTTCAGTATAAACTAGCAACGTGTGGCTTTGTTTGAATATATTTAAGACCTTTTCCTATTATGCGTATTTGTGTCCGCATGAGTCTATGGCCCGCGTGCTCACATATAATTATGTATAAATCTAACCTAACCTATCTAGTTTTTTTTAGGTCTGCCTAGATTATTTGACAATAACGGGGTTGTCTTTAAAAAAACTTATATAGGACATCCACCGTAAGATACAGGACTGATGATGAAGTTGAACCTAGATTGAACAAGTTAATAGACGGTTGAATGGTCTCTTGTCACACGAAAATACAACCCACCAAAATTATAAAGTTTAACTCGTGAGCAAGGTTGGTAGTAATGTGATTGACTGCTTAAAATAAGGTCGATGCATATTATCACTCGTAAAGGCTTTTTGTGAAATAATGATAAATGATTTTATTTCTGTAAATAGGTTTGTACAAACACTTTTACACGTCAATCATATTTTAAAAACTAGGTGAGATCGGCATTTCCTATCTGACTACTCTGAGAAGAAACGCCGAAACAAACTCAGAGGTCACAGTCTCTTTTAAAGTCCAGACATAATCTTGGTCAGGTCATGTGAAGACCATGTGGATTGATATCTGAAATGGTCTTTCGAGGAAAGAACCACACAGAATGAGTGGACCTGTCCAGTCAGTGCACGCATTTGTCAGTTGTCATGCAGCTCAATACAGAACTAAAGGAGCTAAACGATTCGACGAACATTACCAAAGAAAGGACATTTGGGTAGGCCGCATAAATTACTCAAACTGCCAGACCATGATTAAAACTAATAATTAAAAAAAAAAGCATTAAAAAAAAACAACAAATCCACAATGTCTTCACATTCACAATAATTAAAATAGTATAATCCTTTACAAAGTAAATGGCATTGCATATATAAAGTGCATCAATGTCAAAGTGTAAATAAAATATTAAAATAATCTTGGTCATATCATATGAGGACTATGTAGACTGGTGTCTGAAATGGTCTTTTGAGGAAAGAACCACACGGATTTGAGTGGACCTGTCCAGTCAGTGCACGCATTTGTCAATCATCGTGCAGCTCAACTCAGAACTAAGGAGCTCAACGACTCGACGAACAATACAAAAGAAAGGACACTTGGGGAGGCCGCGTAAAGTACTCAAACAGCCAGACCATCATCACTAAAAGAAGAGAAAAAAAAAAACGCAAAGACCCACACAGTCCGCACATTCACAAAAATCAAAAAAATATTATACTTTATACAGTAAATATATACATGTCATTGTTTAGATAGAAGGTAAAAGAAAAAGAAAAAAAAGTAAAAATAGCAAATTACACATCAATTATGTCTGTGTAAACTTATTGGAGCAGCTCAATCCCAAGCCTTCTTGTCCTCAATATAGTCCTTGACAGTATAGTAGGCTTTCTGGCATAATTTCCGCTTTATAAAAGTTTTAAATTTATTAAGGCTTAGTTCTTGAATGTGGCTAGGAAGTTTATTATAAAAACGTATACATTGACATTTAAACGAGCCACCTATTTTCTTGAGCCTGGTAGTGGGAACAACAAATTTGTGTTTATTCCTAGTATTTTTGTCATGGATATCACTGTATTTTTTAAACAGATTAATATTTTTATGTGCATATAAAAGATTTTCATAAATGTACTGAGAAGGCACAGTCATTATATTAATCTCTTTAAATTTGTCTCTGAGGGAGTGTCTGGGACTTAATTTATAAATTGAACGAATTGCCCTTTTTTGTAAAACAAAAACTGTTTGAATGTCGGCGGCATTTCCCCACAAAAGAATACCGTACGACATCACACTATGAAAATAACTAAAGTAAACTAAACGCGCTGTCTCTAAATCAGTTAAATTACGAATTTTTCTAACGGCGTATGCTGCAGAGCTTAGTTTTTTTGACAATTTATCTATATGGGGGCCCCATTGAAGCTTGGCATCCAAAGTTATGCCTAAGAACACTGTGGAGTTTTCGGGTTTCAACTCTTCACCCTTTAAAAGAACACTAGTTTCTACTTGTCTAACATGAGGTATCGTAAACTTAATACATTTAGTTTTTTTCTCGTTAAGAAGTAGGTTATTAACATTAAACCAGTTAACTACCTTAGCCAGGGCGCTATTTACAATGTCAGTAACCAGCTGCTGACGTTTCAGTTTAAATAAAAGTGAAGTGTCGTCTGCAAACAATACTATATCATGATTATCCTTTATGAGGTATGGCAAGTCATTAATATAAATAAGAAACAAAAATGGGCCAAGAATTGAGCCCTGGGGGACCCCCATTCTAACTACAGATCCAGGTGATCTTTTTCCGTTAACATCTACTCTTTGAATCCTATCACTTAAGTAAGAAGTAAGAAGATCCAGAGAGGCGTTCCGTATTCCGTAGTGGTGCGGTTTCCTGATTAATGTTTCATGAAGAACACAATCAAATGCCTTGGACAGATCGCAAAAGATGCCCAAAGCATCGCACTTGTCCTCCCATGCATTATAAACATGTCCTAAAAGTTCAACTCCGGCATCAGTAGTCGAACGACCCTTTGTAAAACCAAACTGTTTGTTATGCAGTAATTTGTGTTTATTAAAAAATCTTTGCATTTGATCTAAAATAAGTTTTTCAAAAATTTTACTAAAGGTAGGTAGCACTGAAATAGGTCTATAATTAGTAGGGTCAGATGTGCCAATGTAATGTCCCAATACCATTGAAATCGAATGCACATAAGACTGGAACAAGCATTACGTCTTTAATCACACAACCTATTGGAATTTCCGGAACCAATTTCCTTTATTTGTATTCGATTAAAGCTCGTCTAAAGGTTTTTACTGAAATATATGGTGAACATACATCAGCGTCACTCGCCGTAAGAAACGAATGAAGGAATTGACGTGAAAAATGACTAGCATTTGATACTAGAGGGAAAATATAATAACGCGTTTTTAGAACCACCTGTGCACGATGTTTAATTTGGTGAGTAACGGGTTCCTATATATATCTGACCCTTTTAAAACAATCGTGTTTTTTACCAATTATGACATGAAGTGTTAATTAAAAAGAAAGGAATCGTTTTCTAAGTATACATCTTCTTGAGGCTGACTGTACTTCTGTTAAGTTCAGTGGATCGATAATCGTACTTAGCCTATTGAAATCTTCTTCTGGACAGGATAACACATGCCGTCGTAAAAATGTCTGCCAGTCAGTTGTTTTAGAAAAATGATTTTTAATAACTGATGAATTTTAAATATTAAACTTATTTTAATAAATTAGACACAATTCGAGAAAGAAAAAAAAAAACACCCAACAACTTACTTACTTACGAAAGTCCCGTCAAAAGTAAATCTTTACTTTAACACACAACTTAAAAGCAACAACGTAGAATGATCCATCTTATTCCATAATAATGATAACATTTTATCAGAATTTCGCTCCTACTTGATGATATAACAAACTCAAATCTTATCAAAGGCCAATTTTGGAACCTCAAAAGGAATAGCGGAAAGATTATTTCGACAATATGTTTAGATACATATACATACCTTTTGTGCATGTTTATATAATCAAAGATTATGTAACGTTTACGAGATAAAAATTAATGATATTGGGGTGAGGAAAAGAATAGCGGGTTTGGTCTTGACTTTATTAATACTGGAAATAGAATGCTGGTTTTTCCGTACCCAAAGGCTGGCAGCGGGATTAATGTTTGTATGGGCGAAGAAAATTGTATCCCTTTGAGCAGATTTTTATTTTCGGGAATAAAAAGAAGTCACACGGTGCTAGGTCAGGGCTGTAAGGAGTGGGCACGCCACAATAGCGGTGGTAAGTCCCCTCTTTGAGGAGTGGTTGGAGAGGCGCCACGGCGTTCTCACCTTCCGCGTGACATAGGTCCTCACCGGACACGGTTGTTTCGGGAGCGTCCTGTTTCGCATAATGCAGGAGGAAACGCCTGAAGGCGCGTTGTCGTGGTGGAGCTCGCGATCAAAATGTTGCCCCCGCTTCTAGATCGCTTCACTTTGGTAGGCGTTGATTCGTTTTGAAACACCCGAACGGTCGACTGGCGCTTCGTTTCTGGATCGTATTAATAAATCCAAGACTCATCACCTATATTGATGTCGTAAACACACCGAGACGAGCCTTCTTCAAATTTATTTATCATATCACGGCACCATTCCACCTGGGCCGGCTTCTGAGCATCGGTGAGTTTGCGCGGCATACAGCGTGAAACTATCCTCCTCACGCGAACATGCACATCATCCGTATTTCTTCATCCCCCAAAGTTAGCCGACAGCGCTTGAATTCGTTATACCAACGATACACCTTTGCCTTATCCATTTCAAGTCTATCGTACTAGTCTAATCTTCCGGTTTGAGGCGACACTTGAAATCGAAAAACATAGCGTGAAAATGTTCCCGGCGCAGATCCATTTTTAATGAGACAAGATAATTTAAATTAGCTCGCAAATAATGTGGAGGGATATTTTGAAATAGGAACGTACCTTTTTTCACTTGCAATTAATCATATTTTAAAAATAGACTTTATCTGACCAGTCTCTCATACATAAAAACTTTTTTGGCAAAACTTTCTGAGTGGCCTCGTACATTAAACATATATTTATCTACACATATTTAAACAAAATAAAAACGAAACAAGACCAAGGAAACTATATGTAATAATGTTTAAGGAGATAAGTAGTGCTTATCAACACCGCGGACATCGCTGGATCCTATTACTAAGGCTCCGTTGTGCATCCGTCTGTCACAGGGCTGTTTCTTTGAACCGTAATTGCTTGACACTTTTTTGGCAGTGTGTGTACTACTGTGGCCGCTGTATAAAAAAAACATATCATAAAAATAAAATGTAGTAAATAATTAAGTATACGAGAAGATTTTGAACATTTAAGTCGTTGATTAACACGAAGAAACAAAAAAGATAAAAAGAAATAAGTGCTGTTTAAATTAATTGAACTAAGACCTGCATACTGATCCAAAAGATTAAAATAGGGGCCGTACATAATCCACTTTGATTGCTCTTAACATTCACCCTATATTCTCACATTACATGTTGATAAAGGATTGCTATCACCAAAACCTAAAACACTAATTAAAACACAACATCAATGGAACTCAATTCAGACAACCCATGAACTTCATGGGAATCATTAATCCTACCCATCTCACAAACGCGCACACACAAAGGGTTGAAACCAAATTATTGCAATATTATATAAACACTTCACCATTGCAATGATAATATTTTACGTAAAAAATACATCAAAACGTAGAACTCATTAAAATTTCTACAGACCAGTGCGTTTATTTGTAAACAAAGTTTTTTGTTTAGTAAAAAATGCTTTGACTTTTTTCTTCTCATATTGCCGGTTGTTGCTGCTTACATTTTGTTTTGTCGCAAATTATGTTGTAGTAAGTGGCAGTCTATTTGTGTAATTGTTTGTCATTTCTTGTTAAGTTTTCGTTGATTTTGTTTTGTTTTTCGATCTTTACGAATTTAATTTATTCATAAAGAAATATCTAATTGGCTTTTGGCGGGAATTTTTGACATTTGGGCCATTATTGCGTCTTTTGACCCAGATGAAAATGAATGATTGCAATTATTACTGACTTATTTCCTTACTGTTAAATATATAAATATAACTTAAGATTTACTTTCACATTAAAAAACTGAGTACTATTTTAAGTATGAGATTTTTTGTTTTCCATATATTTTACTTCTTTAAAGAGGTAAGTGATAACTACTTAACTACATTATTTTTGACGTATTCTATTACATTGTCAACAGTTTGTCATGCTCGCAACAAATAAGCTACTCGACGGTCTCAAATTTAAATCCAAATTTAACTTGTGATGAAGAATGTTGTTTTGAAAAATAATTAATGTTTGTGTACTATACTGAAAATTAATAAAATAATTTGAAAACTAGTGGTTCTATTACCTATAAATACAACTTCTTGAAATAATAAGTGAAAACAGTGGCAAAAACCTACAAACGAGAGAAATTGATGTTCAGTTTCATAATGCAAGGTTCCTATTTAGGAATTTAAGAACCTTCCTATTTTATTAACCTAAACAATAGTTTAAGTTAATAAAATAGGATGCTTCTATGAAATTATATACCCTATTTCCGTAGTGATATTATACCCCAAATAACTGAATATACAGAAAACGTTATCAAAATATTTATGGGCAATTTTTATAAACACATTTCATTTATGAAATTTGAGGTTCCGTTTATGACGTAGACAACAAACAAGCCGATTTTTTCTAAATTGCTACGGAAAAGGGAATATATCTTGGACGCAGTCGCTGGCAAAGTGCTAGTTGCAAATACTCACGAACCTTCCAATAGGTATCAGCATGATTAATTTATCGGAATTCAATTAAATCAAGCAATCAAAGTGTAGCAAGGAGATTTTCGATAGTAATTACACCCACTACCTATAATTCGAAATTGAATTCTGAAATAGGCACTCATACTATCATTAGTACTTTCTAAATTTCAACCTGCTAAAGGCATCGCAGCGGATTGGAATCTCATAACCATTTTATAGTAACAGTATTTTAGTTACTATTTTTTGTCTCGTTGGTATAGTGATTGCTAGCTCTACTATGCTAAGCATGATTTCTTGTCTTGGTCTTGAGTTCTATGTCCAGGTCGGGCTTAATGTTATTCGGTTTTTCTATCATGGATTTCTTGGTAGCAGTGAATTGCAAGTGGTTGTACTATAGAATACACCCCCGCCTAGCAATACAGAGAATACAAGAGTTATGTTATTGGTTTCCCCATAGAAACTGTAAAAGGTAACTATAGAATTGAGTTAAGAACATGCAAAGTAAGGTTCAGCCATCTTGTCAAGAATAAAGTATCTTAAAAACATTTGCCAACCGTGGTGAGGATATTGCTGTTGATTTACTTTTCTAAACATTTGAATGGTTTGTGCTTCTTGAAAGGGTTAACGAAAAATAGTCGCCTGAAGAATAAAAATCCTGCTCCTGCTCTCTCGAAATTGGGACCACTTGCTGGCCTTTGGGGCTTCAGGTTTGCTTCAGCAAGACTTCTTCTCACTGTACCGTAACTGATGTAGTCTATTCGGGTCTGAAAAAGCTGTTGCTAGACTTCAAATGCATTTAGGTGGCAATTTCTCAACACAGTGGAGACCATAAAGCGGTCTTCTCGGGAACTGAATATCACCTCAGATGGTTTCCAGTTACTTCGTACCCTTGCTTCACCTACCGGACCGTTCTTAATGTTACCACAATTCTTGCAGTACGATGCATACTGATGCCCAGTTCCAGAAAAGTCATGAGCCTAAACAGGCACGTTAAGTAAAGTTCACGTGCTGTACACACCTTGGCTTTTGAATCCAAATTCATCTATCAAGAAATAAATGTAATAACAAAAACAGAAACAAAGAAGGCAAAAGTAAGACAGCAGTTTAAAAAGAAGTGTTTTGTTTTTAAAGTCTTTTTCGGCCATACATTAAAAGAAAAAAAAACTTTAAAGTATCATTGTCGACTATGAACTTATTTTTTTGTTATCCTTGTTATTTCGATAATATTTACCTTTCTTTGAAAGTTTAGTAAAAGAGTAGTACTACGTTTTGAAGGCCAGTGTATATCGATTAAAGCTTCGTTTCAGGAAGGTTTTCAAATAGAGTATCTTAGGATCAATTCCACAAACCATAGCTTTGCTTTATAACCTACGTTACCAAGCAGGTAAGAAAGCAAAAATGAAAACACGATTTTTGGTGTCCGTGTGGAATAAGGAGCCCTCATTAAATTTAGTAGTAAATTGGCAACTTTGTAACTCGAAAACTAGCCCATGGATATTTTTAAAAATTTGGAACTTTTTAGTAGTAGTTCAAGCAAATCGGATCAAATATGAACCAGGGCTTCACAGTCTATCCGGACACGATTTTGAAAATTGCTATTAAAAACTCAATCAAACTAGTTGTACGCGTATTTGCACTTGATGTTATGTACGAATAATCATTAATAAAGAATCTTTATGAAAGGCAACAAACACAAATGGGAGTGCTAAAATTAATCCCGAATTAATATCGTGGCATTATTTAAACTTTGCAGTGGGCTGCAAAATTTAAACGCTGTCATTCCAGAACTGGGCTGGGATTCAAATTATTTTGTGAATAGGTTTTAGTTTACTTGCCTACTGTTCTGGAGGTAAAAACCTGATGAGAAGTTTGCTTTTTAAAATATTTTTTTTGCTTTCTTCGGCAAAGGTTGACAGGACAAAAATAATACAATGAATCCAATTTAATTTATGGATTTGAAACTGGTTTAATACAGATATCCAAGAAGAAAAATACCCTATGTCGAAACGATTGGTTCACTGGTTTAAGCTTGATTTAACAGGCGGGCATACATATTTACTTTCACATATAAAATAAATGATTAAGTATTGATATGTCCAACATTTGGTTAGCTATGAATAGTCGATTCTTTATAATGTTAGGTACCTATCAACGGAGCTTTTACAGCCACAAAAGTAGGGTCTCGGAATCATTACTAGCAAATCAAGCAACCCGTAACACAGACACAGCGCTAAACCCCTGTTTTCTGTTACATAAATCTTTATCTACACTGCCAATTATAATTTTAAATCTGTGTGTAATATTTTCTGCATGAATACCTAATAACTTTTCTGCCTGTTTACTTATATGTTTTTTTTTTGGGTGAAGTAAGAGTCTTTCTACATAGTTCTCGCATGTATAATTTCGACAAGACTTATGTAACTAATTTTCTGTAAGAATATTATTTAAAAGAATGTCCATGGAGTTTCTTGCACGTTCTTCTCCATAGGTAACTTCTACGCTTTGCAATGGGCTTCATGTTTCTGACTGACCCTTGACAATTCAAAAGTGCCTGTAATTGGTTTATTTGAAATAAATGCTTTGAGTGTGAGTTTGGGCGTGTCAGACTTTTACTGACTAAAACCCACAAGTATTCCTTCAGTTGTGAGGTTGCCAGGGCCACGGTATCTCTTTCGTACAACCCGCCAACCTGGCATTGGCCCAATCGGCCCCGTCACTATGTATGTGCTGAGATCTCATTGAGGCGCGCGTGAAACACGTCGCGCCGTCGACCCGGGCCTGGTCCTTACCGGACGGTGAACTAGCCATTGCTCGCCATCCACAAGGCCGCACCTACGGTGGCCGAGACCGAGAGTTTCCCACCTCGGCGAGTAGCACGATGGGCCGGTAAGAGGACGGAGAGTCCGCAGGGTGCCCGGCTTCTTAATGAGGACCAGTTTACCCGTCTTCCAACGAAGTGGGAACTGCCCCCCCTACATGTGTTTTATTTGTAGACGCGGTAGTTTCATCTTTCGATCCCTGTCTGTGAATCTTGGACGACGTCGAAATCGATTCCTATCCCGTTTGTAGGAGTATAATCTTGTTTCGTATTTTGAGACATCGTTCAATTCGTCATCGAGATCTTTTTCTGTCCAATCACTTGAATTTACTATGAGTTGTTGAACCTCGCTATCTAACATGTTCTAATTTTTGTGGCATTCTTCCATAAAATTTAAATCATGACTTCGTTATAGTCCGTTTCGTTAAGCACAGCTTCGAATGCGTTAGCAGACTTTGTAAAATGCCGACGCAATACGGAGCGTACCTTCGTTTTCTGATCCATGATCGGTCCCCAGATTGTGGACGTCTCGTCCACGTATTTATTTTATATTTTTAGTACAGATCAAAGATACCGAAATTTGAAGCCACTTTTCTTTGAACTCCATTTATTTCTTATTTTTTTGCAGACATTGCCACACCCAGCTATTAGAACCACAGAGTCGAAATATCCAAAATTTCACCGATTAAAACAGATCGATTTGGGTTTTCAACACATGCGTTTAGGAACTCTCTTAGTCGAGGCCCGAGAGCCTCCTTGGCCAGAACCCAGGGTTTTTCAGGTAAAAAGTCGGGTCCTGGGGCGGTATGTTTCTCACTAAGCCTATGTAGCGCCACTCTCAGCTCTAATTCGGTCAGCTTCGAAGCATAGTTGTCGTCATCGTCGTAGGTGTGGTTCGCATCCGTAGGCAGAGTCATGGGCGGCAGAGTATGCTCGCGAAATGAATAAAACGCTCACCACGTCCTCCACGAGCTGGGGCTGGAGACTCTGCGTGTTCAGAGTCTCCCGCGACTCCTCGCGGGTCAGTGCCTTGGCCCGCAGGAACTCTGCTCGGAGGGTCTTCGACGCTCTGTCCCCTCGTACAGTTCCGCCTGAATGGCTTTCGTATCCGGAGGGCGGATACGAAGCCTGCGATACCTGGCAGCGGAAGCTCTGCCTGTATACCTAATAGCTTATTACAAATTTTTAGGTATTTATACATTATTGAACTGTATGTGACTTACCAATATTCAAGGCTGATACTGATGCGAAGAAAATTAACACCTTTCCAACCATGGTGGATGAGTCTGAAACAAAAAATAACAATCGATAAGGTCGAAAATATCTCAGTTATCTTTTAAAAAGTTTAACGGGAAACCATTTTATTATATTTTGTAAAACGATATTTTTTTAAATTCGGCCGTATGTTTAATCTTTTCCTCTCCTTGACAGTAGAAGACGTACGTAGATCACCATTATATTCGTTGTAGCTATATTAAAATGATTGTAAATGCTGCATGAAAAGATATTTCATCAAACAATAAACGTACGCTGCTACCATGCATATCTACCTACGCTGCCGCTGTTTGATACGTCATTAGACACCCACGCAACAGGTCGGAGTAGTTTTTTTGAGGAAAATATCAAATTTTCTCATGAAAGTGTAGGTATAGTGTTGGTGAGATCATTTTCAGGACAAAACATGCTTTATTGTAGTAAGAAGAACATTCTACACTATAGTTTCTTTATTAATCATATAAATCTAACATGCTTAAATGCCCGCAGATCAACTCTCTCCTGATAACTGTCCGAATATTTATGTGGGACTCAAAGTGCGTCAAGTGAATCTTGTTATCAGTAATAGGTAGTAATTGATAATAATAATTTTGGTTGATAAATTCATGTTCACACCGCGAACCAGTCCGCGGGGCCTGAGAGGGGCGCGCGGGAGAGGGGCGCACGCAGCGCGCAGTACGAGCCCGCGCCGGCCACACACACCGCTACGAACTCCGACGCGAGATCACTTGTACTCGTATATCATAAAATAGCAAACAACAATTAATTACCTATGCAGAAACGCAATTAAAGTTATTCTAATTGTATCACAGAAGCATCTTTAATATTCATCAACCGCACAACGACCACCTCAAGAGCTGCTCGTTAACATCAGCTTCGACATCTGGTGACCGTAAGACCGAACCTCCAAGAAGAATTTTGGATATCACAAAGTGCACGACGCCGCCATTTTCTGTAAGCTTGGGTGAGCTATTCGCTTCGCTTGTGCCGCGCTGCATGGCATGCACACCACTCTAGAAGGACGGAACAGGGGAGTTTGGCTTATTATTCCTTTCTATCCATCTATTTCCTTTCCTAGGTACCTATCAATTGTGTGAATGGTGTGTGGTTTTCGTCGTGCGTGCGGCTAGTGCACATGCTTAGGGATTATACACGCGCTTACGTGCATTTTTCTTTGTTTCACAAGTGTTGGTCAGTGGTTTTTTTCTCATAACGTAAAAGGTGTTTCTCATTCTTATTCATTTGCGTACATTGCGTTGCAAGCATAATGCATTTCATCCATTGTAAAGTAAATGGTAAATTCATTAAATTACTTGCATAACTTAATAAAGCTTTACAATCATCCGCAATAACCGCAATCCGCAAAAAATACCTACCTACTTGTAACTTCAAGTTTCTTATATACTAAACGTTTCCAGTGAACGGTTGCCGCGTGGAGTGCGCGTTTGGGCAGGAGCTGTGCTGTGTGCTGCCGAGCTCAGCGTGGTTGGCGTACCCGGTGACTACTCAGACTTGGTGTTGCATGTGTCATCTTTAAGTCTGCGTGTTAAACGGACCATTACATCTCTTTTAACGGGTTTGAGTGCACAAGTTAATTTGCCTAACTTCTTTATTTGTCCTAACATCTTTATTTTGTCTTTAAAATGTCTGATCCTAAACCACAGCAGGGCTTTGAGAGGAGAGAAGATAAACGCGTAGATATGAAAGAGTTAATAAAGCAGAGAGGTACATTTAAAATGCGTTTAACTAAATTTAAGGATCATATTACTATTTTAAATCAAATTAGTTCTTGTGATATTACTAAACAACAAATTAAAGAATTAGGATTACGTTTAGGTAGATTACAAGCTCTTTTAACAGAGTTTGATACAATTCAAACGCAAATTGAAATGCTGTCAACAAAGATAGAAGAACAAATTGATGAAAGAGATACCGTAGAATCTCAATTTTATTCTCTTATCTCAGCAGCCCAAGAAATTATTGATTCTCATTCTAGTGGTGATGATTTTAGAAGCGTAGGTGCAAAAACAATTTGTTCGAATCATGACAGTTGTAATAATTTAAATAACATTCCACTTACCAATTACCAACAATTACCAACAATAAAACTTCCATCATTTGACGGCAACTACCTCAAATGGTTGGAGTTTAGAGACACCTTTGATTCTATTATTCATTCGAATGAGTCCTTAACTGATATCAATAAGTTTCATTATTTACGATCCTCTTTAGAGGGGACTGCTGTTGTCGTAATCAAGTCAATAGAGTTTACCTCTCAGAATTACAAGATCGCTTGGGAACTACTATGTGAGCGTTACGATAACAAAAAGATCCTGATTAATAACCATTTAAAAGCGTTATTTAAAATAGACAGCTTAACACGGGAATCTCATAAAGCACTTCGCTTTATTATTGATCACGTTAGTAAAAACTTAAGAGCCCTTAATTTATTAGGCTTGCCAACAAATTATTGGAATATTTTAATCGTTTATTTGGTTACCATTAAATTAGATTCCACTACTTTAAGAAAGTGGGAAGAATATAGAAACAAGTTAATGGATTTACCTTCTTTATCGGAATTTATTCAATATTTACGTGACCGAGCAGACATACTTGAAACGATGCAAGTTACTAAAAACGATAAACCTGATTCTAATAATAAATCCAATAACCAAAAAACAACAAAGGCCTTCGCTACTTCAGCTGGCCGCAAACCTTTTAAAGATCCTGCTTGTCCGGTATGTCATGAAGTTCATCGGATAACAGAATGCATTAAATTCCAAGAAATGAGTTTGGATAGTAGATTGAGTGAAGCCTTAAAGTTACACCTTTGCTTAAATTGTTTACGTAGGGGTCATAATGCTGAGAACTGTCGCCTCGGCACCTGTCAAATCTGTAAACAAAAACATAATACACTATTACATAAAAACTCAGAAACAAATAATGCCTTAGTTACACAGTCTGAGAATAACAATACCTCTAGTGACTCATCGATCGCTAGTGCTGTATCCTCTTGCTCTGTCTTTATGAGTAAACAAGTTCTTCTCTGTACTGCTTTAGTAAAACTAAGTAATAGGAAAAATGATAAGACTTACCTTGCCCGGGCTCTCCTGGATGCCGGTAGTCAAGCCTGCTTCATATCTGAAGACATCAAAAATAAATTAGGATTAAATTCTATTAATACACGACCTGTGTGTATTAGTGGGGTTAATAACATGCAATTTAATATAACAGATTGTTGTGAGCTTACCTTAAATTCATTAATAAGTTCTTACAGCACGAATATTAAGTGTTTAGTTATACCTGAAATTATAGGTAACTTACCTAATAGTAATATAAATCCTTTAGCATTAAACATACCTGGGAATATTCAGCTTACTGATCCCGAATTTCATTGTTCTTCTCAAGTTGATCTGCTGCTTGGTGCTGATATTTTCTTTGATATCATTGCTGCAAAGAAAATAAGATTAGGTGAAAATAAACCTATACTCCAAAGTTCTAAACTAGGTTGGTTAGTAGCTGGGCCAATAGGTAGTTTAGATCATAATGAACAAAAGAACAAGTTACATTGTAATTTTACTAAGGAAATAAATAAAAACCTTACGAAGTTCTGGGAACTTGAAGAACTTCCTTCTTCAAAAATGCTTCTTACTCTGAAAATGATCACATTTGCGAAAAGCATTTTATAGAAAATACTACACGTTTAGAGGATGGGAGATTTAATGTTAAAATGCCATTTTGTGAATCACCAGAAACATCACTGGGTGATTCCTATAACATGGCCTTAAAACGCTTTCAGAGTCTCGAACGGAAGTTTATTAAAAATCCTACACTTAAAAGGCAATATTGTGAGTTTATTGACGAATACGATACATTAGGACACTTAAGTAAGGTCGATAAACCATTATTTGGGTATTTTATGCCACATCATGCTATTTTTCGCGAAAATAGCGAAACGACCAAGGTC
Organism: Dasypolia templi; assembly: GCA_963555695.1. NCBI lineage: Eukaryota > Metazoa > Arthropoda > Insecta > Lepidoptera > Noctuidae > Dasypolia > Dasypolia templi. The sequence continues at coordinate 18,072,082 of OY743158.1, read as the reverse complement.
AGAGTAGTTTTTGATTGTAGTGCAAAATCTAGGTCAGGAAAATCTCTGAACGACATCCAGTTCATAGGTCCTGTTATTCAGGATGAATTAATAAATATTTTTATTCAGATTCCGTCAACACAAATATGTTTTGTCTGGGGACATAACAAAAATGTACCGACAGATTAGAATAGATCCTTCGCAGCGTCACCTGCAATTAATAGTTTGGCGTGATAATGTAGACAAGCCACTAGAAATATTACAGTTAAATACTGTTACATATGGGAAAGCGTCTGCCCCATTCTTGAGTACGCGATGCTTGCTACAGTTAGCAAAAGAATGCGATGATAAAATCATATCTGAAATTATACAACATGATTTTTATTATGATGATTTTTTAAGCGGTGCTGATACGGAAAGGGAACTTTCCCATATCTATCATTCAGTTAAAAAGGTACTAGCATCTGCTTGCTTTCCCATTCATAAATTCCGTACAAACTGTCCACAAATATTTGAAGCTGACTGTACCTTGTCACAGTCATTGGACTTAAATAAACAATCAAGTGTATTAGGATTGTTGTGGTTTCCTGAGCATGACCATTTACAGTTCTCAGTTAATTTAGACAAAACTGTTAATGATGTCACGAAACGTTCTATTTTGTCTAATACATGTAAAATCCTTGATCCTTTAGGCATGCTAAGTGCGTGTACTATTAAACTTAAAATCTTATTACAAAAGCTTTGGGTTTTAAAACTAAGTTGGGATGAGTTAGTTCCACAGAATATTAAGAAAACTTGGGAAAGGTTTGTTTCCAATGCCCATATACTAGCTAACATTAGGGTACCTAGACATGTTTTATGTACTAATCCAGTGTTAATAGAACTTCATTGTTTCGTAGATGCATCCCAAGAGGCTTACGGGGCTTGTGTTTATTTACGATCTGTAGATCGTCATTATAATGTACAAGTTATCTTGTTATGTGCAAAGACTCGCGTCGCCCCGCTGAAACCAACCACGATCCCGCGTCTTGAGTTGTGCGGAGCGTTGCTGGGCGCGCGACTAGTCGCTAAGGTGTGTCATTCTCTTAGCTGTACTATCAATCGTAAGATCTTTTGGGCCGACTCGACCGTCGTTTTGGGCTGGATTCGAACACAGCCAAAATTGCTCAAGGCATTTGTTTGCAATAGAGTCAACGAGATTCATGAGTTGACAACTAGGGAATCCTGGAGACATGTACCTACTACTTTAAATCCCGCTGATTTCGCTTCTCGAGGAGTCGATCCAGGTCAACTTCAGGCCTCAACTGTATGGTGGAATGGCCCAGATTTCCTGTTGCAAATTGAAACAAACTGGCCTCTTAATATAAATTCCATAGATTCTTCGAATTTACCTGAAATTAAAACGCCTACCAGCGGTTGTATAACTATGACTAATATTGCACAGTCACCATTAATTAAGTTTAATAATTATTCTAAAATAAATAGATTAAAAAGAATTATAGCTTATGTCTTACGTTTCGTGAATAATTGTAGAAATTATAAAAATGAAATAATAGAAACACTTAAGACTGGAAGAAATAGAAAATTCATTTACTTACCTGATAAAGCTTGCTCAAGGTCAAACTTACCTTTCAGAAATATCTTTACTTAAACAAAATAAAAATCTTAAGCCTAAATCTTACCTGTTACAGTTGTTACCTTTTCTCGACGGCAATGGAGTACTCAGAGTAGGTGGTCGTCTACAGCATGCTGCTTGTAAATTTGATAAAAAGCACCCCATCCTCCTGGATGGTAAGCACTATTTCACTCGGCTCTTGATGGAAGGCGAACACCTACGTCTGCTGCATGCTGGCCCTCAACTGCTTCATAGTTCCTTTCGTGAACAATTCTGGCCTGTAGGAGGCAGAACTTTGGCTCGCAGCATTGTGAGAAGGTGCGTTGTTTGCACACGACTAAGAGGAAAAACTATGGAGCCGCTGATGCGCAATTTACCCGTAGATAGGGTCACACCTTGTCATCCGTTTCAAGTATGTGGCGTTGATTTTGCTGGACCTTTCCTTATTTCTAGTAAGAAAGGAAGGGGTAACCGAATAACAAAATGTTATCTTAACGTTATAGTTTGTTTTTCTACTAAAAGTATTCATTTAGAAATAGTTAGTGACCTTAGCACTAACGCATTTATACTTAGCTTACGTCGTTTTATTGATAGGAGAGGTAAACCTCATACGATATATTGCGACAATGGCACAAATTTCGTTGGGGCAAATAATGAGTTAGGTAGGTTGCTATTGGCCAGCGTAAATTCTATCTATGACTACACCAATGCTGAAGGCATCAAATTCCTTTTCAATACTCCATTTTCCCCGACTATTGGTGGAATTTGGGAGGCGGGCGTTAAGTCTGCCAAATTTCACCTCAAGCGGATAATGGGCAACGCTAGCCTCACGTACGAGGGATTGGACACATTATTTACACAAATTGAAGCCATCCTCAATTCCCGTCCCCTTTCTCCTCTATCATCCGATCCTACCGACTGTTCCCCGTTAACTCCCGGCCACTTCCTTGTGGGGCGGCCCTTAACTTCACTGCCGTCTCCACCTATCACGTTAAAGGCTCCAGACCGGTTCAAGATGATTGAACAGCTGAGGCAGCATTTTTGGCAGCGCTGGCACCAGGAGTACCTAGCTGAACTGCAGCAGCGGACAAAATGGCGCTTGAGAGACAGAGCTTTGAAGGTGGGAGATTTAGTTATCTTAAAGGAAGAGAACGTGCCACCCCTGAAGTGGAGACTCGGGCGAGTCCAGCAACTTTTTCCTGGGAAGGATGGAGTCTGCAGAGTAGCTGACTTCTACACAGCGAGAGGCACCGTCAGACGTGCTCTGAACAGAACCTGTTTCCTACCCACGACGGAAGAGCTTGAAAGCAGGAGCTTTCAAGGGGGGGAAGATGTTCACGCCGCGACCCAGTCCGCGGGGCCTGAGAGGGGCGCGCGGGAGAGGGGCGCACTCAGCGCGCAGTACGAGCCCGCGCCGGCCACACACACCGCTACGAACTCCGACGCGAGATCACTTGTACTCGTATATCATAAAATAGCAAACAACAATTAATTACCTATGCAGAAACGCAATTAAAGTTATTCTAATTGTATCACAGAAGCATCTTTAATATTCATCAACCGCACAACGACCACCTCAAGAGCTGCTCGTTAACATCAGCTTCGACATTCATATTTTATTGTTAACTAACATTAAAAATAATAACAATGTGAGTAAACCTGTAGGTTGGACAAAAACACATAAGGATTCAGTGCTGATTTTATCGCTAACATCGATGACTATCGGGCAAATTTTATAGGAATAGAAAACGAGACAAAATCTATTGTGTGTACCAAATTTTCAGCAAGGAGGCAACTTTAAATAAAACAGGAACATAACAGACACGTGTGAAATAGTTCAATGATTACCGTGGCAACCAATAATTATAATAACTTTAACCGTTTTACCGAATTCGGTACATCGGATAAACACAACAAGTTGAAACAATACAGGTATATTAGACAATAAATGGCTTCTAACATGGCAGCATTCAGGCAGTTGGAAACGAAATAATTTGAACAGTTATGTTGCATTGGTGTTTTGTATAGAAATGGGAATAGACCAATGATGTAGTGTTTAAATCAGCATTCAAATAGCGTCCACGTGTGGTCATACTTAAATGTAGGACCACCATAAGCAGTGAACAACCCCGCTACAACCTTGCCGACTGACTTATATTTTTAACATGTTTTAAAATATTCTCATACAGTTCATGGTGACATGAGAAATGAAATTGGCTCTTTCGTTGATAGATACAAACTGCGTACCCAGGGATAGATCAATGACCTAGTGAAGAATGCTGGATGTTGGCAGCAGGAAAGATTTTTAAGACAATTTTGAAGAGAAAATAAAATAATAGCGATTATATAGTGAGTCACAGTAGTTTGTGACTCACTATATAATCGCTATTAGTGAGACAAAAAACAGTCATAATGAAATACGTCCACTAGCGGATATGGTATATATCTTCCGGATTACCACACGTCTTTTAAGACCAAATACATGAAAAAGAATGCAAAAGTATGTTCCAATTCTTAACTAACTCAAAAATAATATAAAAGTGGTATGAAACAGAATTCTGTGTTTTTCTTTTTTCCCAGATGCATAAAAATTATGTAATTCGTAGCTCACAGAAACGTTTCATGGTGTTTTCGCTTTTAAAAAAGTTTTGAGGTTCTTGTTGGTTCTCCAGATTCATAAATATAATATGAAAAAACAAATTGTAACTTTTACTTTAGTTTGAATTTTGTTGATTTGTGCATGGATTGGATGTGTGCAAGATTGTTATGCAATTGAATAATTGCTGAAAACAATTGCTACACACATGATTGTTATAACAATAAACATTGGTTCAACGAAAATTTATTTAGTCAAAAATGTTATCACATAATAAACTCCTCAAACTGAAAGTTATTAAAGTTAGTATTTTTCTATCCCATATTCTGATTGACATTTTTCAACGAACTCATTAAAAACAAGTTAAATATGAAGATCTTTCAATATGATGAGTCTGCTCTCTACAGGAGGCTCTTTTGTATTTAAGTCGCCAAATTCCTTTAAGCGACTTTCAATATTCAAAGATTACAAGACCATGCCTAGTAAATTTCATTGTCCTCAAAGCCCGAATATTCTTGGAACGTAAGACTTTCTTTGTAACATTCATATAAAATTCCGAAAGCTGAACTTTTCCAATATTGCGTTGGATATCAAATTAAACAAATGTAACAGAAAAAACCCGGTTCTTCAAAAAGTTTGAGCACATCTTAAGCTTCTAAAGTAATATTTAACACGCACTTAAGGGTCGCTTTCGCAAGACATCACGGTAAGTTGGTTCAACACTTGATGTAACTTGTGTTAAAAGCAACAAGAATCCTAACTTTAATGGAAAAAGTCGAGGAAGATTTTCTTGGCTTAGAATTTACGACACGAAGAGGATTGTACAAAGTTCTTTAGCACAAAGGAGTTCTGGTAATCATGGGATGAAGGGAAAATCTTGTTAAATGTTTTTGAGAAAGTGTGACTGACTCTCATTAGATGTTTTTACAAGTTTATTATTCGTATTTACTTGTCATTGGCAACATATTTTTAAAGTTACAAAAAAAAACGTAAGGACAAAAAATTAAACGCACAACGAAGGAACGTAAGTGTATCTATATCATTTTTAATAACGCTAAATATCTCACTGCTGTACAACTTTTATCAACTAAAATGAAAAAAGAGAATATATATTGAGAATGGAATGAAGTTATGCATTTGCAATTAAATTTTTAATAGTTTTTTGTGTTATTTTAAGTATGAGAGTGAGTAGTTGAATTTGATGTTACTCGTAATTGTTGTAATTTTAAACAATATTACTCTATTGATATCACAATCATATTCTACAAACAATCATAGCTGAGTCTCATTAGCATATTAATCGACGACGCAGCGTTGCATTGGGTGACACACAGTTTTTTTGTTATTGTCATGTACTAACATACATCTCGTGTTAAAGTTTTGGACAAAATATTGGAACGAATCATAACAACATTATGCGATAAACAATAACACCACATTTCAGCTATCACATTTTGTAAAACAACAACTAAATCTTTTACTGAACGATTTGTCAAGAAGATTACGTCATACATGGTCTTGACTTTGTGCGCTTACGCTAGTTAGCAAGCAACCCAATTCTTTAATATATGGCTCTCCCCGCTTTTGCGTCAATTAAAACATTAAGTATAGATATAAGTTTCAAGAGCAGATGTGACCAGTCGCCGTGACCCCTCCATTATATATCTGTCTTTACATTCAAAATATTAACTCACGCGTTTAATAGACCAGCTTATGATGTATGATGTGGTAAAGCATTATATATCCGAATATCTTTTGCAATGTGGTCACGTTCACTTTTATTCAAAATAAATTACAAAATTGAATAACTTTTGTGTGTTTAAAAATATTTGTCGTTTTTTGGAATTTTTATGAGGGTTGTCATAAGGTCTGGACCGGTATTATTTCGAAGTTTTATTGCTGTTTTCTTATCGTTCGTGTTTTACGGGAACGGGTGTAAAATATTTACGATGTTCAAAAAATTCTGTTTTTTTAAAACGTGTGTTCAGTGCTTCTATTAATTTATAAAATTAATCCAATTAAGATCTTTTTAATGGACAGTAAAAACTCAACTTATTATATCTCCAAATAGTTAATTTGGTTTATTAAGCTTAATTTATTATTCAGTGAACTTAGTTAAAAAGGTCTGAATACCAAAAGAAAACTAAAACAACATGAGGATGTTTTAATGTTTTAAGCTGCTACACAACAGCAGCTACATTGATTCATTATGCAGTTGCGTTATTTCAAGTTTGAGTTGCAACATTCTAATCCGGTGCGCTGTTATTGTAGCCAGTGTTATCGAAATTCAATGTTGTGTTCTAAGGTGGCGGCCAGGTTTTAAAAGCTGGATAAACAACTAAAGTATTGTATCCTTTTTATCGTAATTGATAAAACAGAAATTTAAAGATGACATTAATTTAGTAAAAGATGTAAACAGAAATACTAGTAATTTATTTGAGATGTTGGAGATGACATTTAGTTTAGTAAAAGATGTAAACAGAAATACTAGTAATTTATTTTAACTTTAGAATGTATCTAAAAAGTTTCACTTTAAATTCTATAACTGTTATTGCATAACGAATCTTTTTACAAATTAAAGTGTTATTTACAATACTCGTACCACTTCAATGCACAGTTCGCCTTTCTTCCTGGCTTGTCGGCTGAGACTGCTATTCTTAGCCTTAAGCACACTGTGAAATATTACACTGACAGAACATCCCCAGTTTATGCTTGCTTTCTAGACCTCTCGAAAGCATTTGACCTTGTGTCTTATGATTTGTTATGTCCGAAGCTAAAGGAAACAGGCCTACCTCCAGAGTTGATATCACTTTTTAGGTATTGGTCACTTAATCAGAATAATAATGTAAAGTGAGCGGGTGTATTGTCGAGTGAATACAGACTGGAATGCGGAGTGAGGTAGGGGGGGGGGGGGGTTGAGCTCGCCCTTGCTTTTTAATCTGTACATAAATGCGCTGATCGAGGAACTCAGTCAAATGGCCGTAGGGTGCTACGTAGATGGTTTCAGAGTAAACAACCTAAGATACGCCGATGATATGTTGCTGCTGGCTCCCTCGATTTGTGCATTAAGGAAGTTGCTTGCCGTATGTGAAAAGTAGAATGTTGGAGTAAAGTGTTGGAGATGATGTAGACATGGAGTGGAAGCGTAGGGCATTGTCAGTCCGGGTGAACATGCTGGCCCGCAGGTTCGCTCGATGTACAGACGCGGTGAAAGTCACTTTATTCAAAGTGTATTGCACATTTCTACTCAGCGAGCCTGTGGTTCAGATATACCCAAGGGGCTTGCAATTCTCTGTGTATCCAGTTTAACAATGCCAACAGGGCGCTGTTACGTCTGCCGCGCTTCTGCAGTACGTCAACAATGTTCGCTGTGTCTCGCACAGATGGCTTTGATGGCACATGGCGCAAAAAGACAGCCTCACTGCTAAGCATATTGCGTGGGAGCAGTAACAGCATCCTGAATGTAATAGGCATTATGTTGGACAGCCCACTGGTTTGGAACCTCACCCAGAGGACTAAGTCCCTCTTAGATATTAGGTACTAACATAGTTCTGATCATACTAACGGTATTAATGTAAATTTAAATGTATTAGTGTAATGAATTGATCATTGATTATATGAATAAAAATGTGTTATTATTATCTCCTTTATTACATTTTACAAACTTATAAATTACAGTTTTAAATGTTTTTAAAAAAATCAGAAAATAAAAACATTTAAAAATATAAAAAATAGTATCCCACCGGTATCGGGAACAGGGTCCAAGCTACCGGTCAGGGCTCCAGAGAGAGGAACCGCCTGACAATGCGAGCCGTGTCCAGAAGTACCGCTTTCTGAATCAAGCCCTTGATCCAGCTGCCCAACGAGAGCCTCCTAAGGTGTTTGTCGAGGCTCTTGGCTACTAAGCCATTGGCTTTCACGACTATCGGCACAATGATTGCTGAGTCCACATTCCACATGTCGACAACCTCGCGAGCCAAATCAAGATACTTGATTTCTTTATCTTTCTCGGCTTTCACGAGGTTACCGTCATGCGGGACCGTTATGTCAACAATCATTGTACGCCGCTCTACTCGATCCACCACCACTATATCAGGCTTATTGGCAACAATAGTCCTGTCAGTGATGATGGATCGATCCCAGTACAATGTGATATTTCCATTTTCGATAACTGGGTCGGGCACGTACCTGTAGTACGGCACTTCCGATTCCACAAGGCTGTATTTCAGAGCAAGTTGCTGATGGATAATCCTAGCTACAAGGTTGTGTCTATGCAAGTACTCTTTGTTAGCTAGACGAGAACAACCGGGGATAATAGGGCGCTCTGAAATACAGCCTTGTGGAATCGGAAGTGCCGTACTACAGGTACGTCCATCCTTATCGGCTCGCTATTCCTCAGACCGTCCTCCATCGCCCCATACATGAGATCAAGAAGGTCCAGGGATCCAGCACCCTCATGAGCCACGTATGTGGCACCGAGTCATAGGCCTTTTTGTAATCTATCCAACATGTCGACAGATCCTTTCGGGAACGACGTTCCGCGGTGTTACCTGATTTATGGAGCAGTAGGTGGGTAACTCCTATTGTTAGGAACTGGGGTAGGGAACCAAAGTACAAAGCCGTCTGGTACTGAGCCGCCAAGCGAGCGTGCGATCTTGTTAACCATTTGATCCAAAAGTTCTGCAGCCCGTCCGGCCCTGGAGACTTCCAGTTAGGCAACGGACGGACTGCACGAGCTACATCTTGGTAATAGCTCCTATTTCTGGTATTGGATTGCAGGCTCGCTCGACTTCCCGAGCCCAGTGACCTTCGGTGTGACTGACAGGCACCGACCAGATACTGCGCCAGAAAGAGCACATGGCATCATCATCTGGCAGGCACGTGTCAGCCACACCTTGGTTCGGTCGCTCCCAACTCCTATAAACCCACCTTTCATCGCTCTAGAAGGTGCGATTCTGAGTGTATCGCTCTACTCGCCACTTATACCTACGAATACGGTTAGCCCATGCATACACTTTCTGCTTCAGGAAGTCGATGCGCTCTGTGACGCAGGGCAGATAGTTATCAGAGTTCGAGAAGTCGAGCGAGCCTGCAATAGGCTCGCTCGACTTCCCGAGCCCAGTGACCTTCGGTGTGACTGACAGGCACCGACCAGATACTGCGCCAGAAAGAACACATGGCATCATCATCTGGCAGGCACGTGTCAGCCACACCTTGGTTCGGTCGCTCCCAACCCCTATAAACCCACCTTTCATCGCTCTAGAAGGTACGATTCTGAGTGTATCGCTCTACTCGCCGCTTATACCTACGAATACGGTTAGCCCATGAATACACTTTATGCTTCAGGAAGTCGATGCGCTCTGTGACGCAGGACAGATAGTTCTCAGAGCTAATATCAGTCCCTGAGAACGCCCGCCTCACAAAGCGCATCACTCTTGGACGAGTATTGCCGTCCCTGAAGCAGATTAGTTTTCCGGTGAGCGCTCTGGTCCCACCAATACGGTACTTAATTCTGCACTGCCAAGCTGGTACGGTTAGTTTCGGTCGCCTAGCTTTAGAGTCATTGGCAAATTTGACGTGAGCTACACGACATGCCGCTACAGCCGCGCAGTACAGAATCGATTGAGTATCGGTGAGGTCTTCGTAGTCATCAAAATAGTTTATAACTGCGAATTCAGGACCGCCACCAGCGCCCTATTTTTGTTATGCATGGGCAAACGAGGTAAGCGTGGTCTAAGTTCGGGCGACATGAACCGATATTCCCGAATCGCACACTCCAAAGCACTCCTCAATTCCTCACCTTAATTTTTCAATAAAGCATTTCAAAGTAAGAAGCAACCCCGAAGCCACCTTTTCCTAAAACCAGCTCGGAAAATAAAACTATGTGATATCACAAAAACTATAAAACTAGACGATATAAGGCGGGTCAAGTTGGGTTGATTTTACGATGTCATACTTATATTATACTATCAGGTTGACTGTAAATGTTGGTCTTAATATGGTGCGCAAGTTTTTATGGGCGCATATAATAACATTAGATACGTACGAGTATGTAGACCATATTTTGTGTTTATGATTTTTATTTTTATTGCTTTATCTAGACTTGCGGCTTTTGTAGATTACCATTGTGCACAAAATATTACAATAATTTTAAATAGGTATTCTTGAGCTCTTAACCAAAAGTTTTTTTAGGTCAACTATTGGTTTTGACGTCTTTGTTACATATTTATTATGAGTACAATACCATGAATATCTTCAAAACAAAATTGAATAGACAAGTATCAAATATTAGAATCCAAAACAAAAACGATACACAACAAAAATAAATATGAAACATGGCAATCTAAAATTGACGGTCTTACCGCTACACACATACGGCAATAAGCCTATTTTACAATTTGGTTTTATCCACACATCGAGAACGTTTACCGTTTATCTGTAATATGGCTAAATATAAACCAAAATAGCTTAAAAAATCCGTATTTTATAGGGATTCAATTTTAAGTATTTGTTATAAAATAATAAAAAAAACTCAAAAAAGGGTTCTTCAAATAAATCGCAAAAACAAACAGGCGCTAAGTGAAACCGAACCCCTTTGGACAAGTGATCATGATTAATTACTCTCATCAATAACGTTGTCAACGGCTAGCGATTAGCGTTAGATGGCGCCACACCAATACGGGGGCTTGTTTCAAGGTTAATCTATTTTGGTGAAATACCTAGTGGTAGACGGTTCGATGACTGCGAAACATATTAATTAGAAAATGTATTCGCACACAGTTTCCATAGGATACTCATCTGTTTTTTTTTCTTTTCTAATCTGAAAATGATCTACAACACCCAAATTTTCCCTTTACTGACTTTATTCTGTCATGGGTTTTAACGAGGTTTTCTTATGAAAACATAAATGTGTGGAATATAGTCGGCGTTTTTTTGGGTGAGAATTGTTTTTTGGTATATTGACGGTGCCTACACTGCCGTCCTTACGAAAAGTGCAATAACTAGGTTAAACCTGTTTTCGAGAAAAACGCGGGTAGATTTTATTTTTGTTTTGTTTGTATCTCCATTACTATACATGGCATCGAGTTGAAACTTTCATTACATGATATTTAACAATGTAGAGAATTTCTACTTAATGTTTGTTCCCGCATTTATTCTCACCAAAAAAACAATAAATACTATAATATTTAGTATTATTACTATGTAGAAAGAATGTTTACTAGTCATAACCGCAATAAGTAACCTATTTATTGCACTAATGGTTAGGAAATCAACATGATGCAGTTTTGAGTAGTAGCATTAATATTTTTATGAACTGTTTCCTAAACAAAGGTGCATTAAGATTCTTATTTATTGCGGTTTTCATTAGTAAGAGATAAGTTTTAATAATGTTTTAATAACGACTAAGTTGTAACTTGTTAGAAAAACAGAGATGTTAAATTTTTCCTCCTCTCACCGATCGACCTTTAGTATGAAACTGTCTTTGGTATAGCCAAGTCTACTCATCATATCTGCGTTCAGATGTGTTTTTAAAAGAATCTGAATTCGGTTCAAATTTTTTTTTTTCAACCTAAAAAAGTACAATAATAATAGGAATCACTTCGCTTTCTCACGTATTAATTCTGGTAAATTACCCATAATTTAAAATTCAACGGTTACTACAGTTGAATACGAACACGCATATCAAAAATATATTAATTTGTTAAAACATTTTAATAGTTAAGTAGTTAAAGTACACAATCGTTAACCTTAAAAATAAACTTACAAAAATATATCCAACTTTTTTATTTTAAGGCACAATTTGAGATCAATGTTTTTATAAGTCTGATATAACAAATAAATCTGATTAAGTATTTTTAGTCTAGGTTCGAATCTCGGGACGTTTCAGGTAAGTTTAACCAAAAGCCTCTCCTGTTTTCAGGCATCAAAGGTATTACTACGAATGGTGGTTTGAGCAAAAGACTGCTCACACATTCTCTCCTCAAGTGATAGAGAATGTTTTGAAGCAACGTTGTCAAGCTCCCAAAATTGAGTGTTAAAATCTCCAATTCATAAAAAAGTTATTTTTTATGAATTGTTTAAGGTTATTTTTACCCTCAATGATATACTTGATTTAAAATCAACATGACCTGTTAATTATATTGTGTATGAGGGGTTTATTGCAGAAACCATTGATAAGACTATAGGCACCAATTCGTTGAATAGACTTTGATTTAACGAGGCAGTGATGTTAAGATTTATATTCTCAAGTTGCTCAATCTGACTATGAGCAACATGTAACAGCTGTTGTAGTGAATATTTTTGACTGAGAGCTTGTACATATTCATTACCACACTGGCTAAACCCGTCTACAACAACTTGGAGCCCGTCCCGGGCTGCCAAGGCATCAGTGAGTTGAATATATAAATGAGCCATTTTTGCTTTCGACTTGCTATTCTCTATTTCACATTCATCTCTTTCATTAATCAGTTGGTCACGGTGCTCCTTAGACGCCTTTACTTCGCTCAAAGCCTGAGTGATTTTGGAGTCTTCTAGGCAAGCCCGCGCACTGCGTGTCATAATCATGATTAAAGAGAAAAAGAGAAGAGATTGGAAAAAGAGTAGTGGATAAACTAACAGATGATTAGTTGAAAAGAAAATTTAATTTAGATCGTTAAGAAAGACGTCCTGCCACCAAACTAATTGAAGTTATGTTTACGTTTTTAAGGTCATTGGCCTTAATAAAAGTGATCTAATGAATTGTAGGCAAAATATTAGAACGTAAACAATCTACTACACATAACATAACATCACGCCTTGTTTCCCCGAAGGGTTGGGCAGAGGTGTACCTGTACACCGACATTTCGCCAGTTATGTTTAAGTCCCATGTAATAGGGGGCGAGCCTATTGCCATCAACCGGGCACAAATCCAGACTCCAGGCTGCTACTGAGAAATTCCAGATAGAAAAACCAATAGAGATGCATTCGCAACATTCGCTTGAGCCGATAACTGTCAACGAATCACAATTAATTGTTTTCACATAATTTGCACTTATTGCGTAAATTTCACACAGACAAACAAATAATTACGCTATAAACTTTCTAATGAATTGGAAATAAGTCTTTTTAAGAAGAAAATCTCCTTTTTAATTTAAAATTACGGGGACAAATTTAAATCAGCTGTTAGCTGTAGTGTTGCCAAAGGAGAAAAAAAAAGTATAATATGTAGTATACTAATTGGACTAGCTGTAGTGGTTCTTTCAGAGTGGTAGTGAACCGTCCCTACTTTGTCTGTCATGTCTTTCTGTTCGTCTAAACTAACAATCATTGAACTGTTGTCTAAATCCTCCGTTCCATTTAGAGCGAAATAGCGCATCTAAGTTTACGTTTGTTTACCATTTTTATATGTGACGTTAAAATCGTATTCTTGTACATAAACGCCAACGTGTAAACTTGCTATTTGTTTCTTAAAATTGATATAACCAGACTAGGGGCCTGTGTTCAGTGTAGATATCAAATTCGTTGCTGTGCAAATATTGTCTGAAGTGTTTTGTGGCCACAATTGCCAACAACTCGCGTTCAATTGTACTAGTTTTTTTTTCAGTATCTGACAACGTTCGACTAGCATAAGCTATGGGCTTGTCGCCACCTAAAGGCCTATATAGGTCGCCTGTGATAAAACAGCACCAACAGCGAGCTCAGAGGCGTCAGTGGTTAGTACAAATGGTTTATTCATGTCAGGATATCGCAACTTAAGTGCATTAATAAGAAGTTCTTTACATTTTTCATAAGCCTCAGAATACTTTTTTTCAGTCATACAATCTTGCTAAGATAACATTTATACAACGTTACACCAACCCACATAGAAATTATTAATTTAATAGACTCAGATCATTGAGGACAATTGGTCACTATTTCAAATATTAACAAAAAAGTTACTAAAAAAGATATCACTGTTAATCCAAAAACTACTAATCGTTTGGAAACATTTAAAATTAAACTTTCGAGTAGTTTACCACTTTTGTGAACTAATGATGACTCTAATCAATAATCTAATGCATTTTTTTTTAATCTTTGGATCAGATTGCACACAATATATTAACACTTTCATTCCAAAGACATTTTCGGATAATAGTAATGCTTCCTTCAGTGACTGGGCCACCATTGGCATACACAAACGTAGAAAACGACTTTATAAGTTGTATGATGAACGGACTTGTATAAACACTGCTGAATTAAATTTATGTATGGCCGGCTAAGTAACGTTACTTGAGTTCAAAAATTATAAATAGTGGTCATGTAATTTAAATAGTAATTTAAAAGGAATATCATTAATAGCGAAACGGGAAGGTCATGCAACCGAAGTAGTGACTATAGCCTTGCTATTGATTGCAATTTAATTAAATCAGATTCTCATGTCGCCGCGGCGTTAGAAAATTTATATGCAGAGATGCCCGTTTCGACTACTAAATCTCTAAACTCATAGCAGACGGCTGCAAAGTCTTAACTTAAAGAAAACGTTCCAGTTTGTGATTCTGAATTTAGTTTTCAATATGTCACCTGTAGAGATATAATGAAAAACTTTCAAACATTAAATGTTAAAAATACCGCAGATCTATGGGGTAATACTGTGGACGTTTCATTATAAATATTGTAGCACCTACTTTAGCTGTTATTTTAAATAATTGAATTGACCGTGGTGAGTTTCCTGATCTTATGAAAAACAGTAAAATAATACCATTGTTTAAATCGGGTGGTACATCAGTCCCTACTAATTATAGACGTATTTTAGAGTCAACATTTTTGATGAACTTATTTTTGATCTGATACAAAGATTTTTTAATAAACACAAATTACGGCATAACAAACAGTTCGGTTTTACAAGGAGTCGTACGACTGCTGATGCGAGTTGAACTTTTAAAACATGTTAATAATGCATGGGAGAACAAGTGCGATGCTGGGCATCTTTTGTGATTTGTCCGGGTAACTCGATTATGTCCTTCATGAAACATTAATGAGGAAACTGCATAAACTGCACATCTACGGAATCCGGAACGCCTCTCTAGATCTTCTTACTTCTTACTTAAGTGAAAGGATTCAGAGACTTGATGTTAACGGGAAAAGATCACCTAGATGTGTAGTAAGAATGGGGGTCCCCCTGGGCTCAATTATTGGCCCATTTTTGTTTCTTATTTATATTAGTGACTTGCCATACCTCATAAAGGATAATCATGATATAGTGTTGTTTGCAGACCACACTTAGCTTTTATTCAAACTAAAAAATCAGCAGCTGGTTACTGACAAGGTAAATAGCGCCCTCGCTAAAGTAGTTAACTGGTTTAATGGTAATAACCTACTTCTTAACAAGACAAAAACTAAATGAATTAAGTTTACGATACCTTATGTTAGACAAGTAGAAACTAGTGTTCTTATAAAGGGTGAAGAGTTGAAACCCGAAAACACCACAGCATTCTTAGGAATAACTTTGGATGCCAAGCTTTAATGGGGCCCCCATTTAGATGAATTGTCAAAAAAGCTAAACTGTGCAGCATACGCCGTTAGAAAAAATCGTAATTGAACTGATTTAGAGACAGCCCGTTTAGTATACTTTACTTATTTTCATAGTGTGATGTCGTACGGTATTATTTTGTGGGGAAATGCCGCCAATATTCAGACAATTTTTGTTACACAAAAAAGGGCAATTCGCTCAATTTATAAATTAAGTCCCACACACTCCCAAAAAGACAAATTTAAAGAGATTAATATAATGGCTGTACCTTCTCTTCACATACAAAATATTAATCTGTTTAAAAAATACAGTGATATCCATAATATAAATACCTACTACCCGGCTCAATAAAATAGGTGGGTCCTTTATATTTCAATTTATACGTTTTTATAATAAACTTCCTAGCCACATTCAAGAACTCCCCTCCTTGCTTCGTATTCCTCAATGCTGAGGGTCGTGACCTCCCTTCAGTATCACCTTCTCTCGGATGTCTTTCTCCATCTGTTTCTGTCTCTGGCTTTGTGAAGGGCGCTGTGGACTGTGGTGTCAAGGGCGGTGCGGATCTGGTCAGACCATCGTATTGGGCTGCGTCCACGAGGTCTTTTCCCATCTTCCTTGCCGGTCACGATTAGCTTTTCTAGGTTGCCATCGTCTTTCCTAGCTAACCCTTATTAAATTCAAATCTTTTATAAAGTATGTCAGAAAGCCTATTATACTGTCAAGGACTATATTGAGGACAATAAGGCTTGGGTTTGAGCTTTTCCAATACATTTACACAGATAATGTTGATGTTTAGTATTATTTTGCTAAACTTTTTAGTTTATAAAGTATAATATTATTTTATTTTTAGTGAATGTGAAGACTATGTGGGTGTCCTTTGTTTTATATTGTTCGTCAAATCGTTGAGCTCCTTAGTGTTCTAAGTTGAGCGGCACGGTGATTGACAAATGCGTGCACTGACTGGACAGGACCACTCTATTCTGTGCGGTTCTTTCCTCAAAAGACCATTTCAGACACCAATCTACGTGGTCTTCACATGATCTGACCAAGATTATGTCTGGACTTTAAAAGAGATGTTGACCTCAGAGTTCTTCTCAGAGTAGTCAGATTGGAAACGCGGATCTCATCTAGGTTTTTAAACGTCTAGTTTTTCATCTAGTTTTGTAAAAGTGTTTGTACAAATCTACTTACAGAAATAAAGTAATTTATCATGATCCTTCACAACTTTCTTGCCCTTTTTCAAACAACCTGACAAAGGTTGTGTAATTTTGAAAAGTCTTTAATGATCCGTCTATAATATCCAACAAAATAAAATAAAATACAATATCAAATAAAATCCGTCGTTAGAGTCAGAAACTACCTGTATTATGTATTTTTTTTGTTGAAGTCCATCTTTTGTCAGTGTATGTTGTACAAACTTGGCAAAAACAATTGTATGAAATAATAGTTTTTGTCAAGTTTGTCAAATACATCACACATGTTGTGAAGTGGATATTTATCATCAATTGTTATGTCATTGAGTCGACGATAGTCTATAACCATTCTATATTTCACTTGACTGGAAGCATATGCCTTTTTGGGAACCAAATGCACAGGTGCACTCCAGGCGGATTGTGATTTGCGGATCACATTGTCCTTGAAAAGTTTTTCAACCTCTCGTTTAATTTCTTTAGCTTGAGCTGGAGCCTGCTTGTATGGTTTGATATAAATAGGATCTTCATTTGCGGTTCGTTTGTGATGTTTAACTTGATTTGTAAAGGTCAAGGGCAGCTCCTCAGAGCTAAATATGACTTTTTAATCGTTGCATAATATACTTATAAGGTCACATTCTTTTTTATATAGGTGGTCAATTCGCAATTTACTTAAATTTTCTGCCAGTAATGGGTCCATCTCTACATAATATAAATCAGTTATATGATTTACTATACACTCGTTAGAAAAAACAGGCAACCTTGAACGGAGCAGTTATACTTAACATCTTTTCAAGGCTAGTTGCGTTCGGTATAACAGTAGAGGCCAAATAATTTTCGCATTTAACATCTGCGGCTGGCATTCGAACGCCTTCATGAAACTGCTTGTAATATAATAAGGTATAGCCATCCTTTTGATTCACGGGTAATTTCACTGGGTGTTCGGTTCGCAGTTCTAGTCTAAATTGAAGGTCAGTGGAAAATATTATAGGAATGTTGACGCTGTTTGTCTTTAAAGTCTTGTCCTTAAATGTTAAATTAATCAGCCTTAAGTCGAGTCATAAGGTCCATTCCAATCAACCCATAATATCTGTTGTCCAAATCATAAATATAAAAAAATACGATACCCGTTGTCTTTAAAAACTGGAAAATTGGGGAGTTTCAGCTACTCCATAATGTTCACTAGTCGCCTGTATGCTTGTAACTGTAAATGGTTCATAGGATTTTAATTGCGGAAAATCCCGATAAGCTTTCCAGAGACTTATAAAAGATCGTGTGCTTCCTGTGTCCAACATAGATTTGCCCCTTATCTCAGATATGTATATGTATGGATGTTGTTGTAGGACTGGAGTCAAAATTTTGTTGTATCACATCCGGCGGTTTTGTATTGAATTTATTTAAACATTTTGGACAGCAGCTGGATCACTAATATTTTCAATAAAATGCAAATTTTCAGCAGTCTCCGTAAATTCAGCTCTAGGCTTTTCAGTTATTTTCAGTG
Source organism: Dasypolia templi (assembly GCA_963555695.1). Classification (NCBI taxonomy): domain Eukaryota; kingdom Metazoa; phylum Arthropoda; class Insecta; order Lepidoptera; family Noctuidae; genus Dasypolia; species Dasypolia templi. The sequence continues at coordinate 18,053,713 of OY743158.1, read as the reverse complement.
TAGATTTTTCGGTTTAAAGACACTTATTTCTCAAAGAACAAAATTACAGTTCACTTAAAGAGAAACTTAACTAAATTAACATTAAGTTTTACTTTACGACGTTCAAGCCATCCAAGAAACTGAACACCATAGTTTTATTTATAAAATATAGCAAGTCTAGCAAATTATAGCTTAAGTCTAAACAAAATACAATGTTCAAGCTAAACATAGGTATCTAATCTATATGGTCGTTGTGTCTAATATATAATTCCTTAGGGATTTTTTAAATGTTGGTATGCTTGTGCACTGTCTGACGTTTTTAGGTAGTTTTTTGTATAGCCGAACCCCCTCATACTGTATAGTTTTCCTGCCGTAAAGGGTTCTCACTCATGGTAGTTTTAGGTCTTCTTGATAACGTGTATTATACCTATGAGTCTTTTGTGTAAGTGAAATATTTGTGTTAATGTTGGTATTATTTATTTGTGTAGTCATATTATGCATATAGTTGTCTTGAGTAGGGTCGTAGTAGTATTGTTTGCTCAGTATAAACTTTGTTCATCAGTATAAACTTCGTTCACAGGAAAACCTTGTTGTTGCTTAATCGGTGCTGAAGCAGTTCTCATTGTCACGTCACTATCGTAGAAATTATTGGTTGGCCGACAGGCCGAAGCTTGAAGGGGTCTATAACCAAATTGTGCTGTTGGGGGTCTGTAGACAAATCGTCCTACTTAAGGTCGGAAGTCTTATAGCTGGGGGATTCTTTTTCTCAACGACTGGTGGTCCAAATTGAACCATTTGCGGTCGTGAACCAATTTGTTGATTCGGTATATATGGACGAAAAAAATATTTGATTAGATATACCAAATTTGGTTTGTAAAACGTCTAAAATTATTATTTTGTAAAGGAGGCGATGCGATAAAAGGCTTCAGATTGGGTGAACTAAAAAAAATCCTTTATCGCGTAAAGTATGTTGTTCCTGAAAGTTAACCTCTTCAAGGCCATATTTTAAAGCTTCTTCCAACGTAGTAGGGTTTTTTATTCAATCCATCGGCACCATATGTTCTGGTAAATTGTACATGAAGATGTAAAGAGAAGTGTTGTTATAAGTATTTTTTTAGCTTCTTTTCTTAACTTAAATACGCAATACGCATTCATTAGATACGCATTCTTCGTTAAAGGTTTCGAAATCACCTCTTTCACTGATTAAGGCTGCTGCTTTACCCTTTAATTTACTTGTAATATTCTGCATTAAAAATTCATTTCGATCCGTGGTGCCTTGATCCTTTTCAATAACATATTCGCATTTTCTTAAAAATGAACTAAGCAAATTAGTTTCATCACTAAATTCAGGAATTTAATTTAAAATATCCTCCTCCCTCGGGTATTAACGATTCAGCAGGTTGCATAGAAAATGGTGTTTTGGTTTAAGCCAACGGGGCTGGACCAATTTGTCGTGAATGCAGGAATCTGGTCTTGATTCATTTTGAATAAAATCGCAATGACACACAAGAGATAAGCAACGATTAATAATAATTCAAATTAACAAACTAAACTAAGTATAAAAATATAAATCATTAGAAAAATTCTTAATGTTTGACATTATAATAGTGTCAAGATGATATTCATTTATTTTACTAATCGAATGAAAATAATTATTTTCTACTATAAAAAACATTAAACTCGATTTTCCAGATATTATGAAATAACTTAAACTTTTTTACAAGTTTTATCAACATTATTAGTGTTGCGAATCAGAAAGGATGTAGAAGGATACTCAAGTCCAACCGCCTTATTAATTATCACCGTCTCTGCTCTCCTACGTTGTGGTTACGCGTTATATTAACTTATTTATTTGGTTCGAAGATTGCCAAGAAAGTCTCGCTGATTTTAAGTAGCGACGACTCTGCGTTACCACTCGCGAATGAGTTCCTCAGTGTTCTTTTTCACTTTTCAGTCTTTCACACTTGATTTTCCGCGAAGGCAGCAGTTTACTGCAATCCTACAGGCTGCGCCAGTTAGATTTAGGGAGACTAAGAGTTTATTAGAAGAAACGACCAGAGCTTAAAGAGCTGGATGTAAGACTAAATATGGTATCTAACCTAATAAAATATGTAGAACTTAAAACTAAGCTATTGGTCGCTGGCGCCTTCGCATCACGCCATGTCTGTCTGATAGGGCAAAAACGCAGCTTAAGAGCTAAAATTTGTTCGGAGCATGTAACTACCTAGATTTTCTTTCTTTGTTGTGTGTTTTGTGTTTAATATAATGTGTTAGGTTATGTTATGTGTTGTATTGTTACATTTCGATCACAGAATAAAATTTTTCTAATTTGAGTTGGAGTTTGTGTGCTTCAACTGAAAATGTATCATCGTGTGTGCTTGAAACTCATTATTCGGAGAAGATGATCTAAATCATATTTGATAGTTCTAAGGCTCCTGGTGATAAATATTTTTTTATTGACAAACATAAACCACAATGTAAATATCCAAATCCAAAACTTTATAATAAATCCTTAACCAAACTAAAGCATTCATTTTCATAGTAACAAAATGCGGCACATGGCCGATATGTAGATCAAACTACTTTAATTAAGGAACTCCGTGTGATATCCCGCCGGCCGCCACATCTGCGTCTAATAGTTTGTAGGGTGTGTTACTGCGCTTGCGAGTTTTGAAATAGCTTTTGATTTATTTCCGGGTTTAACAGAATATGAATATGGATGTATCTTTTCACATTTTAGAGGTACTTTCGCATTTATAATATTTTAAGTAAGAATTATTTGATGAAATCTGTATTCTGGACAGCTTCTTTGTTTCATCAAAAAGTCTATCTAAAAGAAGCGTTAGATCGGACATAACTATAGAAATATGGGTGTACCAATTAACACTTCCAAACCTAGCCTAAACTCTTCTTCTAATAATAACTTTTAATAATTTGGACGCACTTTTTAGTATAAACGTTTGCTTTTGCAAAGCATGGCTGAGTGTTGTTGTAATGTAAATGGCAATATCCTGATGGGATCACAAATTCTGCCTCACTAAGATAGACTCAGGGATACAGTAGCCGGGGTGGCATGTTGAAGAGCCTCAGCTTTTGGGGTTGGTGGCTAATCTTCAACAAACGGGGAAGTGTCATGGTTCCAATCATCGATCATCTATATTGATCGATGAAGGTAACCAGGCTGGCGTAAATTGAAGGATACAGGTGTGCCGGTTGAGGTAATTAATAATTTTAAGTATTAGCATGACCGCCAAACTACTCAGGTCAAATGGCTCGTCGAAATTTTTGACAAGTACAGGTTGGACTTTTGAGTGACACAAGGAGGGTTAACATGTCCTTCACTCTTCAACTTGTACGTGAACGGGCTGATTGTTGAGAACAGTATTCCAGATACACACCATATCGGTGTTGCTCAGCCCATCAATAGCTGCGCTCAGAAAGCTGATAGGCGTGTGTGAGGAGTATGCGAGGGTACACGGTCTCCTGTGTACAGAAAAGTGAGCTCTTGGTATTTCAAGCCAGGGATCGTAAACTGGGGGATGTGGCACCTGTGCTGCTTAATGTATGCGAAGAGTGTGAGAGTTTAAATACCCCGGCTATGTGTTCACCGAGGATTTAAAAGACGATAAGGACATGGAAAGGGAGAGTAGAGCGATTGCGGTCCTTTGTACCATGTTGGCACGCAGATTTGCTAGGTGTTAAGATCAGTCTGTTTAAAGCATTCTGCCAAACTCTCTACACCTGCAATCTGTGGGTCAACTACACGCAGCGGGCCATTAACACTCTGCGAATACAATATGATAACGCGTCCAGGGTGCTGGTGGGGCTCCCACGCTACTGTAGTCCGTCTGCGGATAGTCAGAGTGCACAAAAAGTAGCATTGAATCCGGATTACCACAATAGGACAAAACATAGATGTTAAGTTCCATTTTGTCCGAGAAAGTGAACGAGAAAACCGTTGAACTTAGGTATATGCCCACTGACAGATTACTTGCAGATATTTTGACAAAGCCTTTGGATGCAGCAAAGCATCACAGTTGTTTGCAAATGATTGGTTTATCCTAGTTTTTCGTACTGGTTTTTTTATGCCTTTGTGTTATGAGTGCAATGCAATTAACTTTTTGAGTGATTATGTTGTATTTCCTACTATAAGGTGTGTACATATATACAAAAAAGTTTGGTTTGTACTCTTCACTCTATTGTTGTCATCTTTTTTACTATTTTATAAAGCTGTCCGTTCTTTTAATAAGATTATTCTTTCAACAGTTACATACTTTGAAGTACAGAACTCATTCTGTACATCAAATTAACAAACATTGACAACTAAGTGATGGGTCTCTTTACACCCTGTATAAACCAAACTGCGTGGTCTTGCGCATTTTACATGCGTCGTGTACAAGTATCATTTGTAAGATCCGCATCTTATGCAACGCTTTGAGCGGGCACAACAACGAATGAAAGGACTTATGTCAGTACGCTTAGTAGGTCGTGTAGCTTGCACAATTAATAAAATATCACAAAACCAAATTATGCATTTTAAGCCGCGCACATAATTTATAATGCCTAATGTCACGTGAATGATGTGTAATGTCACATGAATTCTGCGACTGGACGGGACTACGAGCATTACATGTACTGCTCGCTTTGACATTGAGAGTCACACAACACTCATTTTAACGATTTTTAGCTTTGAGCTAAAAAGCTAAAAGCTCCAGGCGTATGTCGCACACCATACCATTCGCGTTACTTAACATGATACCAATGCCCCCGGTGAATACTCATCTTAAACGAAAAGTTAAAGGGGAAGTTCCTTTATTGACTGCCGAAGTATTGTTTAATCCCAAAAGTGTTTGTATAAATAAAAGAAACCAATTGACTGTAATAAATGTCTATCTAACGTCCTATACATTCGGAAGTGTTCCGTGTTTCCCTTATTAAGTTTGTTTGTTCTTTGGAATGTTTTTGGGAGTATTTGTTATATATAAACAATAAAGTTATTCTGTAAGTAATAATAGTTTAACGAAACTTGAATATCTTTCGAACGACCGCATACGTTTTTGGAGCAGATAAGTCACATACATTTTTGATTTTTGAGTAATTCATGGTCATTATTTTGCTACATTGTAGACTATTCAAGCAATATTTTCATAAATTAGCATTGGACAAGTGAAATTACTATAAAAATGCAACTGTCTCAATAACAGACGACTTACAGAATAAAATCATCCTTTCATGCATTGACCTAAAAGCAAATAAATATTAAGACTGTAAGCTTTCAGTAGAATAAATAAATACTAACAATTAATGCTGCCCTAAGGTAAGGATTTTTTTTCAATTGCATCCTCCTCACTTCCCATTGCCTTGAAATCTGATAACCACAAAATCAAAAATCAAAATCAAAAGTCATTTATTCAAACTAGGCTGAGAGTCAGCACTTTTCGAACGTCAAAATTACATAATACAGTCCCCCAAAACGCCCGCCCTTCACCACTTCCTAGTGCTTTAGCTGAGAAGAAGAAGTGGCGCAACAAACTCCCCAGCAGCACAGCTGTCTGTTTAGTTAGAAAAACCATTGTACTATACAATTATAAGGTAATCAAAGAAGAAAAACCGAAACACAAAAAATCATATTAAATTATCTGCCATATTATTATGTAAGCTAGCCACGCCAATATACCCAAAACATAAACCACAACACAAATAAAAGCCTCCAGGCATAAGGGGCGTGACACCTTACGTATGCATTATGGATTATTTTTAAGTACACACAAATGATAAACAAGGACCATCGAAGTAAAATAAATTAACAGAACAATTACTTTAACAATAACAAAACCATAGACAGCAAGACGACCAGTCACCACAAGTAGCACCCGTTCACGAACATAACGCAAAGATCAGCCATTGCCCCCCTCGCCATATATGAAGGAAGGAGGCAACCCGATCCCCGACGCTACCGCAAGCTGTGACATCTACGGGAGCATGTCGAACTCGCTGCCGGTTGCTCAGGCAAGAATAATTTATGATCAATTCTCGAGGTCGCTAGCTAACCACTTATTGCAATACAACTCGTTAAAAAAAACATTGTAATGAGTAGATCATGTCAATAATAAATGAAGATAATTAAAAATAATTGACTTCTACAGTCAAATAAAATTAAAATAAATATACAAACTCGTATACCCTGTCAGTAGGTAAGCTGATTCTTGAGAAAGAACATAAACATTGTCTTGAGTTAATTACAGCGACCAACTATTCTTATCGTTTAAGTAGTCGTTAATTGAATAATATGTCTTTGAACAAAGGTTGGATTTTACTTGAGCTTTAAATGCAATAAAAGGCAAATCTAGCAAAGAAGAGGGTAGCTTGTTATAAAAGGTTATACCAAGCCCAACAAATGAGTTATGAACCTTATGAAGCCGGTGAAAGGGAGCGCGTAGTTTGTTCTTATTTCTAGTATTAACATTGTGAAAATCACTGTTTTTAGTGTATAAGTGTATACTTTCCCTAATGTTTAAGATGTTGGCGAAGATGAATTGTGATGCTACCGTAAGAATACCAATATCTTTAAAAAAATCTCTAAGAGAAACTCTGGGTCCTAGCTGATAAATTGCTCGGACAGCTCGTTTTTGAAGGACGAAAATATTTTGAATATCAGCAGCTTTGCCCCACAGCAGATTACCGTAGGACATAACGCTATGGAAAAAACTAAAATAGACTAACCGTGCTGTATCAACGTCAGTGTATTGTCTTACTTTCCTGACGGCGTAGGCGGCTGAACTGAACCTCCCCGCTAGCGGGGAGGCTCAGTTCAGCTTGATATGTGTGGGCCCCACTGAAGTTTGGCATCTACTGTTATGCCCAGAAAAACTGCCGAGTCTACTATTTCAAGCAGCTCTTTATCTAAGACGATGTTGGGTCCTAGATTTCTAACATTCGGTAAGACGAACTTTACACATTTAGTTTTCTTAGCATTGAGAACTAGGTTATTTGACGTAAACCAATCCGTAACCATTGAGAGTGCACTGTTTACGTCGTCAAAATCTTGTCTATTCCTGTCTACTTTAAAAATAAGAGAGGTATCATCTGCAAACAGTACAGCGTCACAGATATCATTTAAAAAGAATGGTGGAAAGTCATTGATATACACTAAGAACAAGAATGGACCTAGTATTGAGCCTTGAGGAACACCTAACTGAACTGGAAGCCCGGATGATTTCACACCATCGACATCTACACATTGGAACCTATTGTGCAAATAAGAATTTATTACGTTGAGAGCTTCGTTTTGGACACCGTAATGACTTAGTTTACGCAAAAGCGTGTTATGGTGCACGCAATCAAAGGCTTTAGAGAGGTCACAGAAAACTCCAATAACATTTTGCGATTTCTCCCATGCATTAAATATGTGTTTCAGCAGAGCAACACCCGCATCTGTAGTTGAACGTCCTTTTGTAAAGCCATATTGTTCATAATGAAGGAGGCTATTTAAATTAAAATGTCTTAGCAACTGCTTAAGTATTAACTTTTCAAATATTTTGCTAAATGCTGGTAAGATAGAAATAGGCCTGAAATTGCCAATGTAATTTTTATTACCAGATGTAAATAATGGTATGACTTTACTACTCTTCATGAGGTCAGGAAAAGTTCCTATTTCAATACATTTATTAAAAGTAACAGCTAGATAGGGGGCTACGATGTCTATTATATTACTTAAAAGTTAAATTGAGATGCCCCAGTAATCACCAGTGTTTTTAGATTTAAGTCTGTTAAAGACGTTAACTACATCACTAGGCGTTACATGTTCGAAGCTAAATATGCGAGTACATTTTGGCACACTACTATTCAAAAGATTCTCAGCTTTAGACGGGGACGAATTTAAGGAGCAAGTCGTATTTATAGGTATATTGGCAAAAAACTCATTAAATGCCTCAGCTACGTCAGCTGCCTTATTAACTAATTTGTTATCGACCATAATTTCAAGTTGATTTTCTTGTTAAATCCCTTTTTCAAGCTAAGGAGTGCGACACAAACGAAAAGCTTTGTTCACAAAAAGTAATAAATCTGCCAAGAGGGTTTAATAAAGTTATCGGCGGAAGAACATTAAAATCGGGTTTTTATTGTTCTAACCGCCGCTGTGGGATTGTGTTGTAGGATGTTTGATTCGGGAGATGGGTACTTATGCGGTTTAATTAACCTCATGTTGGAGCGTATACAAAACAAATTCACCAGATTTTTGTACATGAAGCTTTACGGTGTGTATCCCTTCTATCCGTTAATGTACCCAACCTTATTCGTTATTGGTATGGTTGGATACAACAAACTCGAGACAAGGAGGGACTTAGCTATAACCACATATGTATTCCAACTATTACGCGGTAAGACTTATAATCCCGGTGTTTTGAAGGAGATTTGTCTGAATGCACCTGACAATTACGCATTGCGACGCAGGAAGCCACGGTTACTAGCAGTGTCACACGCACGAACCAACTTACTCAGCAAAGCGCCACTGACACGCGCCTTGCACGCACTTAATGACACTGCTGACATAATCGATTTATTTTCCTGCTCTCTGAATGAATTCACAAAAATAATATTGTATGTTTTATGTTATTTAAGATAGTATAATAAGGACCACGCTACCGCATTAGGAATATTCCTGTAATGATAGCAGTGATTGTAGAAATATAAATAAATAAATAAAGTCATGAAAACAGTTATGTTTTATTAAGTTGAGGTGTCCGTCATGCATAATCAGCCTATTATGTTCCCACTGCTGAGACACAAGCCTCCTCTCTGTGAGAGGGGGTGGGCCGTAATCCACCACGCGGGCCCAGTGCGGGTTGGTAGATGTTACATAACTTCGAATTTTTTGGTTCTTAGTCATACCGGTTTTCTCACGATGTTTTCCTTCACCGTTTTGAGAGCAGTGGTGATGAAATAATTTACACAAACTAAAGCGCCTGTATGGGTTCGAACCTACGACCTACAACTCTTATGTCGCGGCCGTTACCACTGGGCCTGCACTGCTCTCGGTGTCCCTCGCATAATCTAAAATACTGTAATTAAGCTGCATCCGGTTAGACTTAAAGCCGAAACCAGCATAATTGAGAAAAGACTACGCTGATTGATACGTGGGACACTCAGAAAGTTTTTTTTTTTAAATCTCTTAAAACTACCCTCCACTAGCCTCTGTACAAAGTTTCATGCGTCTTAACCAGTTTTCGAAACACTTTTTGCAGTCCGCCGTAGACACCTTGTTTACAGCCTGCTCGAACGCTGATAGCGCATCTTCCGAAGACGAAATTGTATCCCTTTGAGCAGATTTTTTATTGTCGGTTATAAAAAGAAGTCACACGGTACTAGCTCAGGGCTGTAAGGAGGATGACCCAGGAGTTTGACCAGCGTGCTGTCCAGGAAGTACCTTGTTTTGAGGGGAGTGTGCGAAGGCGCGTTGTCGTGTTCCTGTAATGATGTCTTAAACACGCTGAGACGAGCCTGCTTCAAATTTGTTTATCATATCACTGCACCAATCCACCCGGGCCTGCTTCTGAGCATCGGTGAGGTTGTGCAGCAGGCAGCGTGGAACTCTTCACGCAAAGGTGCACGTATAGAATTTCGTGAAGGCTTCCCGATCCAACCTGCAGTATGTGCTGACCACTTCTTTCTCCATCCCCCAAGTCTTCGACCGCGCTTGAATTCGTTATTCCAACGATACACGATTGCCTTAGAAGGGCCTTCATCCATTAATGCCATTTGAAGTCTATCATACGATTCTTCCAGTTTCAGGCGACACTTGAAATCGTAAACAATTATAGCGCGAAAATATTTCCGGCGCACATCCATTTTTTAATGAGACACGCTCTGCAGCGACATTATTTTAACACATATATATGGTTTCGCATTTTTATTAATGAACTTGTTTTAATTTCAATAACCGTTATGATTTATTGATTTATTTACAATTTTGTAAAATAACATCCTGGAGCAACCTTGCTTCTACATAAAGAACTGTAGCGTAGAGGTCATTTTCCGGGGTCTCGGATCATGACATTGCATCAATAAAATTAAAACTTGGAGAGGCAATATAGGTGTTTATTGTTGTAGAAAGATGGCCTCCGAATGCTGTATGATTAAGTTACATCAAAACCACTTATTTTTCCTATTTATAAATTTAACGCATGGAACAGGCAACAGAAAGTGAACGTTAACGGGGCGACGTCCTCGGGGTCCTTACTTAAGATGGGAGTGCCTCAAGGTTCAATTCTCGGCCCTTTCTTATTTCTAGTTTATATTAATGACCTTCCTTACATGATGGCTAACTTATCAGATATAATTTTATTCGCTGATGATACTTCTCTTATTTTTAAAATAGATAGAAAAGATACGGATGTCTTACATGTGAATGATAGTCTGGCTATTCTTTCGAAATGGTTTGCAGCTAACAATCTTTTACTCAATGCGAACAAAACTAAATGTCTTAAGTTCTCATTACCAAATGTACCCCAAGTGGGTTTAAATTTAAAACTTGATGGCAAGAAAGTAGATGCTATTACGGAAACTGTATTTCTAGGAATTACTTTAGATTCTAAATTGCAATGGGGCGCTCACATTAGAGCTCTTTCAGGTAAATTAAGTTCAGCTGCGTATGCAGTAAGAAAAATAAGGCAGTTGACCGATATAGCCACAGCTAGGTTGGTATACTTTGCTTATTTCCACAGTATTATGTCTTATGGCGTTCTGCTGTGGGGATCAGCAGCTGACGTAGATTCAATTTTCATTTTACAAAAGAGGGCAATCCGCGCGATCTATGAAATGGGTCCTCGCGAGTCTCTTAGAAACAAATTCAAAGAAATTGATATACTCACTCTGCCTTCCCTTTATATCTTAGAAAGTATTTTGTATGTTCGCAAAAACTTAGAACTTTTTAAAATAAGAAGCGATTTCCATAATATAAATACTCGTAGTAAAAATGAAATTGTTATACCCAAATTTAGATTAACTAAAACAAGCAAATCATTTCTGATAAACAGTATCCGCTTTTATAATAAGTTGCCTAAGTCAGTTACAGAACTTAGCGATGGAAAGTTCAAAGCCCACATTAAACGTGTCCTTATCAAAAAAGCGTTCTATAAGATTAAAGACTACGTCGAAGACAAGAAAGTTTGGCAATAATTCCTTCTGCACATGTGGCTTCCCTGGTACCTCATGAACGGCATCACTATGTAAATTTCTAATAACTGCTCCCAAATAATGGTGTTTAATTTTTATTTTTTATTATTAGATATGGACTTTTACATATCTCTGACATAATTCTTTTATTATTTGACATTATATACCTAATTTTTTTATTATTTTTTTATTTTACTTTATTAGATTATTTTATATTTTGTAAATGTGAGAACGTCGTAGGCCCTGTGGATTATAAATTATAGACAATTGTCTATTTGTTTAACATATAACTGTTGACAGGCCTACACTGTCCTCCCATACCTGTTAATCACTAATTGGAAAACATTGTAAAAGACATATTTTTAAAAGAGTAACCATGGAGTTTCTTGCCGGCTCTTCTCCATGGGAAACGACCAATTGGAACCGTGCACCTAGAATCTGACGTTTCATAAGTGCCCATGTAGGTCTATGTGAAATAAAATATTTTGATTTTGATTTTTTCATTTTGAACTGTTGTGCGCAGCAATTCTGCGTTATTATTCTAAGTATAATTAATTACTTAAATCTATATGAAATTGTGTGACACTTATTTAATTCAAATTTTATATAATTATGTTTTCGAACACTGTAACCGCTGAAAAACAATCTGTGACTATTTTTACACCAAATACTGTATCCGGATGTTATTGATTTTCTGCTTTATAATTATCAGCCTAATTTCATTCATTGTTGAGTCATTCATTCTTGTTTTATTTTATCCCGTCCCAGGAGACCGGCGTAAGGCGTTGGAGACCCACCACTACCTGCCACTACATCTCGATCCTGTAACCGTCCGTTTCCATTATCGTCCGTCCGTTCCTGCTACCGTGCAGATTGAAGCTGAAGCCCACCAGACGCTTGAACAGCCACAGTTTTTTTTTCTTTTATAATTTAGCAATCCGGCTGAACGTAACCTTACACTGCATTAGATGGTTTGAATACACCACCATTTAAAAAAAAAAATCTTGTTTCCATCTTTTTTAAGGTGACTTTTTTATTTAACACTTTTTGTTTAACAGTAATGTAAAAATGTAAGAACTTTATCACGCCTTTATTAAAACTTAATAAAAGTGAGAATGTTTGCTACCCAACTCTTAAGCGTTATAGATCCTAAATGGTCATTCAAAATGAAAAAGACAAACGAAACTTAAAGAGATTTTCAAAGAGCTTTTCAATGATACCATTGTCATACTCGTAGTTCGTCAACATACACTTTTTTATATTTCACGATATGGTTGTCGCCATATTTAATTTCGATTACTGTTTAGTCTTTCACTCGCAAGATTAAGACAAATCGAATGACGTAAGAATCATTAAAATCGGCCCTAGTGGTCTCTAGAGTGTCACAAAGGAACAAACAAACATACATACATAAGCTGATAAACACATTACCTTCTCTTGTTGTTAAAAAAAGTTGATAAACTGTCAAACTCTAGTTCAGGGTTACATATGGTGAAAGCCCGCGGAAATCAAAATTGTTTTGTAAAAAGGAATGCAATGCTAAAGTAGCGTTTTACGTAATTTCTACTTCAAATTCTCAATTCCGAATTGAATTTGTGCAACTACCACCTGGTTTTGAATTGGATGTTGTTTAAGAATGGTTGTATTGCTAACATTACGATAATTGAGGCGCTTAGTGGCTTTTGATCAGGGCGATGGTATGCAAAATTCTTTCCTCGTTTAGACCGCTCCATACCACGAGTTGTACATGTAATCTGCCCCAGTAGTCAAATGAAGGACAGTCGTTTTGTACAGAATTTGTCAACGTGGTTTTGCCTTAGTCTTAGTAAAACAGTTGTTTTGGTTATCCAAAAAACAAACAAAAAGCAGAAGAAATGAGAATCATCTTCTTTTTGCAGACAGTTAAAAACAAAATGGGACTACTGATTCGAACTTCTGTATATATTAAATTACCAGGCCTGTCATAATTATTTCTATTGTTTTGATGTACAAGGATAGTGCAGTATCGAATGATAGACTGATAAAGGTTGATCGATGCTGTGGTGCATAAAAAATCAGTTAAGAAGTTTGAGCTGTCAAAAATTTAGTCGCTTCTGGAGTCTCTTTCAACGCACCCATAAGCATGAGTGTGTCATGTTGTAATGTAATAACTTCCGTGTAATTTCTAAATCAATGAGCATTTCAATAAATAATTATACTCAAAATCGATAAAATGTCTCATAGGAAACGTGATTCGAGTCAAAATGACGACATGAAAAGGATTACGAGGTTCCTATTCCACAATCAAATTTTATTTCCCTTATTTTCTGTTTTGTTACGGAGGAAGTGGAATATCTAGTGTTACCTCTTTTGAGGAAGGCTGGAGTAGAAGACTGAATATTTATTGGGTAGTTCAACCGGTGGGAATAGGTACTGTGAACTGTTTTTTAATTTATTGTCTGGCAAACAAAAGGCGGCCCAACAGATGGTAAATGCCCGCTGCATTATAGCGGAGTGCGGTCATCTATAACACCAGATTCATCGCAGTCACGTTGCCACCCCAGAGACAAAGCTGAAACTTCCCCTGTAATTACACTGGCTAAAGTAACCAGTCAACTGTGCGGCAGAGGGACTGGCTGTCCAGGGTGCGTCCGACGTTAGGCTATTTTAATGACCCATTTCTTGAGCTTAGACTCTTACATCTTTGTATGTTCAGGAAATGAATATTCACGCTTGAGCCAATAAAATCTAAGCAATAAAACAGCGGTATACACTTCACCATTGTCGGTTCCCAATAGTCTGGACATCTAAGATTGAGCTAAGCCGAGCGGATCTTGACAAAGTGCCAACAGAACGCCGAAATATGCTAATCTTGGGCCAATAGTCCCATATCAGTTCCCAATTGTTCCGTTCCAACGCTTTCATGAAATTTGATTCGATCCGGGAGTGTTAAGTGACCTCGAGATTATTAGAAATAGATATGTGTGGGTTAGATGTTTTCGCACTGACTTCTATAACTCTTTAGGCAACTACACTGCCATGTGCCAATGAAATCTTTGCAATATCAAAATAATTATAAACAGTCTATTGCGTGTTCTACAACTACTGGCGTATATTTGAACATCCTTCCATAGGTTATTCGAAATTTTCAATATGAAAAAAAATAAACCTCTGTCTTAGTTCACAATAGCCTTTTCTGAACTTTAGTTTTCAAGCCTTCCTCTTCCAAGTTGGTAAGGAACTTAATCACATTATTCTTATACAACAAAACGATCTGAACCGCAATTTATTGTCCCTATAACCGTAGGACCCTTAGTAAGGGCTCCGTTCATTTGAATTCCATGGCAGCATTTGAATTGGAGATTTAACAGGCCTTAATCTAAAACCGACGCTGGATGTTCCAAGCGGTAGCAATTTCTGGCTAATAAAGAGCTTAATTAAATTAGATGTTTCCCTTATCGAATGAGGTTTCAGGAGATGGCGTTTGGTTATTTTGTATTGGAGTCTGCCAAAGAATTTTGTGCATACTTCATAGTGAAATGAAGGCCCTTGGCGAAGGCATGCAGGTGACCCACTTTTTAAACATCAAGTTGAGGGAAGAAAATTTTGTAGCAGAGTGACATTTTCGCATTAATTTGTTTATCTTAGACACTACAACATTTTCAGACATAACATTGAGGCACCCCACACTGGGCCCGTGTTACCGCCATATACAGCGCTAATATCCAAATCTATGTACATGGAAGTTTCCCATCAGTCCCTTCCTTTCCATTCATTCCTGCAGCGTCTACCAAAGGTCAGAGAGAGACAAGGCTAGAAGAAGATTGACTGTAAAGGACGCCAAAAAAAAAAAAATAGTCTAATGCATTGCCGCGAAAGCATCCCTTCAGAGCTTTCACCGCTAATTTATCTGGATTACGTGATAAATTCGGGTTTTCGGGTCCATATATCAAACTATACCTACCTGCATATAAAGTTACACTGATTTCAAATGCTGTGAAAGAAATAGGAACCGTTTATCTGTGAAACCACATTGGCTTGCCGCGTGGCTAACCTACACATCAAAAAAATGCAAGGCTTCTAGAAGGGCATAGCGTTGTATCCTGAGTCCTTCTCTTATTCCTGTTTATCCATTCGAAAATAGCCTCCTTCAAAATCAAAGTATGCTGCCACAGTTTATTACAGCCCACAAAACCGTCGATTGTCATAGCAAGGCTTTTAATCACCATTCCAGTCTTTTAGAAGCCTGGAAAGAGCTGCTTAAACAGTTTATCCCGCATCCCTTATGTAAGTGTTTAAAAGGTTTTCCAAAAAACTCGCGACGCTAAAATGACAATACCGATCCTGCTCCAGGTATTTACAGGAAATATCAATTAGTGAAAATAGTTGTTATGATTATAGGACCTTTTCATAATACATTGTTTTTCAGTAGAACTTGCCGATTACAAATCAATGATAAAAGGAATTCAACCCCTGAATTTCCAATTGCGTTACTTATTGCGCATGATACACAACAAAAAGAAGTTTTAAATACCTGTAAAACAAAAACTCATATTACGATTATAATTATTATGATAATGCGTAACGTATATGTTGTTTAAATCGCTTATTAACAATTACAAACTGCACCTCACCTATCATCAATGTCATTATTGTTTTAAGATTTTAACAGAAACCGCAAGTTCTACAGACATTAGGACAAATGTTTAGTTAACAGTTATAAATAAGCTGTTAGATGTTGCATATTGCAGGCTTGTAAATGACTTTTTGATTTGAGTAGGGTAAAGTTCTATGGAGTTTCTGGCATTGTCCTTTGGTCCTTCGAGCCAGTTTCATTTTCTATTTACAATCCATATTAGACGATCTTCATTTCGTTCCCTACGAAAACCCGCACTCGGATCTGAATTCATTCATTTTTAAATAATTTATTATATTCATGCCAATAAATTCATGTAATCAAAATCATAGCAGAGTACCTTCGCATTCCTCTATAAATAACCGGTTTAATATTATCAGTTTCCTACATAAGCAGCAATAGTTACTGTGCGCATTGTATCTAGTTTTTGAAAATAGGTTGTTCACGCAAATTTAAGAGCTCACTCAGTTCATTCCGATGTATTTGCTTGAACAGGTCCGATACGTATATACCTATTTCAAATTGTAATAAATCATGATGGACCTGCAGACAAAAGAAGAACACAAAAGATGTACTCAAGATATAAAAACTGATGAATCTACCTGATCGCATTTATGTTCAGAACTTATTCTCGTAGAAGCAAAACGAAATACTCTTTTCGCATAGCATAGCATAGTCAGCCTATTTTGTTCCCACTGCTGGAACACAAGCCTCCTCTCTGTGAGAGGGAGTGGGCCGTAATCCACCACGCGGGCCCAGTACGGGTTGGTAGATGTCCCATGTCTTCGAATTTTTGTTTCTAAGACATGCCAGTTTCCTCACGATGTTTTCCTTCACCGTTTTGAGAGCAGTGGTGATGAAATGATTTTACAAAAAGGAAAGCGTCTGCCTGGGTTCGAACTCACGACCTACAACTCGGAAGTCGCAACCGTTACCACTGGGCCGCCACTGCTCCCTTGAGAGGTGCTGGAGAGTTTTCAGGATTCAGTCGCGACTATTGATAAAACTCGATCTGAATTTAGAGATCTCGTCAAGGAGCACAATAGACTACTTTTTTTAAATGAATCCATCCGCGAAACCTAACTATCAATCGTTGATTTTCTTTTGATGATCTTTATTGTCGTATCAAACGTTCGTCGTTGAGAGTCGCTGAGAGACTGTACTATTTGATAGGAAAGCTTTCCACTAGAGCACAAGCGGTATTTTCAGGCATCGCACCGTGTCCTGAAAACTAGCCAATAATCGTAGTGTCTCGTGGATAGGTATCAAGGTTAACGCACACTTGCTTCTACGTATCTAGATCAGTTGATTAATCTTAAAAAAAGCGGCCAAGTGCGAGACGGACTCGCCCATGAAGGGTTCCGTAGCAGAGTTGATTGAATGAAAGGTAAATTGCGGTTTACGATTTATGACGTATAAAAAAAAACTGCTTCCTAGATCTCGTTCAAACCAATTTTAGGTGGACGTTTGCATGGTAATGTACATCATATTTTTGTTTTTGAAGAAAACAATTTATCGTTCTCTTATTTTTGAAGTTTCAGGGGGAACACACACATTTTACCACTTTGGAAGTGTCTCTCGCGCAAACTATTCAATAATAAAAAACAATAATTAGAAACTTCAATAACATTTTTGAAGACCTATCCATAGATATCCCACTCGTATGGATTTGATGTTTTTTTTTTTGAGTTTCAGTTCTAAGTATGAGGGAGCCCCAATATTTTTTTTTGTGTGAAAATCTTGGTGCGGTTCACAGAATACATCTACTTACCAAGTTTCAATAGTTTCCGAATAAAGTGGCTCTGACATACGGACGGACAGACAGACAGACATGACGAATCCATAAGGGTTCAGTTTTTTGCTATTTGGCTACGGAACCCTAATAAATGGCCCTGCTTCGGCGTCTAATTTGCATGCGTTTATGGACCATTATGTCACTGCCGCAATCGCAATCAAAATTCTTGGAATATAAGACTTGACAGATTTTGTATTTTTGCACATATTTATCATATGAAACTTGGACGGAAAAACGTAACGTGCTTTCGAGTAACGATATCGTGAAGTTTCGTTGCCGACTTTTAGCCAGCTTACCGAATTCGTTAGGAGTCAACATAGGATTGATCAAAACACAGTGCCTAGCACAGCTGGCATTTCCTATACTTCTTAACTACTTCATACCTGCTGATGCAGAAATTCATGCGCAACCAGTACTAGAACGCATCATAGACTATACAATTCTTGGAATAAACAGTACCTACCGATGGACGCCAAGCTGCTTGCAAACAGATCGATTGAACGATGCTTGTTCTTTACTTGTTATTTGCATTAACTGGATCTAAGTGGAAAACTCCATCCACCCCGATCCCACTGTGATGGGTAGTTATACTGATTGTCGAAAACGCTCAACCGTTTGCTTGGCCTCTAGGTGTGGTGGTGGCTGTTCATAGCTCGTTATGCCAACGCGGTCTCTTACGTTCGAACTTCTAAGGGTAGCCTGGTCCTCCCCATTGTCCGTGTGTGTCTTTTACTGAGCCAGTGAGTCTAGCTCTCTTATTTAAGGTTCGTTTTAGCGATAGGTTTATTGCAAATAGGTAAATTTATGTCATTTCATCTGAATCATTTTATAGCAGACGATCGAGCAGATGATCAAATAAATTGTTAAGGACTGACTCTGTCTGGACCAGCCAGGCGCATTACTTTGTGTCATTAATTTCATCACCACAACTCTCAAAACGTTGAAGGAAAGCATCGTGAGGAAATCGGCATGTCCTAGAAACAAACATTCGAAGACATGTGACATCTACCAACCCGCGCTAAGCCCTACGTGATGGCTTACGGCCCGCCCTCTCACAGAGAGACTAACAGAATCAAATATGTAACACTTATAAATGTGTTAACGCTGCGTCTGTCTATCCGCCTCGCGTTGTTGTGCTACTGTGCAATAATACCTAAAACTGCTTATTTCTGTTACAGATTTCAACACTTTTGTACGTAACATTATTGTATCTGATACATTTATAAATGTGTTTCTTTTAAAACAGGTTTGAATAACAATGATCACGGTTACAGTTTGAGCCCTGATCAGCTTTCTGTCAATTGCAAGCTGTTTAGTTCACGTTTTCTGATTCATGTTTTCTGTCTACACAAGACTGAAGTGTTAGAAAGTTTTATATCCGCAGCTTCGTATTTGCGAGGGAACAAACTTTATTCGACAAATTCATTGCCATTACCTACCTAGGTATATGACGAGTGTCTGCGACTGCCTCGTTGGTCTAGTGGTCGCAAGAACTACTGCTGAGCATGAGGTCCCGGGTTCGATTCCCAGGTCGGGCAAAGTGTTATTGGGTTTTTCTATCTAGAATTTCTCAGTATCAGCCCGGAGTCCGTATACGAGTATGTGCCCGGTTGATGGCAATAGGCTCGCCCCCTATTACATTGGACTTAAACATAACTGGCGAAATGTGGGTGTGGTACAATACGTACACATATGCCTAACCCTTCTGGGATAACAGACGTGATGTTATGTTATGTGAGTTGTGACGGGTGTGAAAACTCAGATAACGAAGCCGAGAGTCACTTGTACTCCCATTGTAAAAAAAGAATCAAATTTCCTCCAATCCATTGCCTCGAAAGCATCCCTTCAGAGCTTTTACCGCTAATATATCTGGATTACGTGATAAATCCGGGTTCTTGGGTCCATATATCAAGCTATACCTACCTATATATCAAATTACACTGATTTCAAATGAAGTGAAAGAAATAGGTGTTATAGTTAAGCTTATGTAAACTTATTTAAGCGTATTTTATTTATCTGTTTTGTCTTATCTGTATGTGTACTGTCTGTGGAACCGGTCAACTATACCGTTACAGGCAGGGTGGTAAGCAGTTGTCTTTCTGTGCTCGAATCCAGCTATCTCCGATAGGTGTTTGAAGAGAGCCGACTCAAATTGTCTGCCACGATCCGTTACAATTTTTGTGGGACAGCCGAAGCTTGCGATCCAGCCGTACAGAAGGGCGTTAGCCACTGTTTCTGCTGTGATATCTTTGATTGGTGTTGCCTCAGGCCATCGCGTGAAGCGGTCTACAGTGGTGAGACAATAGCGAAATCCATGAGAGATTGGCAATGGCCCGATCATGTCAATGTGAATTTGCATCTCAGGCCACACGTAACGCTCTGCTATCAATTTGGCACTGGCGTTGGCTCCTGGGCGAAGTACTTACGTCACATATGACCTCGGTGTCTTGCTACTCTCATCGCAGTACTGTTCAGACAGTGTTCCCGGCAGTGTAATCTTTTTCAGGCGTAGTGACGTTTCCCCGTCGAGCAGCTGTTTGAGCTCTGAATTGGAACTCTGTGACTTGGCTAACACACTCAAGTCGATTGGCTGAGCGATTGCCTCTACTCGTGACAGGGTATCGGCGACAACGTCCTTGCCCGAAATGTGCCTGATGTCTGTAGTAAAATGCGAGATAAAATCCAGGTGTCTAAACTGTCGTGGTGAGCAATTTTCCTTTCGTGTATGAAACGCGAAACAGATTGGATCTGTGTAGATAACAAACTCTCTGGCCTCGGCCATATGTCGGAAATACTTAATCGCTTCATAAATGGCCAGCAGTTCACGGTCATACGGTAAGTACTTTCTCTGACTTGAGCTTACCTTACCATACCTTATTCTTTAACTGCTGAAGGAATGCACCCATGGCCGTATCGGAGACATCCGTCACTAAGAGTAGTTTTGCTCCGCAGTCAGGCTGCGCTAACATTGCTGCTTGACAGTGACCTGTTTTGCAAGCTGAATACGCATACGCTTCGTCTTCCTTTGCTGTGAAATTGACGGGATGCGAGCCATTTACTGAGCCTTCTAAAAGCTTGTTCAGCGGTGCCTGATGTTGAGCCGCTTCTGGGATGAACCGTCTATAAAAGTTTACCATCCCCAGGAACCTTCTCAGTTCTCGCACTGTTTTCGGTGTTGGGAAGCTGTTGATCGCTTCAACCTTTTCAGGCAATGGTTTTGTACCACCTGATGTAATTTGGTAGCCTAAAAATTTCACCTGTGCGACTCCGAACACGCATTTTGCTGTGTTTATCACCATCCCATTTTCTTGCAACCTGGAGAAGAACTGTCGTAGGTGGTCTTCATGTTCTTTCTGGGCTTTTGAATAGACCAAAAAATCGTCTAAATACCCGAAATACCCGAGTCCAGGCCTCTCAGCATTCCATCGACGAAACGTTGACAAGTTTGCCCTGTGTTGCATAGTCCAAACGTCATGTAAGGAAACTCGTAAAGCCCGAACGGTATGGCTGTCTTCGGTATATCCTCGGGATTGACGCTTATCTGGTTATATGCTTTGACCAGGTCTATCGTCGAGAGTACTTTACATCCAGAAAGGTTTTGGGCGAAGTCATGGATGTGGCGAATAGGGTACCTATCGGGTATCGTTCGTGCGTTGAGCATCCTGAAATTACCACACGGGCACCATCCATTATCCTTCTTAGGCGCCAGGTGCAAGGGTGAAGCCCAAGGTGAGTCGGAGGGTCTGGCTGTGCCGTTCAAAAGCATAGATTCAAAATCCTCCCTAGCAATTTTTTATTTGTCTGGCGCCAACCGGCGCGGTGTGCACGATACGGGTGGTCCTGGTGTTGTACGTATATAGTGTAAGGTGTTGTGTGTAGGTGTACGTTGTATACCCGACGGCCGGGTTATGTCTGGAAACTCCCGGAGTATGTCGTGATATGTAGAGTCACCAGTTCTTACCTTAACCGAAGAAACAACATCAGAAGGACGAGCAGGCAAAGCAAGGGTCGCAAGCGTAGTATCAGCGTCGATTAGGCGCTGCATTCGTACATCTACAATTAAGTTGTAGTGTGATAAAAAGTCGACACCTATAATTGGTTTTGTCACGTCCGCCACTATAAATCGCCAAGCATAGTCACGGCGCAAAACTATATTTAATTTTAAGAACGCGTAACCGTAGGTGTTTATCGCACTACCGTTAGCCGCACATAGTTCGTAGTTCGTTTTATTACGGCGCTCTTTCACTGATGTTCTTGGGTAAACACAGATGTCACTACCGGTGTCGACGAGGAACTGCAACTTGGTGTTATGGTCCGTAACAAATAAGTGACCAGTGCTACGACAGTAGCCGGTCGCCATTATCGACTATCTGTTACTTTTCCCGTCTGGTCACAGGGTTTTACACACTTCGTTGCTTAATCGACGAACTTATAATGGTACCAGCAGTTAGGGAATTTTCTGTAGTTTGAATTCGACCTTCTAGAAGGTGAACTTCCCCGACTGTCGCTTCTGCTGGACCTTTGCCTCGACCGGGATAACCTGTCGACCTGCGACGTGAGGGCCTGCACTTGCCGTATGAGTTCGGCGATTTGACCACTCATGTGGTCCACGCTGCTTCCCGGTGTCGCCATCTGACTGGGTGTCGTTGCTACCTGCAGGGTTGCTGGCACTACATATTGTATGCGGTCGGCCAGCTCCACCACTTCCTCTAGGCCCGCCTTAGCTTGCGAGGCGATAATTGTCTGCGTACTGCTCGGCAGACGACTGGTCCAGATGGTTCGAAGAAACTCCTCTGGTACGCTTGGTCCCGCCAGGTGGCGCAGGTGTCGCAAAAACTGCGAGGGCTTGCGGTCGCCAAGCTCTTCATGAGTTAGGACTCATCTTCTTCTCTCTCGACGCAGATAACCTCTTTACTAACTCACATTTTAGCCGCTCGTACTTGTTGGGCGCTGAAGGTGCCGTGATGATATCCTCTACCTCGGATGCGTATATGGGGTCTAGGCTTCCAATAGCGTGGTGGAATTTCGTGGCATCGGCCGTGATATTCGCGAGTACGAACTGGCTTTCCAGCTGCGCAATCCATAACGCCGATTTTTCCGGGTAAAATGGACACACCGACGCGATATACATCGTAGCTCGGTACGTCCTTGCTTTGACCTTTCGCATCGCTTCCTTGTGGCTGGCTCATGGTGTTCTTCCGGGGTCACCAATGAAGTGGGTACGTACGGGTGATGAATGAAAGCCGGAATGTTCCTGAACTGAGTATAATGCTCAAAGTCCACACTAGAAGGTGCACATATAAAGTTCGAAGAACAGAAGGAGAAAGTCACACACAGGCAAGCACAGTTAGGTTTACGAAAGCACAAGTAGAAGGCAGATAGGCAGAGTATATACAAAAGCGTTGGTAACAAGCGCGCGAGATGCATATGGTAACTTAGCGAAAGCAGAGGAAAAAACGTGGGGACAGCCCGGTGGCATCCAACGGACTGGCGAGCCAGTGAGGCGCGAGGAAGCGGGAGGGGTCCCGCTCGCTCGCTGCGCGGCCGCCTCGCGCGGTCCATGATTCACGCGCTTGTTATTCACATATGATCTACTAACTAATAATAAAATCTGTACGTCCGTGACATGGTAAATCTTATAATGTTATTATATTTCAATGTTATAGTTAACCTTTCTCGGCCCCGGAAACGGCGTACGTCATGTAACGCTCGCGAAATTTCGCGATATCGTGGAAATTCGCCGTTTACGCGGTTTTGATAAACAAAAAACTTTTTCATAAATTTTTGGTAGATTCCACCCACTATAAGTAAATTATTTTGGGTTCTTGAATAAAATACCATATTACAAAATAAAAACAGTATTCGTAATACGAGAGTTGAATATTGCAAATAAATGACGAAATAATACTTACAATTTTCAAAAACGGTTTGTTTACGTAACACATTTTTGCACACAAAAACTTTTTTTTAAGATTTTTCGCTCAAATAACTATCCACAACAATGAAATAACTATTCACAAGTAAATATCAATCCACTCACAGTCAATTTAAACACAAAAACACTTAAGTTCACTAAAAAACGAACATGCGTCATTGACAGACCACCCACGGCGACAAACTACGCGACTTTAACATTTTTTTAAAAAATATTCCGACAAAATTTGTGGTTTCGAACGACTGATTTGAATAGAGTAACTATCTGGCTCGACCCTGACACAAACCACAGACTAATATAACCTTTATTTATTTTACTGTTAGAGATAAAACCGAGCGAAACGGTTGGATCCCAAATGGGACCAGCGGGGCTTGAGAGAATTTTCGTTCACATATCCGTGCCAAACTTTCCCAAGAGGTGTGGCGGAACAGGCAAACTGTGTCTTCAGCAAGCATTGTTATTTCGCCTTGTTGGATAGTAAGGTAACAGAGTCGATTAATGTGCACCAGGAAAAGTGTTGAGGCTATTGTGCTTCCCTGGGGAACACTGTAGGTACAAGGTGCTTCGTCACTTATCTCCCCATCAATGCGGATTCTTTGGTGTCGGTCAATCAGGTAGCTTTTAAACCACTCCTGAGGTACACTTCTCACGCCAACGCCCTCCAATCGGCTGAATAGGATGGGGATTGATACTGTGTCGAAGGATCTATGTAAATATACAAGATCAATAGTATTCTCAGTGTATTCGCAGATAGGTGGGATTCCCCGATATTGCGTAGATGGATGCAGCTTCACGCTGATTTGTTAATTGTATTTCGTTAAGTTGTGTCTGTAACCTATTAGCACAAGAAGTTAAGTTAAATTGTAACTAACTCTATGGAATCCTGTCTGAAATAAAAGTTTTCTATTCTATTTTTTCTATTCTATTGAGCAATTTTAAAATTTCAAACTTTATTTATACTAAGTTATAGTTATAAATACAAGAACTTAATAAAAACCTGAGTGTAAGTTATCAATTTTGTATTAAGAACTTTATGGTGATAGTAAGGTTCAAAATTCAAAAACTGCCTGATTGGTGTAATCTTGAACCAAAGTAAAAACTCGTTTTGTAATAAGACGGAAGTCTGTCGTAAAGTTCAATTTCACACCTCATGAAATCATTTCTTGCGGACAACTTGCTTTACAGCAATACGCCGAACATTCTTCAGACTTTTATCTACTACGAGTACTTATGCCAACGAGAAGTTATTCTGTAGTCTCTTCATTTGAATTCCACTGCGGAATTTAAATTGTAGATTCTACAGGATTTAATCTGAAACCAACGTTGGGTGACGTCTTGAGCACTTTGTTCTGCTAATTATAGACTTCATCTATGCAAATGAATCTCGATCGTTCCCTTATCAACTTTGGGGCGTGAAGTTTGGAATTGGGTCAAAATTGCTTGCGCGGTTTAAGATTTTGGGTGGGCATGCAATGTGTTTTGCTCTAATTACTAATGGGAATTTGAATTTTATAAAAAGCATGCCGTTCTAAGTTTCGTTGTATATTATACCAAGTTAAGATCACGCTAAAATAATGAAATGAGTGAATTACTGTGAAATCATAATTTATATTCTACTATATTTATTTACATATTATATTATATTTAAATTATTGTAAGTAAAATCTTTGTGTCCGTTTGAATTTAATTTTAAAAGTTGTGTAGGCCGAAACCTGGCATTGTCCTTTCAGTCTACATTGAATCTCTGTATTTCATTGTCACGAACATAACATTGGCGATGAGAAAATTTTTAATTACCAATTTTTACGCGTGTTTTAAAGTAATAACATGGAATCGCCGATCGGAAAAGTCGAAGGTTTCCAAGTCGGAACCCAAAATTGGGAAACTTATGTTCGAATTAAACAGTTTATAATATTGAACGACATCGCAAAAAAAACAACACATGGCTTCGCTAGTGACGTTGGTCAGTTCGGAGTGTTACGACTTAATGTGTGATTTATGTTTACCGGATCAGCCAGAGGATAAGACTTTCGATGTGCTCGTTAAACTGGTGAATGACCATTCGGAACCCGGGAGATCAGAAATAGCCGAAAGGCATATTTTCAGGCAGAGGAAACAGCAGCAGGGTGAAGGCGTGCGTTCTTACTTACATGGTATGAAATATCTGGCTTATACCTGCATTTTTCGTGCATCGCTTATATATTTCTTCAAAACCCTGAGGTATGTTGCCAGCCATAAGTGACTTATACAAACGTATAAAGCATGGTGTCACTGCATTCTTGGCTATGGTATCTGTGCATGGTGTGGGGCTGGAAAAACCCATATGATAGTAATAGAGTGATCCCAGCGTGCATGCAGCAGCAGTTCTGAAGGTGCTTTCCCTTAATTTCAGAACACCTACCACTCTGGTATACAAGCAGGCGCGGGTGCTTAGCGTCAGAAAATATTTATATATGAGTGCCTGCGGAGGATATCACCGGCTCACAGTCCCTAACTTGCCAAAAACTAGCAAAAGAACGAAAATATATCCCAAAAAGAGGGAAAAGAGCAAGTTCACCAGAAAGCACTACAACAGCATAGCGCCCCGCCTCTACAGCAAACTTTGTCAGTTCAAACTAGTAAGAAACGTAACCAATTTTAGGATAAAAAAGGAAATCCTACTTTGTCTCGAAAGCTATAGTTAGGATGATGTTGAAGATCTTATTAGTAATCTCACCTAGTGGATATTCCCAGAGTACACACACGTTCACACACCTACACCTACACACCCATCACACATCTCATCATACACATACTACCCCCAATCTATTTTAAACATAATGTTTCAGAAATATAAAAAAATATTTAAAAAAACTTTCTCATAAAAAAAACTTTATTTTAAAATAAAACACTAAATTGTATTTTATCTAAGCCTTCTCATGTTGATCCATGTATTTGGAGAAATCCTCGACCCCTGTCATACAGGATGTCCTAGTTCAAGGGTCGAGACTTCACTGATGTAACGTGTACTGAAGATTTGGAAATAAAAATTACTATAATTACTATTACTACTATAGCTAAATCTAATTATATTATATGGCCATTTGAATTTGACTCAAACCTCTCTAGAAATTCTAGCCACATTCGTAGATGCTTTACACATCACGGGCCAAAAACTCGAAGATGCTTTTAGCATAAGTTTTTTGAACAATCGATCTAGTGTCATGAACCTAATTTTCGTTTGATATAAATTACTTAATCTCGCTGTGAGGGGGAATGGGCCGTAATCCAACAGGCGGGCTGTTAGCGCCGCGAGCTTTTTGGAAAACATTTAAACGCTAACATGAGGGTTGCGGGATAGAACTGTCTAAGCAGCTCTTTCCTGGCTTCTAAAAGCCTGGAGCGGTGATTCAAAGCCTGGCTATGAGAATCGGCGGTGTTGTGGACTGTAATAAACTTAATGTGGCAGCATACATTGATTTTGATGAAGGCTGTTTTAGTTTGGAGGACATAGGCCATACGCCACAGGGAAGGGAATTGTCCGGAATAAAGAGAAAAGTTGATAATATGGGTAATCGGAGAGAGAAGGCTATGCAGGATCCAAACAACCATATTACGACTGATGCCGTCACAGCCCATGTTTATCATGTTATTAAAGGCTATTGATTGTCAAAGAAAAACTGTAATTGGGATTTTCTTATACGGATTTGAAGTTTGGGTTGTTTTTTACATTTAATTTCCTTGAATTTATTTTACACGACATGAGTCTCATTTTAATTCTTGCCGATATCTGAAAACGATGAATATATTCTAGACATGAAACCTTCCGTAATAAATTGTCTAAATGATGGTGAAAAACAAAATCCGATGCGTAGTTTAAAAGAACTACGCGGTGCCACAGAGAGACGACAACGCGAAAACGACTTTAATTTATAACACAATATTATGACAAGGCGACGTCCAATAGACAAAATGAGATTTCTAAAAATAAAAATAAACCTGCACGTTGATAACGCTGTAACGGTCGTGTTATTGTCATTTTACTTACTGTCGGTCACACTGGTAATATTGGATAACAATTTCTGCAGTTTGGTGACAGAAATAGTTTGCAATTTCTATAATAACGCAACATATTTATTCATATATGTATATCAAATAGCAATTCTAAATAAAAGTATGACTGCTGTTTTTTAACTGACTTCAAAGAAAGAAGGAGTTTCTCAATTCTGTAGTATCGTTTTTTTTGTAATGTTTTATTTTAACAGGAGATGAAAAACATCAAGAACCCCACCTTAGTTTACAACTTCTGACTAGAATCCCCGTGAGATTGTAAAACAAAGAAGTATATTATTGGAAGAAGGATATTATCAGTAAAGTTTCCTGCGACATAAAAAGTTGATTTTACACATGATACTTCGTATTCTGTGAATGCCTCAGTTAATCTTCATGATATTATTTCTTAACTCAATATTTTGGTGTATTCATGAATAACATTCAAATTACGTGTTTCCCAAGGCAAAAAGGTGACAGATAGATTTTTTATTGACCTTTAACAAGTTCAAGGTTAAAATACAAAATCTACTAGTTTTGACATATCATTGGTTTTATCACTTTGTAGTGTGAGCAGCACGAAAAATAGATCATGACTTTAGTTGCCATGGTCTTCATAAAAATTCATCTTCAACTTCATGGTCATCTTTAAACTTAAAATACTATCTACTCTACAATATCTTTAGCGTGCCTTGAAACTGACTGAAATATTAGGTAGAACTATGAATTAAAGATGTTCAAAGTCTAACTTTGACTTTGGGTTTAAAATGTTTAGTACCCAGTTGTATCTAATATCTCTTTTTAAAAGAGTTCGTCCGAGGAGTACCACCGATTACCACCTAATTCTACCGCCCAGCAGCTGTGCAGTGTGCCCGTGGTGCGGGATAACTTACAGGCACGTGAAATATTTCAGCTTTATCTCTGGGTTGACAATGCAATGATCTCTTATGTTACAGATTTTCACAGTAGGTGGCGGTGACCATTTACCTTCACGTGTGTCGCTAGATTGTTTGCCACCCAATAAAAAATTAACAGTCGTACACCGAAATAAAACTATATAAACTAAGTCAACAATAGTGTGATACCGGGTATCCCAATTAATTTGTTTGCGGCGTTCAAAATGCAATTACTCCCTATTTAAGAGATGAAAATCAACTACATCTAGTTTGAAAGGACGGCTGCATAACTAGGGAAATACAAATAGAAATACTACTACTAGTAAAAGTAATAACAGTATGTTTCCCAATATTGATCAAAATAGGGAAATATGGGCATGATTGCAAGATTTTGAATTCATCGCCTCTCATCTTCTGTGATGCTTTCTGGCAACCAACGCATCTTATAACTAGGGTGGTAGCATGACGCCAATATATTTACTACAGGTGACAGTTTAAAAACTGATCAAATCTTTTTTTTATTATTATTTTAATGTTAAAATGTAATTTGAAGCATCAAGTATTTGAAATTCTATTTACAAAATACCTCGTCGTCAGGTATTTGAAATACGAATTCCAAATTAAATTTTATGGAAGCAATTGAAATACAAATACCAAATACGTATTTGTATTTCAATTACGTATTCTAAGTGCGAGGGAAATATGTGCCAGGTACTTGTGATGTTTTCAACTTACAGAATGCACTCTATAGCGTCAGTTGGACAAATGCGAGCCTATCGTGAAAACATGGGCTAGGATTTTGTTTTTGGGAAAAAGAGGTTGATAATATATGGTAAACCGTTCATACTGCTCCTAAAGGGAAGGGAATATTATACTAATTTCCAGGCTTGACAATTAATTCCTTCAAACCCTTAAATTTAATTTCTCAGTGTGTTTATGTGAGCTGTACGGAATAATTGATAATAATTGAAATAATCGTCAAGTGTCATTCGGAAAAATTGGCTCCCAGAAGGGCCTTGTACTTTTGTACGAAAGTCTAACGTTGAGTGACAATATTCTAGTGATAAACCATCTATTTTATTAAACATACCCAGTAGAGTGAAATGTTACAAATTATAAATAGGTTGGGCTCTTTTGTAATGAATTTAATAAACAATTAAGTTAAATAAGGAAACTTTTTTTATCTCAAAGAGAAAGTTATAAAATGCGGTTAGTTTTTTGTTATTTGTGATTTAAAGTCAGACTTCGAATTTATTTTGAGGAACATTAATTTCTGTGTTTATTTAAACAAGTGAAAATTACAGAAAAAACGTTCATACCACTTTAAACTTTTCGAATTACAAAATAAACAGTCCAGGGACCTCTCAATACTTAGCACTGATCTAAGTCCTAATGAAAATTTAACATTGTAACGTAAAAATACGTTTATCAAGCAAATACCAAATCCGATTATCAAGGGCTTTACCTGCAAAATCCACAACAAGCTGAATCACAATTTCCACATGTTCAAAACAGAAAAGAACAAATAGTCAACGTCAACACACGAAGTTTTCACGAAATATCCAACACGTCCGAGTTTTTTAATTTCGTACTTTATTTCGCGGGAGCCGCAGAAAACGACACGCGTTCGAACAATGCAGCGTCCACCAGCGTACTGAACTACTGAACCATGTCCATTCCTGTCAAGCTACCTCAAGAGCGCGTTTACTGGTGGCCAACTCAATTTTGCTATGACTGTTCTTATTTCAAGCGTATAAGGGTTGTTTTGGAACTGATGTTAACTTTTTCATCTGTGAAAGTATTTGGAATTAATTTTGGAATTAATTTTGGAGGTATAATGATATCTTCTTATGAACATACAGTAATTAATGTACGATTGTGTCTGGAAGTAAACGCATAGAATTTTAACGTTTATGCAGTTTGAGCAGTGTGTTTAATGCGTTAAATGTACTGTGAGTGTGATAATGTCAAAGATTTGAACATTGCCACAGAAATTCTAGTTATGTGAGTACATTAATTTTGGTTTCACTAAATATCCACAAAAAAACATAAAATCACCTGTGCTTAATATTTCGTACAAGTTTTAACTCGGGTTCAAAAATAAAAGTAAACGTTCAGACTGAATTGCATTTCATGTGCATTTTAACGACTTTTTCCATTTGCCGATGTGACCTGAATTTTTAGTGAATATCAAAAGATTTCAAGTGGTCATTGCTGCAGTGGGCTTTGCATTTTTGTTCTCTGTAGGTTCAGATTGACTTGATTCAAAACCCAGCTTCAAATAAGCATAATTGCTTATTTTGGGTAAGGTTTAGAATCAAGTCGCCTAAATTTGAGGAGTCTGACACTGTTTGGGTGATTAAGGGGTTTATCGAGGTTTATCTCGAGCACCCCCATGCAATTTTAGCTGCCGGAGCTGCGCCAAAATATTTAAATAACCAAGAAAACCAAGCCTATAAAGAAATACAAATCAGTAAACAAACAAACTGAACGATAACAGAAATTTAAAAAAAAAGATTTTAAAACGGCACTCTTGTTTGAATCGACTTCCACAGAATTCAAACGCAATCAGTCATAATTCAACTTTATTTACGATTCTATATTTTCTAAATATGACTAAAGAGGTATTTTTGATACTTTCACTACCTTATTCAAAAGGCTAATTTTAAAAGTTTAGTCTATTATAACTTTTGGTTTGTCCCTACGGAATAACGTGCCGAAAGTGAGCACAGCGGGGGTGAATGCTTGTAATATTTTAGTGGAATAAATGGATTGGATTGATATATTTTATATTCACCCTTGTTTCCTGGCATATAGTGGGCAGTATTTCAGGTGTGTAAGGTAGTCTGTTGCTTAGCTTAAACACTAGGAAGCGAAGTAAGATTTGCGATTTTTTGGGACTGTTTTTTGTGATTATAGTGTTCAAAAGTGTTGACGCAAAAAGTGTATATAAAACGACATAGTAAGTACTAGCTTTTGCCCATGACTTTGCCTGCGTAGATGTCGGTATACAGTGCCTTTAGGATACTGATGCGGCTGCCGAGGCACTGCAGCGCGTCGGGCATGTTTGCCGAGATTCGCATTGAGAGAGCTTAGAAGAAGAGCTGTATCATTGCTAAGTCGTGCTCGCGTTGTTCGCAACGGCAATCTTGTCGTTGTGGCTGGCAAAATCGACTATCCAATATTGTGGAATTGTGTGCTGTTAGTATGTCGATAAGAACAGTAGGTATAAGGTAGAGTAACGGAGCTTATCTTATAGCTACTGATGAAATGTTAATCGAGTTTAATTATAATGAATTGTAAGATGTAAATAATTTTTAAGACTTTAATTAATTTAATTGCGATTTTCTAAATTAAATTTTGAATGATTTTAACAGCCATTCGTTTTAATAAATTTTAAAATACATAAATACATTAAAAAAGCCCATTATTCCATGCATAACTTGTTACAGTAATTTTTGCTTAAATAAATATGCAACAGATCAATATAAATAAATAATTGGAATTGTAAATTAAAAGGAATATACTACTTTCTCAAGAAAGTACCAGGAATATATGAATAATACACAAAATGTTAGTTATTCATGCAAATTTATTTTATCGCCTTAAAAGTATGCTCCTTTAGAAACGATACACTTACGCCAACGAATAATCCAATCATAAAACGTTCTAAAACGCTTTTTCCGGAATTGAGTTCATTTCTCGCCTCGAATTCTCCTTTATGTCGGTTTCGATTCAGTTCGAAGGCGCCACTCCGAAGCTTGTTGACTAGTTTGCATGACAAACTCGTAAACCCACGTCTCGTCACCAGTAACAATGCGTTTCATGAATGCTGTGTCGGAATTGACTCGTTCTAGCATGCCCTCAGCGACTCTTATACGATTGAATTTTTGGAGAAAATTCAGGTGTTTTGGGACTAGCCGAGCGGCAAAATGTTTCATATCCAAGTGATTATTTAAAATAGTACGGATCGGATCGTGAGACACAGAGAGTTCAGCGGCTATCTCTCTCAAACTTCAATGAGGATTTTCAGTCACTCTCAAACTTGAATGAGGATTTTCCTTCTCTTTTGCGATATTAACTTCAGTTGAAGACGTTGATAGCCTACCAGAGCGAGGCAAATCTTCCATCACATCTCGATCATCTTTTGAACGCTTTGTATCACTCATAAGTACGTGGTTTTGAAATAATAGATTCACCGTAAGCCGTCTGTAACATTTTCAGCGATTCCGAACACGAAATAATATTGGCGATGCAAAATTTAAGACAAACTCTTTGTTCGATGTTTTTGTTCATTATTAAATTCGCGATGCACACTAGATATGATCTTATTAAAAACAGCACTGTATTGAATATAATTAACCGTTGCAACTCAAGCTAAGCGCCAAGATGGAAAACAGTTTTGCTATTCTAACAAAAAAAACTTTTTTAACGCTAAAAAATCCCTTCCCGACACTATTTTGACAGAATGTTTAGAAGTGTTAATTCAGGTAACAAACTATCTATGTACCATCTGAACGTTTTCAGCTCTTTTTGCGTGATTGAGTTAAAATCATCTTAAATGGACAAACATTCACAATTATAATGTTTTAGGATAGGATAGTAAGAAGTAGAATTAACTAAAATAATCTAGACTTTTCATACTACTTCGTCTTAATAGTATGTCTGAAATATTAATGTGTGTTTGATTAACTCAAAATAAATCTAATAGTATTCCAAGTTAGCAGTCCAGAAAACACGGCTTGATTGAATACAAGTCTTCCTGCTTTTTCTTAAGCCTCCTATTTAATTCTACCTCTAAAGACACTCCATCATTAACCAAATCGGCCAGATTCATTTGAACCTAACTTTTGGCAGTGGCTTCGACCGCGTGCAGTTCGGAAATTATTCCACGGGTACCTACAACCGGGATCAAAAAGTATTCTACGTGTTAATTCACATTATAAACTATCTGTGCGCCAAATTTCCACCAAATCCGTACAGCCGTTTTTGCGTCATTGAGTATCAAACATCCAAACATACAAACTTTCAGATGTAAAATATTAGTAGGATGAATTTTCTTCTCAGTACTTAACACTTTCCTTTTGCTTTGTTTCATTCTTCTTTTATTGTCAAATACAGTTATTTTTATAAATCCGCAAAAAATATCATTATCTGGTATGGTTTTGCAATACCTGACCATCATAGCTAAATATTTATGTATTTAAATTATTTTAATTAACAATTTGTGTTTTAAATAATAAATAAACAATGACACATATTTATAGAGTAGACCAACAACTTAGTACCAGTTGCTAGTTATTACAAGATCTATTACACAGAGTAACTCAGTTTCCTAAAATCATCGTTAGAGGCTTTGATTTTTACGACGATTGCCGTTTGAACTCTGAGGTCGGCTGGGACTAACTTCGTGAGCATAACTCGCTGAAATTACTGTGGAATGTTTGAAATATTTCAAGCAAGTAATGGATTGGACTGATTTAGTGGACTTTGGGATTGTTTTTGAACTGTAATTCTCGGCTGTGTTGTCCGAAAACAATAAGGTTCTCCTATCTTAACGGCACGGTTGGCGCAGTGGTTGAGCGATCGGCTGCTGCGCTGCGTGTCACGGGTTCGATTCCCGCACGGAACAAATATTTGTATGACCTACAAATAGTTGTTCCGGGTCTGGGTGTCTTGTGTATGTGAGTTTTCGTGTTTGTGAACGCACCCACGATACAGGAGTAATTCCTAGTGTAAAACAAACTAGGAATTTAAAAAAAAAAAAAAACCTTGTCCGTGGATATTGTTAAGTGAAAAGGATGAGCAGTGGTCTTCTTGTGCCAATAACAACATCGGTTTTGCTATCGTCCTTGTATGAGTAATGATTTTGGCACTATAATTTCCTGTTATCATTTAAAGTAACAATGTTCACGACAATAAAAAAAAACTACTTTCTTCTTCCTCCAAAGTCAAAGTCAAAGCATTTATTTCAAATAGGCCCATAAAATGGCACTTTTGAACGTCAAAAATTACAATAAAAATATAACTGATTCTAGGGGCCCTTCCAAAAAGTAGTTTCGTATGGAGAAGAAGTGGCAAGAAACTCCACCGTTACTCTTTTAAAATATTTTACAATATTTGTATACATTAATTATATTTTTATATGTGAAAACGATGCACCAAGAATTAAAATACTATACCACAAGTGGTAAGAAGAACTAAAAATATAGCAAAGGCAGATGCAAAGTTAGCCGAGTTTGAATTCGTTATACCAACGATACACGGTTGCCTTATAAGGGCCTACATCCTAGAATGCCATTTGAAGTCAATCAAAGACACTTGAAATCGTAAAAAAATGCCGGCGCAGATCTATTTTTCAATGAGACACGATAATTTAAATTAGCTCGTATCAATGTGGAGGGAAATTTTGAAATCGGAATGTACCTTTTTTACTAACAAATATTCATATTTTCAATATCGACTCTGGCCTGACCAGGATCTCATACATAAAAACTTTTTTCGCAATATTTTCTGATTGGCCTGGTAAAATAACAATCACCCTCAGGCAACCCACAATACACCGTTTAATAACGTCAAGAACCCTTTGATACAACTAAGTTCACTGCCCACCACCTCAAATGGGGTGAGGCGCTACATTTACCCACGGACCCCCATCCCTTACAAATAAATAGTCTTGAGCTCAGACTGCACATACTTAAATTGCGCCGACTCTATTTACTTGGTAGAATGAGTTTCGTTCTTATAGCGTATTTAGAACCGCGTTTTTTTTTTTTTGGAAAATGTCTCCACTACAACATAATTGTTTGATTTTTGTTAAAATGAAGAATGCGAGGACCAATGACCTTGTGAAGGTCACATGAATACGCTCTATACAAAAAGCACAGGACCGGTCTATATGACGACGCTTGGGGGAGACCTATGTCCAGCATTGATCGGTAATACGTAAGGTAAATGGTTACATTTTCAAGAAATAACTAAGTACATGGCTCGGTTATCAACAAATAATTTAGAAAAAATGTATGTGATGTCATGTCCATCATCGAGTTTGCCGTGATAAAAAGACTTTCAGCCTCAAATTTTGGTAGCGGAGCTGACTGCTCAAAGTACGTTAATTGTTGAATTTTTTTCAATTAACTTCGAACTTGCTCAATCTATTGAAAGTTCGCTCGTGAAGATATTTCTCAGCACTACAGTAAAAAAAGAAAACGGTGACTTAATATTTGCTTGAATTAGGTATGTGACTACCGTTCTTCAAGTATAGTAAAATGTTGCAGACAGCTCTCACTTTGGAAGCGCTGTACTGCTATATCAATACTGAAATGTCCAGGAACATTAATTCGCAGCATGACTAGCATAGAAACAAGTTTTGTCGACGAAAAAATAGGTAAAATCACGCATGAATGAAAGAAATATGCCATTTAGTCTATTCTCTGTAATTTTGTGTAGTCTTTCGTTTGTCGTGTTACGCGTGATGGTATTATGACTACATCTGCCAACCCCTTCGAAGAAGACAGGCGTAACGTTATGATTTGTCTGTATCAAAGAATGTGTTTCTGGAACTGGACGGGTATCTTCTACTAACCCATGTAGGCTACGTTTCTAAAATCATGACATTCATCCATAAACTAACTCGACGTAGGTAGCATTGTACGAGTAGCCAAACAAACATATCTACAATAATGGTGATGCGTTGGAATCTGTTAGGACTGATGTAACTCATTTAGGAATGAGTTACATCAGTTTATACAAGGAATGTTGGATGGTGGTCTGGTCTGCCGGACGAATCTGAAACTAACATATTTGCGAATTATGTCACATTAATAGACAAACATTTTAATTAAATTAGCCTGTTAGTAAGTTCCCAGTAGTTAACTATCCGGATTTTTGTAGGGTATAAATTCCAAGTAAATTGCCGCCCGCAATCAATCAAATACTGAAAAGACTGGTAGATGCTATAAAAGGTGACTTAACATGCTTCGATTATCAATCTATCTTCTATTCGACAGTATCCAATTACCACTAGCGAATAAAGAGTACAAGAATGTTCCTTTTACCTACAGCGTAGTCAAGACGACAATTTCGTTAACTGGCTACAGTTTTCAGCACGGCATGAACTATTCTCACATCGCAAGAGTTGATAGGCGGAAAAACAGATGACAACTTAATCAAACAACCCATTTGACAAAAAAAAAACAATCATGTACTTCCGAGCATAGCTTCTATGCACCGTGCACTGCTACATAGCACATTATTTCAACTCGCATGAAAGTTAAGAGCTTGGCTCAAACAATTGCAAAACAACCTTCAAAGATTTCACGAACAATTATTTGATCAAACATTTGACAAATCCTTCTAAAAGTATTTGAATAATCGAATAGCTATCTCGCTGGGAACAACTTGGTTTGTTCCTAGTTCGGCATTTATTTGGCCAACTATATTTAGATGGAATTTTTCCGGAGGCATTTTAAACCGACCTAGCGTCAATGCATATAAATTAATTTCGTTACTAGGAATTTTGCGCTGTGTATCGTGAAATACAGTATAGTAAATTCCTCTAGGTATTAGGTGGTTATAGTGTCTTCCGTACTCTGAAGTCTATCGAGCGTGTCGCCGACGGCACACCGTGGCTTTATCGGATGATTTTGGGAAAACTTGATTGTTTGTAGTTAGAATGGCACAATATTTGTAGGTTCCTGAACAATAATATTTACAGCGATTCTAACGATTTGGTAAGATTTATATTTTGTTAGTTTCATTGTATTAATTGAATTAAATGTGGCATTGTTCTTTAGAAGTGATTTCTGTAAAGTGGAATTAAAAATCACTCAGTGAGACCGTAATTAATTTGGTAGCAAATTCAAAATGGAAGTAAGGATTTCAAAAATAATAAATTATAGCTTTGAGTTTTAAATTGTGTTAAATGAACAATTATAGTAATTGCAATCTTACAAAGGAGACATAAATTGAAATTGAATCAGAACTGTGACAAACTTCGCGATTAACGAGTTGTGTAAGTTGCAACTTATCCGGATTCCTTCCCGCTTCAGCACCTGCATTGTTTCACGTCAGTTTAGATTGATTCACAAATTGCTGGAAACCTCGTGTTTACTTTACTGACACCTTTTTAGTAATAATTTTTGTACTTATGAACGGGTGAGGTGGTTTATTTAGATTTAAATGCAAGTTAAAAATACCTTTTAAACGTTATTTATACAATGATTATCCTACTAATATTATAAACGCGAAAGTTTGTGAGTATGGATGGATTTTTGTTACTGTTTCATGCAAAAACTACTCAAAGGAATTGAATGAAATTTGGCACACAGATAGTTTATAACCTGGATTAACACAGAGTACGTTTTATCCCGAAACCCCCCCGGGATCAAGATTTGTGCAGGTGAAACCGCGGGGAGCAGCTAGTTTATTATAATTATTGAAATAATGTCTAACTATTCGGCCATTATTTTTAAATGTACTTGTAACAAACAGTAGACATAAATAGCAAACGCAAAAAACAGCTCATATCATTCTAACTAATTCTTAAACAAACCTCTGTAACGAACAGTGCAATCAGCCACCAACCAAACTTTGTGATCCGTATTGTTTGCCCAATTAAAGGAAAAATAATGCCCTAATATGATACCGGACCGTTTTTGTACGAGTTTTCGGTGGCACTTCAAAACTTCTGTTTAAAGCGTGATTTCATTTTGGCTGTGTGATCCTGGGGTTTTGTGCGAAGCGGCGCAATACGAAACAATAACAAAATTGTTGGCCCGCTTAATAGTGAATAATATTCTATATAAGCCAATATCGATGATGCCTGGTATTATCCATAACGCAACAACTCGCTTGTTTTCTTTGAAGGGTTGAGTAGAGGTATACCTATAAAACACCCATATTTCGCGGGTTATTTTAGGGCGAGTCGAGGCAAGAAATAAGATCAAAATCCGTACACCGTAAAAAAAGAGCTGCAATTTGCAAAACACTAAATAAATTTTCAATACGGGCCTCAATGAATGAATCACCTTATAGAAAAGAAATATTGTTTATTTGATACTGAAATACCTACGTAACTTACCACTTATAAAATAGATCAGCTATTGTTCGTTCGTTAGAAAGTCATTAATTTGTTGTGCTGTGATATACTCAATTTTGTTTTTGGTTCTGGGTAAAAGAAAAATATGTTGAACGTAAACGATTTCGTGAAGGTCGCGGCTCTTTGAAGTACAAAAGAGTTCGGTTGTTTTGGTAAGAAAAAAAAAACTTTATACCTCTCTACTGTAACTTTCTCAAAATGTCGCTTAGCTAAAACAGCCGGTGAACCGCCGATATCTGTTATATTTTTAGAAGAATGTTTCGGAAGAGCTGATGGTTTTTAACTCCAACTTTTAAGTCTGACCCTGATATTGTAAGTCAACCCTGGAACAAAATTTGTGTAGTCATAAACTCTTTTGCGGGACCGCACGACCAAAATTTTACCTTATCTTTATAATCCAATACCAAACTCGCTATTATAGGCATTACATAGTTAGCTCAAATATAGATCAAATATTCAAACTCAAATAACAGTATGCTAGTAGCAAAATTATCTCAAGCTACAGGTCGCTACTGAATCACTGAGTAAAACAACGACCCACTTCCTCCAGCTGGCAGCTAGCTTCAGGAAATATATGGAATCCGCAATATATTCTGTGACCTGTAGTATCAATTTCCTTCAATATGCTTTTGCGGTTTCGGGAGTTTGTCAAATAAGAGATACCATGCGTAACAAGAGGCGACGTGACAGCGTGTGACGTGTACAACTTTTGAAATGTGCGTGAAAAAGAAACACAGAACAAAATTGTTGCCTAAAAAATAATCTTGAATTCACTCAATGACTGAGCGTCTACAAAGAGTATTGAAAAATCTTGTGTTAAGTGCCAACTACCATCAATTATCTTAAGACACGAAAAAATTTCATTAAAGTAAGTACCAAATCCATTTCTCGTCTCCAAGAAATCTTAGCGCAAGTACGCGATAAAAAATTGCTTCTTGAAAACTTTCCAATCACATTACCTAAGTTAACACCAAAATGGTGCAGAACATCAAATCACAGTCACTTGTCCAAACTTATTCGGTTTGCGTTACACTCGCCAGAAGTAATCAATTCGGTTCCGATAAGACGATTAATACGATTTGGAATCGAGTGCGACTAGTCACAAATCGATTTTGTAATACAACTTAGTGGGATAATTTACCGGAATATCTATGTAGTTGGTCTTGTTTAAAATCGTGAGGTCTTGGATTATATTTCTAGGTCAAGTTTTATCTAGTTTTTGGGTGTGACGTCCGCAAAAGTGCCTGTAAATGGTTTCATTGACATACATTCTTTGAGTTTGAGTCAATTTCAATTAATAAAAAATAGCCTTGTGTTCGAAGCCGTGCGGTAAATGGCAATAGATTTTAACCCTGTTACGTATGGGACTTATAGTAATTTACGATATGTACCTACTATAATAATACATTTCTGCCTTTCCTTGTCAAAATACAGGCATGGTGATGCCCTTATAGTACAAAAGATCATGTACGTAGTAATAGCACCCGGAGCGCGTATATGACTAGATGTGTGACCGTGAACGAACTGAAAGAAGTACGTAAGGTTCGTGGCAGGTTTCCGCCATCCATCCCTGAACTATAGGAAAATGGTGGGGTTCATCTATTTTGGGGCGTTTATTATTTATGTACGTGATGTTATGTACCGAAGATTATAGAAATATTTCTCACTGAGATTTCGTAAACAACGTCTCTGTTTTATTCCAGGAAAGAGATCAGGAACGACTGACAAACTCACTTGTTCATAGTCTAATAACTACTAAAGCAAGTCAGTCAAGTTGTTACACGGTGCTAGTTACTAGAAAATACTTATACATTTTCGGGTCTATAATAGAACAACTCACTAGCAGCCGTCTGCGTTTGTGCGATTGACGGCAATAGGCTCGCCCTGAATTACTTATTATTATTATGGGACTTAGACATAACTATCTGTATATGTAGATATCACTTTTGCCTTCCGCTTTAGAGAATGAAAGGGTGATATTATTTATAATAAACAGTCTATTAGTGACCAAGGAATCAATATAGATCAAATATTCAATATCCCTTAAATTCATTTTCAGTAATATAACAATAGTAAGCTTACATTCAAGGAAATTAACAAACAAAAAGAAGTTGCACTTGATTTCTATCAATTTCAAATGCAACTTTATTATCTGATAGATGACGTCTTTCTAAGTGGCCAGACATACGGAATAGTTTACGTAACAGTTACGTAGAAGTGTAAATAAAACCTTCATGAAAAACAGTTCTTAGTATAAAAAAGCTTTCATCGAAACCAGTTACGAAACCCCGGCTTCCTTGACGGCCGAAGCGAAAAGCTGTTGGGCAAAATGGCTCAACGCTGGGAATGTCAAAACGAAAGAAACCCTGAAGGATGATATCAGAGGGACTGATTTATGCGCGCGTCTTGTCGCATCTATGCGAGCAAGACTACGTGGCATTATAGCTGCCGATGCACGCGATGAAGGCTATGCTAGTTATTAAAATAAAATTAAACTGTTAATAAAATATAATTTGTTATGAACTAAAGATGTTATGAATTTTTATTTGATTATGTCTTCCTATTTTTTTTGTAATAAGTTCAAGTAAAAAAAAAGGTTTTATATACTGTCCTAGACCACGAATGAATAAAATAAAACCATGATCTTTAAATATTAAAATCACATATATCTTCGACCTTGTGACACATACATACATAGTCATAGCATAGCAACTTAACATGGCGCCTGGCTCGGAACTATAAGACATATTTTATTTATTTATTTTAATGTTTATGTACACACAATAAATTCCATCCATACGAAATAGTTAAAATTTGAGTACAAAGGTACTGTGCTTATTTCTTTAGAAATATCTTCCAGCAGACCTGCGAAAGGAGAAGTGAAAAAGAAATGTAGACAATAGTGTGTGAAAAAAAGAAGAGAAAAAACTATGAATAATGTGAAGTCTAAAACTAAAATATTAAATATAACTACAGATACCAGGCCACTCTTGTGGCCTGGTTAATATTGTGAAAAAAAGTTTTTATGAACGGGAGACTGGCCAGTTAGTCTACACTTGGGAGCAAATAAATCGAGCCACTTCCTTTTTCACGCATTATGGTTATTATTTTTGGTATTATGGAACGCATCGATACGAAACATATATCGCCTAAAAGGGTTTTTAATAACCTTTACAATGAGGGTAGTTAGTTGTCAAAATTTCATTTTAATTAAAGTTTAAAGGGTAGAATAAAATTATCGCATTTAATTTGCTTATGACATTTTTATTGTACTCTGGTAGGGAAAGATTAAATTTGAGGTTTTTGTTAATCATACCCATATTACTTGTTATTGTTGTCTTTATCTGTGTCTGTGTAATCAAAATAACCTGATAAAATGGATACTACACCAACGGAAGCTGCCCAAGTTGTAGCTTTACTTGAGGTTGGACACGGACAACGTGAAGTGGCACGCAGACTTCATTTGAGTCGTTCAAAGGTACAGCGGGTATACCGCAGGTATCTGGAGACTGGTGCTTTTGTTCGGCGACCTGGAACTGGCCGACCACGGGCAACAACAGAACGTGACGACCGCTTTATTGCAACCAATTCGTTGCGCGACCGTGGACTTAATGCTGTTCAGCTACAGCAAGCGTTAGGTGACGTTCGAGGTGTCGCAATCAGTAGGTGGACAGTGAGACGAAGACTAAAGGAACGAAATTTAACATCACACAAACCAGCAACTGGCCCAAAATTGACTGTAGCTCATCGCCGATCTCGCTTGGAGTTTGCTCGAGAACACATTAATTGGACGTTAGAAGACTGGAGGTCAGTTTTGTTTTCTGACGAGTCAAGAATCTGTCTTTTTAGCAATGACGGGAGAAACCGAGTGTATAGACGTCCTGGTGAAAGATTTGCCCAATGTTGCATTCGAGAAACTGTGAGTTTTGGTGGTGGTTCTTGTATGGTGTGGGGAGGAATTTCTCTAGACGGAAAAACGGAACTTGTCTTCGTCGACCCCGCCAACGATGGCAGTGGTTGACGTGGATTAACAGCTCACCGATACATAACTGACATTCTTGAAGACCACGTAATGCCGTATGCTGGTTTTGTCGGAGAAAATTTCTTGTTTATGCATGACAATGCGAGACCTCATACCGCGCAGATCGTTACGGAATACTTGTCTGCGTCCAGCACGAAGTCCCGA
Organism: Dasypolia templi; assembly: GCA_963555695.1. Taxonomy (NCBI): domain Eukaryota; kingdom Metazoa; phylum Arthropoda; class Insecta; order Lepidoptera; family Noctuidae; genus Dasypolia; species Dasypolia templi. The sequence continues at coordinate 18,011,007 of OY743158.1, read as the reverse complement.
TTTGAACCCGATCGAACACCTATGGGATGAGCTAAAACGGAGAGTCCGAGCCAGGGTTCCCGCTGTTTCATCCATTCCCGAGCTTAAAGTCGCTGTGCTTGAAGAGTGGGAGAACATACCACAATATGTCATCGTAACTCTGATCAGATCGATGACTAATAGGCTACAAGAATGCATCAGGGCACGGGGGGGTAATACCAGTTATTAAGAATATTTTTTTTGCAATAATTTTGTTTTTTATTGTTTTTATGGACTGTTTTAGCCCTACTAAATTTTCTATCAAAATTGCCATTTTTCTTGCAGAGCCAATAATTTATCATTCAATAAGGTTATTATTCAATAATTTATCCTCATTGTTAAGGTTATTAACTTAACTTTTAGGCGATATATAGTTCGAATTGATACGTTCCATATTCCCAAAAATATTTACCATTTTACGTGAAAAAAAGTAGTGGCTCGATTTATTTGCTCCCAAGTGTATTTTAAAAACATAATTATTTGTAAGTATAAATTAGTACGATCCAATTTAAAAAATTCCCTCCACATTGTTTGCAACCTAATTTAAACTGTCGTGTCTTATAAAAATGTATCTGCGCCGGGAACATTTTCGCGCTATGTTTTTTACGATTGCAAGTGTCGCCTGAAACCGGACGAATAGCACGATAGACTTCAAATGGCATTCATAGATTAAGGCCCTTCTAAGGCAACCGTGTAACGTTGTTATAACGAATTCGAAGAGCGGTTGACTACCTTTGGGGGTGAAGACAGAAGTGCTCGCCCTTTGATGGCTATTACGGAAGAAAACTTGCCAGCAATGAAAAAATTAATCCAGGACAATAGGTGAGTTACGTATCAAGAGATTCAGTACATACTGCAGGTTGGATCGGGAAGCCTTCACGAAATTCTACATGTGCATCTTCGCGTGAGGAGGATAGTTTCACGCTGGGTGCCGCACAACCTTACCGATGCTCAGAAGCAGGCCCGGGTGGAATGGTGCCGTGATATGATAAACAAATTTGAAGCAAGCTCGTCTTGGCGTGTTTACGACATCATGACATGTGATGAGTCTTGGGTTTATCAATAAACTAAGCGCCAGTCGACGGCTTGGGTGTTTCAAAACGAATCAACGCCTTGCAAAAAGGAGCGATCAAGAAGCGGGGGTACCCTTTTGGTAGCGAGCTTGTTCAATTTGACTGGCTACTTGAATAATTTGAACCAAAGAACCATCAACGCTGAATGGTATACTACTAAATACTTGGCAGAAGTTTTCTCTGTTTTGAGCAACAAGCGACCAAACATAGGGCTTCGCGGGCTACTGCTCCACCACGACGACGTGCCTTCGCACACTACGCTCACAACAAGGGACTTCCTGGACAGCACGCCGGTCAAACTCCTGGGTCACCCTCCTTACAGCCCTGTCCTAGCACCGTGTGACTTCTTTTTATTTCAGAAAATAAAAAATTTGCTCAAAGGGATACAATTTTCGTCGCCGGAAGATGCGCTGTCAGCGTTCGAGCAGGCTGGAAAAAGTGTTTCTAAAACTGGTTCAGACGCATGAAACTTTGTACAGAGGCTAGTGGAGAGTTCTTTGAAAAAAAATAATAAACACACATCAGTGTAGTATATTTTTTTACAGTACAGTCGGTTAAAATTGGGCCATGTAAATTCAATGTTGGGCAAAAATCTAACATTTTATTTAAAACTGACGCAGTTATGTGTTAATTTTTAAATGTAATTTATAAAAAGATCATTCATGGTTACATTACATGAAAAAACTAACGAAAAGTTCGTATTTATAGTCACTGGACTTGAAAGATCACCACAGGGTGTCACATTTGGGGTCGCATGTTGAAGAGCCTCCATGTGGCGCACCCTGGGCAACGTCAGCTCCAACTGCTTTTGGTGGACAGTTGGGGTTGGCGGCCAATCTTCAACAAACGGGGAAGGGTCATGGTTCCAATCATCGATCATTTATAATGATCGATGAAGGGAACCGGGCTAGTGTTGGGGCGGCCAGTCCGTCTTCGGGACAGGTCTGGTGGCCATCTCCGTCCACCTCCCCTCTGTTTGCAGAGGGTGAGTTTTGTGGGCGTCGAGTGGGGAGGGGAGAGGAAGACAACCTCTATAAAAAATTACCTCAATCCCAAGGTCGAGCGTGCCGAGGGGATGAATGGCCGGAGGGAATCCGGTCACTAGCGCTGGGTGGGAGGGAAACAAGGGACCACACCCTTCAAAGGAAAACAAAAAATGGAAAATAAGACAGACGAAAATAAACTACCCCAGGGCGGTATCGGCTGCTCAGGTGCCGGAGAATCCGCCACGTTCCCTTCGGGGACGTCAAGCCCGCAATCGAATTCTGGGGGGGGCAACGTATGTCTGACGAGCCAAGGAGGTTCGCGTTCTCACTCGCGGGAAAAGACTCGCGAAGTGGAGGGGATAGATGAGCGGTCAGAGTCTGACGCTGCATCTGGCGCGGAGGGCTCATTTAAGAGCCCGGAGCGCGTAGTAATGGGGGCTGCTGCTAAGAACACACGGTTCTTCCGGAAGCGGCCCAATCCGGGGGATGGCCAGGGGTCACTCTCGGATGGCGGAATGACCTCGGCCCGGAAAATCAGTCGGCGGGGTGGTGTCCAAGGAAGGGGCGGCGGGCTCACCTCACTCAAGGGTGTGGCCTTGAAGAGGGTTCAATCCTCTAAGGACAAGGCCATTTCCGCAGCCACGGCCTCCATTATGCAGGCAGCGGAGTCCATCCATTTCGGGCCTCCACCGGACGGCATGTCCGAGATGCGGGCGGAGGTTGCCCGCCTAACTGCCGCCATGGAGCTTCTCCGAAAGGAGAACGAGGAGCTTCGAGCAGATCTTGCTAAGAGCCGAGGAGCTGGCCCCAGGGAGGTGCCACTAGTAAGGGCGCAGCAGGAGCAAGGCCAGCCCGTGTCTGCCGAGGACCGGGTTCTGACACTGATGCGGCAGGAGCTGGCTTCCTTTCGGAGTCGGTTTTCTGCTCTGGAGGTCATTGTCCTGCGCCCCCCTCTAGTGGCGAGCCAGCCGGTTTCGGGCCAGCGTAAGGCTGCCTTTTATGCCGCCACCGCGGCCAAACTAGGGTCCTTGGGGCAGACCCAATGTGGGGCCGTGGCGGAACCCACGGGCCCGCCCCTGGCGAAATCGGCGTCTGCGCAGACGCCAAGGGCCCAAGCCCTGACGGCAAGACGACCGCCCCCGCCCTCCAAACCGCCTTCGAAATCTCCTCCGACCGACGCCGAATGGCAAATAGTCGGGGAGAAGGGGAAGGCGGGTAAGGCAGCAAGGGCGGCCAGAAGAAGGCAGAGGCGGCAGCGGCGCAAAGAGCGAAGCGTCGCGGCTAGGCTCCGTGCCCCAAAGTCCGCAGCTGTAGTGATCACACTACAGCCGGAAGCGGAGAAGAAGGGCACGACCTACCGCGAGGTGCTCGCCAAGGCGAAGGCGGCGGTAAACCTCTGGGAGCTCGGTGTCACCAATGGCCTCCGGCTAAGGGTCACTGCGACTGGAGCCCGGATGCTGGAGGTTCCCGGTGCGGCCAGTGGCCCGACCGCGGACGCTTTGGCTGAAAAGCTAAAGGAGTGCCTGAATGCGGACGAGGCCCGAGTGTCTAGGCCAACGAAGTGCGCAGACATGCGCATTCTGGGCCTGGACGACTCCGTGACGGAAGAAGAGGTGGTGGCTGCCGTCGTTAGGACTGGTGGGTGCTCTCCCGAGCAAGTTAGGGCAGACACCATTCGTCCTGACTTCACGGGGATGCGAGCTATAACGGTGAGCTGCCCCGTGACGGCGGCCCAAAAAATTACCGGGGTGGGCTGGGTCTCCGCGCAGGTCAAACTGCTGGAACCCAGACCTCTGAGGTGCTTCCGCTGCCATGTGGGCAACCACGTGGGAGTGCAATGCGCCTCGGAGGTGGACTGCAGCGGTCACTGCTTCCGCTGTGGTCAGACCGGTCACAAGGCCGGCTCGTGCAATGCCGCGCCGCACTGCTTTATATGTGCGGCAGCTGGCAAGCCGGCCGATCACCGGGTTGGGAGTAAGGTCTGCGCTCCACCCGCCAAAGCCAGGGGCAGAGGCAGGGGAAAGCCTACTGCCACCGCCGTCAAGGCTGCATCCGCCGCTACTGCCGGTTCGGGGAGATAGTCGTGGTAGGGGTGTACTTCTCTCCGAACCGAACTCTCGCCGAGTTCCAGAACTCCCTAGCGGAGTTGAGAGTCGTCGTCGTCGGGTTTCGTTCCCTCCCCGTGCTCGTCCTCGGGGACTTCAATGCCAAGAACTTGGCTTGGGGTTCCCGGCTCACGGACACGCGGGGCAGGATGGTGGACGACTGGGCTCTGGAGACAGGCCTGGTCGTCCTAAACCGGGGTTCTGTCCCAACGTGTGTGCGTATGCGGGGTGAATCAGTGGTGGACATTTCGTTCGCCAGCCCCACTCTGCTACCGCACGTCATTGACTGGCGCGTCATGGAGGGGGTGGAGACCTATTCCGACCACCGGTACATCCCGTTCGACGTCTCCGCCCAGACCTCGAGCGCGCCGGTCCGACAGGCCGCGAGTGGTCCGCGGTGGACGCTAAAGCAGCTGGACCGGGAGCTCCTCCTGGAAGCCTAGATCGTGCAGGCCTGGGTGTCACCACCGGATAGGCCTGCTGACATCAACGACGAGGCGGAGTGGTTCCGGGAGGCCATGTCCGAAATATGTGACGTGGCAATGCCCCGGGTCCAGCCCGGACGTGCTTGGCGCCAGGTGTGCTGGTGGTCGCCGGAGCTGACGGCTTTGCGCAAGTCATGCGTGGCTGCGCGACACCTGTACACCAGGCACCGCAGGCTACGTATTCGCCCTCCGAATACGGAAGCCATTCAGGCGGAGCTGTACGAAGGGTACAGAGCGGCGAAGACCGCCCTCCAAGCGGAGATCCTGCGGGCCAGGGCCCTGGCCCGCGAGGAGTCGCTGGAGACTCTGAACAGGGACCCGTGGGGACGCCCCTACAGAATGGTGCGGGATAAACTCCGCCCATGGGCTCCCCCACTGACGCAGAGTCTCCGGCCCCAGCTCATGGAGGAGGTGGTGAGCACTTTGTTCCCTTCGCGGGGGGAGCATACTCCCCCGTCCATGACTCCGCCTACTGCAGTGCCGGATGCGGACCACACTGCCGACGACGACGACGATGCTTCGGAGGTGACCGAGGTAGAGCTGAGAGTGGCGGTACATAGGCTTAGTGCCGCCCCAGGACCCGACGGCTTACCTGGAAGAGCCTGGGTTCTGGCCATGGAGGCTCTCGGGCCTCGACTTATGGGGCTCCTAAGCGCATGCTTGGAGGAGGGCCAGTTCCCACTTCGCTGGAAGACGGGGAAACTAGTCCTCATTAAGAAGCCGGGGCGCCCTGCGGACTCTCCGTCCACTTACCGGCCCATCGTGCTGCTCGACGAGGTGGGCAAGCTCTTTGAAAGAGTTATTGCAAACCGCCTCGTCGGGCGGCTGGTGCTGGTGGGGCCGGATTTGGCGGAGAGCCAGTTTGGTTTCCGCAAGGGGCGCTCTACGGTGGACGCCATCATGCGCGTGCGAGCCCTCACGACGGGGGATGCTGTTGCCCGGGGTGAGGTCGTCTTGGCGGTGTCTCTAGACATCACCAATGCCTTCAACACCCTGCCCTGGAGTTGCATCAGGGAGGCATTGCGGTATCACCGGATGCCGACCTACCTCTGTCGCGTGGTCGAGGCCTATTTGACGGACAGGGCCGTCATCTACCCCGGTCACCGGGGAGAGTGGAACCGGCGAGAGATGTCGTGCGGTGTCCCACAGGGATCGGTCCTGGGGCCGCTGCTGTGGGATATCGGTTACGACTGGGTGCTGCGCGCCGACCTCCCGAATGGCGTCAGCGTGGTGTGCTACGCTGACGCCCTCGCGCACGTATGGGAGTGGCGCGAGGAGGCAAAACGCCGGGGTGTAACTCCGCTGCCGCGAGAAATCACGGTACAGCGGACAGAGCTCCGGCGGGATCTCATGGCGACATGGAGGGTGCGATTGTCGCAACCCAGTGCTGGGCACGCCACAATAGCGGCGGTAAGTCCCCTCTTTGAGGAGTGGTTGGAGAGGCGCCACGGCGTCCTCACCTTCCGTCTGACACAGGTCCTCACCGGACACGGTTGTTTCGGGAGGTTCCTGTTTCGCATAAGACGGGAGGAAACGCCCGGGTGTCACCATTGTGTGTGACGGGGTCCGATAGGGCCGACGCCTCAGGGTCGCGGGTTATTCCACAGAGAAAACCGTGGCCCTGGCACAGGCAACTGAAGGAACACGGGTGGGTTTTAGTCAGTAAAAGTCTGACACGCCCTCCCGCTCCACCCAGAGCGGGAGAAGTCATTTGATGATTTCCCACCCAACAAAAAAAAAAACAAAACAAAACAAAAAAAGGGTGTCACATTTGGAGATTTATTTTCCAATCCTTAAAATTTGAAAACTACATGACCAAGTTCTTTTTTACATTTTACTAAAAACTGTCACGACTTGCCCGTTTTCGGCTTGACGTTGATTTCTGGGACATGTTGTATTTATAAATATTCACAGTTGAGACGAAAGGTTCTATTTAAACCGTTTGCTCTTTTAATCGACATTTGAATAAATTAATAGTTTTCAAATCACGAATGCTAGGCGTAAAGTGAGTTCCACAATTTTATAGCATGGATGGAGAAGGAGTAAGAATAGTAGCTTGTTTTATCAAGAAGAGTTTTAAGGAGGGATCTAATGTGCGACTTACACCGTGCGTTGCTAGTGCAAGCGTAAGAAAAACGATCACGCAGGTAGGAAGGATAAGACGGGTTGTGTAAGATATTGAAAAGGAGACATAAAATCCAACTGTTCCTACGAAGTCGGATTGGGAGTCAATTGAGTTCCTTGCGAAGGTGTGAAACATGGTCACACTTTCGAAGATCGAAAACAAGGTTTTGCAAGCGCTCAAGCTTATATAATAACTGCTGAGTAGCATCCAGGTAGTAGGCGTCAGCATAATCTATAATTGGCTGAATAAGTGTTTGTGCCGAAGAAATTTAAGTTTTTAAGGGCAGGAGACTTTCAACAGTTCTAAGCGAATGAAAGAAGATATGTACCTTTTGGCTGACCTCATTGACCTTTGCACGCCACGAAAGATTGGAGTCAATAAATACACCCAGATCTTTAGCGGTTTCGGCATAGTCAATGCGAACACCATCGAGATATAAATCTGTTATCTATGATCATGGCCTGGGATTTAGTTAAGTTAATTTGCAAACCAAAAGACTTAGCCCAAATGCTGATGCAAGCTAGGTCATGATTCATTGCAGCAATTGCAGAACCCGCGTCAGCAACAATAAAATGTCGGTAAAGCTGCAAGTCATCTGCGTAGAGATGAGAACTAGAGGAGATTACTCTGGTAACTAAATTGAAGAAAATTTTAAAAATAAGAGGAACAAGAATGCAACCCTCAGTGAGGCTACACTAATCAGAGAAGGATTCTTCCAGGCAAACACACTGAGAGCATAAATGAAGATTAAAACTGAACAAGGCTAAAGTGGAAAAAAGAGAAATCGACAGATTTGAGGATAACTAGTAAAATTTCGAAATTCACTGAGTTGAAGGCGCTACTACAGTCAAGCATTACAAGCACAGTAAGGGACTTATTCTCCATTTCCCAGCGGAAATCTTCGGTAACTTTCAAAAGCGCGGTTACAGTACTGGGACCTGAGCAAAAACCGGATTGAAAAGGGGATATAATCGAGGCCAAAAAAAAATTTGTTTGTGAACTATGTGCTTATTAATTTCAAGAAACAGGTATTCAGCCGACTCAGAATACCATGAAGGAGGTGAACTGACAACCCTGTAGGGTAAGTCAGTTTGCAGGTACATAGCAACACCGGCTCCAACTTAACCGGTCCTATCGTTGCTGATCAAGACGAATCCGGGGAGTGAGTACTAAGAATAGAGAAGTGGATTCAAAAAGGATTTTATAAAGTTCTTATCTGTTAATGATATATAGCCAAAGCTTAGAAACTTTTTATGTCAAAATGTGATGTAGTATTAAGACATTCAAAAAAATAAGTTATAACTATAATAATCATTATATTTTTTACAACAAACGTCATTCGAGTCAGGTGCAATGTCAATTCGCCCGAGTTGTAAAGTGTTTGAAAGTTTTAAGTATCAAGATATTTTTCCATTTTCACATCCTTCTTAGACGTTGTAGTAGTTTGCTACACCAAACCATCCTTTCGTCTATGTATATTTTAAACATTTATAGAGATGTTGTACCCAGCAATTTTTGCTTAAATCTATTTTTTTCAAATATGAAATCGTATGACACTCATCTTGTTGTGTGTGTTCATGTTTTTGAACACTGTTACCGTTAAAAAACAAAATTTTAGTTAACTTTGACTGTTTTTACATTCAAATCACAGTTTCATACTATTATATACCTCCTTTTATAAGATCTTTTTATTTTTTGAATTTTTTAACGTAAATTGTCATCAGTCCATTTTCTTTTTTAAAGCTTATTATAATATGTTAAGACTGGTTAGTGTAATAAGGTCAGGTTCCTCCCATAGTATTATGATACTTTTGTCAGGTTCACTTTGAAAGTCGTTTTATTGTTTCTGGCCGCAGACAATTATGAAAAAAGGAGATATTTCATTTTCGCCCATAAAGTGTACGGTAATGAAAAAAGAGCAAAATATCCCACGAAATAAATAAAAAACTGAATATTCCCCTGATTACATCGGCGCAAAAAATAATAGGATGTCAAATTATTTCCGTATTCTATTTAACATGGCGTCGTCTTAATTGCATACGGCTTGTGTTATAACAAATCATGATACATTTAAACATATCACGAAGACGTCATATAAATAAGAAACGCTTAAAGTTTTTTTGACTAATTATAGGAAAGTGTGACGATTTTTTTATCGTAAAAAATAATGTTCAACTTTTGTGAATTGTGGATTTATAGGTATATTTCAGAATCAGAATAAGATGTTGTACATGAATTATTGATATCGGGTACGGCGTGCAAATTATTACATACTTCTGGCTAAAATATTCAAACATGTTGTTTGTATTGCTATTGACAATTGATAATGACATCAGTCAGTCAGGTTAGGGGCCGGAGTCCTTTATAAAAATGGATTGAATGGATTTCAGAATGTTGGACAGGGACTACAAAATCCGGGCCTGAAAAAGTCCTGAGTCCTGGCAAAGCCTTCAGTCTTAGACCAATCTTCTCTTAATAATTAACCAGCTTTCAACCAGTCTTTGTTGTATTTATATTACTAAAAATAATAGTAAATATAATTTACTAATAAATTTACTAACTGCCTCGTTGGTCTAGTGGTCGCAATCGCTACTGCTGAGCATGAGGTCCTGGGTTCGATTCCCAGGTCGGGCAACGTGTTATTGGGTTTTTCTATCTGGAATTTCTCAGTAGCAACCCGAAGTCTGGATTTGTGCCCGGTAGATGGCAATAGGCTCGCCCCCTATTACATGGGACTTAAACATAACTGGCGAAATGTGGGTGTACTATAGGTCCACCTCTGCCCAACCCTTCTGGGAAACAAGGCGTGATGTTATGTTATGTTGTTTACTAACGGTGGAATACGTTCCATTTCTAGTGACAATTCCTCCGCTCTTTAATTGCGTGACGTGAATCGCCGTAGCCGGTCATTCTTGGACGGGAAGTTCTTCGAACGCTAGGGTTCTCCTCCCACGTGCTATAAGAGGCCAAGGACAGTCCTCCTGTATCTGTTCGGCATGGGACGCTAGGGTGGGCTACTTAGCCCACCCTGGTCCAGCTCCACCACTACCTGCCGTTCGTGCTACATTTTACAGAACCTGTTCCTGACTCCAAGCGTCCCGCACTACGCGAAGCTGAAATAGAATTGAAGCTGTAACATTTTTGTTTGTTTGTATGTTTGGCATCTCGCAGGTCAACCTATGCGGTTGTCGTCTGCTTAAGCGGACTTGCCTGTGGATTCCCTAATAAATTAAGGCCTCCAGCCAGGACTTAAACTTATATACTAACTAAAACTAAGCGACAACGCTAAGGGCACCCCCTGTGGGGTACGAACCTCGGCTTAGGGCGTCGCTGGAAGAGGGCAGCAAATGACTAGCTGGATCAGGATTGGTATTAATTAGGGACGAATTTAAAGCTACAGGCTCAGCGGCGCGGGCTGGCTCGAGCAAGGGTCGGGAGGGGCGTCGATTTGGGCGTCGCGGCGGGCCTCGGCGGCGAGGGCGGTAGGACGGCGATCGGGTTTTGGGCTTCTGTAGCGTGCTAGTGGCCTTACTACTCTCCTGGAGGAGGGTAGTGGCGTCGTCGGGGTCGATTAAAGTATGCCTTGGTCGGCGAATACTGCTAATGCGAGAGGGAGTGTAGCGGGCGGCCGCTGTAATCAGGGGGTTAGAATGTTTAATGCCGCAGTCGAAGAAACGCTTTGATAAGCGTTTCATGAACTGTTTTATGGTTGGCATTTTGAGGTCGACGTGAAGATCTATATTACGGACATAGAAGGGGGCACCCGTGACCCTTCTGAGGAAACGGTTTTGGAGGGTCTGCATCTTATGGAGATGACGTGGGTGAGCGTGCGCAAATACAACGCAGGCATAGGTCATGATGGGACGGATGACTGCGGTATAGATGCGGAGCTTGCATTTGAGGGACAGTTTGCTACGGGCTGTCAGTACGAATTGGAGCCTGCTAAGAGCGAAGGAGGCGCGCGCGCGAACCGCCTTAATATGAGCCTTAAAGGTAAGGTTCTCATCGAGGATCACGCCTAGGTATTTGGCTTGCTTCTCCCAAGGGATTGGCTTGCCGTACATAGTGATCGGGCTGGGAAGTGGGGGAGGGAGTCGACGACGTCTCGAGAAGAGAACCGCCTGACTCTTATCGGGGTTGACCTCGATTCTCCATTTCCGGAACCAAGCGCCTAAGACGTTTGCGGAGGTTTGGAGAGTACGAGCTATAGCGTTGGGACAGTGACCGGTATAGTAAACGGCAGTGTCGTCGGCGAAGAGAGCCAACTGAGCCTTTTTACTTTTTGGGATATCGCTAGTGAACAGCGTGAAGGCGAGAGGAGATAGTACGGAACCCTGAGGGACACCGGCGCGAATAGGATGAGGGGACGAGAGTGCTCCCTCGACGCGATAGCGAAAGGTCCGGTTCGACAAAAAGTCTCGTAAGATGAGCACGAGACGATCTGGCACTCCTAGTTGGTAGAGCTTGTATATCAAGCCGTTGTGCCAGACTTTGTCGAAGGCTTTCGCTATGTCGAAGAATAGCACACCCGTCGTCGCGTTACGCTGCAGACCAGCGCATAAGTGCTCTACGATACGGTGGACCTGTTGGGTGCCCGAGTGTTGGCTACGGAATCCAAACTGCTCGTTGGGTATGAGGCTCTTTGCTTCGGCGTAGTCTTTGAGACGCTTATAAATAAGCCTCTCGTAGATTTTGCCGAGGACATTGAGTAAGCTAATAGGGCGGTAGCTGGAGGGCTCAGACTTTGGCTTGCCTGGCTTTGGGATACCGATGACGGTGGCTTCTTTCCATGCTTGTGGGAAGATGTTGTTGCTCAAGGCGCCATTGAAGATGGCGGTCATAAGCATTATTAGCGGGGCAGGAAGGAGTTTGTATACCTTATTGGTAATACCATCCGAACCGGGGGCCTTACGAGCGTGGAGCCCTTTAATGATGTCGTGCACTTCGTCTGGAGTGACGGGAGGCAGAGGATCATCAGGGTCTTCGACGGGAGGGAGGGAGGCTCTTCGTTCGACTTCAGCGTCGACCTTGTTCAGGTGAGCTTGGTCTACTGGTTGGGAGCTGGGAGAACATTGGGACTCTAGGCTGTCGGCAAGACATTCAGCCTTATCGGGACTGTCGAAAGCGACACTATTGTCGGGGCGGATGAGAGGAGGCATAGAGACCTCTTCTGAGGAACGCAATTTCCTCTGTAATTGCCAGAAGGCTTGATGAGTGGGCTCGAGTTCGCTGAGCATCTTGTTCCAGCCCTCAGAGCGAACCTCCCCTATGCGTTTCTTTACAGCACGCTGTAAATGGCGCATGTGGGCTTTGTTCGCGTCACAAGGGAAGGAGTCGTAGGCACGGATGGCCGCGTTCTTCTCGGTTATCAGGTCACGTACGTCAGTAGGTAGTTTCCAGCGATGGTCTTCCATCACCGGAACTTCCCGTGAACAATCCGTCAATACGGATTGTACGTGCTCTGTAAACGAGTCGATTGCGGCCGTCGTGTCGGCGACTGACACTAAGTGATCGGGGATGGTGTCTAAGTGAGGCGACGTGGTGGATTTCAGTCTTTCGCTTACTTTCCTCCAGTCGGTTATCGTCTGGGTCTGAGGGGGGCGGTTGGGGTCGATCGGGCCCGAGTAGGGTGCAAGATGCATGACTACAGGGCGGTGGTCAGAATTTAGCTCGTGGAACGTCTCAATCGATTGCAAACGGAGGTTCACATTCTTGAGCAGCGCTACATCGAGAACATCGGGAAGGTGATTAGGATTACCTGGGAAGTGAGTCGGGCTCATTGGAGCGATGACGTCAAAGTTAAGGGATTCGCCTAACTTGAAAACTAACCTACCTCTGGTTGAGGTTGTGCTACTATTCCACGCCGGGTGCTTGGCATTAAGATCCCCCGCCAAGATGACGGAGTCACTCATACCGAAGAGGGCAGTGAAGTCCTTTTGGAGCGAGATGGGATCCTCCGGACCATTGTCGGGTGGGATATAAGCGGAGATGATGGTGATCGGTTGGTGGCCGGTCATGCCGAGCCGACAGATAGAGGTCTCCAGATGGGAGAAGAGAGGAGGTGGGTCTATAGGGATACAATACAAAGATTTCCTAAAGTATATGAGTGTGCCACCCTTGTGACATCGAGACCTGTCATTGCGAACTAGTTTAAAGTTGGCAATATTCGGGTTTCGGTGATGTGGTTTTAAAAATGTTTCCTGTATGAGGAGGATGTCAAGCTGATGGTCGCGGAGGAAAGTGGCGATCTCATCGCGTTGACCTGAAACGCCATTTGCGTTGAAAAAGCCTAATTTAAGGGATCGGGGTTTGTTACTATTTACTCTCGTATTATCCATTGAGAATTAATATTTGAGTGAGTGTAGAACTTGCGCGATCTCGGGATACGCGCTGAGAATTTCCATGAGGCGGATTGCGTTGCCGTTTGCAGCAACGATTTCTTCCGCCATTTTATCCGCGGCGGTGGTGAAGAGAGCCGCGTATGTACTTAATATGATTTGGGCGCTGTTTCGGCCCTGGGTTCCCTGAGGTGCCGCTGGAGCGGCCGTAGGGGCCGCGGGGGCTACCAAAGGCGCTGGGATGGCGGAAGCCATCAGCGCTGGAAGTTGAGCGGGTTGCGCTGGTTGCGCGGGGATAGAGGGCACCGAGGCTGCGGGAGCCTTCAGGTGATTTAGGTTAGCCCAGGGGGACGGCCTCTGGGGGACCACCCCACAGTGCTTGCGTCCACGTCGCGTCCCCTGGAAACGACCCAGTTCTGACCACCGTAACGGAGTGGCAGACTGGGCTCGGCCAAAGTGCACTGTGCTTTCGTAGCGAATTTTATCTTGACTTGAGCGTACGAATCTGCGGAGGCTATGCCCAAACCCACGCGGGATGCCTTCGGGCGATTTTTAACACCTAAAGGCCCTTCTCAGGGCCAACCCAAAGGCCCTTCTCAGGGCCAAGCCAAAGGCCCTTCTCAGGGCCAACCCAAAGGCCCTTCTCAGGGCCAACCCAAAGGCCCTTCTCAGGGCCAACCGAAAGGCCCTTATCAGGGCCAGTCCGACGCTTCGGCGTCAGAGGCTAGCCGCGCGCCGTCTGCAGCTAGCTTCTTTGGTTGTCCCTTGGACATGGACTCGCTGTCGGACTCAGACAAAGAGTCCATGGCTGGAGTTTCGGACGGTGGCGACTCACAGTCGCGGAAGCGGGCATTCCTAAGGAATGGGTCAGAGGGCTCCTCGGGCTCGGCGGGGCGGTCAAAGGCCAAAAAGCCAGCGACAGCCGCGGACACCCACGTCGTGGGTCTCGCGGACGCCCAACGACAGTTGGACTTAGCTCGGCGGGAACAGCACCAAAAAGACCTGGAGGAGCGGGTTGCTGCTAAAGAGAATCGGGCGCGCGCTGCCCGGGCCAAGTCCGGGTACGGCGCGTCCCGCGTTCTGTACGCGGACCACTCGCTGGCTGAGCTGGAGCGGATGGCTGAGGAGGACGAGGAGGAGATAGTGGAGATCGCCTCTAAATCCTCGAACCTAAAAGGGACCTTCCAAAAGGCCCTTAAATGTAGGGCCGCGAGCATGCGTGGCATCGTCAAAGAGACGGTCCAGCGGAAGGCGAGCGACGAAACGCGGCAACTGCAGGCGAAAGTCGATCGCCTGCAATCGGAGGTCAGCCAGCTACATCAGAAGCTGGCTGAAGCCACGGCTCGGCCAGACTCAGCGGAACCTGAAAGAAGACCTGCGGCAGAGGGCCCCGCCTCCAACCTTGAGGATGTCATCCGAAAGGTCGTCATGGAGGAGAGGGCCTTCACACGAGCCTGCTTAGCAGGCATCGAGGACCGGCTCTTGCCGGAGAAACGCCTCCGACCGCCGCTTGCGGCGGACAAGAGGCAAAGTGAGCCGGGGCCGTCCTCCCAGGGGGAAGACGCCTTTCTACCGTCCACAACCCCGTCCAACCAGCATGGGTGGACCGAGGTTGCCGGGAGGGGCAAGGGCAAGGCCAAAAAGGCCAAAAAAGCCGCGACGGCCGTCCTTGCCGTGCCCGCCACCACACCTCCCAATCAGTCGCAACCCAAGAAAGCGACTGGAAAGGGAAAAGGGAGAGGGAAGAGAGAGGGGAAACTCGTTCCCCCAAAGACCGCAGCCGTTGTGGTGACGCTCACCGCGGAGGCTGCGGAGCGGGGCGAGACGTACGCGTCCATTTTGTTGCGGGCGCGTGCCAATGCCGATCCCACTCAACTGGGGATCGGCAAAGTCTCTTGCCGGCGAACCCAAGCCGGTGCTCGAATTTTCGAGTTCCCGGGGGCAGAGGGCAGAGCTCATGCGGACCTCTTCGCGTCGAAGCTGCAGGAGGTCATCGCAGACGCGGCCAAGGTGGCCCGTCCAGTCAAAGCGACGACCATAGAGGTGACCGACCTGGATGACTCGGTCACCAAAGAGGAGGTGGTGGCGGCGGTCGCAGCGATAGGGGGGTGTGACGTCGCAGATGTGCACGGCCGGGACATTAGGCCCGGTCGCGGTGGCATGGGCACCATTCGCCTCGAGTGCCCAGTCGCCGCTGCCAAAGCCGTCCTCGATAAGGGACGGCTTACCGTCGGCTTCAGCTCGGGTGCAGTCCGGGCACTTGTAGACCAGCCTCTTCGGTGCTACAGGTGCTTCGGTATCGGACACACTCGAGCCCTCTGTCCGTCCACGGTCGATAGGACGGACAGCTGCTATCGCTGCGGCAAGGAGGGCCACAAAAGCAGCTCCTGCACGGCTGCCACTCCGCACTGCGCAGTGTGTGCCGCCAGTGGCCGCCCGGCGGACCACGTCATGAAGGGGAGGAACTGCAATCCTCCCCCTAAGAGGGGCAAAGCGCCGATCGGTCCGGCTGCCAGCACCGTCCGTCCGTCTGTTCCCGAGGCAGGAACCGCGGTGGCCGCGGAGGGGGGAGAAATGTCGATCGATGGATAGGGTCCATCATCGCATTCTCCAGGCGAACACCAACCACTGCAGGGCAGCCCAGGATCTGCTGATGCAGACCATGGCTGAGTGGTTGGTGGACTTGGCGGTGGTTGCTGAGCCTTACTCGGTCCCCGGCCACTGGCTGGGCGATCGGGACGGCTTGGTGGCGTTGGCGACGCGGTCTTCCACAGACTCCCCTCCCCTCTCGCTTTTAGAGAGAGGACCGGGATACGTGGCCGCCGCGTGGGGAGACGTAGGTGTGGTGGGGGTTTATTTCTCCCCAAACCGCCCTCTCTCGGACTTTGAGGATTTCCTCGAAGTCCTCACCGCAGTCGTAGGGAGGGCGGCGCCGCGCCAGGTCGTCGTGTTGGGTGACCTGAACGCCAAGTCGGTGGCCTGGGGCAACCCTGCTGCCTCGTGCAACGTCCGAGGACGCGCCGTCGAATTTTGGGCGGCCTCATCCGGCGTGTCCCTCCTCAACAGGGGGGCGGTCCACACGTGTGTGCGGCAGCAGGGAGGGTCGGTGGTTGACGTCACGTTTGCCACCCCCGCGCTAGCCGCCCGCGTCGTGAATTGGCGGGTGGAGATGGTGGAGACCTTGTCGGACCACCGATACGTGCGGTTCGACATCTCCGCCCAGGGGAGGGTGGCCCGCCCTGGCAAATCTCCCTTCCCACGGTGGGCTCTCACCCGCCTGGACCGCGAGGCAGCTCAGGAGGCGGCCTTTCTCCAGGACTGGCTGTCGCCCCCCGTCGAGGTCCTGGACGTGGACACCGCAGCGGTGCAGCTCAGGAGGTCCCTGACCGAGGTGTGCAACGCCAGCATGCCTCGCTCTCGCCGCCCGCCTCCCCGTCGTGCCGTCTATTGGTGGACGGAGGAACTGGCGGGGCTCCGAGCCGCCTGCGTGGCGGCCAGAAGGGCCTTCACGCGGAGCCGACGACGCAGCGCCCGGAGTCAGGAAAACGAGGACCGCCTCTACGCTTCTTACCAAGAGGCGAGGACGGTCCTCAAGTCGGCGATTGGCGCCGCCAAGGACTCGGCGAGGGCCGAGATGCTGGCAGGGCTCGACCGGGATCCATATGGGAGACCATACAAGGCGGCGCGGAACCAACTACGCCCCTGTGGTCCCCCATTGACGGAGACCCTCGAGCCGGCGTTGCTGGATGGGGTGGTCCGGTCCCTGTTTCCGCGCAGGACCGACTTCACCCCACCAACAATGGACCCTCCGCAAGGGGTGACTCCGCCGGAGGAGGAGGTCCCCCCGGTGACGGCTGAGGAGCTATACGCGGGGGTTCTCAGCCTCCGCGCGAAGAAGACGGCTCCTGGACCGGACGGCGTCCCTGCACGGGTGGTGGCTATTGCTGCCGCCCAAATGGAGGACAGAATTCGGGACCTGTTCAGCGCGTGCTTTACGGCTGGCAGGTTCCCGAAACTGTGGAAGGAGGGGCAGCTGTGCCTCCTCCGAAAGGAGGGACGCCCGGTGGACTCCCCCTCGGCATACCGGCCCATCGTTCTGCTTGATGAGGTCGGTAAATTGTTCGAGGGGATTGTCGCCTCCCGGCTCAATAGCCTGTTGCGGGGGGTGGGGCCGAATCTGTCGGACGCCCAATTCGGTTTTCGACAAGGGCGTTCGACGATTGACGCGCTGGCCCTTCTCAAGGGTCAGGTGAAGGAGGCAGTGGAGGCGGGGGGCGGAGTGTTGGCGGTGTCATTCGACATAGCCAACGCCTTCAACTCCGTGCCCCACTCGACAATATTGGAGGCACTTCGGTATCACGGAGTGCCTCAATACTTGAGGAGCCTCCTGGCCAGCTACTTGGAGGATCGAGAGATCCTCCTTGTGGACAAGACGGCCAGGGTGAGGCGTCACGGCGCAGAGTGCGGTGTTCCGCAGGGGTCGGTGCTGGGGCCGCCCCTGTGGAACATAGGTTTCGACTGGCTCTTGCGGGGAGCCCTCCTCCAGGGCACGAGCGTCATTTGTTACGCGGATGACACTCTCCTCGCTGCCCGGGGGAGGAGCTTCAGGGAGGCGGCCTGTCTGGCCTCGGCTGGCGGATCCTTGGTTGCAGGGAGGATCCGCCGCTTGGGACTGAAGGTGGCGCTGCACAAGACCGAGGCCGTTTTCTTTCACGGGCCTCGGCAGCGCTGCCCTCTCGACGCCCACATAGTAGTGGAGGGCGTCAGGATCGGGGTCCAGACCCAGATGAAATATCTGGGCCTGGTGCTGGACAGCAGGTGGCGATTTGGCCCGCATTTCAGCGGGCTGTCAACGCGCCTGCTGAAAGCCGCGGACGCCCTCTCGTGGCTCCTCCCGAACCTGGGGGGGCCCAATGCGCGGTGCCGGCAATTGTATGCCGGCATCCTGCGGAGCATGGCCCTATATGGGGCCCCTATCTGGGCGGACTCCCTGCACAGGCGGGAGAACGCAACGGCGATCCGCAGGCCCCAAAGGGCCATTGCACTACGGGTGGCAAGGGCCTACCGCTCGGTGGGCTTTTCGGCGGCATGCGCTCTGGCTGGCACCCCTCCTTGGGAGTTGGAGGCATGGGTGCTCGCCAGAGTGTACGAGTGGACGGCGCGGCGAAAAGCGCTCGGGGAGCGCCCCGTCGCGGAGGAGCGGGAGGCCGTGCGGCAGGAGGCGAGGGACGCCATCGTCCTCCATTGGACGGAGGACCTCGCAGCCGCCACCTTTGGCCGGCGCACGTTGGACGCGCTCGGTCCGGTCCTGCGAGGCTGGCTCGAGCGGTCCCACGGCTTCCTCTCATTCCGTCTGGTGCAGGTGTTGTCCGGCCATGGCTGTTTTGGATCGCACCTGCACAGGATCGGGAGGGAGGAGACGCCGGCGTGCCATGACTGCGGTGCGCCGGAGGACACGGCACAGCACACCCTAGAGGTGTGCCCAGCCTGGTCAGAGCTGCGCCGCAGTCTGATCGCGGTGGTCGGGCAGGACCTCTCGCTCCCCGGCGTGGTCAGCTCCATGCTGGAGAGCGAGGAGGCCTGGGCAGAGGTCGCCTCCTTTTGCGAGGACGTTATTTCGCAAAAGGAGGCGGCGGAGCGCGAGCGGGAGGACGATCCTCTCGCTGCGCCGCTCCGCAGACGAAGAAGAGGTCGGAGAGGGCGTCGTCTCCTCCCTCCTCGTGGTGGTGACAGGCGGGCGACAGGCGCGGGGGCGCCTCCGCCCGCATTGCACCCGTCATCACCTTCGTCGGTCATTCCCGGCCCTCCCCCCACGGGGAGGGCGTGAAGCGTCTGCCTTAAAGGCGGACGGTCGTCGGAGGAGGACTGGACGTACAGGCTGCGCCAATCTCCCAGTCCCCTCCACTCAAGACGAGGCGGGAGTGCCGCTGGGTTGTTTTAGTGGGTATACCGGGTCAGACCGGGGAGTCCCACATAGCCCCCCATTCCCCCAATGGGAGGGTATGCGTAATGCATTTTTTCCCAGCGCAAAAAAAAAAAAAAAAAAAAAAAAAAAAAAAAAAAAAAAAAAAAAAAAAAAAGGGGGACGGCCTCTGCGGACTGAGCCGCTCCGGCATCAGCGCGGAAGGCGGCTTTCCCCAGGGGCTTTCCCTGTGCTGGCGGTCGCTCGCGCGTTTCGCGAGTTTAGGAGAGGAGGACTTCGGGGCCTTAGGACAGCCCCGGTAATTTGCCGGGTGTCCCGATTGGCCGCAGAGTACACAGCTGGGAGGCTCTAAACATAATTCCCTATCTTTAGGGCGGGTACAGTCGGCGGTGCCATGCTCTCCTAGACACTTGACGCATCTAGGGGTGGCATAGCAGTTGGACTGCGAGTGACCATATAATTGGCAGCGATGACACTGTCCAATTAGTTGAGCTCTGTAAGGCTTCTCTATTGAGATGCCTGAGAGCGAACACACCGACTTAACTTTAAAAATCGGGTGGTGACCGTCTGTGGGGTCACAGATGACCAGGACCATGTCGTAGACTAGGCCCTGTCTCGCTTTGTGTAAGCGATGGACGGCGGAAACTGGGATTCCTTGAGCGATGAGGTCGCTCTTAATCTCCTCGGTGGAGATTTCTTGAGGGACGCGCCTTATTACGACGCGAGTAGGGGTTTCCTCCGGAAGGGAGTAAGTGTGAAAGGAGTAGTTCCTTTCACGTAGGACGCGGGAGAGATCCCTAAAGTCCGTAGACGTGGGGACGGTAACTTTGATCCCCTGGAGGGTGGATCGGGCGTTGGTGTAGTTGATCTTGCGATCAACACACATCTTGGAAATTTCAGTCCATTTGGACTTTTCCTGGACATATATCGGGGGAGGGGGCTTCTGCTTCCTCGCGGTAGGAGCGGGTGGGCAAGCCATAGGGCTGACGGGGCGACTGGCCCGCGGACTAGGGGCGGAAGTCGAGCTGGACGATGTAGTCGTGACCTGTTTCTTTGAGGCCGGACCGGCGGGGGCGGAGGATTTAGCCGCCTTCCTCTTGCCTCCTTTAACAACGACTTGGAAGTCGTCGTCGCTGGAGGAGGAGGTGCGGGCTTCGTCCTCTGAGAGTGGGACTGACGTGTCCATGCTCTCCGGTTGAGTCGAGTTTGATACTGCGGTGCGCAGCTGCGTTGTCTCTGAAACAATGGCAGCCGGAACAATAGACGGCGTAACAATGGCGGCAGGTACAAAAGCGGGCGAGACAATAGGGGCCGCGGTATTTACTGCCGGGATAATGACGGGCGAGACAATAGGGGCCGGATTAGCGGCCGGGGTATTATCTACCGGAACAAAGGCGGGTGACACAATGGGGGCCGAGATAGTTGCCGGAACATTGTGGTGCGGAACAAAGGGCGGAATGCCTTGTTCACTTGCAGGTGGCGATAGCGGGCTCTCCAGTGCGTCACTGAATTCCACAAGTGACCCGTGGGACGGAGTGGGGGTGGACCGTTGGCGTATTTTGGCGCCATATTTCGCCAAGAACTCGGGGTCCTTAAAAAGGACCTCTCTGAAGAACGCCAAAATAAAGGCGTCCTCCATGGTCGGAGGAGGAGCTATTTTAGGGAGGGAATGGTGGAATTTTTTTTCCTACGTGGCCTAAACCCTATACCTAACTCCCCGGGTGGATGGGCCCGGGGATGTGTGACCCTCTCTGTCGGGTGTAGACAGAGAGGTGAGTACCTATTGGTGAGCCCTAAGCTTGTAACCCGTCGCCAGTCTTATTGTGCGAACGGGGCCCTGACCAGTCTAGCGCGAAGGGTGTAGACACACCCTAAAGACACTAGGTGAGTAGCTGAAAAGCAAAACTGTCACCAGAGCCGACTAGGAGATCCCCCAAGGCCGGTTATCTGGGACCCGTCCAACTAACTGCCTCGCCCTGAAGGGGTTCGGCGGGTGTGAATTGGGTCAACACCCCACTCGGCTTCGTTGACACCGTAAGGTTTCAACCGAGGACCACGAAACTGTGGTTTTACCCAGAAGGGGCCTAGTGAAGCTACTCACAAACGTCTATTAATGAAACAGGGATGCCTTGAAAAAGGCAGTTTTTTTGAGTTATTAAAATCAAATCAATTTCTTGATTTGATTTTAAATCGGAGTAGTCGGGGCGACTACGATGACGTCACGTGGTAGCGACGAGTAGAAAACACGAAACACAACACTGGAGCGGGAGAGCGCACAAACACGTCCGTCCGCGGCGAGAGTCGAGCGTCGAGTCCCGAAGCTGTAACACCACACCTTTGCATTTTTATATCGTTCTATTTTATACATTGTATGTGGCTTACGAATAGCCCTCCTACTAAACGTAACGTTACAATATGCAAAAATTATCAAGTTTAATTTCAAACATTTACAATTTATTTACGTGATAATAATGTAGACGTCTTCAAAAACTACAAACTTAACATTCGACATTTGCAATTTCAATTAACAACACTTGTGTTTCTGACCGTTTATATTGAAATACTTATTTTTGATCAAGTTTTGCAATTAAATTAGAATTAATTAAAAAACATTGCCAATTAAAAGTTTGTTACGGCTGAAATATAGAACATGTGAAATGTATTACTACGAACAAGTTAAATGTAAAATTTTCTTTCTTACTCCACTCTATTATTTTGATTTCTCTTTTCTCACAGATTTTCTAATTTAGGCCTCTTTCTTTTGAAATTTCGGTGTTACCGTTTACTCAACTTCCAGTAAAGTTCTACTTGAGAATACGACTAAAGGTACTTACAAACACCTCAACATTAAATTCTCATGCACTGCTAAAGCCACAATTTATTACAGTCTACAGTTTCTCTCGTACTGTCACGATTGATACAGGAATAGCTCATGTGATGGTAAAACTATAGTTAGGTATGTCAGTTGCTAAAATGATAGAAATAGACTGACTGCACGTCCTGTGCAGTCAGTCTATTTCTATCATTTTAGCCTATTTGTACCACATTTTATTACATAACTTATATACTCATACTTAATATTTTCTACTACATTTTATTACATTTATTATAATATGTCTGTCAAAAAGGTCCCTCAGTATGAACGTTTATTCTGGTGGCCACACTTTGGGATCTCGCCAGCACACTCACTGAATGCTTTTAATTGTTGCAGCTGTGTGGCGAACTTCACTTTAATTGTGGCTACACAAAAAAAAAGATTCCTGATGCAATGCTCATTTTTTCGAGGAGCAACGTACAATAATTTGTGTTTTATTTTATTTAGGTATTGTTTTACGAGGTGGTTAGAGGTGCAGTGAAATCTGTTAGACCTGTGGTGGTTGGTTAAGAGATCTAACACTGTGGACGTATGAAGAAAGTTTCATAGTAAATGCGGAGTTAGCAGGACACATCATGTAGTATAAATATAACTGGACTTATGGACCATTCCCACTTTGGAGCCTGGACAGAGGAGCCTGGGACCTATTAAGTCAAAAAAATCAGAGACATTCACTAAGACATTCCAATAAAAAGTTGCTGTGGTTTTGCTTCTTAATTTAGCCTCGATAGCTAACTTACACCATGCATAATAAATGTACACACTGACAAATTACAGATTTTTTAATAAATAATCGGAATTGAGGAGTACTTTCCGTCCAGAACGAAATATAAATATTTAAAGCTAATTCCACACCAAGTAATTAACCAACTCTTACGTAAACTGAAATTCAGAGGCGGTAGGCACTGCTCATATTGTTTGCCACTGGCTGTCACGAGCGGTGATTCGAGTGGGAATTAATGTGTTGAAGCTTTTTTACGCTTTTTGCTACTCTGTGTTTTCCTAAGGATCAGGTTTAAATTCGTATGCGGAGATATGAAAAGCTATTTCGTGATGAAGTTTAGTTTTGAGTTAAAAAATATATGAGGGTGGATGAGTATTTGGGATAATTTTTGTCGTGTTGCTGTCTCATTTGTGAATATGTTGTATGTATAGGTGTTCTGTTTTAGTTGTGCGTTTTTAACATTGCTCTAGTTTCTTGATTTCTTTAGCATTGGTTTGTGGTTGGATTCCAAACATAACCTACTGTTCTATTGAGAGTAAAGGCTCGTACACACTGGCTTAATAGGTTTATTTGAACATCTCAATAGTGATAATTTATCAATCGAGGACAAATAAGGTGTAAATTGTTAAGACACTCGCTGCAGTCTCACGTCGCATTTTTACTTAATCACACACAATAACTAATATTTCCATTACAAATATTTACATCATCCATTCCTATTAATTTTATTAATCGATAACGGTGAAATATTTATCATTGTACATTATGATGAATATTGGCGTTTGGCACCAATGGCTGCCAAACGTGGTGTAAACCGCAGCATCACCCTGATTACTTCGTTCTTGCGGTCTAGTTGACCCTCGTTCAACATCGAACATTTCAGTGTTACATGTGAACACTGGATGACATGTAAACATATATATGAGTAGTTATTACATTTCAGTTATAACTTTGGTTATTTAATAGATAGTCCAAATGAAAAAAAGGTCCACAAAAGTAGACCGCATCATCGATTTCCATGTAATAAGATATCTGTCAAATGCGCGAATAAGCAAAGCACGTGTGGTTTGTTAAAAATGAGTATTAATAAAAAATGCAGAGGGAGAGAAAAATCACAAAAGGAATTCACATTGTGATGATAAAAAGTACGGTGTGCGAAGGTGGGAACAAAAGTGTCTGTGATCATTATCACAAGAGGGTCTCAGTCTATATGCAAAGCTAGTAGCCTAAGCTTCTCGTCAGTAACAAACCAGGCTCAAAGTTTATAATTTGCTATTATATTATTGATTAAATAATGAGGACCACCAATTGTTTATCAATTACATATTATCGTACAAGTATTATTTACTCTCGTATGTTTATTATGCCCTTGGAGTTGTTATTTTTGAGTTTAGTTTGACTTGAATGTGCCTTGGCGGCTGATAGTATGTCATGCTCACTCAAATGTCTCGCTGACGGTGGCGCGTGTGTCGGATCATTTAGCTCCCTTCAAAATGGTTGAGCTGAATGGTGCTGATCCATGCGTCATGTTCGTGAACGAGCGCCGTTAGTTGGGACTGGACATCTCTTAGCTGCCACGGCATATTTTAATAATTAATTTTCTGGATTGTTTTTAATTATTTTTTGCTTCACTCTGGACGCTTTTAACGTGTACGGTTTTTGTACATCGTTCTCACTTATAGTGTCAATCAATAATCGATGTAACTAATATATTTGTAACAACAATATTATTTAAAAGAGTGTCCATGGAGTTTCTTGCCCGTTCTTCTCCATAGTGACCTACTGCGCTTTGGAATGGGCAAGTAGATTCATATTTCTGACTGACCGATTCCTTGACAAGTCAAAAGTGCCTGTAAATGGTTTAATTGAAATAAATGATTTGAGTTTGAGTTTTGCTTAATCCTACTCACAAATTCTCAATCAGTAACTACATTTCCAAGGAAACCATGCTTCCCATTCATTTAAAATAACACGCCACTTCATGCCTATACATAGTGCAGTTCCATAATGCAAATTTCGGGCAGCTGCATTCTGCCGCGTCTCAGCTGTGTCTTATACTGGATGGCCAAAAAGTCGTGGATCAAACGCAACTAGCAAATCCAATAAAATATAAGAGGAAGTATTCGTAGCAATTTCGGTAACAGAATTGGGGTTGATATCGCAGGTCGCTGCCATGCGGGTCAACCGATATGCCCAATGATAGGCTAGGATGAGCTTTCGCCCGGTTTTAGTTTGAAAGGGCAAGTTTACTTGACTTATGAAATACGAAAGATTTTGACGTAGGAGCGACTCTTCAAAAATTTGTTATTTTATGAAACTTTCCTAAATGTAAGATTCTCTGTAGACCGAGGCAAACAGATAAGGTAACATATTTCCTTTAAGAAACGCTGTTTCAGCGGAACAGAAACAATGAAAATGAAAGTTAGCTAGCCCACCTGCACATACGATTCGCAAAATCGTTACAAGAATAAAGTAAGCAGTTTAATTGAGATAGAGAGATAGAGATATTTATTATTGCAAATATGGGTACAAAACAAGGTGACATAAAAATATAATTAGTAACAGCCATATTTTACCAGAAGGCATGCAAAAGTACAAAAAAATATATATAATATGATGCTAAGTACATAATAACAGACAATGTCAAGAAGAAAATTGATTAACTATAATTACAATTGAATTATGAAGTACTTCAATAATTATTGTTCATTCTTTTCCAGTCAAACGAATGTCGTATTGGAATTAAATTACAAATAAATAAATTTGTTTTTTTTTTTATTAAATGTCATATTTTTCTAATTTCCAATCCCTACAATCAGTTTTCAAGAAATTCCTTTCTCAATTAAAAATTCCGTCTCACTATAATATGCTTTGTCTACTAAAAAAAATCGAAGTTTTTTTAAAATAACGTCAAGTTTAATTCTTTCATTTCTTGGTAGTTTATTGTAAATGACTGGCGCCTACTACTTCTAGACTTACAATAGACGACAAAGTATGTAAAGCGTAAGCAGAAGTGCTTAGATTTTTTTTGAGAGTGTCTCTATGTGTTGTTTCCAACTAAGCTTTTTTGTCTATTTCTAGAAATAGACAAAAAAACTTAGTTAGAAACTTAGTTGGGTTGGTTTCTAGAACTAGTCCCAGAACTTTTGTACTTACTACATCATTTACTGTGTGATTATTATTACTGGCATGCGTTGGTTAAAATGCATAATCTTTGTTTTGCTTATATTTATTTTTAAGTTATTTTCGTGTAACCATCTTATAATTGCTTTTAAAGAAATATTAATGTCATTTTCTTATGCATCATCATCTGCAAATAGGGTCAATGGTTGTTCAATGCATTCCGGTAAGTCATTAACATTTAGTACTAGCTGACCCCGCAAACGTTGTTTTGCTTCTTTTTTTTTTTTTTTGAAAAATAGATATTGGCCGATTCTCAGACCTACCCGATATGCACACAAAATTTCATCAAAATCGGTCAAGCCGTTTCGGAGGAGTATGGCAACGAAAACTGTGACACGAGAATTTTATTTATTAGATTAGATAAATTGCTGTTAACGGTCGAATACTCACTACTGTCATAGTCACTATTAAAAACGTCTAAAAATTATGTGCCGTTTAAGTTTCCAAGGGTGCTTCAGCCTAGATTTTAGCCAGTAGCGAAACAAATCACTCACTTACCCTTATTAATGTGTACATAGCATAAAGTGTAGTACTCGCCCCATAACTCAGCCATTCTAAACACAGCACCCCGCTGTAACAACATGTTATCTAGCTGGCGCCGTCAAGCGTTCAAAGCGGAATGAATTTCCACTAGCGGCTTGAGCTAAGCTGTAGCTCCGCTTTATTTTTGCTATGAAACAAGCTCTTAATAGAGTACTAGGGATAAGCGAACTTCTAAATTATCTTAATATAAATCAAAGTCGGGTTAGTTTTATAACAGAAGAACGGCAGGACCAATATTTATGATCGTTGATTTATTGGATTTGTCTCCGCCCCGAATAGCGAATAACTATTTGCTTATTTATTTATATCTACTTTATTGTACACCACAAAAATTTGTAACAAAAAAATAAAAACAAACACCACAAAATATACAATGGGCGGCCTTATTGCTTTCAGCGATCTCTTCCAGACAACCGTAGAATGGACAGTGATTTGCCAGGACATAAAATGGAGTTGTCGTTGGTGCAAATAATAGGTATACTAAATTATATCTAATATACGAAATTTTCGTGTCGCTATGTTTGTTACCAAACTACTCCGAAACGGCTTCTATGAAATTTTGTGTGCATATCGGGTAGGTCTGAGAATCGGCCAACATCTATTTTAAAAAAAAATGCAGCAAAACAACGTTTACGGGGTCAACTAGTAACAGATAATATAGTAAAACAGATACACAGATATATACATATCCTATATAAATACATAATTATATACTAAGTATATAAGTAACAAAACTAATTAAAGACTATAATTAGTTACAGTTTTACGAGAACAAGATCGCAACGACAAGTAATGTTCCTTCACAAGTCTTTTAAATACATGTTACGACTGCGCGCGTTTTATTTCAACAGGCAATGCATTCCACAAACGAGCGGCCTGGACCGTAAAGGATTTGTCTAGGAAAGTTGTGGAATGCATAGGCATTTTAAGCTTCAAATTCCTTTGATGACCTAAAATTTCGTCTGGGAGTCGCAAAGATACTCGAAACGTTTCTTGAGATAGAGAGGGTTAAATGGGAAAATAACACATTGTACAGAAGGGAAAGAATATGTGCATTCTGGCGAAGGCGAATTGTAACCACTTGAGCTTCATACGAAATTCGAAAACATTCGCTTATGCAAACATAATATATAAAAAAGGATAAAGATTCGAGGCGGTGCTAAGGTGAGCTAATAAATTATATTTTTATTAGCCATTCGTGTCCCACTCCCGCGCAAAACCCATTCCCTCCTTCCTTTCTTTCAAATTGTTGAGATACGAGTCGAAAGCGCCGTGCCATCTCCTTCTGGTGTACTGCGTTGCCGTAAAATTAATATTCTGTTAAGCTTACGATAAGTATCTTGTCATCCTATAGATAAATGTTTTTGCAAATAACATTGCCTCGTTGGTCTAGTGGTCGCAATCGATACTGCTGAGCATGAGGTCCTGGGTTCGATTCCCAGGTCGGGCTACTTGTTATTGGGTTTTTCTATCTGGAATTTCTCAGTAGCAGCCCGGAGTCTGGATTTGTGCCCGGTTGATGGCAATAGGCTCGCCCCCTATTACATGGGACTTAAAAACATAACTGGTGAAATGTGGGTGTACTATAGGTATACCTCTGCCCAACCCTTCGGGGATACAAGGCGTGATGTTATGTATGTATTGCCGAAGTTAGAAAACTTTTATAATTAGTTCTAGTTAAATTTTAAGTGTATTTAAGGTGTGATTATATATTAAAATGTTACATAACTGCATAAATACTTAGGATTATTGTTTTCCTGCAAAATTACAAAGTCAATCACAGTGTTGATGGCCCACCGTTACCGAACAGCTGATGTCCAATCTGCGGATTTAAACGGGGAGTATTGTTTACTTTTATTAATAATAAGCACATAATCTTCACGACTCTGTAACACATTCTATTGAGTCTTAGTATCACAATTTTTGGCTGATTTGAAAAATAAATCTTAATGAAACTTTACTGTCAATCAAAATACTGTATTTTTGTAAGTCTTACATTGTACATAAGAACAATAACGTTGACTATTGTTATTTTACAATTGCAATCTTTGATAAACTAGAATTCTTGTAACATAGGCATTCTACCCACATGCAAAAGTAAAATTATAAGTCAATAGAATAAATTTAAATTTGGACTTGATCTGAGCAAATCAGTTGCATTTCAATAAGATTCAGCAGACTACCTCATTTACCTTTGAAGCAACACTAACTTCTCCCATTTCTAGCTTTCCCTTTTTGTTTGACTGTCTAATTAGTTCTCACCGTTTATTTCATTCTACTTTCAGTACTTATTCCTGAACTGAAACCATGCCTGTGATGACCCGTAAGGCTGCAACTCAGGAGTTGGAGCTTAAATTGAAAACGACCCTACAAAATCTTAAGGCTTCAAACAGTAAATGTAAACAGCTGTTACAGGAAATATAGGATAGTGAGAAAGAAGTCGAGAAGGATGTTTACAAAAATACTAGCTTGAAACAGGAGTTAGTAGACCTACATCGACAAAACCAGGATGTTGTTGATGAACGGGACAAATTGTGGTTAATTACAGATGGTTTCAAAAACTGCATTAACTTATATGAGGAGGCTTTGCATAAGGTTAGGGACGTAGAAGAAGAATTAGTTCATGCAAATGTACAAATTAATAAATTCCAGAAACAAAAGGAATGTACTCAAGCTAAGGAAACAAATAACTTATACAAGGAATTATTTCATAGTAATTGCAACCCTCAGTCCTTAATAACAATAGACCTTACTGAAGATTCTATATTAAAACATAATAATAGTAGTTATAAAGACAGTATAAAATTTTAAAATATGCAAAACTAAATAAAATCATAAATAAATGCAATAAATTTAGGAATCAATAAAAACACAGTTCCAATAATATTAAACTAAGAAAAGAACGTAGTTTTCTTTAAAGTAAATTAAATAACTATCAAATTAAATTAGAAGACAGTAAAAACATTTATGAGATTGATACTCAACGCTTGCAGTCTGAAATTCAGGTACTGGACGAGTTTGTCATTCACTATATACTAAGTATGTCAGGTCTGAAAAACAAATTCAGGAGCACATCCTTGCTGCAAATGAGTTAGTGGACATGTGCAATTCTAAAGCAGTCAAAGTGAACCTGCTGACTCTCAGCAGCCCTCAATGTTCATTGCAAAGGAAATCCGAACTTGGCAAGCAAGCTCTATCCTGAGGCAACGGAGAACCCGTCCCAGTCAGGACTCGCTCAGGTCTCCATTCCTAATATGGATACACCAGATATTGAACAAGGTCCAGTGCAAGTAGTGCAGACGGAAGCTAGCTCTCTCCCTTGTACTAGTAAAGTACTGCTCCATTATGTTTTCTGATAGTTTTTGAAAAGGGTTAGGAAAATTACATAGCAACAACCTGGAGTCATTCTTCTCAAAACTTCTGTATGCCACAGACTTCCTACACACAAATAATGTCTTCAATAACTAGGAATGAATATGATCCAAATGGCATTATTACAGTACTTAAAGGTAATAGTTATAATGTAACAAAAGATGACATCATTGATAGTGTCACCAAACTACTAAAGTTAAATTGCAAGAAAATAATTTTGTGTCCTTTCCCATTCTTTGAGCACCACAATTAGTAATAGTACTAATGTTGAGGTGGTTAGCTCAGATAATTTAAACTAGTTTTAAAGACAGCAGAAGGTACCACTAATAGTATACATAACATACATAATCAGCCTATTATGTTCCCACAGCTGGGACACAGGCCTCCTCTCTGTGATAGGCGACAATATCGCGGAGGAGGCTCTCTGTGACTAATAGTTTAGTTCCACTTAAAAACATAAAGGTATTTTCTAGCACTACAATAGTTAACTGTAGAAAAGGGGCTAAGCAGAAATCCTTGAAATTATTTCATAAAAAAATTCAAGGTTTTAACTCCAAACAATTGGAAATTGAATTGTTTTTAGAAAAAACAATGTTTGACATTATTTGCATAACTGAGCATTGCTTAAAAGATTCTGAAACGTCAATTCATTACGAGAATTATAATATGGCCAGTTGTTTTAACCGAAAATCAATGCTGCGTGGTGGTTCACTAATCCTAATTAAAAGTTGTATAAAATCAAAAGCTCGTAAAGACATAGTTGAACTATCGGTTGAACACAGCGTTGAACTGTCTTTTGTTGAGCTAGATAAGTGTGCGTTTACAGACCCCCAAATTATGAAAACTTCTCTATATTTGAGTCAGTAATGGAAGATGTTTTGGCTAAACTTGCAACTGGTAATAAATCAGTTATTATCTGTGGAGACTTTAAGATTAATATTTTAGAAAATAATTCAAATACCAGTAGATTATTGAATTTGTTTAAATCATTCAATTTGTCAAATGTGTTTTTAGAACCAACCCGAACAACTACAACTACTGTTTCATGTATTGATAATGTATTTTGTTGTATGGGAAGTCATCAAATGACTTCTCCCGCTCTGGGTGGAGCGGGAGGGCGTGTCAGACTTTTACTGACTAAAACCCACCCGTGTTCCTTCAGTTGCCTGTGCCAGGGCCACGGTTATCTCTTTTCAAATCACCCGAGACCCTGAGGCGTCGGCCCTATCGGCCCCGTCAATTTGTGCTGACATCTCTTTGACATCGCCATCGACCCGGGCCTGGTCCTTACCGGACGGCGAGCTACCCATTGCTCGCCGTCCGCAAGCCCGCGCCTATGGTGGCCAGGAATCTGCAGGCGACTCCCGACGCCCAGGGCGTCTCCTGCGGCGACTAGTGGGGGCGTGAGGGCGCAAGGCTCTCTCCCTCACGCGCTCCGCCTCCTCCTTCGCAAGCATTACTGCTTCGCAGAAGGAGGTGACGGCTTTCCATTCTCTCTCGCTCCGTACCATGGCCTGGACCAGGGCCGGACGCGAGAGATCGCCGCCGCCGATCGCCTCCGCTAGGATACTGCGGTGCTCCGCTGGGCAGACCTCCACCGTATGCTCCACCGTGTCCTCCGGGCGATCCACGCAATGGTGACACTCGGGCGTTTCCTCCCGCCTTATGCGAAACAGGAACCTCCCGAAACAACCGTGTCCGGTGAGGACCTGTATCAGACGGAAGGTGAGGACGCCGTGGCGCCTCTCCAACCACTCCTCATAGAGGGGACTTACCGCCGCTATTGTGGCGTGCCCAGCACTGGGTTGCAACAATCGCACCCTCCATGTCGCCATGAGATCCCGCCGGAGCTCTGTCCGCTGTACCGTGATTTCTCGCGGCAGCGGAGTTACACCCTCCTCGCGCCACTCCCATAAGTGCGCGAGGGCTTTTGCCTCCAGATCCCATTGCGGCAATCCGGCAAGGAGGCTCGCCGCCTCGCAGGAGACCGTGCGGTATCCCCGGACCAGCCGGATGGCCGTGACCCTTTGGGACGCGTTCAACCGGCGGGCTGGTCGGAGCCTCAAAGAACACGCCCACACCGGTGCCCCGTAAAGGGCCATGGACCGCACGACTCCCGCGTAGAGCCTCCGAGATTGGGTAGTAGCCGCCTCAAGGCAGCCCCAGCCCGCTCCAGTCTGGGAGCCAAACGTCGTACTTATTAAAAACTTTTAATTTTTTTTGAGTAAGAAGCAACATACTTAATGTTGCTTCTTACTCAAAAAAAATTAAGAACACTTGTAAGGCAGCTAAAGTATTATACGTTAGCAACAAGATAAAATCGGCAGACAATAAAATAAAGACGGTTTGGAAAATTATCAATAATTATTTATTATTATTATTTATTTACATACATATATACGCTACCATTACAGTCTCTCAATTCGGTAGTGTTGTTAATTCACCATTCATAAAAAAATAAAAATAATGAAACGAACAGGATCAAAAAGCAAAATTCTAATTACACACTGGAGACGTCATGTGGTCTCATTTGCGATGAATGAAATTTGCTCAGGAATTTGTGAATTTCTCCAGTGTCCCACTAAAAACCAATGAAATATTAAATTCTTCGCCATCGCTTGATTTTGATTTAATGAGGCGAATGTTTCAGCCTGTCCGCTGCACAGGGACAGTTACCGTTACTAAAAAAATACCGGTATAATAACCAAAACATTTCGTTCTGTTACGTTAAATACTTAACGTTACAAATAACGTTAAGTCATGGGATTTACCGGTATCAAAATAGCGTTACTAATAGCGTTATTTCGCTAAAATCTAGCAAGATCTGATGCGACGTTGCCAAACCGAAACGGACGCCGCGTGCTATGCGTTCGGTTCTTGTATTGTGAGCGGAGCGGCAACCACTAGCATTTATCGTTATTGTTACGCTTGCGACGATCGGAAAGATACGAACACGAGACGTCACGCGCTCCCGCGTGTTTCATTTCATAATCATACGGACACAAGCATCGCGTACGCCGATACGTCTATTGCCTGTTATTTTCAACTAATAATATTTTTCCTAATGCAACTGCTTTAGTAAAAATATTATTATGGGCCGAAAGAAGTGCAACAAAGTGTACCGATATCTCAAGGTTTTCAAAGAAAACAATGAATCAACTAATATACAGTTTTTTTTTTCATACCTTTATATATTTTGACATAAACAATAACATGAGTATTTACTGTTTAAAGTATTATATTATTTTAATTTTGCGAATGTGAGGACTGTATGGGTCATCGTTTTTTTTTTCAGTTACTTTTACTGATGGTCTGGCAGTTTTAGTACTTCATGAGGCCTACCCAAATGTCCTTTCTTTTGTATTGTTCGTCAAATCGTTGCGCTCCTTTAGTTCTGAGTTGAGCTGCACTATAATTGACAAATGCGTGCACTGACTGGACAGGTCCACTCGATCTGTTTGGTACTTTCTTCAAAATACCGTTTCAGACACCAGTCAACATGGTCCTCAAATGATCTGACCGAGATTATTTATTATATACACGTTGACATTGATGACTAAACATATATTATATACAATGTTATGAAAGCTTACTTTGTGTTTTTTTAAATACATTTACGTCTTTTTTTCTCTGTTAGTTTTAATCATAGTCTGGCAGTTTGAGTAACTCAGGCGGCCTACCTAAATGTACTTTCTTTGATAATGTTCGTCGAAACGTTGAGCTTACAGAAATAAAATCATTTAACATTTACTTGCACATTGTGCAATAAAACATTAAACGTGATGTTTACTTGCAATGGTTGTTGTGAAAAATAAATTTAAATAACATTAACTTTAATCTGAGCCACCTTGTTGCTAAATATATGACAGAAAGGGAGGAAGTACTGTTTCAGAATTACTGTTTTGTTAATGCTGTATTTCTAGATTCCAGAGTTAATTACACACTTCCCACAGTTCAGAGAATTAATACATATAATAACTTGATTCGACTTCACAACAGTTTACCAAAACTTACTAAAAACAAACGAAACTCACAAAGACTATGGGGTTCTTTAAGTTTTTTTTTTTAATCTTTTCAAAGTACTCTCCACTAGCCTCTTTACAAAGTTTCATGCGTCTGAACCAGTTTTCGAACCACTATTTGCAGTCTGAAGTAGACACCTCGTTTACAGCCAATTCGAACGCTGACACCGCATCTTCCGGAGATGAAAATTGTATATTCCTTTGAGCGGATTTTTTATTTTCGGAAATAAAACGAAGTCCTACGGTGCTAGGTCAGGACTGTAAGGAGGGTGACCTAGGAGTTTGACCTGCGTGCTGTCCAGCAAGTCCCTCGTTTTGAGTGCGGTGTGCGAAGGCGTGTTTCATGGTGGAGCAGTAGCCCGCGGAGCTTTGTTTGGTCGCTTGTTGCGCACAACAGAGGAAACTTCTGCGTTGATGCATCTTTGGTTCCGTAAAGGAATTGACACCAAGTAGCCAGTCAAATTATAAAGCTCGCAATCAAAATGTTACCCCGCGCTTCTAGATCGCTTCACTTTGACGCAACACCCAAACCGCTGACCTGTTATAATTTCGTAAACACGCCGAGACGAGCCTGCTGCAAATTTGTTTATCATATCACGGCACCATTCCGCCCGGGCCTGCTTCTGAGCATCGGTGTGGTTGTGCGGCAACTAGCGTGAAACTATCCTCCTCACGCGAAGTCGCACGTGTTGTATTTCGTGAAGGCTTCCCGATCGAACCTGCCGTATGTGCTGAATCTCTTGATACGTTACTAGGCGTAAAAAGGCGACCACTTCTTTCTTCATCCCCCAAAGTTAGCCGCTTGAATTCGTTATACCAACGATACACGGTTGCCTTAGAAGGGCCTTCATCCATGAATGTCATTTGAAGTATATCGTACGATTCTTCCTGTTTCAGGCAACACTTGAAATCGTAAAAAATCATAGCGCGAAAAAGTTACAGGCGCAGATCCATTTTTTTAATTAGACAAGATATTTTAAATTAACTCGCAAACAATGTGGAGGGAAATTTTGAAATAGACTATAACTGGCCAGTCTGTCATACATAAAATCATTTTTTGCAATACTTCTGAGTGGCCTGGAATAATACTAATTAAAATAATAGCTACAAAAAGAAAGCTCTGGTGAATTGGCAGTGGCACCCAGGTCCGGGAACAAAAAATCACAATAAGAAAAGATTTCATAAACAACAAATATTTAGAAAAGCATGATGATGATTTATCAGTCCGCTTGGTCAGTGAAAACAATAGTTTTACTTTACACTTTTAGACGTCAATTGTATTTTAAAACCTAGATGAGATCGGCGTTTCCTATCTGACTACTCTGAGTAGAAAGGCCGAAACAAACTCAGAGGTCACTGTCTTTTTTAAAGTCCAGACATAATCTTGGTCAGATCATGTGAAGACCTTAGATTTGTGTCTGAAACGGTCTTTAGAGGAAATAACCACACAGAATGAGTGAGAGACCTGTCCAGTCAGTGCACGCATTTGTTAGTAGTCATGCAGCTCAACACAGAACTTAAGGAGCTCAACGATTCGACGAACATGATCAAAGAAAAGACATTTGGGTAGGCCGCATAAATTACTCAAACTGCCAGACCCTGATTAAATTTAACTTATTTTTAAATTCATTGAAAAAATAAACAACATATTCACATTATCTTTACATTCTCTAGCCTGAAACACAGGTTCAACCTAGTTCAGGCAAATTAGCAACTTTGCTCTTTTTAATTGTTATTATAAATGTGCCCCTTTTTATTTAAATAATCTTTTTTATTATTTATTATTCACAATAATTTAAATATTATAATGCTTCACAAAGTAAATTTTCATGTCATAGTATACATAAATTGTCCATCAATGTCAAAGTGTATATAACAATCCGAAAATAATCTTGGTCAGATCATATGAGGATCATGTAGACTGGTGCCTGAAATGGTCTTTTGAGGACAGATCCACACAGATTTGAGTGGACCTGTCCAGTCAGTGCACGCATTTGTCAATCATTATGCAGCTCAACTCAGAACTAAGGAGCTCAACGATTCGACGAACAATACAAAAGATATTTGGGTAGGCCGCATAAATTACTCAAACTGCCAGACCATGATTAAATTTACCTTAAAAAAATACTTTGAAAAAATAAACAACATTTCCTAAAAAAATATGGACCGTGATTTTGGGTGCAATTTTGAATTCAAATACTCATACTAATAATCATGGCGTATGATTATAATTAGACAATTAGAATTTTAAAATAAAAATCCTTTAGTGTAAAAACAGTACTGTTTTTGATTAGTTAGTGTTTAACTAGTGCTAATAAAAAATTAAAATATATTTTAGTGATCATTTTAATTAATGTTTTCAAATAAAGTTTAAATCGTATTTTTTTCCACATATCACTTTTTTATCCTAAAACGTAGCTTAAGCAAAAATCGCCATAGTTCTTTATCTGTGATTGTTCACCAAAGAAAAGATAGACGGTGGTTAGTTTAACTCGCGTTGATTTTAAAAGATTTTTTTACTCTCTAACGTACTTTGTCGTATTTATTCTGTGTCAGCTATAGAAACGTTTTACCAGTTGCTAGTGGATAGACTAGAATGGGCGTAATGTCGTATCAATGATTCCGATATCAACATACACAACTGCATTTTGACAGAAAACAAAGGTAGCTATAGTCGACCCTTAAACGTTAACACCGAAAGATGCTTGTCTCTCGGCCGTCATTGTTAGAAAGAGATAGGCGTAAAAATTACCGGTAAAAGAATAGTAACTTTTACCGGTACTAATACTGGTAGTTAGATAACGTTAACTGACTCATGGGTTTCGTTATTAATATCGTTACTTTTTTATCGTTAACATAACGGTAATTGGTATCGTTATAAAAAAAATAACGGTAATTCGGTCCCTGCCGCTGCATGCAGTTGGGACTGGTCATCTCTTAGCTGCCAAGGCTATGCTATTTTAATATTAAATTTTTTGGATGGTTTTTATTTATGTTTTGCTGCACTTTGGACGCTTTTAACGTGTACGGTTTTTGTACATCGTTCTCACTTAACTAATATAAGATGTAACTAATGTAAGTAATATATTTGTGACAACAACATTATTTATGAGAATGTCCATAGGGTTTCTTGCCCGTTCTTCTCCATTGGTACCTACTGCGCTTTGGAATGGGCAACTAGCTTCATATTTCTGACTGACCGACTCCTTGACAATTCAAAAGTGCCTGTAAATGGTTTAATTGAAATAAATGATTTGAGTTTGAGTTTGAGTTTTAAAAATGAAATTCCAAACAAGTATCTACCAGTGGTTGCAAAACGTTAAGAAAATGTTAGTACAGTAGGAGCATGTTTATTTTGTCTGCTACATTAATTCGGCTAAATTGCTACTGGCTGTTATTATTATTATTTATTTTATAGTTTAGAAGAAAATGCCTACTGTATTTCTTCGTCAAAATACCTATTTTTTATAATTATCTTACATTCTACGTTCAAGATAACAAACCCTAATTCTTCCAAATCACACTCTAATTAAAATTTCCCTTCTCCATCTTGCTCAATAAACTCAGTGTAATTAATGTTTGTACTATGGTATGCTGCGTGGTGCCAACACGTCATCATCTATGCATTGTTGAAATCATAATTTCTAACTAGTATGACGGTAAATACTGTGCAAAATTGAGCACACCATCCACATCTTATTAGAGTGTTGATTATCTTCATAATTAAGTTAAATTATACATGATTTATTTCTGTAAGTAGGTTTGTACAAACACTTTCACACGTAAATCATATTTTAAAAACTAGATGAGATCGGCGTTTCCTATCTGACTACTCTGAGAAGATAGGCCGAAACAAACTCAGAGGTCACAGTCTCTTTAAAAGTCCAGACATAATCTTGGTCAGGTCATGTGCAGACCATGTGGATTGATGTCTGAATTAATGGTCTTTTGAGGAAAGAACCACACAGAATGAGTGGACCTGTCCAGTCAGTGCACACATTTGTCAATTGTCATGCAGGTCAACACAGAACTAAAGGAGCTAAACGATTTGACGAACATTACAAAAAAAGGAATTTGGGTAGGCCGTATAAATTACAAAAAAAATTCAAACCATGATTAAACTATTAAATTATACTATGATTAAACTAATAAATTATAGAACTATTAAAAAAGATGTATTAAAAAAATCGACAAATCCATAATGTCTCCACATTCACAATAATTAAAAAAATAATACTTTACAAACTAAATTAACATGTCATTGTATAAAGGCTATCAATGTCAAAGTGTTGATAAAAATCCGAAAATAATCTTCGTTGTATCATCTGAGGACCATGTAGACTGGTGTCTGAAATGGTCTTTTGAGGATAGAACCATATGGATTTGAGTGGACCTGTCCAGTCAGTGCACGCATTTGTAAATTATCGTGTAGCAGTTCATATTGCATATAAATTTTAACACCCCCTAATCCCCTTTTGTAGCTTCAAAAACAAAAAAAAACAACTAACATTATTATTTATTAAGATAAGTATTCGTGTGACAAGTTTTAAGTTTACTTACTCATGCAAAACGATTTTTTATACAAACAAATTTCTCCCCCAAGGTCGAATTTACAATAACCTTTTCTGAATGCTGAAATTTTGTTCCCGGTTCAAAATTTCACATTACTAGTTCAGGAAGTTTCGGCTGTGCGTTGATATGCCAGTCAGTCAGTTCTCCTTTTATATGTTTAATAAAAATATAGACATACCTGTACATACATTGTAAGGGGTGCATACACTTGTTGGGGTCGACTCATTCGCATAGCAGTATTTTTTTTTTAAACAAAGCCGACCCAAACCAATTACTACACATATTCGACTTACATTCGGATCGTGTCTATGAGCAGTTTGCTCATCTACCGTCAATAAAATATTCAAGCTGAGTCGAGCAGCTGTATCTACATATACTTTATTTTGCCGCCAGGCTGTGTCGAATCATGCCGAGCTGAGCAAATGTTTTTCGTGGTTAAAAGATAAGTCGAAAAAGATAACGAAAAGGTCACAAGGTCAGGCATACAAGCATGCGCACAAATGGGAAACTAATCTCGTTCAAAAATATATTATTCCCAATCCGCGTTCTATGCACGGCAGTGTAATAGAGGAATAGGATGACCCACTTTTTCGGTGTTCAAAAGACTCTTTTATATTGCACAGAATACTAAATTCGGTCGCCTACAAACTACTGAGTCGTTTTTTGTTAATTTCTTTACTCGGAATATTTTTAGGTCGAAATATTCCAAGTTTTTAATTTTGCGAGGCTTTGTAAAGTATATCTTATTAAGGCGAAGTTTGAGTTCAACATTTGTTATTACATTGTAATTGCGTTGACAAATTGTAGAACCATATGTACGGCTTAAATTAATATAATGTCACGTCTCTTTTCCCCAAAGGGATAGGCAGATTTATTAATCGTAGTCTTCAATTAAGAATACTAAGATAGCATCTTCTCCTGTTTTATAACTTTCAGAAATAATTGCTACTTACAGAATGTAAGCCCACATTTCGATAATTGATTTAATTTCTTAGTCTTGAAAAAGTCAAACCCCTAAATCAAAATTGTTTGCAAGAAAGCCAAGACGAGTTGAAAATAAATTAGCTCTAAAACATGGATGTGAAATCGAAAGTATCTTGGGAAGACTTACTACTTCGTTCGAAAAACACAGCTTTTTTTTTTAAACTTGGCAACGTTGCATCGATATTTTATGGGACTGTTACTGAAAACATTAGCTTACCTAATAAAATTTAATTATTAGGTATTTTCACAGAGATAAATAACTTGTTTTTGTTTCTTGTTCTTCTCTTCTTTTAATTAATAGTATATATTACTTACGTAATAAGCATAGGGCTGTTTTTCCACCGCATTTTGAGTGGCAAATAAAAATGAGTCCTTATCACGACATGTGTGTTTATTTAAAATATAAACAAGAACTCATGCATTTTGAAGACTATCCAATCTCCCACACAGCAATGTCATCAATATCAAAATATTACAACTTACTCAAAAATTCTAATAGAACAAAATGGAATCCTACCCAAAAATCGGGACGCAGAAAAAATGGCAACAAACTACCCAACCAACACACGAATGAAATATTAATGTTGCCATCAATTCACCGAGTTTAAACATTTAAAGACTAATGCTATTTGGCTTGCGGCCAAACATGAAACGCTAAGGGTTGCAAGAATTTAATGTGATAGTTAAAAGGGAAAACTGCTAGCGCCGGCCATTTTGTTATCTTAGTAATTAAGGGAATACCAGGCCACTCAGAAAGTATTGTGAATAATTTTGTGACGATTTCAAGTGTCGCCTGAAACCGGACAAATCGTACGATAGTCTTCAAATGGCATTCATAGATGAAGGGTCTTCTAAGGCAACCGTGTATCGTTGGTATAACGAATTCAAGAGCGGGCGACTAACTTTGGGGGATGCAGAAAGAAGTGTCGCCCTTTGACGGTTGTTACGGATGAATACGTGCTGGCAGTGAAAATTTAAATCCAAGACAATTTGTGAGTTACGAATCAAGCGATTCAGCTCATACCGCAGGTTGGATCAGAAAGCCTTCACGAAATCCTACATGTAAATCTTCGCGTGAGGAGGATAGTTTCACGCTGGGTACCGCACAACCTCGCCGATGCTCAGAAGCAGGCCCGGGTGGAATGGTGCCGAGATATGATGAACAAATTTGAAGCAGGCTCGTCTCGGCGTGTTTACGACATCATTACAGGTGATGAGTTTTGGATTTATCAATACGATCCAGAAACGAAGCGCCAAGCGACGGTTTGTGTTTGTCAAAACGAATCAACGCTTACCAAAGTGAAGCGATCTAAAAGCGGGGGGAAGATTTTGATCGCGAGCTTTTTCAAATTGACTGGCTACTTGGTGTCAATAGTTTTCGGTACCAAAGAAGCATCACCGCTGAATGGTATTCTACCAAATGTTTTGGCAGAAGTTTTCTCTGTTGTAAGCAACAAGACGTCAAAGTCAGGGCTCCGAGAGCTACAGCTCCGCCATGACAACGCGCTTTCGCACTTCGCGCTCAAAACAAAGGACTTCCTGGACCGGCAGGCCGGTCTAACTCCTGGGTCACCCTCCTTACATCCCTGACCTAGCACCGTGTAACTTCTTTTTTTTCCCGTATTGAGGCTAGTGGAGAGTACTTTGAATTTGAGATTTAAGGCCAAACAAATAATACTCATAAAACATGTATTTTTATTTTCAAAAAAAAATCTGAGTGTCCCAGAAGCACTTGTGGGTCTTAAATTTGGAAACGAAGAAATTTGTAGTTTGAGCAGTTATTCTGAATGATTTATCTGTTATACATGGGTGAAGTTAGATATTACGTCGTAAAACCCGATATTTTTCTACTTTTGAAGTACTGGTTTTGTGGTGTATTGGTTTTGTTATTTTCTATTTCTGTAACGTTTACATAATTGTCATCTTCAGTTCTTCTGAAATGCGTCCATAGCTGAACACATCGACCCTTCCAGTCCGCATCCAGACGATTCCCGCAGCCTTACCAGATCATTGATCCACCTTTTGAGCTGCGATTAGACTCTTATTTTAAATTAAAACTGAGGCACCCACTTTTTGGAATACGTTTAAAAATATACGTTATACGTACTGTTATAGTGGTTACTACTGTTAGGTTTTCATTAAATCATAAACCAAAGTGTTCAAATCTAATTGCAAACACTACATATTACACAAGAACATCCACATCGCATAACCTCACATCTCTTCTGTCATAACTTCACACTCAAAGCATTTATTTGAAAAATATGCTTCGAGTTCATATCCTATTATGTCAATGTCAGCTGTCACTACCGTCAAAGCTGTTATAGCGAATAAGATTTATTAGTATTATTTTTATTTTCATAACACTCACAAAAGAGCAGTCAATTCAGGTGAAAAGGCAACAGCTATTACTCGTCGTTGTGGTGGTAAATTCGCCAACCAAGCGTGTTGATTATCGCGATAAAATTATGATTTTAATCGAAAATGTGACAGATATTATAAAAGTGTTCTTTTGTCAAAAAGCTGTTGGCTCATTGTCATACTACAGTTGTATTTAAATTATGGCATAAAGCAGCTGCGTCTAAACTATGGTATATAATCGTGTTAGTTAGTGGCATATTAAATTTTTTGGTTCATTTTGTTTTATATAATGCATCAGGTTCTAGTAAATATTCGGTTTTGTATATCGTCGTCTCTGTCTCTCATACCAGTGCAGCAGTGTCTTATTAGAACTCAGTGTGCTATGTTAACTGAATATAACTCCTTTCTTCAACAAATCGTCATTTAGAATCTACCACCCATTCACGCCAACAGCAGCTACGTCAGTCAACTGTCTGATCTGCATGGGCTCGCCTTGGCGAGCACATCGCGGTAGGTCGTGCCCTTCTTCTCCGCTTCCGGCTGTAGTGTGATCACTACAGCTGCGGACTTTGGGGAACGGAGCCTAGCCGCGACACTTCGCTCCTTGCGCCACTGCCGCCTGTTTTTCCTCCTGGCCGCCCGTGCTGCCTTCTCTTTTTCTCCTTCTCTCCGACTACTTCCCATTCGGCGTTGGCCGGAGAAGATTTTGAAGGCGGGGGCGGCCGTCTCGTCGCCGGGGCTGAGTTCCTCGCCGTCTGAGGAGCCACCCCACCCTTCTTGGTTTGGGGCGGCGCCGCTTTCGCCAGGGGCGGGCCCGCCACGGCCCCACTTTTGGTCTGCCCCGAGGGCCCTGGTTTGGCCGCGATGGCAGCATACGAGGCCGCCTTTCGCTGGCCCGAGGCCGGCTGACTCGCCGCTAGCGGGGGGCACAGACAAATGGCTTCCAGAGCGGAAAACCGACTCTGAGAGGCAGCTCCTGCCGCACCAGGGTCAGAACCCGGTCCTCGACAGACACGAGCTGGCCATGCCCATGCTGCGCCCTTACTAGCGGCACCTACCAGGGGCCCACTATTCGGCTCTTGGCCATATCCGCACGGAGCTCCACGTTCTCCTTTCGGAGAAGCTCCATGGCGGTAGACAGGCGGGCGATCTCAGCCCGCATCTCGGACATACCGTCCGTCGGAGGACCGAAATGAATGGCCTCCGCTGCCTCCGAGGCCGTGACTGCGGATATGGCCTTATCTTTAAAGGATTGAATTGAGATCGATGATTGGAACCATGACCCTTCCCCGTTTGTTGAAGATTGGCCGCCAACCCCAACTGTCCACCAAAAGCAGGTGGACAGTTGGAGCTGACGTTGCCCAGGGTGCCCCACGTGGAGGCTAACTGATAAATGATTTGATTTCTGTAAGTAGGTTCTACTTCAACACCCACACACGCACATACGATCAAACGACGTTAGAAAAGTATACATAATCAGCGCACTGGTTACATCGCTCCCCGCGGAGGAACCGAGCTACCTTCAATGAATTCTAAATGCTGTACACCGATTAACTGGCAACATTCATCACCGAGGAAATGGGCTGTTTTACTGTTGTTGTTTAGTGTTTATTTGGTAGTTTGTTCTCTAGAGAGAAAAATGCTACTGAAATGTCTCGTTTTTTTATCCAACTACGGCACAGTCAATAAGAAGGGTTATTATTTTAGCAGTCTATGTATGTCTGTATGTTTGTATTTACAAGAGTTCCACCGTAGCGCCTACTAACTACTGAACCGATTTTGATAAATGAGGTATCAATAGATTTATAATAAAATAGTCCTGGTAAAATAGGCTATATACATTCTCCCTAAATTTAATTTATCTTTACACGTGAATTCCTTACCTCGAAAACAAAATTGAGGTAATCATAAAAATATTTCAATAAAATATTAATATTGTGATTTGTATTGTATCTGTGTTGCCTTTATTTGAGATCCCAAATTTAAGTGCTTCTCTGTAAACGATGTAAGAACCTCTCTAACATCTGTTTGCCCCTTGAAAGACCACCTACATACAGTTGACCGTTTGAAATGCTACTCATTTACTGACCTTTGTAACTTGTCATATTAACATAATTTAATATTGTTCTCACAATCACACATTCGTTAGTAATATTTAGCGCCAATAAATGTCGTTACGTGTATGTACAGTAAGCGTTCAAAAGTGCATAGGCACGTTATAAATCTGTCGAGTATTACAGTGAACTCGCAGTACGACTGTATGTGTTTTGCACGGCACACACTGAAATAAAGTCGCGTACTCGCGTCGCACTGCACGAAACAAACATATATTTCCGTCGCTTTTGTTAGACACGCATCATGCTCGTGGCCTGGTCGGCTTATGGCGTTGCTAAATATAATATGAGATGGTAGCAGTAGGTGCCAAACGTTGGACTGAGAAGCAACAGGCTTAGGTTAGGATCTCATAAGATGCAGCGCAGTTTTATGGCCAATTTTTTATTTTGGTTTGCAAAAATAACAGTATTCAAAAACGAAAACTGCTTTTTTATTATTTTTGTTATTGCAATAAAGGGTTTAGAAAAAAAAAGCGTTATAAGTGTAAACAATAAAAACATATTTATTTGTTAAAATTTTACTTAAGGAAAACAAACTGATACGATTATTTATTATAAATTCATCAGCCAAATTGAATGTTCAATACTAAATCAAGGAACTTAGAAGCAATTTGTTTTATTTTGACATGTGAAATTATCGTTATTGTGTTGCTTGGCTTTGGTGACGCAACCTTTATAGCTTGGAGTACACGGCGAACAGTTTTTAATGACGTGTTGAATAATTCAGCAAAATGTCCGGTTGGTATGAAAGCTTTTGTTTCATATTCATTCACCATATGAAGTCTTGTTTAAATAAGCTTTCCACTTCATGAACAAGCGCTCCGACTAGCAAGGATTCCCGCTTCCTCAAATCTCTTAACACACAGACTCACAGTATTTCTCTAGAACATAGAATGTAATACTTTTAGACATCTCTAACAAAATACGATAAAC
Source organism: Dasypolia templi (assembly GCA_963555695.1). Classification (NCBI taxonomy): domain Eukaryota; kingdom Metazoa; phylum Arthropoda; class Insecta; order Lepidoptera; family Noctuidae; genus Dasypolia; species Dasypolia templi. The sequence goes on along the minus strand of OY743158.1, from coordinate 17,966,271 downwards.
TACAATAATGAAGAAAAAATATTATAAATAACATCATGTTTATTACACTTTATTCATCTTTCACTAATTTAAACAAATAATAATAAAATTAAGTAAAATTTGAAATGTTAACATTGACACTTAGTCCATTTGTGTTATCACATCATTTACACATCACATTTACATTTACATTTCACTGCATTTTGAAAAGTATAACAACAATACCGCTAATTAACAGATTCATCACTATTCATCACTAACCAACAACGTTCAATTAGGTGAATATTCGTAACGAATTGCATCTACCTCACAGAAATCGAAATAATTAACTCAGTTTTCTGCGTTCCGTAAACAAGATGAACGAGACAAGTATCCGAATGATTATCGAACCACTACAAGTAATTTTATTAAAAACGAACAAAAATTGATAATTTTAGGTAATATTAATAACATATCAAAAACTTTAAATATATATTATTTGAATATAACATCAAGCTTAATCCGCAGGCGCCATTTGCCATAATCGCTCCTATTGGGTAGGAGCGATTATGGCAAGCCCTGAGTTCGAATCTCGCACGGTAACGACTAAGGCCGCATTCCGAGTTAGACCATAATCGCTGATAGCTTTCACATCTATAATTTCCGTTCCTATTTAGTTATCACGATGATGACAGATGAGAGCTGTCAACAATTCGCTCACAGTGATATTATTAATGGGCATGGTCGGCGTTATCGCAAGATGGCGTATGTCATGACGTCATCTATGACGATTCACGGACATCGTTATCGAGCTCACGCTAACTCGAAACGGGTGTAAGCCCGCTCAAATCGATAACAGCTCAATTCGGAATGCGGCCTAAGCTAGCATGCCTTATGTTAAGTTAATTGAAAATATGAACTACTATCAATTACAGACAAAGTGAGTGTGTGTGCGTGTTCATAGTATAGAAACAACTTATAGAAGAAGGTCATAAGTGAAACCGAATCGTCAATCTATTGCTTTGTTAGATTGCTTATGGACTTTTGAGCACTACTGTACATTACGTAATGAATAGTTAATGCACACTTTAGATTGTTTATATCTTTTGATAGACCGAAGCGATTGCGATGAAACAAAAACGAAATTTAACTCCGAGGTATATACAAAATATAATTGTTAAAGCTAACCATATGGGTTTCGAACTTTTTAAAATTCAAAAAATGATAGAAATGGCATCTGATGGTTATCCTTTAACACCCCAACTGCTTTTTAAAATATTTTTAATATAACGAAACTCCTCGTCTACAGATTTATTACACGTATAGATAAAATAGGTTTAATGTGTCTGGTGAGTAAATTAATTAAAACATTTATTTACTACACCTCTCCTTCTAATTGCTCGCAAATTTTTCCGAAGCAGAAGACTCCGGAACCCAAATAAAACGTAAAAATATAAAAAAGCAGAATCAATTTCCACACATCCCATCCCTTTTATCTGAATCCGAACAGATCTACCCGTGAAATATCCGCGTCGTGCTCCGAATATAAAAGCAGCACTCCTTACATTACCATATCGTTTGACGTTCGAAAGCCAATTTCATTGCTTTTCCTATCAAAGGGTGCAATTGAATTTAAACTCTGCATTAGCTCTGGTATTCGAGTTCATATTTGCATTGGGAGTAATGAATACGGTGTTTATTTTGTTAGTGGTTTAAAATGGGGTACGATGTTCTTTCACGGCAGTAGGACCGGTTGGACAGATGGTAGTATCTAGCTTTTTTTTATTGCTATGCATGCAATTTATGGATCTAAAGCGTGATTTGATGATCAATGCTAATTCTTTCTCTGTATGTAAAATGTAATTTAATGCTTCGTGTTGTAAACGACGACTTAATGGTTCGAAATGCCCAAAACGCAGTAAGCAAGGTTAATAATCAAAGCTGCAAACTAAGGATTCTACATTTAACATTAAGTAGGATTTTATGACCGGGTTACGTCTGCTCAGGAAATTTAGCAGACTCGTCTCACTACTTTACATACGATTGTTTTATTGCACACTAGTTACGAGTGTTCTTTTGTTAAAAGCTCAACCTTTTTAGAAAAATGATTTCAGAATAAAAGCATCTTTTGTTATAAGCATTTTATTAACAAATGTTTTATCTAAATGAAAAATACTTGCGCGTACTTACTCTTTAATGACCATTCCCCAGCGAATCAATACTCATAAAACTGTACATTTACGCTCGAGCTTACGGCGAGTCAATATCCTCGTTGATTCGAAAGCGAAAAGTTCGGTGAAAACAGACGGTGCTCGGAAGCTCCCGAAAAGTACCACGCTAATCAAGAAACTGAGCGCGGACTAAAACGCCCTAGTTTCATTGAATTACTTATGACATACTGTTACAAAAGTGCGAGTTTTCGACTAGAAAATGTTTATGAAATTAATAGAATTCTTGGCACGATGGCACGGTTTTACAGGTCGAGGGTTCCAATTCCTTGCACACCTAAAATACTACTTCTACATCATCATAATTTCAGCGGAAATACGTCCTTCCTCTACTGGACATAGACTTCCCCGAAACGTTGGCACAAACGCTACCGAAAGACCTTTAACTCTTCTTGGCATTCAGTGAAGACCTGCTTTTGATTGTCACACCCTGTGTTACTCTTAAAAGTTCAAGTGTAATTTATAATGGTAACAATAATGATCGTTCTATCTACGTTTGCTGCCGCGGATGAGGCTAGCCGACTTAGCTGGCCAGCCTCATCCGCGGCAGCAAACGTTAAAACCATCTGCGATTAAAAGCTTGCGTGGGACCGCCGGAGCCTCGCAGCGCCGGAGCCGTGACAGAAACCATGCCTGCTGTATATTACATGTTTCTTTTAAGAGGCTGCTCTTTAGAGGTAGCAAAAACATTGTCGTCTTATGTTCGTGGAGATTAAAAAAAAATCGTGCAATCAATTGTATTATTATGGTAAGAAATACAACATTATTCTAACTATGAATTTTCTGCATGTATTTCAAAAGATTATTCTAACTGTTAACTTTCTGAGATCTGATACTTCTGCCTTTTAAAGACCATCGAAATAAAAAATATGGCAAAAGACGATTCTGACTGTGAACTTTCTGCAAAATGATGGTTCTACTTTTAAATTATTATGTATATGAAAATTATGCCTAAATATGATACTGACTTACAAAATGATGAGTTTTGAATGTACGATAAATGAGTATTTGCCAAACGTATAACTCTAATATGAGGGTACTGATTCGATGAGCTAGAAGTTATTAAATAGTTCGTCTCACGGACTCGCTAAAGAAACTCTGAGTTTTACTCTCATTGCCCCGATATAACTGGGAACGGAGAACCAGTTTTGTCGGAGTGAACACCTCAGTGTGTTTGAAGGGTTTGGTTAGTGGCTTGACACAGTTGATGTTTTGTACCTACATTTATGTGTATTTACAATAAACTTTGTGTTTTTTAATGGTTTAATTATTTTTTCCATTAAAGCTACCCTATAAATACCAGCCAGAATTTTGGGGCAAAAGAACATCTAACGTGTCAGTTAGAGAAGTGAAACTTTCATAGCTAGAAGATGCACTACATTCGTATTCAGATTTCTTAAATAAGTATAAGTGAATCCAATAAATTTCAATTTTATAAAACGCTCAAAAGACTACACGAATGACTGGTTCGACGTTTGCATTTCTACACTACCGCCAGCTCGCAACATCAATTAATTACAAATATTAAAACTTGTTAAAAGGTAAAAAGCACTCAACAAAAACAAAGTAAAAAAATAGTGTAAGTATCATGCTGAATAAAATAGTAATTAATACCTTATCATGATGTAAAAAAAACGATTAAAAAAATGTACTTTAACAAACAAAAAAAAATAGGTAGTGAACGTATCCGATCTTAAATACGTCAAATCTTCTCGTCCTATTTGATCTATTGCACTTTTCAACTTTTGCAATTGACAATTTGACATTTGACGATTGCGTACAAGAAATCTAATTGAATTGGTTCTAGGTGAAAACCAGCGTCAGATGTCACCTTGTGTTGTCATCTGACATTATGCTGAGCTGAGGCCCTTTTAGCATTACTTTATTTGTTTTCTATAGTTTTAAGGTGTAGTTTTTTGATTTGTCATGCAAATGAACACATTTTATCCTGTGCTTTGTGCTTTTGGATCTTGGACCTTTGGGAACTTCGCAAGCAGAAGGTTGAGCTCATCCATTGATTGACTTCCGTCAAAGGCCTTCAGAATGATTACATCGTCCTGAGTCCAACACGGCCGCATTCCGAAGTATAGACGCGCCTTCCCAAAGATGGATTGCCGGACCCTTGTCAAGAACTCCTTGACTGAGATGGATGTTCCCTTCAAGCGTGTCTTAGCTTTCCAGACTACTGATTTGTCATCGTAGCTAGAAAACCTAATCAATATGGGCCTGTGATGATCATTACTGGCAGTGCCAAGTCTGTGACAGACCTTAATGGAAGATGCATATATGTTCTTCAGGGCCAGGTTATTAGTGATAATATCCAGGATGACTGCGGTGCTGTCTTTAAAAAATAAATGCTTTCCGCCTGTGTATTTCCAATCCGTCAACCTGCTTAGAACACATACTGATCTAAGTCCGGAGCAAGCAGAGCATGCTTAAAATAAGCTTAAGGTACGGAACTCCTCAGCCACCCTTGCCACGGTATCCTTGGCAGGTCCAACGCACTGAATCTGAGCTTCCAGTGCTTCCATCTTCGGTGTGAAGTTCTCTTCAAGGCTCTTTTGTGCATACAATATTTAAGCAAGTTGGGACATAGTGATCTACTAGTGTCAGTGAGAAATTTTAGTGACACACTATATTTAAAGTAAATGGCGGAAATAAACACCAGACGTAGACTAAAATTATAATGTTCTAAATCTTGTCGCAATACGGCTACGGCGTAGCAATGCTGCCACGCAAACCGAGTAAATTCTCAACAACAATAACTAGCAAGCTACGACGTACTAACACGATAGTTTCTACCCACAAGTGCATGCTTGCAGCCCCACTTTAGCCCCAGAATATATGCTAAGTACGCACTATAGCATAGTAAGCTCGCAGAATTCTAAGAGCCTCCTACGAGTAGTTTGGAAGTCAGGGAAGCCTGGATACCAAAAACGTCGAGGTTTTGATTTTCCCATTTTTGGTCTTTGTATGAAAATTGTTTATTAAATTGACTACTATTTCACCCGAGTTTCTTGACAACTGGCAATTGCTTTTGAAGCGTTTCGTACTTCTTCAACGACTTCCAAAAATTTTCCGTAGCGTAGGTCAGTCCCACACATTTTTGAGTTTTCCATCATCGTTATTGCTGATAGAATATCCCTTTGCGTACACTTTCACTAGGCCCAAAGGTAAGTGAAGGTGCATAAAAACGCATTCAGCTGCTCCCAGATAGTGACTTAAAGCCGATTACAACATAGTATAAGTTGAAAAATGGCTAGGCAGAGGAATGAACTCGTAAAATTTTCAATATTTTTTAGTTTTGATTCGTAATTATTTTTAATTAGGAACTTTGTTTCAGAGATCTTGATCAATTTAATTACAGACGATAGACGTTTCATTGTTAACTTTTCTATTCATAAAACAACAAAATTAATGAAATGTTTAACAGTCGAAGTTAATGATAATAATCTGTTTACTACTGTAACCAAACTAACATTTGCAAGGTATAATTCCAAATCGCTCAATCAACTATTCATGTTGGTTTTTGCGAAACTTTTGAGAGAAACATCAAAACAAAATAAAGTAATCTCTCAAAACCGGATCCTAGTCCATCTTTAATTGAAATTCCCCAACAAGTCGGTTGTTAATAAATTGAACCAAGCGGAAGAAACAGCGTTTCCCATAGACCCATGGGAAGAAAGCGTGGATTTATGTATGTGTATGTACGAGTATGTACTTTCCAATAAGAAACTAATGCCCATAGCCCCATGGGAAGAAGGCGTGGATTTATGTATGTGTATGTATGTACTTTCCAATAAGAAATTAATGTTTACTAAATAAATAAGGTTAGAGGAAACTCCTTAAGACCAAATGGGAGCATTTTCCTGTCCAAAAAAACGACCTAAAATTGGAACCCTTATAATTTTCTCAAACAAATTCTTCTTTCTCTCACTCCCTACATTGCGGCCATCATGACCCTTACATCAATGTAACTAGCTTGGTAACTTATTTCGTCTGTACAGTATTCTGTTTGGCCTCATCATGGTAATTATGCATGAGTTGAGGCACGGCTCGTAACGACATGCAGATTTAGCCCACAACATGGAGGCAGGGGCAGGATGTTATGGATGTTAGAAAAGAAAAGGAGGTAATTTTTTGTTATTGATAATATTATAAGATTATTATATTAATGGATGGTGCGTGTAATTCGGAAAGAACATGTGGAAAGCTAGGAGGTTTGTAGACTTGGACTTGGATGGATTTGGAGAAAGAAGTTGAGAGTTTTATAGCTGATCAGTTTTATTTTATAATACCATCCTAATTATTCTCCCACTACGGGGCAAAGGCCCCTTTTCATACAGAAAAGGCATTCGTCACCACTTTTTCTCAAGGTACATTGGTAACATAATTATTTCTGATATGACTACAGTAAAATTGGTTAAAGTACAAGTTATTGTTTAATAAACGTTCACTTGCCAAACATTACATCAAAACCTTGGTTTGCGTTGCAATTATTTGTGAAGTAATAATTTGGCAAATGAAGTTATGCGGAAAATTGTTTGGGAATTGATCGTTTGTCTTTTTTTATGAAACAGGGGTAATCTGTGTCCAACACTTGATTCCAGCCATCCAAAAACAAACTCAGAATATTTTTCACCTTCAGAATATTTTGCCTCAACACGAAATTTACTGTCATATTACGTTACCTACTCCAACATACGACACATGTCCACGGTTTCTCTGCATTAATTTATTCTACCTGCGATCTCGGCACAGTCTGAGTTCTGACTTTCAACAGATTCACAATATAATAATTTGCTATGTATGTATAGAAAGTTAATTTTGCCAAATATTTGATGATGAAGTTTGAAAGGTCTTCGTTATTATGTAAACATAACTTCACGCCTGTACCGTAAGAAGTGAAAGGCCGACATTTTTCGAGTACCCACTTTTATTTCGCTAGTTATGTACAAGTCTCATATGTATCAGGCGGAGATCCTATTGCGATCACATGAGCATAAAATTCAGACACAAAAATTTGAAGCAGGCTCGTTTCGGCGTGTTTAGGACATCATTACAGGTCTTGGATTTATAAACACAATCCAGAAACAAAGCGCAGAAATAAGTCGGTTTGGGTGTTTCAAAACGAATCAAAGCCTACCAAAGTGAAGCAATCTAGAAGTGGGGGGAAGATATGATCGCGAGCTTTTTCAATTTGACAGGCTACTTGGTATTAATTTCTTTAAGGAACCAAAGAAGCATCAACGCTGAACGGTATGCTACCAAATTTTTGGCAGAAGTTTTCTCTGTTATGAGCAACAAGCTACCAAACACAGGGCTCCACGGGCAACTGTTCCACCACGACAACGCGCCTTCGCACACCGCGCTCTAAACAAGGGACTTCCTGGACAGCACGCCGGTCAAACTCCTGGGTCACACTTCTTATAGCCCTGACCTAGCACCGTGTGACTTCTTTTTATTCCCGAAAATAAAAAATCTGCTCAAAGGTATACAATTTTCGTCGCCGCCGCCGGAAGATGCACTGTCAGCGATCGAGTAGGTTGTAAATGAGTTGTCTACGGCGGACGGGAAAAAGTGTTTCGAAAACTGGTACAGACGCATGAAACTTTGTATAGAGCTTAGCGGAGAGTACTTTGAACATAACATTTACCTATAGAAAATTTATTTTTATTTTCGCAAAACTTTCTGAGCGTCCCACGTATAGTCCAATGTATCGATTATGAAAACGACGATCCTTTGCGATTATTATTTCCTAGCGTAATATGACTCGCCAGACCGAATTTTGTTGATTTATGCTTTGTAAATCTTTGTCACTAGTTTCAGGTCTTGGGCCACAAAACGATTGTATACCCTCGAAAACTTGCCAGTCTGATGAGGCTCCAGCAGTTAAGTAGGTTTCTTCTTCCACCACGTATCCTTTGTTGCACTTTCATACTGCTACGTGCATCCGGAGATTTAGAGTTTAAGTCATTCCTTTATCTGTAAACTAGCGCATATAACTCAATTTTAGTGCACCACAGCCATGAAGATGTTTGACTAAATGTCTCCACTCATCATTGATGGTGTTAACCTCAGACTAAAGAGAACTTTTACCAGCTCTGGCTAGGTAATTAGGCTTCAAAATACCAGTTAGGGTGGAATTTTATCTTAGTTCCATGGTGGTTTTAGCTGAATAAGTATCTGTGATCGAATGAGACGGTGATCAGTCCATCCAATAACGCCATGCATCTCACTCGTCACGAGTACGTCACGTAAGTCTTTTCGACGCACAATTTCATAGTCTATAAGGTGCCAATGCTTTGATCTTTGGTGCATCCATGAGGTCAGTATGTATTTTTCAGCTCGGAAGCAGGTGTTAATGATGCTGAGGTCCAAAATAAACACACAACTATAAAAGCCTTTCCATTATTGTTAAATTTTCCATCTCCATGTTTTCCGAGAACAACAATCCAGTTCGCATGTTCGGTGCCGACTCGAGCTTTGAAATCCCCCAACAAAATATTTTCATAGCGTTTTGGGATACTCTCAAGACTTAGCCTCAGGTTTTAGTTAAATATCTTTTTATCATCTTCCGAAGAAGGCAGAGTGGGGACATGGGCACTCCTGCGATGATCGTATTTGCTATTTACAAATGGAAGAGGTGGTTCTCCAGCCAGCCCATTGCGAATAACAAAGCCCACACCATTACTCCCATCGAGCCGGTGGGACGTCCGCTCCAGTAATACCAATGCCTCCTAGATCTTCACGAAGCTCTCCGCAGTCACTCTGGTAGGTTTCGCTAATTGCAGTTATATCGATGTTATAGCGAGACAACTGTACTGCTACATGAGCAGTTTTTCTCTCATATTAGAGCATAAATTACAGAGCGATGTCAGTCTAATAATCAGATATAACATAAACAAATTATTGTTTATGATTAACGAGACACGATAATTTAAATTAGCTCGCAAACAATCTGGAAGAATTAGAACGTACCCATTTATATTTAAAAACAAAACATATTTTTAACAGACTATAACTGGGTCAATCACGTTTCAGTATTTCAGCCATGGCTTTCAATATCCCTTCTTTGGAAGCTTGCGGGAGCAAGTTAAATGAAAAGGCGCAACCGAGTTCACAGACTGTATAATTTTACGGTAAAAAAAACAAATAGCGTTACAGGGAACGGTTATAAGTGAAGTAACTAGTAAACAAAAAAATTATCTTAATACAACAAAGTAGCGTGGTTTCGCGGTGAGGGCTCCTAGCTGACTGGCCACCGGTCGTGGCCGACTGCGGCGCCAGCAGGTGCAGCGGCGAGGGGCACGGTAGCTGCCGACCGGATTCGCGGCAGCCTCGTACGCACACATCGACGAGACGCACGCACAGGAGCGCACGCCTTCATGCCAACAAACACCTTAAGGGTAGGTAGAAACTCTGTGAACACAAAAGTACAATGTTAGTGTGGGCTTAGTAACATGACGCTACATGGCCCTTTTATTCGTAAGGGGGTCCCCCTTACGAATAAAAGGGCCGCCCTAATTGTATCGTTCAGGGAACCTTACAGTACGCCCTGAACGAGTAGTACGCAATGGTCGTGTATCTTGTGTTTCACGGCTATGTGTCTCACTCTTAACTCTATCACGGCATGCATAGGCCAGTTTTACCCTGTCAACAGAAACCTTGACAGTTTTGTTATTGAGCACATGTCGAACGTCTTAAGGTGTAAGGTGGTTCTAGCGATCCACGAAGCAGGTCTTGACGCAAGAACCTATGCGACGTGGTATGCAAATCCTTGTGCTCAAGCACTTTATGCTGTGAATGGTCCGATGCTGGACACAGGCGTAGCACGGACAGTCTTTGTCGTATAATGCTGACAAAATCTGGGTAATCTACCTTGTTGTTTGTAGCGGTGAAAAACTCACCGGGGACTCGTAACTGCTCTCCATAAACCAACTCAGCTGGTGAACATTGGAGATCCTCCTTGTATGCTGTCGGTAACCCTAATAGCACCACAGGTAGAATACTCACCCAATCCTTCTTGCCATGTGACATCAAAGTGGCTTTGAGCGTGCGATGGATAATACCGTTGCAGCTTGGGTGGTACGCTATCGTCCTAGCCAACTTGATTCCATACTTCTTTGCTAGGTTTTGGAATAAATGTGATTGAAACTGTCTACCTTGGTCCGTTATTATCTGCTTCGGGCAACCATCCCGGGCAATCCACACCGATACGAACGCTTTCGTCACTGGCCCCGTTGTCATGTCTGGGAGGGGAATCACTTCTGGCCATCTGGTATACCTGTCAATGATTTTAAGGCAGTATTTGAAATTTGAAGACACTGGTAGTGGTCTTATTAGTTCGACATTAAGTTCCACGAAACGTTCATCTGGTACGTAAAATTAACCTAGATGAGATGTGCTATGCCTTGTTACCTTTGACTTTTGACACGGAATGCACTCTCTAACCCAAGCGCGGACGTCTTTCCTCAGGGACGGCCAAACAAAATGTTCACTGACCATTTTGATGGACGCCTTCGCACCAGGGTGGCTAAGGCTGTTCAAAGACTCGAACACACGGCGTCTGTGGGTCCGTGTCACGAAAGGTCTATGTTTTGTCAAGGAAACATCACAGCGTGAATAAATATTCACGCTGTATTTCTGCTGCGTCGGGCTCATCTTCTTTGAATAGAAAACTAAGGGTTTCCAAACGTTATCATCTCTCTGCTGTAATACGGCTCCCATGGAAACATTAGATGCATCTATAACGAGTGCCAGCTGCGCATCGGCAAATCAGTCAGGTCATGTGAAGACCATGTGGATTGGTATCTGAATGGTCTTTTGAGGAAAGAACCACACAGAATGAGTGGACCTGTCCAGTCAGTGCACGTATTTATCAGTTGTCATGCAGCTCAATACAGAACTAAAGGAGCTAAGCGATTCGACGAACATTACCAAAGAAAGGACATTTGGGTAGGCCGCATAAATTACTCAAACTGCCAGACCATCATTAAAACTAAAAATTTAAAAAAAATGCATAAAAAAATAAAAAAAACCAATGTCCTCACATTCACAATAATTAAAATAGTATAATCCTTTACAAATTAAATGTCATTGCAAACATAAAGTCCATCAATGTCAAAGTGTAAATAAAAATATGGCAACTGGGTGAACTAAGAGTGCTGCATCTGAAAGGATATGCTTGCAAAGCTCAAAAACCTCTAATAACTGGGAAGTCCAATTTGATCCTATCATGTCTGTGCCTGCCAATAAATCATTGAGTGGTGCTTGTAATTCTGCATCATTCTTCAAGAAACGCCTATAAAATTGAGCATTCCTAAAAATCCTCTAAGTTCTAATAGTCTGAGGCGGTGGGTTATTCTGGATAGCCTCCATCTTCTCTCTCCTCTAACGGGCGCACTCCTTTTTCTGTAAGCAAATAACCAATACCACCACTCCGTATTCCTCGAAGCGAGCAAATAACCTCCGCAGATGTTCTTCATGCTCCTGCCTACCTCTAGAAGCTATTAATAAATCGTCGATGTATGGAAAATAGAAGTCTAAATCGCGTTACAATCCATCGATGAAAGGTCTGCGCAGCATTTCTCAAACCAAACGACATGAATGGAAATTCGAATAGTCCGAACGTTGACGTGATGGCTGTCTTCTCAATATCTGCTGGATTTACTGGAATATGTTGGTAAGCTATCACTAAATCAAAACTGAGAATATAGAGCTCCCCTGTAGATGCTGTGAGAGATCCTCAATGTGCCGTACCGGGTACCTATCTGGCACAGTCCTGACATTCAGAGCTTGGTAATCACCGCAGGGCCTCCAAGTGTCGTCGTGTTTGGCCACCAGGTGTAGGGCGTCTGCCCAAGGTCCACTGGAAACACGAGCTGTCCTTTCCTTAACCATTGCTTGGAACTCTGACTTAGCTATCGTTAATCGATCAGGAGCTAAACGGCGTGGCCGGCAGAAAACCGGTCGGACCACCGGTTTTCTTAGAGGCACGTCAATCTACCGTACATTTCATTAATGAATGACGTGCCTCTCTTGGTGCACCGGACGGGCGTGAGATGGTCGAAAATTCTCGCAGCAGCTCATGGTACCGAGTACCAGTAACAGCCTTGACGCGGGGAATATCTATCTTCGCAAAAGCTCCGCTAACAAAAAGGTTAGTTAATCCGCCGATCAACCAATTGTTGTGGCAATCCACCAAAAGCTTGTAGTGTGAAAGAAAATCATACCCAATAATTGGTTTGGTAACATCGGCGACGACGAAGTTCCTGCTAAACTCCCTGCGTAGACCTAAATTCAGTAGCAAATTAATATACCCGTACGTGGATTTAACAGAATTATTAGCTGCGCTCAGGCCGTAGTTTACACGTGTCCGCTTCTCATTTAAATAACTGTGGGAGTAGACGCACAAATCGGAACCCGTATCGACTAGAAATTGTTTTCTAGAATGAAGATCTGTGACAAATAAACGTCTGGAAATACTGCAGCAATCGCTCGCCGTAATTAGCGACTGGCTTTGGCGTTTTCCGAAGCAAAATCACACGGCTTAATGCGATTACTGCGATTGTCCGACATTTTGGATGGACGGTCCCTTGAACGGCTTCTTGAATGTGAAAATCGCCGCTTACGACTCCCGTTTGACCTATTGACGACGACTACGAGATTGCCGATCCACTGTAGTGGTTAACTCGTCCAGCTTCCGCGTGAGAATGGCTATATATAAACTCCCTGCAAGCTGCAGAATGAAACACTCGCAACCTGGGCCACTGGGTTCACCGGAGCGATCTCTAAAACCCGGTCTGCCAGCTCCGCGACCGCTTCCAAGGTCGTGCTGGCCTAAGACGCCACAATCACCTGCAGACCGGTTGGCAAACGGCTGAGTAGGTAGAAACTCTGTCACACAAAAGTACATTGTTAGTGTGGGCTTATTAACATGACGCCACACTTCCATCCTGTTTAGAATTCTGTCGAATCGTTTCAATCTACATTAATGGTTTGCGGGTATGCGACTCGTACGGGGATGGATGTGAAATTGGATGTGATGTAAGGTAACATGGGGGTTCCCATGTTACCTGATATCACATACAATTTGCTTATGTTTTTAGTGTAGGAACGCTAATTGTTATTTCCTTTATTATATAATTACAATTTTTTTTTAGGTGTTTCGGAAATTAATTTAAATTTGTTATGGTTATTACGAGGTCGAAAAGTACTACTGTTAAAGTGGTATATTTTGAGAAAAGGAAACTAGTGCAGGAATAGTAATTTAAGTCATTAGAATTTCCTCGTTTTCCTACTTCTAAAAGCTTTTGAGTTTTATGCAAATTTTCTACTATTTTGCTTCTGGCGTACGTACTGCCCTCGTAATAATAAATGCAGTAATCGACATTTTTACGATTTTCAGTTTTTGTCAAAAATGACATCTGGAGACTACAGGCTATATGTATTTTTTTTTTTGTAAGGCGAATATGGTGGAATAATAAGGAAAAATGCAGCATTTCCTGTGAAATTATCTCATATTGTTAGTATGAATGCAGCAATGATCATACACCAGATTAAACTGCAGTAATCACGTATTTAGTGCCAGGTTACAATGTAGTATTCATGTAAATGTACTAGTAAGAAACGCAGTACTCGCATTTTGGCTGCGTTTTGATTTTGTACATTCGTATATTTGTTTATTACTATGTTGTCTTAGGTGAAATGCAGTTATCGGTAATACTGCGATTGACCCTGGTATCATAAAAGAAAATATTTAAACTACGATGTGTCGTTGTAGCGCATACTGCGTTTTACATTAGTGCTTCAGTCTGTGATCGTCACTCGCGGTGATGTGACGGCCGCCCGAGGTATTCGGCTCGTGTTTTGTTGTCTATAAGCCGTGAGCTATTTCGTAAGTTGACATTTTAATAAATTGATTTTTATTTATTTTAAGACGTCTTATGTATGTATTGGTTACTTCTTTGAAGATACCTACGTAATGTCACGAATAATTTGAAAATGACCTCGAGTAAACTGCAGAGAAAAATGTACTTAGAAACGGATGTTTTTTTTTATCAAATAAGATTATAAAATGCTTCTACTTTTATAATGTTATTATGATTATAAAAAATTGAAGGTTAATCTTACTTTTAAACTAGTAATCTCTTTACCATTTAACATTACTAATGTTTCGTGAACTATTTTTAATGAGATTTTACGAATTTCTTGACTACAAAAAAGGTATAGAATATCGTATACCGTATCGTATCGTGTAGAATATCGTATCGTCGTTGTATGATGTTGGATGTTTTTGTTTACTTGTGTTTTCCTGTGCAATTGACCCTTAGTTTTTGATTGCAGGTAAAATGTCTACAAATAATTTCCGTGGTCGAAGATTAGTCGATATGGTAGTGAAAACCGAAGAAAATAATATTGAAGAGAGGAAAGAGTTAAAACCATGTACACTTATGGAAACTCTTACCTTGGAAATAGAACCCTTTTTTAATATTCATGATTATGCTGAACTTTGGGCGTATCCATTTGATTACAACGCTTTAATAACATTTTACAACCGTCATGCGTCGTTGAATATGATTTTTCGTTAAACTTACCGGTTGCGCAATTAGAGGAGCAAATTAAATTTTTAAATGATTACTATTTAGAAGATACAAGCATTAGCTTAATATGTAATGAGACAATCTCAAAATCACTCATGGGCACGCCAGCTACAGAAACGTCACCATTAGAAGACCAAAATCCCGATCAACCGATTTTACATAAAACTATTGATGAAGGCAATATTCATATTTTAACACCGCCCGCCGCCGAATTTGATTCCTCTATAAACTTGCCGCTAGCAGTTGCATTTGAGGAGCCAAAAGATATTTTAAATTATTCCTATTCAAAATACGAAAGTTTTAGCTTTTTCTGTAATGAAGGAATCTCAAGCTCACTAATGGTCACTCCATAGGCTGTAGAAAACTCGCCAACTACAGACAGAGAAGAGGAAATTAAAGATGATAACAATAAAGACCAGATCAGAGAAGAAGTTTTGCAAGGAAGTATGATTGAAGATGATACCAATAAAGACCAGACCAGAGAAGACGTCATGCAAGACAATATCATTGACAGTGACACTCCCAAGGGCCGAACAAAAACAATCAATCCAAGGGTTGGAAATTACTACAAAGTACTCTCTTAAAAAAATAGAAAAGCAGACAAGAAACGCACAAAATTAGAAAAATTCTGTGTTAAAAAAGCATGTAATTAATCCTGCAAAAAAAATGTTCAGAAAGGTTTTCAGAATTAGAGCGTTTGGAGATCAACAAAAAATTCTGGGAGCTTAGTTACGAGGGACAGGGTTACTTAATTCAATCATTAGTTAAAAAACTTGCGATTAACCGGCGCATACAAGAGAGTACCTTATCACGGAACAATACGTATAAATACTACTGTGAAAAAGAAAATCAAAAGATAGTCTGCAAAACATACTTTTTAACGACATGGATTATCACCAAAAAAATTATCGTCGCGTATTCCGCCGAGGATCGACATGTTTAAAGCCGTAATTTTTTGTCCAAGAATTATAGCATTTAATGAGAGTTTCGCACCTTAAGGGCCTACTAAGTCTCCCTCACTACAGCCCTTCGCTGCAGTATGGCATGAAGCTACCTCAGGCAGAAAACACGAGGATATTATCAGTACTTATAAAGCGTTTTTTCTCAGCAAACGTGACTGCACCCATATAGTGGGGTGGACAGATAATTGTTCAAGCCAGAACAAGAGTTGGGCTTTTTTTAACTTTCTTGTTCAAATTGTAAACGGTTCTGAAATATGTGCCGAAACTATTTCAATAAAATATTTAGAACCAGGTCACACTTTTATGTCGGCTGACAACTTTCACCACCAAGTAGAAAACCAATTACAAAAAGCAGGAAAGGTGTATGATTTTTCTGAGTTCATTGATTGTGTGCAGTTAGCAAATTCAGGGAGAGTCACAGTAAAAGCAATGGAAGTTTCTGACTTCTGCAAATATATGGATCATTCATCTCAACATACACTCAAAAAGAGCACAAACAGAATATAATTAAAAGATATTGCTATTGTGGAGGTACACAGAAATAAAAGAAACTTGTTTGTGAAGACAGAGTATGATGGAATGATACATGAAATTGAGTTCCTAAAAGTTAAATACTTAAAGTCATTGTCAATTCCTCATCCCATCAAAAACACTTTTTTACACTGTCCAAAATAATACCACAAAACAGATTACCGTTTTGGCAAAACCTCCACATAAATGATTCTTCGATTTATCTCGTGAATAGTTTAGAAGTAGAAGACTGTGATGATACATGAAACAAAGGCTGTTTGAGTTTAAGATTAATTTTAATTACTACTAAAAGACTGATAAAGTGCCTGTGGGGTACATACCTACCATACCATTTATTTATTTATTAATAACATAAACTCACACAATACAAATACCATCATAATATATATTTACATTTATTTATATTATCACATTGTACATATTCACATACGGGTCCAGTGTTTACCACTGACCTGTCATCAAGACAGGTCAGTGGTAAACACTGGACCCGCGCGCGCCAATCTACGTCATTGTGACGTAGCGGCGAGCGCCAAGGTCCTGGTAACTATCGTTCGACCACCTTGCCACGACCTTCAGTCGATATTTGCTCACGCGACGCTCGGCTGCGCATGATTTTACGTACCTACCTTGCTTATTGTTTCCGGAATATCTAGTAATAACTGTTGTTTATTGTGTCGTAACTATTGTGACCGTGTGTGACTGTTGTATATATTACTGTACTCCTTCTGACTGTTTTCTGTGTTGTGTGTGTGTGTGTCGAACCCCAATATAACCGTGAGGACCTACGTAGCAGATTGACTTTTATTTACCACTCTGCCTTACACACACCGAATAATGACACTATACTGGTGACCCCGAGTAGAACACTATTAGTAAAATGAGTGATAGTGAGTCTGAACACACCGCGTCGTCGCATCCGGCGAAACACGTTACGTATAGGACGCGCCACGCTAAGCGCGTTTCCATTGAGCACGACATTTACCGTGCGTCATTAAAGTTGCCACCATTTTGGCCGGAAGAGCCGGACATCTGGTTCGCTCAAATAGAAGCGCAGTTCGAGAATGCAGGGGTGACGAATGACGTCACCAAATATAATTATGTGGTCGGTCACCTCGACCCCCAATTTTCAAAGGAGGTGAAGGACGTCATCATGTCCCCTCCTGCCACCAACCGGTACGGGAAGCTGAAGACCGAATTGGTGAAGCGCCTCTCAGCCTCCCAGGAGAAGAAGGTGAAGCAGCTATTGATGCATGAGGAGCTGGGAGACCGGAAGCCGTCGCAGTTTCTTCGCCATCTGCAGGGGTTAGCTGGACCAACTGTGCCCGAGGATTTTGTTCGCACTATTTGGAGTAGCCGCCTCCCCAGCAGTATCCAGCCACTTCTTGCATCGCAACCTCACAGCACCTTGGAGGCGTTGGCTGAGCTGGCAGATCGCGTGCAGGATATCGTCGCACCGCCAAGCCACGTTGCATCAACTTCGGCAGCAGGACCCAGCGTGAGTGAGATGGCAGCCGAAATCGTAGAACTGAAACGCGCGATGAAGGATTTGACGGTGCAGCTGCGAGACAGTCGATCTCGTAATCGATCACACAGCCGTGATCGCGACACGAGACGCAACTAACGCCACCGTTCTTCGCTATCAGCTATCGGAACCACCCAGAGTGCTGGTACCATGCAACTCACGGTGATAAAGCCAAGCGTTGTATCAAACCCTGCGACTACAAAAAGGGAAACGCCGCGGGCAGTCGGTAATGGCGACAGACGATTGCCTCGCTTCTACTGGTCGCCTATTCGTTGCAGACCGAAGAACGAAAACGCAGTTTCTGGTCGACACTGGAAGTGACCTCTGCGTCTACCCTCGTCGTCTGCTCAGCGATCGTCGTGCACCTACGAACTACCAACTCGTAGCCGCGAATGGGACGCCCATTCCGACGTATGGTTTCCTCGAACTAAACCTAAATCTAGGACTTCGTAGAGACTTTAAGTGGCGTTTTGTGGTAGCTGAAGTGACCAAACCGATTATCGGTGTGGATTTTTTATGTTTTTACTCTTTGACCGTTGACTGTAGAAATCAACGGTTAATAGACAGTAGCACCAACATTTTTGCAATAGCCTCGAATCACTCAGATTCGTCTTTATTTTCAGTAAAGGTTACTTCTGGGGATTCGAGGTATCACAAAATTTTAGAAAGCTTTCCCGACATCAACCGACCCGCCGGTACACTACGCACTACACCACATAGCACTGTACACCATATCCGCACGACCCCAGGCCCTCCAGTATCTTCTTCATTTCGGCGATTAGCGCCGGACAAATTAAAAATTGCCCAGCAGGAGTTCCAGCTGATGTTGACCAACGGAACTGCCAGACCCTCGGAGAGTCCCTGGTCATCCCCGCTTCATCTCGCCCCGAAAAAGGACAACGGTTGGCGTCCTTGTGGAGATTACCGTATGCTCAACGCGCGAACCGTTCCTGACAGGTACCCGATTAGGCACATTCACGATTTTGCACATAGCATTTCAGACTGTCCAGTTTTCAGCACAATCGACCTCGTGAAAGCCTATAATCAAATACAGGTCAGCCCAGACGTCATTCCGAAGACGGGGATCACCACACCGTTCGGCCTGTACGAATTTCCGTACATGACGTTTGGTCTACGCAACGCAGGCCAAACATTTCAACGTTTTGTCGACGAAATTACGAGAGGACTGGACTTCTGCTACTGTTATTTAGACGACTTCTTGATCTTCTCCAGAACAGAAGCAGAGCACGAGGAGCACCTTCGAAAAATTTTCAACAGGATGAAGGAATTCGGCATGTTGATAAACACGTCCAAGTGTGTTTTCGGTGTCTCGGAAGTAACCTTCTTAGGTTACCATATCTCCGCGAAAGGCACCAAACCACTTGACACTAAGGTCGACGCCATCAAGACGTTTGCTCAGCCCAAAGACGTACGCCAGTTGCGTCGATTTTTGGGCATGATCAATTTTTATAGGCGTTTCATGCCCCACGCAGCTCAAATACAGGCGCCGCTTCACAACCTCTTGATCGGCAACGTAAAGGGCTCGCATCCTATATGCCTCGCGGAGAATACTTTGCAGGCATTCGAGGACTGCAAGGAAAGCCTAGCTAATGCTGCTTTATTAGCTCACCCCGATTGCAATGCCGAACTCGCATTGGTCACCGATGCGTCGGACACTGCAATCGGTGCGGTGTTACAGCAGCTTAGCAACGACGGATGGCAGCCATTAGCTTTCTTTTCCCGGAAGCTCAACCCTGCGCAAGCAAAGTATTCTCCCTATGACAGGGAACTGCTGGCCATTTACGAGGCTATCAAATACTTTCGCCACATGCTGGAGGCTAGACACTTCGTCGTGTATACGGACCATAAGCCGATCAGTTTCGCATTCCACGAGAGGAAGAAAAACTGTTCGCCTCGGCAATTCCGTTACCTTGACTTCGTTGCCCAATTTACTACCGACATAAGGCACATTTCTGGCAAAGACAATGTAGTGGCCGACCCCTTATCTCGTGGGGAGGAGCTTCAAGCTCCAGTCAGTCTCGACATCCTCGCGGGATCACAAGCCTCAGATCCAGAGCTGAAAAAACTTCTTCAGGAAGGGTCTTCACTAGTGCTGGAGAAGGTGCAAGTCCCTGGGGAACGTTCAACCGTGTACTGTGACGTCAGTACAGCGACCCCCAGACCATTTGTACCCAAAATGCTGAGGAAACGAACATTTGACAGCTTGCATTCTCTCAGCCACCCAGGCGTCTCAGCGACTGCCAAATTAATCGCAGAGCGCTTTGTTTGGCCAGGCGTCAGGAAGGACTGCAGGGAGTGGGCACGAGCTTGCCTCGAATGTCAGCGGGCTAAAGTGAGCCGTCACGTTTCAGCGCCATTAGGGACGTTTCACCTCCCACGCGCCAGGTTCACCACGATCCACATTGACCTTGTGGGCCCGCTACCAATTTCACAAGGCTTTAGGTATTGTCTCACGGCAATCGACCGATTTACCAGGTGGCCAGAGGTCGTACCTATTGTCGACATTACTGCCGAGACAGTAGCTAAGGCATTGCTGTCCGGATGGATTGCCCGATTTGGCTGTCCTACCGACATTGTTACGGACAAAGGTCGTCAGTTTGAGTCGGCTCTGTTCGAGCAGCTGTCGAAAATTGCTGGATTTCAGCACAAGCGGACAACGGCATACCACCCGGCGTGCAATGGCATGGTGGAGCGTTTTCACAGGCAACTCAAGGCGTCCATCATGTGTCATGCCAATGACAAGTGGACAGAGTCATTGCCGTGGGGATTGCTTGGCATAAGGAGCGCATTCAAAAAGGATGTCCAAGCGTCTTCCGCCGAATTGGTGTATGGCGAACCGCTAAGACTCCCAAATTTTTTACTCCAAGTAATGACGGTACGACCGACATCACAGAATTTACCGCGCGCATCCGTGATTTTGCTAGAAAATTACGGCCAACTCCAGCTTCTCGTCACAACAAGACGAGCATTTTTGTTTTTAAGGATCTGCAGACCACTGATCACGTGTTCCTTCGTGAAGACACATTACGTAGTTCGCTGCAACCAGCTTACACAGGTCCTCACAAAGTTTTATTTAAGGGTAAAGAGGTCACGGTCTCAATAGACCGCCTAAAGCCAGCTTATATATTGGCCGACAAAGCTGACCCAGAAGAAGATACTCCATCTCCAGGCATAAAAGAGTATACCACTCGTTCCGGACGTCGGGTAAAATTCCCAGATTTTTATCGCCCTTGACGGTCTCTGGAGGGGGGTGGTGTGGGGTACATACCTACCATACCATTTATTTATTTATTAATAACATAAACTCACACAATACAAATACCATCATAATATATATTTACATTTATTTATATTATCACATTGTACATATTCACATACGGTTGATGACGGGTCAGTGGTAAACACTGGACCCGCGCGCGCCGATCTACGTCATTGTGACGTAGCGGCGAGCGCCAAGGTAGGGAGTCCTGGTAACTATCGTTCGACCACCTTGCCACGACCTTCAGTCGATATTTGCTCACGCGACGCTCGGCTGCGCATGATTTTACGTACCTACCTTGCTTATTGTTTCCGGAATATCTAGTAATAACTGTTGTTTGTGCCGTAACTATTGTGACCGTGTGTGACTGTTGTATATATTACTGTACTCCTTCTGACTGTTTTCTGTGTTGTGTGTGTGTGTGTGTCGAACCCCAATATAACCGTGAGTACCTACGTAGCAGATTGACTTTTATTTACCACTCTGTCTTACACACACCGAATAATGACACTATATGCCATTATTAATTAATATTTTTAAATTTCTTACGGAAACAATGTTCCGTTTAATGAATTTAAGGCCAAAGCGAATGAATAATGATCTCATTTATTTAATGTTTTTATATCACATGTAATAAACATGATGATAATTAATAATAGGTGTTTCTAAACATATATTTTCTATAATTTTTCATTTTCTTTTAATTAAGAGTCCCGTACAGTCGAGGGGTTATGTACCTTACCTAGTACAATATATTTTATTACTCTTTGTCCCAACAAATTGATAATTTAAATGATAAAATAAAAAGATTTTCAGCTTTGATCATGTTTTTCCTTTTTTTTCTATTTAAATGTTTAACAACTTGTTTTTACACTGCATTATTCCATTTATTCTACATATATTCAGTAGTACTTATATTCAGTAACTTTGCTAGTGCTTAATGCAGTCACTGTATTTCCTAGATACAAATGCAGTAACAAACACGATTACTGCATTTTACTTCAGTTCTTTGATGTATTACAAATAGAGACAAGGTTTAAGTGCAGTATTCAAGTTTCTGAACACCTACCTATGAACAAGTAACTTTAAATCGAAACTAAACAATACTTTGTATTTTATGTAGCTTTTCTGTAACAAAAAATATGAGGTTTATATCAGTTAACGTAGAGATTAAAAAAAAACACTTAACCACGTTTTTCTCGAAACCGTCATTTTGCAAGTACTGCATTTGTTATTACGAGGGCAGCGTAGGTCTGGTGATGTAGGTTACTTATCCCTACATCACCAGACCTACACACAAATATTTAACTATATAATTTTCAACCGAACACCGGTATGATACTGTGGCGGCATCTACACAGCCACATGCGAACAACCGCATCACACTGATGTCAGACAAATCCTGTATCGCGCAAGCAGAGTTTACCGCGGTAGACACCAGCAGCTCGACGCTCGACTCTCGCCGCGGACGGACGTGTTTGTGCGCTCTCCCGCTCCAGTGTTGTGTTTCGTGTTTTCTACTCGTCGCTACCACGTGACGTCATCGTAGTCGCCCCGACTACTCCGATTTAAAATCAAATCAAGAAATTGATTTGATTTTAAAAACTCAAAAAAACTGCCTTTTTCAAGGCATCCCTATTTCATTAATAGACGTTTGTGAGTAGCTTCACTAGGCCCCTTCTGGGTAAAACCACAGTTTCGTGGTCCTCGGTTGAAACCTTACGGTGTCAACGAAGCCGAGTGGGGTGTTGACCCAATTCACACCCGCCGAACCCCTTCAGGGCGAGGCAGTTAGTTGGACGGGTCCCAGATAACCGGCCTTGGGGGATCTCCTAGTCGGCTCTGGTGACAGTTTTGCTTTTCAGCTACTCACCTAGTGTCTTTAGGGTGTGTCTACACCCTTCGCGCTAGACTGGTCAGGGCCCCGTTCGCACAATAAGACTGGCGACGGGTTACAAGCTTAGGGCTCACAAATAGGTACTCACCTCTCTGTCTACACCCGACAGAGAGGGTCACACATCCCCGGGCCCATCCACCCGGGGAGATAGGTATAGGGTTTAGGCCACGTAGGAAATATTTTTCCACCATTCCCTCCCTAAAATAGCTCCTCCTCCGACCATGGAGGACGCCTTTATTTTGGCGTTCTTCAGAGAGGTCCTTTTTAAGGACCCCGAGTTCTTGGCGAAATATGGCGCCAAAATACGGCAACGGTCCACCCCCACTCCGTCCCACGGGTCACTTGTGGAATTCAGTGACGCACTGGAGAGCCCGCTATCGCCACCTGCAAGTGAACAAGGCATTCCGCCCTTTGTTCCGCACCACAATGTTCCGACAACTATCTCGGCCCCCATTGTGTTACCCGCCTTTGTTCCGGTAGATAATACCCCGGCCGCTAATCCGGCCCCTATTGTCTCGCCCGTCATTATCCCGGCAGTAAATACCGCGGCCCCTATTGTCTCGCCCGCTTTTATACCTGCCGCCATTGTTACGCCGTCTATTGTTCCGGCTGCCATTGTTTCAGAGACAACGCAGCTGCGCACTGAAGTATCAAACTCGACTCAACCGGAGAGCATGGACACGTCAGTCCCACTCTCAGAGGACGAAGCCCGCACCTCCTCCTCCAGCGACGACGACTTCCAAGTCGTTGTTAAAGGAGGCAAGAGGAAGGCGGCTAAATCCTCCGCCCCCGCTGGCCCGGTCACCAAGGCCCAGAAAAAACAGGACGACTTATCGTCCAGCTCCACTTCCGCCCCTAGTCCGCGGGCCAGTCGGCCCGTCAGCCCTATGGCTTGCCCACCCGCTCCTACCGCGAGGAAGCAGAAGCCCCCTCCCCCGATATACGTCCAGGAAAAGTCCAAATGGACTGAAATATCTAAAATGTGTGTTGATCGCAAGATCAACTACACCAACGCCCGATCCACCCTCCAGGGGATCAAAGTGACCTTCCCTACATCTGCGGACTTTAGGGATCTCTCCCGCGCCCTGCGTGAAAGGAACTATTCCTTTCACACGTACTCCCTTCCGGAGGAAACCCCCACTCGCGTCGTCATTAGGCGCGTACCTCGTGAAATCGACACCGAAGATATAAAAAGCGACCTTGTTGCACAAGGCGTTCCGGTCTCCGCCGTACATCGCTTGCATAAAGCGAGACAGGGCGTTGTCTATGACATTGTCCTGGTCATATGTGACCCCACAGAGGGGCATCACCCGATCTTCAAGGTGAAGTCGGTCTGCTCGCTCTCAGGCATCTCCATCGAGAAGCCTTACAGAGCTCAATTGATTGGCCAGTGTCATCGCTGCCAATTATATGGTCACTCGCAGTCCAACTGCTATGCCACCCCTAGATGCGTCAAGTGTCTAGGTGAGCATGGCACCGCCGACTGTAGCCGCCCTAAAGATAGGGAACTATGTTTAGAGCCTCCCAGCTGTGTACTCTGCGGCCAATCGGGACACCCGGCAAATTACCGGGGCTGTCCTAAGGCCCCGAAGTCCTCCTCTCCTAAACTCGCGAAACGCGCGAGCGACCGCCAGCACAGGGAAAGCCCCTGGGGAAAGCCTCCTTCCGCGCTGATGCCGGAGCGGCTCAGTCCGCAGAGGCCGTCTCCCTGGGCTAACCTAAATCACCTGAAGGCTCCCGCAGCCTCGGTGCCCTCTATCCCCGCGCAACCAGCGCAACCCGCGCAACTTCCAGCGCTGATGGCTTCCGCCATCCCAGCGCCTTTGGTAGCCCCCGCGGCCCCTACGGCCTCTCCAGCGAAACCTCAGGGAACCCAGGGCCGAAACAGCGCCCAAATCATACTTAGTACATACGCGGCTCTCTTCACCACCGCCGCGGACAAAATGGCGGAAGAAATCGTTGCTGCAAACGGCAACGCACTCCGCCTTATGGAAATCCTCAGCGCGTATCCCGAGATCGCGCAAGTTCTACACTCACTCAAATATTAATTCTCAATGGATAATACGAGAGTAAATAGTAACAAACCCCGATCCCTTAAATTAGGCTTTTTCAACGCAAATGGCGTTTCAGGTCAACGCGATGAGATCGCCACTTTCCTCCGCGACCATCAGCTTGACATCCTCCTCATACAGGAAACCTTTTTAAAACCACATCACCGAAACCCGAATATTGCCAACTTTAAACTAGTTCGCAATGACAGGTCTCGATGTCACAAGGGTGGCACACTCATATACTTTAGGAAATCTTTGTATTGTATCCCTATAGACCCACCTCCTCTCTTCTCCCATCTGGAGACCTCTATCTGTCGGCTCGGCATGACCGGCCACCAACCGATCACCATCATCTCCGCTTATATCCCACCCGACAATGGTCCGGAGGATCCCATCTCGCTCCAAAAGGACTTCACTGCCCTCTTCGGTATGAGTGACTCCGTCATCTTGGCGGGGGATCTTAATGCCAAGCACCCGGCGTGGAATAGTAGCACAACCTCAACCAGAGGTAGGTTAGTTTTCAAGTTAGGCGAATCCCTTAACTTTGACGTCATCGCTCCAATGAGCCCGACTCACTTCCCAGGTAATCCTAATCACCTTCCCGATGTTCTCGATGTAGCGCTGCTCAAGAATGTGAACCTCCGTTTGCAATCGATTGAGACGTTCCACGAGCTAAATTCTGACCACCGCCCTGTAGTCATGCTTCTTGCACCCTACTCGGGCCCGATCGACCCGAACCGCCCCCCTCAGACCCAGACGATAACTGACTGGAGGAAAGTAAGCGAAAGACTGAAATCCACCACGTCGCCTCACTTAGACACCATCCCCGATCACTTAGTGTCAGTCGCCGACACGACGGCCGCAATCGACTCGTTTACAGAGCACGTACAATCCGTATTGACGGATTGTTCACGGGAAGTTCCGGTGATGGAAGACCATCGCTGGAAACTACCTTCTGACGTACGTGACCTGATAACCGAGAAGAACGCGGCCATCCGTGCCTACGACTCCTTCCCTTGTGACGCGAACAAAGCCCACATGCGCCATTTACAGCGTGCTGTAAAGAAACGCATAGGGGAGGTTCGCTCTGAGGGCTGGAACAAGATGCTCAGCGAACTCGAGCCCACTCATCAAGCCTTCTGGCAATTACAGAGGAAATTGCGTTCCTCAGAAGAGGTCTCTATGCCTCCTCTCATCCGACCCGACAATAGTGTCGCTTTCGACAGTCCCGATAAGGCTGAATGTCTTGCCGACAGCCTTGAGTCCCAATGTTCTCCCAGCTCCCAACCAGTAGACCAAGCTCACCTGAACAAGGTCGACGCTGAAGTCGAACGAAGAGCCTCCCTCCCTCCCGTCGAAGACCCTGATGATCCTCTGCCTCCCGTCACTCCAGACGAAGTGCACGACATCATTAAAGGGCTCCACGCTCGTAAGGCCCCCGGCTCGGATGGTATTACCAATAAGGTATACAAACTCCTTCCTGCCCCGCTAATAATGCTTATGACCGCCATCTTCAATGGCGCCTTGAGCAACAACATCTTCCCACAAGCATGGAAAGAAGCCACCGTCATCGGTATCCCAAAGCCAGGCAAGCCAAAGTCTGAGCCCTCCAGCTACCGCCCTATTAGTTTACTCAATGTTCTCGGCAAAATCTACGAGAGGCTTATTTATAAGCGTCTCAAAGACTACGCCGAAGCAAAGAGCCTCATTCCCAACGAGCAGTTTGGTTTCCGCAGCCAACACTCGGGCACCCAACAGGTCCACCGTATAGTAGAGCACTTATGCGCTGGTCTGCAGCGTAACGCGACGACGGGTGTGCTATTCTTCGACATAGCGAAAGCCTTCGACAAAGTCTGGCACAACGGCTTGATATACAAGCTCTACCAACTAGGAGTGCCAGATCGTCTCGTGCTCATCTTACGAGACTTTTTGTCGAACCGGACCTTTCGCTATCGCGTCGAGGGAGCACTCTCGTCCCCTCATCCTATTCGCGCCGGTGTCCCTCAGGGTTCCGTACTATCTCCTCTCGCCTTCACGCTGTTCACTAGCGATATTCCAAAAAGTAAAAAGGCTCAGTTGGCTCTCTTCGCCGACGACACTGCCGTTTACTATACCGGTCACTGTCCCAACGCTATAGCTCGTACACTTCAAACCTCCGCAAACGTCTTAGGCGCTTGGTTCCGGAAATGGAGAATCGAGGTCAACCCCGATAAGAGTCAGGCGGTTCTCTTCTCGAGACGTCGCCGACTACCACCCCACTTCCTAACCCGATCACTATGTACGGCAAGCCAATCCCTTGGGAGAAGCAAGCCAAATACCTAGGCGTGATCCTCGATGAGAACCTTACCTTTAAGGCTCATATTAAGGCGGTTCGCGCGCGCGCCTCCTTCGCTCTTAGCAGGCTGCAATTCGTACTGACAGCCCGTAGTAAACTGTCCCTCAAATGCAAGCTCCGCATCTATACCGCAGTCATCCGTCCCATCATGACCTATGCCTGCGTTGTATTTGCGCACGCTCACCCACGTCATCTCCATAAGATGCAGACCCTCCAAAACCGTTTCCTCAGAAGGGTCACGGGTGCCCCCTTCTATGTCCGTAATATCGATCTTCACGTCGACCTCAAAATGCCAACCATAAAACAGTTCATGAAACGCTTATCAAAGCGTTTCTTCGACTGCGGCATCAAACATTCTAACCCCCTGATTACAGCGGCCGCCCGCTACACTCCCTCTCGCATTAGCAGTATTCGCCGACCAAGGCATACTTTAATCGACCCCGACGACGCCACTACCCTCCTCCAGGAGAGTAGCAAGGCCACTAGCACGCTACAAAAGCCCAAAACCCGATCGCCGTCCTACCGCCCTCGCCGCCGAGGCCCGCCGCGACGCCCAAATCGACGCCCCTCCCGACCCTTGCTTGAGCCAGCCCGCGCCGCTGAGCCTGTAGCTTTAAATTCGTCCATAAATAATACTAATCCTGATCCAGCTAGTCATTTGCTGCCCTCTTCCAGCGTCGCCCTAAGCCGAGGTTCGTACCCCACAGGGGGTGCCCTTAGCGTTGTCGCTTAGTTTTAGTTAGTATATAAGTTTAAGTCCTGGCTGGAGGCCTTAATTTATTAGGGAATCCACAGGCAAGTCCGCTTAAGCAGACGACAACCGCATAGGTTGACCTGCGAGATGCCAAACAAACAAACAAACAAACAAAAGCAGAGTTTACCGCACAGATAGCATATATACAACATCCCGACATCAAACGTTGGGCAGTTGCCAACAGATACGACATCCATCTGGTCGGAGGATCCTCCCTTTTCTAAGGAGTATGAGTGAACTTTACACCCTGTTCCTCATATCTCTTCATTACCAGTAAGTAATAAAGTTGCCCATTTACAATGGCCTACATATCCTTCAAACCAAAAGAACGCAACGTTGTGTGGTTACTTTCTTAGGTTTAACCAGACACGAAGTTGAAAACGCCCGTATGCCTGTATTATTTTACCCAATTTTAAAACTGCAATACTGCTCAATAACATAATGATGTACAGTACCTACCCCAAACAAACTGTTTACAACAAGCTCTACTACTTCTGTAGCGTAATTAGTCGATTACAAATAAGCGACTAATTATCTATGGGCATTAACTATTAATTATCTATGGGGTTTAACTATTAATTGACTATGGCGTTAAAGATGTCACTTACCAGGTCTCGGTAGAGAGTAGTTATATTCTTTGTTTACCAGTAACAGTGAACTAACAGTATATAAAGCGTAGCCGAGTCATTATCGTTCCTTTTTACCGTCTCACCGCCAAAACCTACGCATCGAACCCCTCGTGTTAGGGTGAGTACTCTATTGTGCCTTCATGGTTAATTTATGTACCAGTAGCCACATCCTTTCTTGTGTAACTTAAAACCTTTTATGTGGCTGCTGGCAATGTAAGTTCTCGGTAACCTAAATTGTTAGCGAGAACCATATTTTAGTTATTTTATTCTAATGTTTGCGAATGTGCTTTCTATTACACTGTCCAATCATTATCCATCACGCTGGCATGCTTGCCACGCTGCCTGCTAAGCTGCTTACGCTTATTGCCTTGCCACATGTGTGAGAACCCCTACAGTTCAAGGCTGCACATGGCAATGCCTGGTGCTCTCTTCATGCTGTATTACTGTACACCGCTGCGATGTTTGAGCTTCCTTCGCCTCCCACCCTTCCATGCTTGCCTTTGACTACTGCATCTTCTACTTGGCTGGGAAACCCTGCATGCATCGCAGGGGCTTACAGGGATTCTACCTGAAACTCACCGGCGCTCCCTTGCGCTATTTTCAGGGTTTTTGCTACCACCTGGCAGCTGCTGGAACCAATCTACGTCTGACACATCCATAGATCGGGTGCGCTAACTGTACTTACACTGCCTAATGCACCACACTTCCCGCCATGACGGAGCCATGGCGAGGGCGTGTGAACAACTGCCCTATCCACCCACGCTGCTCGCCTTGACGGAGCCTTGGCGGCCGTTGCGGGGTGATCAGCGCACCTGAACATCTGAAGACCTGGGGCACGTGGCCGCACACGTCCACTGCCAACGTCATCACTTCCGTGCGCTGCGACTGCGACTGCTTGCACCATCTACTGTGTCCTCTAATGGACCAAGCCCAGGGCAGTACCTTCCTTTCTCACATGCGCAACCAGTGAAAGACCCTAGAGACTATAAGAACCACACCCTAAGAATCTTTGCTCTCTTCTAATCCAATAAATGCGTTTCTAAGCGGTAACTTGTTTCAATAAGCCTTACCTTATTGTCCCGCTTAGACTACCAAAATCACGACGCCACACTTCTCAGAATCAGAATCAGAACAAAAACACGCAACATCTTTTCGTCGAATTCAATGTAAGAAAAGTATTTGTATAGGTAGATAAGATTAGGAAAACAATTTGTAAACAAAGAATCCTTAAAACTCTTCCTTCTCCAACTTTAAACTGAAAACTATCTGTTAACAAACATCTGCGCGACTTTTTCTTGAATACATCTAGACTGCGGCTTATTTGGATTCAGAAGTCTTTTAAGATAAGTGGCAAAGTTATGATAACAGTCACAGTAATCTTTTTTTTCTGAGACAAAGGGTTTATTTTTGTTTAACCTGTGGGGTGTGTTGTGGCAGTTTCATTCGCTTTGAGCTTTCTTAACAATGCTTGAAATAGTGCTGAGCTTGTTCTTGATTTTAAATCTTGAGGGGAAACACAATGTGGTGGAATATAATTGTACTGTTGGGCGACTTTTTCGTTCAAGATACCAGGATAGAAAATTTAAATGACTGTAGAATTTTTAAAATGTTTGTCTATTTCTTTGTAGTTAATTGTTCCTAATGGTTTAAATCGGATACCAAATAATATCGGTGTGACTACACAACATAACATAACATAACATCACGCCTTGGTTCCCCGAAGGGTTGGGCAGAGGTGTACCTATTACACAAAAAATAAGATTCTTCTAATGAAAGCAAACTAAGCTCATGCGTAGCCCCAAGGCTGTTCGTTTCTTTTCGCAGTTTTTTTTCCACGGTCTTACGTATCAGTATTACAGAGATCAGACGACATCATCTTGTGCAGCAAACTACAAGCCCGTGAAAATTTGGTGACACCTACCTAATTTAATACTATAACCACCTAGCCTCAAAAAAGCAAACCACATTTTAAAAAACAGCAGTAAATTTCGGACTCATATTTTCACCACATTTAATTTAATTTACTAACGCAATCTCGCAACGTGTTCATTTCGACCACAAATAGCGTTATTAACCAACTTTTTATTGCGTCATATTGGTTAATGTTGTTTTTACTTTATTCTATTAGGTTTCCATAGTTAATGAAAACCGTGGGAATATTACATATCGACGGAAGCGTGACGCATGGTAAATATTTATGTACAGTTCTTCTATTTTCTTAAGGCAAAGGGGTGCAAAGGGCAACTGATAGAAACCCGACGACTGACGAAACAAGAGGTTTGCCGAGGAATATTAAGAACTAAAGAACTTCTGTAACATTTTGGTAGCTGGATGACCAAAACAAAAACAACTGAATGAGCTCTTATCAGACTTCTCCAAATATACCAAAAATTGAGCACTGAGCTGAGTCCAGGTGGGTAGAAGCCATTAACGCCTACGCGACTTCCAAACATGTGAATTACCTGCTTAAAATATTACGAGCTGTTCAAATAACTACATATATATGTAAGTTTATGCAGTAAAACTAGTTTAAAGACGTTATGAGATGTTACCGACTCGTCATTACATTGCCATAGGGTCATATTCTCGTGATTCCACACTGCAGTGAATAAAAGTGCAAGCGAACGGACGTGACACTTCCTACACTTTTTGCAATTTATTTTTCAAATCACATTATTTTACCTCCATCGTGGGGCTTCGACCTAACTAGGTACTGAGATATTCGTGTAAAAATGTGCTTTCTCTAATTTGCTACTGCTCACTTATCTGATTGAAAACCCCAGTCAACATTTATACATCACAAACTAAACGACGAACAAAACAACGCGAGTGAAATTTAAACAAAAAATAAAATAAAATAAAGCAACGAAACGAACAATGGTGTTTTATTTTTTCATATAAAACAAGCTAAAAAGTTTGCTCCTGACGGCCATTGTGCGTCCGCACAAAAGATCTGCATGTGATGTGCATATGAGATTCAGAGTAGTGACTGTTAGGGTCGCGGGCCACGAGGCAACATGTCATGTTGGTATGAACACTGACTTTTTGATTATGTTACAATATTGTTGTAACAGACTAATTAGCCAAGCTAATAACCGACGATTGAATTGATGGCGTGCAATTGAAGATGCTTATGAATTGAACTCTAACACTGTATGAAGATTATGATTACTAAACAAGTCAGACAAACATCATGTTAAGTTGAGTTTTATCATAGCCAATTCTATTGGCAAGATTGCAAATCTAAGTAAAAAAGTTGAAAACTTTTATGTCTATGATTTCACTTTCACACACTTTTTAAAACAGAACCCGGTAATAATGCCCGCTGGCAAAAATCTAAGAGCATTAAAAGGGCAAACGTACGTCTGGCAAGCAATTAAAGCAGTCGGTACTGTTATCAATCACAAAATTATTGTGTACACATTCAAAGACAAATAATTATGTAATTGACGGGATATGAGAAGAACGTCATCAGTGAAACTCTTTTACAATGAGCTCTACTGTCTAAAACGTATCTACAATAAACAACATCAACATGGTTCAGAATTTCCATTCTCCCATTCCTTTCTAAAGTGCTTGAGGCCTGCGTACACAAGCAGTTTACGGGGTTTATTCACCGGAATAAACTTGTTAGCTCTTTTCAGTCTGGATTCAGACCAGGGCACAGTACAGCCTCCGCTCTCCTTAAAGTGACTGGTGACATTAGAGAAGCTATGGAGGATACCAAGGTTACCGTTCTGGTGTTAATTGATTTCTCCAATGCCTTTAATGCCGTCAGCCACGATATCCTCCTTTCTATACTCTCTCATCTTATGGTTTCGTCCGAGGCTTTGGAATGGTTCTCTTCTTATCTTCGGGGACGTCAGCAGTCGGTTCGCGTTGATGAGACCTCGTCGAGTTGGCGTGACCTGAATGCTGGTGTTCCACAAGGCGGTATTATTTCTCCTTTGCTATTTTCCATCTTCATTAATTTTATAACTCACTGTCTTCGGTGTTCGTATCATCTCTATGCTGATGACCTTCAATTGTATACATCTGAGCGGATGGAAAGTTTGTCGGACGCTATAGTAGATGTAAATCGAGACTTAGATGCTGTCAGAGAGTGGTCTGATCGTTTTGGGGTGTTAGTAAACCCCTCAAAGTGTCAGGCCATTCTAATTGGAAGCTCACGCATGATGGGTAGGGTGGTGCTCAGTTCTCTTCCTCCTCTTATTTTCAATGGTATCGCCATCCCCATTACCCCTACTGTGAAAGATCTCGGTTTGCATCTTGACTCGACACTGAGCTGGCAACGCCAGGTCTCTAGTGTTAGCCAAAGGGTCAACGGTACTCTGCGTTCCCTGTATCGTCTGAGAAACTTTTTACCCGGTAAGACGAAAACCATGCTCGTGCAGACTTTGATTTTCCCTATCATCGACTATGGTGACGTGTGCTACTTTGACTTGAATGCGGTTTTTTTGGATAAGCTCGACAGATTGCTCAACAATTGTATCCGGTTCATATTTAACATCAGAAAATATGACCATGTGTCGAGCTATAGGTCTGAGCTCAAATGGATGTCCATTCGCCAAAGAAGAAGTTTGCGCGCTTTGACTACACTTTTCTCTCTTCTCAACTCTCCCACTCCTCCTTCTTATCTTATGTCTCACTTCCAATATCTATGTTCATCTCACGCTAAGGAACTGCGTTCTTCCAACAATCTTCTCCTGCTTTGTCCTTCTCATACTTCTGACTTTGTTCATTCTCCCTTTCATATTCAGTCCATTCTTCTTTGGAATGCGCTTCCTCTTGATATCAGGACGGCCACCAGTCGGTATGCATTTAAGCGGAAATTGCAGAGTTATTTTCGTAACAAATAGCGTAGAGTCGGCTCAACACCTTTCACCATAAAATTTATATATATATATATATATATATGTATTGTAAGTATATACTGTTTTAATATGTATGTATGTGTATTATAAGTTACACAATATCTATTTTACATCACACTTCACAAGTTATATTATTTTTTTTAAGTTATTTTTCTTCCATTATCGTCCCCTTCAACTTAAGCACCTGCCATCTTATCTCTTCACCACCCTTGGTTGACTGGTAGAGAATGCCTAAGGCATTAAGTCCGCCTTTGTACCTCTTTGGGTTCGAAAAGTTTAAATAAATAAATAAATAAATAAATAAATCATGTACTGAATTCATGGTAAAAAATTGTGCAATCGATGTCCTCTGCCATTCCGTAAACGTCATAGGACTATGAATACCACGTCTTTCAAAACAGTGTGCATCATCATAGTCAATTATTTCTTTTTCTTTTGAGAAAAACTGAAGCACATTATAATAATTGTAATCATTTTAACCTTTCACGTCCCCGGACCCGGCGAACGAAATGTGGCATTAACGCCCGCGAGATTTCGCGATATCGCGGAAATTCGCGGTTTACGCGGTTGCGATAAAAAAAAAACTTTTTCTTAATTCAGTGTATCTTCCAATTTTGCTTAGTTCAACCTATGAATTAATCCCAAAGGAGATTTTTCTGCACCCATAGATCGTTCGCCCCAGAACCAACAGCGAAGGAAAATTACTTAGCGTGTCCTAAATTACAATCATTTGCCCATGAAGACAAAGTTTAATGACGGACAGCTAGCAAAAAGCATTTATTTAAAAAGAAAACTACGATTTTGAGGTTATATTTAGTAAGAAACAATCCTTTCAATCCTTGCACGTGCTAGTAAATGCCTGCCTCGTAATACTATTTCTATTGCCTGCATGCGGCTAGTTATGTAAGGGGATTCAGTAAAACATTTAACTACTTCTGTACTTACCCATTTCGTTTGGTGCTACTATTTGGTAAATCTTCTAGTTTTTATATTAAAATAGGTAGGTAGAAAACAACTTACTTATTTAATTTGAATGCAAATGACTTTGTCGTAGGTAATGTTTTATTAGATTTCATTTATTATACATGTATGAATTCGTATCTAGATCGCTTAACATTTTGTAAACATCGCTTGACAGTTGAGTTCATTGACATGACATGAGAAAGATTAGGGATGCCCATACAAATACACAATGACATGAATATTTACTTTGTATAATATTATTATTATTTTAATTTCGTGTGAGGACTTAGTGGGTAATATTTTTATATCTGGCAGTTTGAGTACTTAAAGCGGCCTACCCAAATGTCCTTTCTTTGGTATTGTTCGTCGAATCGTTGAGCTCCTTACGTTTTGAGTTGAGCTGCACGATTAATGACAAATGCGTGCACTGACTGGACAGGCCCACTCAAATCTGTATGGTTCTTTCCTCAAAATACTATTTCAGACACGTACCTACATGGTTCTCATATGATCTGTAAAGTAAACAATGACATGAATACTTACCTAGGTATTATTTATTGATATTATTGTGAATGTTAAGACTATGTGGGTATTTATTTTCTTTTGTTTTCTTATTTTATTATCTCAGTGAGTTTTAATCGTAATCTTGGTCTGGCGGTTTGAGTAATTATGCGGCCTACCCAATGTCCTTTCTTTGGTATTGTTCGTCGAATCGTTGAGCTCCTTATGTTTTGAGTTGAGCTGTACGATTACTGACAAATGCGTGCACTGACTGGACAGGCACACTCAATATGTGTGGTTCTTTCCTCAAAAGACCATTTCAGACACCAATCCACATGGTCTTAACATGATCTGACCAAGATTATGTCTGGACTTTAAAAGAGACTGTGACCTCTGAGTTTGTTTCGGCTTTTCTTCTCAGAGTGGTCAGATAGGAAATGCCGACCTCATCTAGTTTAAAAAAATGTTTGACGTGTAAAAGTGTTTGTACAAACCCACTTACAGAAATAAAAATCGTTTATCATTTAAAAATCATTTATCATTAGATCCGTTTCGATTTACGCCGCATTCCGAGTTAGACCATAATCGCTGACAGCGCTCACGGCGATAATTAGCGTTCCGATTTAGATGTCACGATTATGACAGCTGACAGTTCGCTCACAGTGATATTTCTATAGGGCATGGTCGGCGTTATCGCAAGATGGCGCATGTCATGACGTCATCTATGACGATTCACGGGAAATCGTTATCGCGCTCACGCTAACTCGGAACGGTTGTAAGCGCGCTCAAATCGATTACATTCAATTCGGAAAGCAGCCGTTATGTCGAAAATCATCACAGCTCTTTTAATTGTTCAAAATGGAACGCGGAGTGTCCGTTTCATACTGATATTCGCAAATAGTATAATAAAATATATTAATAATTATCAAGTACGTCAGATGCTTGTTGGTCTTGGGGCCATTTTCAACGATGGCCTTTTTAAGGATAACATGAGCATCAAAGGATCATAAAAATATAACTGCCCGTCCGTCCGTCTGACTGTCTCTAAATAACAAATAATTAACTGTCTGTATCGTAAAACGGGGTGAATCGAAACGAAACTTTAAAAGGGATTTTAACATTGAAATAATACTGTTTGTTGCCAAAAATGTCTCTTAAGTATTGACAGCATTATAATTAACGACTGTTCCTGTTCGATTCACCCCTGCATCCCAACTCACCCCGTTTTACCCGGTATTTACTTAAACATATCTTTCTTATAATGTTTTTACGTTTCAGTACTTACTACTATGTCCATCTATGTAATAACAATAATTACAGTTTGTAACACAAAAAATTTAAGAACCTTTGCTGCATGAACTGTGTTTAAAACGGTACCTCTCTCCCCTTCTAGAAATAAGGCTGTGTTGCACAAAACAAAATGTAGACACGTGACACAAAACCTTCATAATGATAATGTAAAGCAGTATGTTACAAACGTTCTGTGTGTAAACGTACAGTGTTATGGATTCTTGTGTCAACGAACTCAATTGATAGATGTTTAGTTTATACGCTATGTTCATATTTGGCTAGTTATGTTTAAAGTCTTGTATTATAATAATAACACAATGGTCTTGTATTATAATAAAAGCACAATAATATCGAATGGAAAACACAAAACTATGTTTCTTCTATTTTTATGAGTTCTGATGGAGTGGTGACGGCGGACGTCACGTAGGTATGGTTGTAATATTTTTTTGGGAATGGCATCTCGCAGGTCAACATATGAGGTTGTCGTCTGCTTAAACGGACTTGCCTGTGGTTGCCCTAATAAATTAAGGCCTCCAGCCAGGACTTAAACTTAATACTAAAAACTAAAAACTAAGCGACTACACGCTAAGGGCACCCCCTGTGGGGTACGAACCTCGGCTTAGGGCGTCGCTGGAAGAGGGCAGCAAGGGACTAGCTGGATCAGGATGTGTATGGTTGTAAAGAGTTGTGTCTACTATAATAACAAATTTTCGAGAGACAGTGTTTTATTGCTAGTAATGTGGGTCGTCGGTATGTTCTACATTTACCACGTTTTGGAACAGGCATTCTAGCTTCAACTGTCTGTTTGCTTTTGTCGGGAGTCGGATGTTAAAGTTACTGGTTTAATGGTAATAAATATTTTGACTTTGTCTTTAGACCAAAACTAAGTACCTAGCTAACACTAGATTATTATTTATACTAGATATTAACTTAGATACTTACCTAGTAAATATCTAACAAATTACTATTATTATAAAATATGTAGTTGTAATGTTAACGTGTGCCACTCTTACAAAAGTACCAGGCTCCCATATTAAGCAAGAAGTAATATAAACGCTAGCTAGTTCGGAGTTGGGACATCGCGTTAGTAATTACTGCAGAGGGCGCAGCGAACAACTAATCTAAGTTGGATCAGTACCGACGCTAACAGCTTGTGAAGGCGTAGTCGACTAATCGCAAGTTCTGATGTCCTTTGGGTTTGTTATGATCTGGACTTTTGAAATAATGTAAATAAATATTTTTGTCCTTAGCTAAACATTCGATGCCCTTGGTACTTGAGCGATCATGGTCCGTAAAACCAGATATTATTAGTAAAACTATGGAAAGCTGTCACCTAACCTGACTACTAGGTCAAGTCAGTAAATACGGTCAAAATCAAAAATTAAAATCAAAATATGTTATTCCACATAAACCTGCACGGGCACTTATAAAACGTCAGAACCTAGATGCACCGTGCACGGTTTCAATTGGTCGTTTAAACAAAAGAGCCGGCTAGAAACTCTACGGTTACTCTTTTAAAACCAATTGGTTTTCAATGTTTTCAAATTACAGTGCTATTAGATATGAGACCAGTGAGATTTCCAGTGTAGGCCTGTCAACAAGTAAGTAAAATGTACTTATCAAATTAGAAAATGAACTACAAATCTACAGTTCACAACATTTAAAAAGTAAAATAATCTTAATAAAATAATAAAATTTCAAACTTATTTAAACCAAATGACACGATTTCCATTACAACTGTAACACTCCTGACTTAAAACCCTCTTTAGAAAAGCCATTCATACAGAGTTGAATTTATATTTAATAAAGAAATTCACAAATATTTGAATTGTAGGTTATAGAATGTCAGATTAAAAGATGATTATGTGAAAAAATATTTAAAAAATAATGAAAAACATCGTATTTTGAGAGCAGTTGATAGACATTTACATAGTGATACCGTTAATGAGTTACGAGGGAAGCCAAATGTGCAGAAGGAATTGCCAAACTTCCTTGTCTTCAACGTAGTCTTTACTCGTATAAAATGTTTTTTTTTTAGGGAAATGTTTGATGTGCGTTGTGAACTTCTGTACATCGCTAAGTTCTGTAATCGATTTTGGCAACTTGTAACAAAACCGGATACTTTTTATAAGAAATTACTTTTTCTTTTAGTTATTCTAACTTACTTTTTTCTTTTAGGTTGGTTAGTTGACTCATTAAACCAATAGCCAAACTTCAACGATGTTGGAGCCCTGCTTAGACAAGACTGATGTGGATGCGGCCGACGAACTGCAAATACGTCGATAGCAATGAATCGCGATGAATGAATGAGCTTGCTTTATAACTTGATGAATCAATAATTTGACAGTACTGTAGTTTTAGATTATTTTGTATTATATTTTAAATAAATAAATAGGAATTATAACTACGTAGCGAATTATTATATGATACATCAGACTGAAAATCGTGGAGGGGTTCCCATGGGGGGTTTTACACATGCTGTGCTACACTACTGTAACAATTACTTGAAGAAGCATCGTGTTTTTTCTCAAATGTATGCCTTTCTCCAACCATGTGTACTATCGCTTCCGTATTCCAAACCATCTCTCCACAGTATTGCGAGTGGTAATTTAACTTTTTTTGTAGACTTCATTTGTATGTGTTCGTGGTTGCAATACAGCGGTCAGTTAGTAGTTTATATTACAATAAGTAATTTCGGTAAGCACCTCTTGAAAATCAGCATACAAATGGGAGTTGTTCAAAATTGTACAATCATGCACTGATCCCGGCCAGCATACGTTAATGCCCCTGATTTTTAGTTTCGCAACACACAGCACCTGGACATTTATTCATAAATTTCTGCAAGAAAGCAGCATCTGCTTATAATTTTGATGTGTGTGCAATCTAGGGCTCCCACTACACGTGGAAATCTTGCAATTTCATAAAAACCTTCAGCAACCCCTCTAAATTCGTCCCCCTCTGGGATTCGAAAAACGAAACAAAAGTTACCTTCTGTACTATTCGACAAATCGTCGAGTTGTGGACATTGGTCAAATCCCTCAAAAAACTTCTAAAACGATTCTGTGGCAACAATATAAGGCAAATCAGTAGTTAGATTTGGCATCGATGGCCTTATTTCTATGGGTAATTGGCCACAAAACAAGCTGGGCGCATATTTGAATTGCTGCTTTTGAAATTCTCGTATCGTATTTTGAAAATATGACTTCTCTGTTTGGGATATGAAGGCGACGACGGGAAATTTTTTATTTTCTTCTGATTCAGAGAATGATGACAGGCTCGACAAAGATAATTATGTTGTATAATGCAGGAATGGCTAACTTTACTTTCTAACACAATTTTTTTTTAAAAACTGAAAAACGCACACAAGTCAATAAAAAACCACGAACTGCAATATTAATGTTAGGCTAATGGACGTTTACCTAGGACTCATCTTCGACAGCCGTTGGAACTAAGTGGAGCATTTCCGACGGGCTGGGGCTGCCTTGAAGCGGCTCCTGCCCAATCTAGGGGGTCCATACGCCACCTGCCGGAGGCTCTACCCGGAGGTCGTGCGGTCCATGGCCCTTTCCATGGCGTTCTTTGAGGCGCCAACCAGCCCACCGTACGCGTGTACCGCACGGTCTCCTGCGTGGCGGCGAGACTCTTTGCCGGATTGCTGCCATAGGATCTGGAATCAAAAGCCCTCGCGCACTTAAGGGAGTGGCGTGAATCGCCGGGTTGTTACTCCTCTGCCGCGCGAAATCTGTGCGATTGTCGCAACCGAGTGCTGGGCACGCCACAAGGAGGGGTTGGGGAGGCGCCACGGCGTCCTCACCTTCCGCCTGACACAGGTCCTCACCGGACACGGTGGATTCGGGAGGTTCCTGTTTCGCATAAGGCGGGAGGAAATACCCGGGTGTCACCATTTTGTGGATAGTCCGTAAGACACGGTGGAGCATACGGTGGAGGTCTGTCCAGCTTGGGTGGAGCACCACCGTTTCCTCGCGAAGGCGATCGGCTGCGGCGATCTCTCGCGTCCAGCCCTGGTCCAGGCCATGGTACGGAGAGAGAGGGAATGGGAAGCTGTGAAAGAGATACCGTGGCCCTGGCACAGTCAACGGCAGGAGCATGGGTAGGTTTTAGTTAGTAAAAGTCTGACACGCCTTCCCATCTACCCAGAGCGGGAGAAGTCATTTGATAATTTCCCACCCAAAAAAATGTCTAATGGACGTTTATTGATATATTAAAATTTAAAGGCCAGACAGATCGCCTCGTTTAATACTTCCACAACTTAAAATTAAAAACCATTAAAATTAAGTCTAATGTTGCTTTCAGCAACTAGGTAATGGAAAATTAGTCTCTAATGACAGTTTAAAAGTTAAAGTTCGTTTCTGGAACTGGCAATTTGTAGACAATATTTTAATCCAGATATGCTACAGTTGTAATGGCAATCATGACATTCGTGAATCATGATTTCGTTCGCGTGTATGTCGGAAAACAATAATGTGTCGCTTAGAGAAGGTGTATGTACCACTCCGCCATTGAAGATTAAAAGCGAGCTTCTGGTGTTCGCTGGGAGCTGGGATCTAAAACTTATGACACTGGCTCGCAGGTCACTGCATCTGAATGGCAGTGTCCTTAAGAGAATCTCGCAGTTCAAGTACCTGGGCCACTGGGTTACTGTTTACTGGCCGCTTGTAGATTATATAGATATAGATAGTGAGCGCAGGGCTATGTCTGTTAGAGCTAATATGCTGGCTCGTAGGTTCGTGCGCTGTACTACGGAAGTAAAAGCTACGTTGTTTAGGGCATTTTGCCGATCGCTTTACACGTGCAGCCTATGGGTCAAGCATACGAAAAAAGGGTACGACACCCTGCGTGTACTGTAGCGCGTCAGGTATTTTTGCGGGCGCAAATATGGATTAGCGTTTGATATAGGAGATATAGGGTTTGCGGCGATTATTCGCAAAAGAGTTGTGTCCCTGATGCGCCACATACGAGGCAGTTCCAACAGCTCCCTTCAGCTGTTCGCATGGAGGATGGATCTGGATCTGGATTGCCCAATAATGCGGTACTGGACCAGGCTACATTTTGAGCACTCGGGATCCAAACAAAGTTAAAATGTTTTATTGTTGAATTGTTTAATGTTTTTCTTATTTTAATCTTTTAATGAATTTTGTGTTGTATGCTTATGGGTTGGTTCTGAAATTAAATGAAACGAATGAAAAGGAAGTCTTCCAATTTTGCACGGTGGGAAGCGCTACCTGGGGTACTCTACCACAGCCCTTTCATATGCAGTCACTGCGTCTTCAGGGTTTACAATGTCAATGGGATGAAGTGTCACTTTGATTTTTGAGAATAAAATAAAAATCAAAGTGCCAGCCAGGCTGCACCTGCCGTATTCAAATCAACTGCCCGTCTGTAGGAGTATGCTGAAGCGTTATCATGGTGAAGATGGACCACGCTTAAAGAGAACTGTTGAAAAATGTTAATCAAAAACAGGCACAAAAAAATCGACATATGACATTTTAAACTAATATAATTGTGATTTCCATTGTATCTGTGTTTCATTTGTTGGAGACCTCAAATAAATAAACGATGTTAGAACCTCTCTAACATGAGCTTGCCCCTCGAAAGATCTCCTACATACAGTTGCCCCTGTGAAAAGCTACCCATTTACTAAGATCCCTGTTTAGGGCTGCAATTTAGGATTTTGACACCCACTTTAGAATTATTACAGTAATAATGTGTCCAACGTTAAATAAAACTTATTATAAAACCAATACAACCGACTTCTGCAAAAAACACTACAAGCTGAAAATAACTTTAATTTGTAAAGTCGTTGGTAAGGAAACATAAATATTTGAAAGTCGGTAAAAAGTTTTTAATATTTTGATTGTGGAAACCACCAAACAAAAATCCGTGTACTCCTTTATTGATCCATATTGATACTTAGCATTTTTTTCCACATACCATACTAACTACTCAGAATAGGTAGATATACTGCTCGTCGTTGAGGATTTCCGTGACAATTGGGTTTCTTCGCACTCCATGATTAGTTGAACACTGTTAAGAACTTAAACAATTACCTACTGGTTTCATCTTCCGTACGATTGGTACCCACTCTAAAAACAATAATCCTCCGAGTAAATCGGCTGTGTGACAAACGGACAGACAGACGGACAGGACGAAATGATAAGAGTTCCGTTTCTATGTGCATTTGGCTACGGAACCCTTAAAACAGACGAATGGAGAACTTCTTAATTTTTAAAGTCTGATATAAAGATGCTCCAAAGAATCTTCAGGATTTCTTCAAAAGACTCGGAAGATAACTGCGTGAGAACTTGAAAGTTATTGCATAACGTATTAAGGGTGCTAGTTGCAACACCTACAGTTCTGTTAACTAGCATTAGCTCAAGTGTAGGTACCTACAGATGATACTTTTTTATGTTAACATTGTAAATTGATTGAAAAACAATTGAAATTGATTTCAGGAGTGCGTTAATAGCGGCTAATATCCTTGGGCAAGTCAAAAAAATGTCAATATATCATGTCATTTAGAAATTCTTCTATAGAGTATTAAAATTTACTTCATTAATTCTAAACTAAATGGTCTAGGGGTCGCAAGAGCTACTGCTGAGCATGAGGTCCTGAGTTCGATTTCAGGTCGGGCAAATTGTTATTGGGTTTTTCTATCTAGAACTTCTCCAAAGCAGCCTGGAATCTGGATTGATTGAACGCAACCTCTGCCTAACCATGACTACAGGCGTGATGTTATGTATGTATATGATAAAATAGAAACAAAGTCAAAACATGAAATATTAATAAAAAAAAGTTTATTTCGCAGTTCTTTGTCTGTATATGGTTCCGGATTGAGGCAAATACGGCTGAACGGATTTGGCACACAGATAGTTAACTTAATGGTACCAGATTACTTTTAATCCTGATAGTACGTTCCCGTGAGATATAATCCCCAATACATGCCGGCGATGCCGCGGGCATAAGGTACATCAATATTTAACTTAGATATAGCACATAAATCAGGCAGGTTGCAACATACTAAGTAAATAGACATAATTATAACTTAGCGAGTGCGTATATTTAAGTGAAGTAAGCGTCGATCGTAAAGCGACAAAGTTTCTTGATGCGTGGCGATTCGTTCTTAGTTGACGATGTTTCTGAGCAATTACATCTGTGAGTTGCACATGGGCATTTCTGTAAGAAATGAAACTGTTTGTAAAAGATACTTGATTACTTTCAGTAGTATCTAATTAGTTCTGTGTTTTGGATTGGCTCCTCCAAGCTTGATAAAACGACCGGTTCGGACCTACCTCCCACATCCAGTTGATATTTGCTACGCGTTCTGCGAGCTGCCATTGCTACTTAAGTTTTGCTTTTTTTAAGAGATTCTAGAACCCTTAAAATCTAGATAACAGAGACAACTGAGTGACAGCGCTTGATTTAATGTCAAAATGATTTTTACTCAAATTACTTAATGATCAGCACTTTTTGTTCTTGTTTTTTTAAAAGTATTTCACAACGTTTGCGTTTTTTTTGTGTTTGAGCTGAGAAGAAGTGACACAACTGTTTAGTGAAAATAAGAAAATACTTACATTCTCACTTTTTCTCCTGATCTTCAAACAGCTGGGTCTTCTACACCGGCACATGCCCATTTGTCTGATCCTCGCAGAAGACCGCATTTTTGATCTGAATAAAGACCAAGAACGGCATTTGTTTTCGCATGAGCAATTTGAACCTGGTGAAATTGATTGAGAAAAGTTTTCTCTAAATTCATCTATCACATGACATCAAGCACGTTTTCAATGAGGTAAAAAAGAGGGGTAAATGATTCAATATAATGCAGGTTACTGGGCCCAATTCTTTGGCCCGCTATTTAGATTATTCACTTACAAAAACTCTAAGTCTTTGTCAGTTTGATCAAACCCAATGCCCTACGATGAGTTGAGCATTACAGTTATCATTACCATCAAACGCAAGCTTACCACTGATTGGCGTATCTAAGACATAGTAGGTTAGTAAGTATTTTATTGACACAAAAGGTTATATCGAAAGTATATGGACCC
Source organism: Dasypolia templi (assembly GCA_963555695.1). Classification (NCBI taxonomy): domain Eukaryota; kingdom Metazoa; phylum Arthropoda; class Insecta; order Lepidoptera; family Noctuidae; genus Dasypolia; species Dasypolia templi. Next base: position 17,921,828 of record OY743158.1, on the reverse strand, counting down.
TAAACTAGTGTTAACTGTATCATAGGGACCAGTGTCTTCGCCTAATTTAGTTGATATAATAATATGCGGAACAAAACATATTAAAGTAAAATTTAAAATAATTAAAAAACAAAGAAAGGATAGGTTTGAATGAAAATTACAAAAAAAAACAAAAAAAATTAAAAGTAAAATAATACGTATAATCTACGTAAAATTAAAAGTATAATCTACGTGCAACACGGCTGGTTGGGACACGGCCTCCCCTCTATGAGAGGCACTGGGCCATAATCCACTACCCAGTGTGAGTTAGTGGATGTCCCGTTTATACCCATCTCTTTATTAGCTAAATCTTAAATCAAAATAAGCGCGATTTAGTGGTAAAGACGATGATCTAGTTATTTGCGAAAAAAACTGGTTTGAATGACGGTTGGTGAGCTTTGAAAAGCGAAATTTTTGTGCAAGAATAGTAACAAACAAATAAAGATATATACTTTTTTTGCTTTATCAGAAGAGTAAATAAATTAAACAAAGCAAAGAGTAAAAAACATTATACAAAAAACGTAACAGTATGGACCTTGCGTTGGGTGAAACTATTTTATCAATAAGATAAGATAAGATTTAGTCATTTTAAAAATGGTTGTAAATTACTATTATCAACTTACCTGTGTAATATTACGCCGGGAAATAATGGACAACCGAATGTTCGTAAAATGTGTAGGCTTCATACTTTCGATTGTTCTTAAATTTATTCGTTATATTATCTTTGTTACTATGGCGACGTATGTCACAAGTATGGGGTTTTAGCGGAAAAGAAGGTTATGGAATGGCACTACTGAAGTACAAAATAAATTTCATTATAAAAAAATCGTATTAGAGAAGGTGCATAATTTTGTGTTTAATTTTCCATGACATAACATATTCCAGCTTGTATACCACGTAGCTCGTAGGTGTAGCTAGAGATTGTCCTGTGTAACTACAACCAGATTTCAAAACTTTGTCGATAAACTTGAGGCATATCTCATTTAGGGTCTTTTTTTACTAAAGCAACGCTCGTTATTACCACATTTGATTGTTTTCCAATAGAAACAATAAAATGTGGTAATGTTTTGTATTAGACATTAAGCATTACATATTTAATATAATAAAATAAAATTCGAAGAAGTTATTTAACTTCATATATTTAACATGACATAACATAATTTAGTTTGTTCACCGCACTTCTAGCTACTCCTTCGTTGAATATCGGCGTGATGTTTTGTTGTATATGTTACTTATTCTATAAGTCAGCAATCATTATGTTTTATCTCTTTTATTGTGACGAAAAATAGAACACACAAACATTTATGTTATCATTAGATCAATGAAACTCAAACAGGATTTTTTTACAGGAAACCCCATACAGTTAAGAATTGACAAAAACAGTTTGTTATTTTGTAGCCCGTAAATAAAAATATGAGACAAAAATAATGTTGGTTGGATCAAAAAATTCTCAGATTCTACTATTTAGTAGTTTGCCAATCCTCCTTTAATATAAAATACTTTTCATCCATTAAACAGATGAATGAATGTCGTTTCATGTCGTAATCGGATCTTAGAATATCCACAGAATTGTAAATAACTGCAAGCAACCTTCAATCAGAGTACTCTATAGGCACCTCTGAATTTGCACCAATTATTGGACTTACACAATTCATAACATTCATTATTTCACCACAATAGAGCATGTTTTACATAATATTCAACAACAAAAACGACGTCTGTTGTGTATTGATCTGCTGTATTCGAGTACCACATAGACAAGGCTTCGCGCATGATTGCCATAATTACGAAAAAAGGCTGTTGTATTTGGAGAAGCAGTTCGGAGTACCTTCATAATCATGTACCTACATAGATGTTTCACAATTACTTACCCATAATTTAATTATTCTGTTCACTAATGTTTGTGATTTATATCAAACTCAAGTTGATTTAGGTTAGGAAAATGAATTGCCAAAAATATAAGCCATCTTGAATCAGACTTGAATTCCGACCCGTTTCACTTGCACATTAAGTTAAACTTATAATCCTTTAAGAATGAAATTTTGATAACATTTCATTCACGAAGGATTATATTCTGACAAACTGAAAGTTTAATTTGTAAGGAGTTGACTCAATCCCTTGAATGACTGGAGATCTGAACTAAAGATTCACATTATCGGCCCTGTAAATGGACAACATTCAGGAAAATCATCTTAAATGTTTACACCACCGGGCGTTTTTTTTCCAATGTAATCACAATCTCTACATTGGATCACTAGGCAGGTAAATATCTGAAAAAGCATCCATTCTTATTCTCATCTGAATCCCTTACCCATTAGGAGCAAATAGATGGCAACAGAACAGAATCAACATCAAAAACTGGAAAATCAACCCCTGATGACCAATTCACCGCATATACCACCACAAACTATAGCATAAATCTTCCTGTGCTAGTGTGTGTTTACGTCGAACAAGACAAACTCAAACAAGTAATTAAACTCTAGCCACAGTAGATTAATTATTTGTTTGGCCGACAAACTGTTCTGGATTGTTGCGGTGTACCACGGTCTGAGGCTGTTTTGGCAACGGGAATCGGTAGGTTCGAGTTTCATTCGAGCTTGTAAATGGTGTACGAGTATGGTTGTAAAATATTATGAAAATGAAGTTTGTAATTAATCGATGGGTGGTGTTAATGATGGAGAAGGTGAAAAGGATGTGTAGAGTGAGATGATAAAAGCTGTACATAGATGTACAAACATGCATTTGAAAGGAGGCAATAATGATCGTTTTCCTAAGTGTTCTAGAAGTAATACTTCTTATCAAGGAGTTGAGTTCATATAAAAATAACGTAATAATTCTGACGCTGAAAAGCATTTTTGTAAAATATGAGGTTGTAGGAATACCGAATCATGTAAATGATAATGTGTAAATGTGTATAGATTAGGTGGGTACTTTTATGTAAAAATTGAAGTGCCTTATAAGTGCCTATTTGAAATAAATGCTTTGACTTTGACTACCCATTACATACCACTATCGTAGAAGTAACAGTCTGACTGCCAGGTGTGTTAAGATGTATCACGACCGTCACTTGTGAAATTAAATAAAAAAATATACCCGGACCTTAAGCCAATACAAACCATACGAAGCAAGCAGATTATAATCGTTATACTCAATTATTTCGAGTCATGGAAACCAAAGGTACGGGGCTCGAACAATTTCAAGCGCCAACTTTATATTATCGAAGTTTGCAAGTTGTCGTGGTCCAGCGAGTGTTTGGCAGTTATGTGCACAACAATCAGTTTGTTTGCACAATAATTTAGTCAGGAATTATATGGTTGGTTCTTGATAAATATTTATTAGGAGAGTTTGTGCTTGGCTCTGTAATCGGTTATCATTTTCTTTACCGTAGTTGTTTTGCATTTTCTAAATATGCTATGGAAATTCCACCCGGTCAATCAAGGTGATTTCATACCTGAGAGTACGTCAATTTATCTTACTAATAATCTTGAAACGCGTGGAGCTAACGAAACTTCCAGTGATGGCAATCATACAGAGACTCATTGTCATGTTAGTGACCATCTACAGGTCAAACCTGTCAATGTTTAAGTACTCACATGACAATTTACCTGATGCATGAGACGTCGAATACTAGACCAAGGAATAAAATCATGAATGTCTACTATGCCTTTTACCTTACCTTACCGGATTGTGTCTTTGGATAGTCGTTGAGATAAGTCGCATCGATCGCGTGCTCTACTTTAAGTACAAGTCCAGACACAGGACGCTCGTTGCGCTCGCTGCGATGTCACATACAATTACGAAAGAAGTGACCTCCATTATATTTATAATTGTTATCTATTAGCTCACCACTAACATGGCTAAACCACAAAAAAAAAACTAAAAAATGAAAATGAACAACTGCTGTACAAATAATTCAGCGCAAAAACAGCAGATAATGAACGACTGAGTTATGTTATTTCTGATATGGAAAAACAAATGGAAAGCCTCCAACAACAAGTGAGGTATCTACAACATAGAGCAGAATAAAGTACAGCTGCAATCAGTAATACACCTGAGTCAATTAAAAGTCCACCAGAGTGTCCTGAGTACTGTACGGATGAGGAGGAGCTAGCCAGGGAATCACAGTGGATCAGGCAAAAGAGGAGAAAAAATTAAAATTATACACATCGCCCACTCACAGTGCTGTCATTGAACACCTTGATACCGTTCAAACCGAGAAAGTAAACACTAAAAAGACGCCACCTCCACCTGTAGTAGTAGACTTAGTCAAGAACTACCAGTTCTTGTTTGACTTATTGTCCAAGTCTGAGTCTGGTTATAAATTCACATCTCAAATGTTGAATGGGAAGTGCGTTAAATAAATGCAGTGAACGAAGACACTCATAAGTTTATTACACAGTTATTGACTGAAAATAACTTTCTCTGGCACGCCTACGAAAATAAGCAGGAAATAACCATGAGTTATAGTAAAAATCTGTACTTCTGACAGAATTATTGAGGGCTTACAAAATAAAGGTTACTTGATTGAAGATGCAGTAAACAAATTGAGGTGGAAAAATAAGGAGCCTCTGAACATGTTTATGCTGACATTCAGAAATAATAAGGACATCAATAAAATTTGTGGCATATAATCAATATTAGCATGTAAAGTAGAAGTACAACCTCTCCACACTTCGAGGCTAGTACCTCAATGCAAGAGATGCAAATCGTACGGACATGCACACAAATACTGTTCAAAGGAACCTAGATGAGTCAAATGTACAGCCAATCATCTGACTGCTGACTGCAAAAAACCGGCAGACTAGAAGCCGAAATGCGTCCATTGTGAGGAACCACATCGTGTTAATTAAAACGGACGTGTTTTAGCACGGGAAATGCAGATCATAAAGAACAAAACAGTTACGAAACTGGTAGCAAAAATCCAGCGAGAAATCAACGAAAAAGTGCAAACTACTTCTAAAACACAAAACCGTTACATGAGACAAAACCCTCACAAGCAAACATACGCGCATGTAACAGCCAAAACCTTGCGAATTTTGACGAGAATATTAATGCCATTGGAAAGTTGGATATGGCACCGTACTTAGATACGGCGCCTCCTTTTAAGCATATAATGCCTGTGTTAGAAGACGCCGCTCTTTCTTAGGTAGGCTATGGGGTGACAAAATTATAATAATAATATTAAAAAGAGAGACAAAAAAAAACTTCTTAAGACATTTTACAAAATATATTTAAAGAGGGGTGTGATGTGATATGAGTGATGTAAAGCAATTTGATGCGAATGTAAAGGTGTGATGTGAAAGTGACTGACATCGAGAGTGGCGTGGCTGTGTATGTTATGTGTGTGTGTGTGAGTGGAGAGTGTGGGTGTGTGTGTGTGTTAATAATAATATGTTCATGTGTAAAGGAGTGACTCAGTTTATGTGTATGTAAATGGCTTTATCCAGTACGTTAGTTTTTTTTACATTCATGTAGTAATTTGGGATAAATTAATATTTGTTTGTTTACCCTATTGTACAGCTGAGCAGATCGATGTTGATATTGTATGGCCGCGAATTTCGTTTTAGTCGGTGGTATATGCGCAATCAAGTCATTTCGCCTTTTCGACATTACTTTTGGATCATATGAAAGAGTTTTATGCTTTTTTAGGACAGTGGATATGATATACAATTTCCTAACTGAAAGTAGACCACTTATTTCGTATAGCTTTACAGTAGTATATCTCCTTTTTTTTAAAATACATTGTTATTATTGAGGACCGCTGTCCCCGTTCTAGATTGATAAATTTTGTTTTTGCCGCGCCTCCCCATTTGCGCAAGTGATACATAGACTTCATTTAGGAGATTTCTATTTGATCCGCGGTTTCCCTTTGTATTTTTTGGAAGTATATGCCTTAGAGATTTGAAAATCCAACCTAGTTTCCTAACCCTCGCAGTAACGTGTTCAAGATTTTTGATAAATTATTGATCAATTATGACGCCTAAGGATTTTGTCTGTGAAACTTTTTCAATTATAGGGCACTTGCAATTTTCGTCTGAGGTTGTATTGCATGCGTGTACTTTAATGTTAAAGGCTACTTCTTGAGAATGATTAGAGATTGAGAAACATATATAGTTCGTTTTGGTTGTGTTTTAAGTTTTACATCTGACCAGTTTTTTCTACCATCTACTCGCCTACGAGATATAACACTAAAAAAAACCTATATGTGAGTACCGGTGATTATTTTAGGTCGCGACTTCAACGCTTAACATACGCATTGGGGTTCAAAATTTACCACAACTAAAGGCAAGAACTTTTAGTGCCCTAAAAGAGGTACAGTGTGAAGCAATATTTACCGGAAAGCAATATCTCTAAAAATTCTATAAGCATCGATGAGTGCTTTGACATGAATTCGGACCATTCACCAATAATTTTAACAGTATAGCATCGGATCAGGTTAGACTTAAATAAGACAATAAAGTTGAGAGTTTCATTAAAAACTCCGGCACAGCTGGAATTGAAACAAAGTTAATTTTGCAAATGTTATACCTGGAAAAACACACCTGAAAAAACGCACCGTGTCAAAGCAAACGCCTACCCTGCAATCATTAGGTGTCTTGTAACCGAAAAGCGAAAACAAAGAAACAGGTGGCATCCGACCAGATGTCCACAAGATAAAACACTGCTGAACAACATTACTAAGCGTCTTACGAACGAAATTCAGCAATACAACGACACCTTAACAAACAGCTACTTAACAAAGCACATAAAATTACCGATCATACCAAATCCTCCTATTAGGGAAGAAAATGGAAACCGGGCAGTGACAGAACAACAAATAGCCTTAAGGTTTGCTTAGCATAACAAATATTTCAACCAAATGAAACCCAGAGTCACAATGCGAGAGTAATACAGAGTGTACAATTATATTTGTACACTCTGTATTATGTTGATTAACCCAAAAGAAGTATCTAGAGAAATTAGTGTAACTTTAATCAGAGAAAATCCCTTGGTTACGACTAAATCACTGGTAAAATTTTACAAAATCTCCCCCGGAAAGCTATAGTCAAGCTTACCACGCCCATTAATGCTCCATTTCGGTGAAAGCACGTTCCTGACATTTGGAAAGTAGCTAAAGTCGTTATGATAGCCAAGCCTGGGAAGCCAACTCATTGAACAAAATCTTACAGACCAATCTCACTGCTACCTGCGTTGTCAAAAGTATTTGAGAAATTATTTATTTATTTATTTAACCATTTATGTACACACATGTAAAAAGACAAGAAGAATAAAGATAACAGAAAAGTACGTACAAATCAATAAGACATTATTGTTATTGAAAGCGAAAATATTGTCCCCGATAACCAGTTCGGATTTAGAGGCCAACACTCCACGCTTGACCAAGTACAGATAGTTACTAATATTATTGAAAACACATTTTAACAATTGCACAGGCTTTTGATAAAGTATGGCATGATGGACTCATATATAAACTAAGAACTATGAGTGGACTACAACATGGCGTATCAGGCTTAACGAAAGCTAGTCTATTCACAATAATAAAAATCCGAAATACTTTCTGTTATTCATAAATAGCCAACAAATACCATACGCGAATACTGCTAAGTATCTCGGCAAAAAGAAAAGAGCTGAATTAGATATTCGATACAAAAAATGTGTTGTCTACTTGGAAGACAGTCGCCATTTTCAATATCTAACAAAATGTTGATATACACGTATAAACAAGTTTTAAAGCGTAAGTGTTGTCCTACGGTATTCAGCTGTGGAGCTGCGCCTGCCAAAGCAGTCGTCAAACCATACATCGATTTCAAAACAAAATACTAAGGGATATAGTCAACGCGCCCTGGTCTATAAGAAAAAACTCCATATGGATATCGTTAACACAGTCATACAAAATCTATAGAAACTCATGAACACAGACTTTCATAATCACGTGAATTTCGAGGCGATCCAACTCCTTGACAACACTGATCTAGTGCGAAGTCTAAAAATGGTTAAACCTTTTGAGGTAATTTAGATTAAACCCTTGTTTGCATTGACTTTCCTTTAGACAGATTCTCTTCTCTTCTTATTACGATGGTTTTCATCCATCCTACATCGACATATCCTCCTGAAACACCCATGATAACAACCAAGAAGAAACTTTCATTTAAAATGTACAGACCGAACTTAACACTCATATTCTAAGTCAAAACCTTATGATTTTCTCGACTTACTCAACCTCACTAGCTGGTTTGATATTCGTAGTTGCAATTTTACTCCTCATCTCGATCAGTTTCCTAAGTCAAAATGAGTTTGGGTAGAGGATCCAACTGTCAAACATAAGGTACGTCAGCATCTACCTTGAGGCTTCCTTGAGGTAGTCAATAGGGAAGTTTTAGCCAAAACACGCGTATTTTATCCGATTTTCATAGTGTCTTTTTAGAGAGTTTATTAAATATTGACGTATTCGTGACCTTTATTCACACTCATTTGAGGGACCTCATATTTTCTTAATCTGAAGACTATGAATACTGATTTTGAGGGTCTTACGAGGCCCGCCATGAGGTCTCCTCGACAGAATGGTGAGTCAAGTAGCTTTCGAAGTTACTACTTAGAATATGGGTGTAAGTCTCCTAGTCTCGTGAATTCAGAACACGAACCTTGAAATTGGATAGCCCCTGCCCGGCCTGTTTAAACCGATGACGTAATTTACTGTTTTAGAATACTCTACTTGGAGTGTGTATCAGCCAAGTTTGGAATTGAACTTGAATGGGACAGTGATAATGCGTGGGTTGTCTCTTTGGGATTTCAAAGCGTCAGAATTCAGCCATTTTAACAAATTTTGCGATGCTGCTATATTATCTAAAAACTGATAACTATGATCACAGCAGAACCGCTGCTTACTTTTTCTTCTTGATTGCGAATGTTAATTAAAGTGTTAATTATAATAGCTGTAGGTAGTACCTACTACTTCTCTGATAAAATTTGTAGAAAGCTGCTGAATAAAAACCGCTTAAATGAAAATCTATTTTATTTTTATTTTTTAAGCAAGTACTACATATTTATTTTGGATTTGACAGAAAAGGACTCATACATTAGGTATAATGCTGAAAAAATGGGAACTTCAAAACATTGCAGAAAATTAGAATGAAAGAAAGTTTGAACCTGACTCACGACAGTTACAACTTTTGAATTTAACAATGTAAGTAAATAATATAAATGTTTTGATGTAGTCCTGATTTTGATGCTCAAAATCTAAGTTAATATTCTATAATAATGAATCGGTTACCATAATGGTTTGCTGCTACCCCAGTTAGTTTCGGAAACCTACGTAATACGAGAACGTCTATATCCGTTCATAAAGAGTTCCGCACCCATTTTTCCGTTCACTGCACACTCAAAGTAAATCGTTGTTTGAACCTGTTTATACCAAAACTTTTACATTTAAAGTTTATAACGATAAGTTAGTTTAATAGACTTTTGTTTGCTGTTTCGGTATTATTTTCAATAACTTTATTCACTTTCGTCTGAATAGTTCATGCTTTGTTGGGTACATTTCCTTTGTTGAAAATAGGATGAACCTTTTTTGGGCTAGTTATTTTGTATCGTGAGAGAAAACTTAAGGCTCAGTGATCTTTGTGTCCGCTTAGCAGATTTTATTTGTATAAGCATTTTAATCATGACGTCACAGAACATGATAAATGACGTCAATAATATTAAAAAATAAACACATGGAATTTCCTACACCCTGCTTGGTGTATTCAAAAATGCCTGTTATGTGCCCAAAAATATAAATGATTTGACTTTTGTTTTAATTTCAACGACACTCAAAGACAATGCAAACAAGAACTCTGTGCTTATAGCTTGTCAACGCTGTAAACCTAGAGTTTTATTTTAGTCAAACCTACGTCATTAGTACTATAATATAAATCAAAATCAAAATATTTTATTTCACATAAACCTACACGGGCACTTATGAAACGTCAGATTCTAGGTGCACGGTTCCAATAGATTCTAATCTACACGAGACACGGGGGTGCAGCAAAGGGAAACACGTTATTTATTTGATTATTATGTTATATTGAGATATGGACATGTTACGTTGACGGGTCTATCTATATAATTGTTACTCAAATCATCAAATCTAAATCAAATACATCAAGGCTCATTCTCAACAAGCTTGATTGTTAAAGTTTTATTAGTACCAGCCTGCCTGCCTGCCTGCACAACATAAGGTTGACCATTGCAGACAACCTTTACATTACTTACGGTTAGCGATTGTACTGTGTTATTTAATATTCTATTCTCAACACGGCAAAACAGTAATTTATTGAGCATCACTTACCATATTCCATTTACTTATCCATATTATTTTTAACGAACGCGCGAACTTACTCTGTTTTGTTGTGATATTTTCGTAGTATTTCGATTAGTGGGTGAATAATAAAACAATGTGTAGTATTCTAACATTTAATATTTTCGAAATTTTATTTCTATGGTAAATCGAGGATTTACATATTAAAAATAAACGTTAAACAATCAGTCTTTTTGAAGATAATTAATTTTCAATTTACTTTAGTTTTCACTACATTATTCCTGTTTCTCTGGCTTCAGACATTTTGTGCTAAAATAAAACAAATGAAGATTAAAAGTGGCAGTGTGAGGACGTGTTACAATATTTTTATAAACATTTGAAAACAATCTGTAAAGTTTCATAATTTTGAGATGCTAACACTATTCAAAAGTGTGAGTCACGTAAAAAAAAAATGATATATTTGCAAAATAAGCTTGATTGCGCATTTTTATTAACACTAGGCGACATCTAAATTAATGCCGAAATAAATGGCGCTGATAGTTGGAAACCTAACAGCGCACTTTAAATAAGCCATTAATTTCGGTTTTGCCCAGAGTTTCGTTTTCTACATTTATCTTAAAAATAATATGTCTGAAGACTGAAACTGGATGTAATTAGAATAGCTACTTATGTTAAACATAGTTTACCGTTCAAAGATTTTAAATAATATTTTAATAGGGTGAAATGTAAGAAAAATAAAGGGAACTCAAATAATGATTTGGAAACATTTGATTTGGCTCTTTCCATGCAAAATTAATTCATTTACCATAAATTCGAGACAAACGCTTTTTGCCTCTGAATTAAAATCTGTTTTTATTTTTGTTTTGAAGATGCATTAGGTAATTAATTTAATGTTATACGTTTTCCTGATTTCGATATTCATAAAAAAGGATACATACGATATAAGGTACAATAAAAACATTCCTAATTTATACATTTTATGACTAATATTATATTATTTATGAAAAAAACTTACTAAGTACGAACAGAAGATTATTTTCTAAATTGGTTAGTTAAAACAACTAAATTGTTTCTTTAAAATTATGCTATTGAGGTCGAAATTTGACTAGCTTGACAAAAAAAAAAAAATATTGACAAACTAAGAGCAACTTGCAAAGATTTATATTTATTTAAGATATTTTTAATAGAAATACATGTTGTTATATATAGTTAGTAACACAACTGACATGTCAGTTAATAGAAAACTTGAAAGTATACAGCCGGTAAACAAAAAATACAGATGATTAAAAATTTAATAGGAATGATGACTATTAAATATATAATATTAAAAATGTTCGTATAAATAATGTCATTTCAAATAGTAAAAACGGGATTATCGAAAGAATCTGTGAAATCGATATAAATATGAAGAGAGGAAACACGCTTTAAAAGTTTTTGGAGGGGATTATGTCCATCCTTGTCGCGCGGTACAGGTAATGTACGGCGCTAATACGAAGTTACACAGTTGTGATATCACTTATACGGTAGTGCTGTCTTTGTCTAACACTATTTGGAAATAAACTTTTTTTTTTGAGAAAAAATTGTCATCATCTCTATTGCAAACTGCTACCTAACTTGCCAAGAATCATAATTAAAATAGACTAGTATAAACTCCATTATTACAATGATAAACTAACGAAACTGATACAACCTTAGTATTAATTTAATCAACCAGTTGATATGAACACAACCTTTTAAAAATTGTTTACTATTCCAGTTATGACCGTGTCAGCTACCTATGATGTGGCACTCTGCATGCTTCTGTAAATAAAAGGTGAAACTGTGTTTAAATTAAATCCCCAATCATCCGCTGATAAACTAAAAACAGTCGAATGTAGTTTAGAGCGAAGTTACTATATTCGTCCCGTGAGCCAATTGCCAGTGTCTAGATACAAATCCTGACTCCAGGCTCCAGACTGCCACTGATAATTTACACACTGTTATGTTGCTGGGCAAAGACCTTCGCGCAATTCTTTAGTACTTTATTACTTGTATACTGTCTACTAATGTCTTGATACTTGCTCTACTTACTTCTTGGCACACTTTTTAGTGTTGTTGTTCGTGATACGCAGTCGCTTTCTTCAGACTCCGAACGCATTTGAAAACTTGTTTCTGGAAAAATACAAAATTCAATTTTAAGGTATTATAATATCATCCCGGTAAATGGAACCTTTAAATGATAAATTCTGTACGCGAGGATTTGTAATTGGCTTCCTGGTGACTAAGGTGTCCTTTTTTGTTTGTTTTTATTAGCTGTAAATCCATGTACTATAAATAAATAAATAAAAATATTTTCTAGTTTTTGTCATTATTTTACGACTCTAGTGGATTTCCAAAATTGCTTCTTTACGACAATTAATAGAACAAGTATGTAATTCTATTTTACTTTTAACTCAACATGATAGTAATTTGCCATACTCACCACTGTCGTATCTCGATTTGCTGTTACCAGGCAAGTGAATCCTGTTTGGCACTTCTTGATTGTCGACATGTCCGAAGGTTCGGAAGCCCATTGCAAACTGTGCGTATGGACTGATCTCGTATAATTCTGAGGAAAAACAAAAACATTAAAAAAAAATATTCCATTAATTTGATATAAAAAATAAACTGCAACGATTACACCTTATGTCGTCATCGACGTGACAACATTTCGACTTTTTTGTGTTAAATGTAAGTTGTAAATAATAAATCTAAATGGTAACTGTAGTTGTCGCCTACTTTTGAGAGTAGTTTTACTTCGGTAACAGCGGTCACCACATACTTGTAATAGAATAACCCTTCCGGAAATAATTCTCTAAATGATGATGAAAACCGCATCGAAATACATACATACATACATAAACTCAAGCCTTCTTCCCATGGGGGTAGGCAGAAACTACAGAACGCCACCTGCTACGATCCTCACATACTCCATTTGCCTCGTTTCCGATCATACATCTGGTCATACACAAGCGCCGGTTACGAGTACTACGCACTTGACCTTTCTGAAGAACATCACCACTAAGGTCACTATATGTTCACCTAGGGCGTCTCGTCCCGGCGTTTCCACTCACATCTGCCTTGTAAACACCTTTTGTTAGTATCCTTTAATTCATCCGCTCAACATGACAAAACCACCAAAGCATACTCTTTTAAATTTTTGTCACTACATCTTCTTTAGCGTCTAAATCCGTTGCATAATTTAGAAGAACAACGCAGACACACTGACACAGACATGAAAAGCTACTTTATTTATTGGGTAGATCTATTGCTAAAGTCACTAGAAAATAAGAATATTAATACAATTCTCACCATGCTTATTCTCAGCAGTGAGATGTACTGGTGTACTATAAACTCGGTTGTTCATATCTGTGGGTACACTTTGTGGCGTGTTCACTGTGACGTTACTTCGCTCGGACTTGCATTCAGCTGTTAATGAGTTTCTGTACTCTGTCATGTGTTGGTGGCTGGAAATAAAAGTAGTTAAAGTTTTACCGATTTCGCTATCTGCTTAACACGTTAGCTTGTGCACGATGCGTCTAGTGTTCTTGTGTTTTTTTAAATTTTATAATGTCACTATTTGCTGCATCATCTGTTTCAATAACGACATTTACATACTTCGTTGTAAAAAATAAAAATAGTATATTATTCGATGGCTCCAATTTCACTGTACATAATACATGTTAATGCAATACTTACTTATGCCTCTTGACAAGTATGTAAACGCAAGTAAGCGAGCATATCATGAGAAGTATTGAACTACAGATAATAACCAACATGTTCAAATCAAAGAACTCTGATGGTGGCCCCACTGATTCTGAAATGTTAAAAACACAAATTACTGACTATCTACGTAAAACTGAGACATCATACGAAGCTAGTATCGAAAACAATGCTATTAAAATAAAAGTTGAAACACCGTTATTATTGAAAAGCTTCATACTGAAGGAATACACACTTTTGTATTGTGGAGTTTACGTGAGTCATCAGTCAGGTGGTACATTGGAAACTACAAAAACTGCCTTTACTACAAATGAGAGGAAACTCCTTGCTGAGGAGTCTAACACACTAAGAAGTGGTGAAGAGCTGGCAATTCGGAGAACTTTTATTAATTTTATTATTTATGTACACACAGTAAAATACAAAGGCATACATACGACATAATTACAATTTGCGATGATTAGTTTATTTTATTTTATCAATTTGATTTTGATTTGATTTTTCTTATGTAATTTTGACGTTAAAAAAATTCTGATTCTCAGAGTATTTTGAAGAAAAGAGTTTTGGTTAAATGGCGCCATCGATCCCAAATTGTTACCATGAACTTTCATGATTTTTAATAACTTTCGTGTACGGTAGGAGCAAAAGAAATAACTGCCAGTTGAGAAATTAAAGTCTCTTCAATGATTTACCTCCTTGCACAGTAGTAGTGGCATAACTATACAATGATGTAGAGATCCCGGCTGCGTTCTCTGCAGTCACTCTGACATGATACCACTGAGCTGGTGACAGTTCTGCTAACACGAAGGAATTTGGTTGAGCGAGGATAGACGTGGACACGTAGTGGCTCCAGGCTTGGTCGACTTGGGGCTGAAATTAAAAGCAATGATAAGTCATTGACAAGGTTTTACTAATATGGATTTTATGAACTGGCCATGAGCAAAGCTATAAAAATTCTGGAAGCTTGTGAGGTAGTTACCAATTAACGATCAGTTTTCTTAGTTAGAAACAGCACAAGGGCTCTTTAGGGTGAATTCGCTGGTGACCACAGTACCATTTCATATCATCGGTAGTCCCTTTTTTCTCCTAAAATTGTTTGTCCGAAAATCAATATCCATAATAAGTTTGCTATAAGCCAGAGCCGTGACAGAAACCATGCCTGCTGCATGTTGCATGCTCGCTTGCATACTACATGCTTGCGTGCAGTCTACATGTAGAATGCTCGCTTACATGCTGCATGCTCGCTTGCATGCAGCATGCTTGCTGGCATTCTGCAAACAAATTTGTATTTCAAAGCTTATGTAAGCATGCATTTACATAAGCTTTGAAATACAAATTTGTTTTAAATATATTGTTATAATAATAAACATTAAACAATTCGAATTTAGGACTTATAATTTGTTTGAAAACGGTTTTAAGTCTTTTGTGTATTATTGATAATAATATTTAAGACAAACGGATTAAGGGCATTATTTATATAGTGATTTAAATTTTAAGGCCGGATATTATTTGCCATCCGTACGCAAAATACGCGCGTTGTCGTGGAGTTGCGGACACCAGCATATATGACCTATTATGTGACATTAAGTTCCAGCAAGTTATCATTCGGACAAATGATGATTAGGAAAAACTTCAACGTTTTTTCCTATGTGTCCTAAGCGTATATGTACGTACAAACATTTTTTTTACATGGGTACAAAAAGACCTCGAGCCGAAATAAGTATTTGTTATAAATAACGAATTGTACTGTGCTCTGTTTGAACTCGCAAAAGTGATGCATTTAATATCATGTCGATACAAAAGTATTTAATTAAGTTACGATTTTTTTACTCACTAGTCTATTTTCAGCCTTTTTCCACGCCTTCCCTCCATATTCCTTGTAATCCACGTCAAACCTGGTGATCTCACACCCATTGTCGTCCCAGCCGCTCAGCTGTATATAGATGTGTGTAGCGTTACTCCAGAACCATTCAGTGCTGGTTGGTGATATGGGAACTGAAATAAGAATGCGTTAAGTAAACAATTTTTCTTGTTAGTAGGCTGGTGGCTTTAAAAATATTTTTGTAATTGTCAGTGTACCTCAGTCAATAAACCTGTTTGTCTAACGGTCATTTATAATGCTCTTTCTCTTAAAAAGTGTCGTCTAAGATTAATTCTAATTCTTCTCTTTAGAAGGTTGAAAAATAGGGAATCACTATACTTGGGCCATTATGCCCTACACCAATCGATTCACGCTGCTAAATGGGGGAACGTGACGACCTGCAAAGCTACTCACGACTATGCAACAGGCTGCCGTGTCGAAAATAGTGCATCTTGGATTAAATGATTTGCTTCGATTACCACTGACAGCAAATAGCTGTCGGAAAAATAGTAGTGGTCTATATTATTTATGGTGTTTCAGTTTTGTGAACAACTCTAAGAGGACTCCGTCGAACTACATTTAAACTGTAATTTATATTTTGTACATAATGTACACCACGTACCACCACAACCAAGTGAGTGTGTGTGTGCGTAGCGAATGCTTGTGAATAGCTAAACTGGTGAAGATTGCAGGAACCCGCTTGAAGCGATGCTTGCGGAAGAATGGCGTCCAGCCACTTTTTTTTTCGGTGGTGGGAACTCATCAAATGAGATGGCTTGGCGTGTCAGACTCGCTCTCCACCTCCCCCTTCGTGAGCATTACTGCTTCGCAAAAGGAGGTTACGGCGTTCCATTCCCTCTCGGTCCGTACCATGGCCTGGACCAGATCCGGGCGCGAGAGATCACCGCCGCCGATCGCCTCCGCGAGGACACGGTGGTGCTCCGCCCAAGCTGGGCACCACCGTGTGCTACAGGCGATCCACGCAATGGTGACACCCGGGCGTTTCCTCCCGCCTTATGCGAAACAGGAATCTCCAGAAACAACCTGTGTCAGGCGGAAGGTGAGGATGCCGTGGTGCCTCTCCAACCACTCCTCAAAGAGGGGACTTATCGCCGCTATCGTGGCGTGGCCAATCGTGTCCAGTCTGAAGCCATCTTTCTGCTTAATTCCGTTAAAAGTTTGCAAAATTTAAAACTCACCTCCTCCCAAAGTAGTAGCATCCACATAAGTCGGCGGCGAGGATCCCACACTGTTAGCTGCAGTCATCCTCAGGGAGTACTTGGTGCCACACTTTAGACCTTGTAGTGTGTACTCCTGGGTTCCTTGAAGTGACGTTTCCTTACTTGACCAAGCGTCTTGCCAGGAACCGTTCGCTTCTTTCCATGTTAGATTGTAACCTGAAATGTATAGATTAGGTAGGATTGGAGATGGATTAAAACCACATATATCGTCAGCCTCCTAATTGCTTTACCACCCTAAAATTTAACACAATTGCACGCCACAAACTGGAAGCACATGAAGTCCTTCCTTTGAAATAACTTACTTTTCTAAGACGAAATCTGGCCTTTCTAAGAATTTTGTGGTTATGTTTGGTTTATGTTAAGTTATTTTAGGGCTCTTCTAAATCTTAATTTATAAATTCATCATGAATTCGCTACACATTGCAAATTCATGTATCACAATCCATTTTATATACCAATAAAAATAAAATAAAAAAAGTTTTTACTGTTTCTCATACAATTGTTCTACAGCACAAAATTGAGGCAGCCCTGGTAATTTAAGGCTCCCGTAACAGTCGCGACACAAAGTCACCACTCGTCGCGCGACAAGCGGTGCCTTTGTGGCGTCGCGCCAGTGTGTACGAGACTTTATGATACTTGTGATTTGGGAACCAATGAATCTTTTTTTCGCATATAATATTATTAAATATACAAAAAAGGCTTACTTATTTTCTGCGTCTTCCCACCAATCTTTCTGGGTAACTCCCATTGCAGGTGTATGGCGTTCTTATGTGAAGTTATCCTCACGCTCGGAGGCTCTGGTGTAGGCAGCACTGAAACCTCGTAAGAGACTGAGTCTGAACCGTACAGGTTCTTTGCTAAGCAGGTGTAGTTGCCACTTAGGGCTTGGTCTATATCTGAAAAATTTTGATAAATATTTTTTTAATTTCGTCAAGATGCAACAGCATTCGAGAGAAAAGCGCATCGTATTCAGATTCGTATGTGACTGTCAGATAAAGCGACATCTTCATCTGCCTAGCATTGCCCCTATTATGTTGGGAGCCGCCAGGTCAGCTTACAGTCTAACCGAATGCAACTGAATACCACAAACCAGTTCATCGTAATTCGATAATCCTTGGTGAGCCTGGTTGTCAGACTTTCAGGGTTCTGACCAGTCAAATATCCACGAATGATAGTCGGGACCAACGGCTTAACGTGCATTCCGAGGCACGGAGGGGTCTTGGTATGTAACGATGGTCACCCATCCACGGACTCTCAGCAGCTAGCGTAGCTTAACCTGATCGATCGCCCGTGTGGATGTTTTGTATTTAGCTACATAGCCACAAGCCCTTCAGTCACTTAATGCTGCAATGACGATATAATTGTAAAGCGACCAGTTTGCCAGGTTGCAAACCAGTGATAAGTAACATGTTGATGAAATCTAACAAGTATAATAGTATAATACTTTAGTTTTTCGACAAGTTTTAAAATCCAAAACTAATTTAAGCGGTGTGATTTAACCTTAATTGCCTGTGGTATACATAAGTTGAAACAACAATATAAGTAGCACCGTCTAAATAATCTTTAGACGATGCAAGTAATTTGTTGCTTCTATTTTACTGTATGCCACAGGCCAGAAATAATCGACGTTGTCTTGACTTATTTATAAAGCAAATTTAACATTAATTTACTAGAGCAACACTATTGTTTATTCTATTTGTTCGGTATATAGCCCATAATTGAACTAATTTAATCGTGAATGTGTGTTTCTGTACCCTCGCTAAGTTCCCCCCGATTGGCTGAAACCGTGCTGAAGACCTTCGCGACAACGCTACGAACGCGCCATCTACGAAGAACTTGTTACCCGAAGAACTCTCTATTTTTTTACTCCTTGAGTGAGAATCGATAAACATGGACAAATGGTGCATGACCGCGTTCTGTTATTCGTGCTGACTTCGTATTCAACGGTCTACCCAAAATACCGTTTAGAAAAATTGGAAATCCGGCCGTAGCAGAGCAAAAGGTGCGTCGTACTTACATTTTTTTTCTGTTAAATTTGTTCCTTGATTGGATGAACAAGCAGAAATCCGTTTGTACAGAACTACCTATTTCCCTTCTACACCAGCGTAGTTCTTACAGTCGACTACACTATTCCACACTATTGATAACAAGAAAAAATCATATTGTATAAGAAGCACTTACTATTAATCAGCAGGCTATCGTCATGGTTCCTCGTGAACCTGGGATGGTGAGTGATGATGTTATGTTTGTGATACCAGACGGTGCGAGGTGGAGGTGATCCCACACACTGACACACTAGAAGGAGAGAGCTACCGACTCCTACCGAGACGGGACCGCCGAGTGAAGCTACACCGGCTACCACTGAAAATAAACAATTTAAGGGGACTACAGCATGTAGTTTTATAAAGACTTAAAGTATATGATCCACTGCAATAAACAAAATCAGAAATATATATGAAATTCTTCAGGATATGTGCTAATTTGATGCGGCAGAAAAAAATCATAAAGATACCTCAAAAAAAAAAGACAATGATTAATAACGATACTAATATACATGCAATCATTCTGATATTTTGTCAGATTATTCTACAAGCAACCTATTAACGTAGTGTTTTTTTTTGCAATACATTTTTTTTGTAAATAGATAATTGTTTCATATAGCATATTCAGCCTATAACGTTCCCACTGCTGGAATACGGACCTCCTCTCTGTGAGAGTAAGTGGGCCATAATCCACCACGCAGGCCCAGTGCGAGTTGGCGGATGTCCCATATCTTCGAACTTTTTGGTTTTAGAACATGGCGCTTTCCTGTCGATGTTTTCCTTCACCGCTTTGAGGATAGTGGTGATTAAATTAAATACATAAAGTGAAGTGCCTGCCTGAGATCGAATCCACGACCTCGTAAGTCATATAACTCGTAAGTCCGGTCCAATACCACTGGGCCACCACTGCTCTCAAATTAAAATGGCTTCATATTTTGCAATAAATTACCAGCGTCTTGTCATCGTGCTTCTCTATATTTTCTATGCAGTTCAACAGTGACCTCGACTTAGCAGATGAATGTTTCCTAAGATTAGAAATTATCATAACGAATGAACGAAATTACGAGAAAGCACGATAAAAACCAACAATAAAAATACGTTTAGTTGAATTACTAATCTCAGTTAATTTTACATTCCATTTCCACTTACTCAATTATCTACTATACAATTTTGTTGATGTTGATTTTTGAGTATGTATATTTTTAATAAAATAAAAATAAAAACTTTATCGTGAGTTTATAGTTCTATAACATTTTAAATTTCTAAAATTGTTATGATTTCAAATTTAGTATTAAGTTAAAATAAATTTAATGTTATGATGTGTTTTATAAGAGTTGACTTTTATACACCGCGCATCGTTGTATTATTTGAAGCCAACAAATTGGATTTTCAACGCTGTCTTTAGGTTCCTGACGGTTTGCATAGAAATATATTTTATCTTTATAGTTAATATAAATCATTAACATCAAACAAAGCCTGCTAAGCTTTTACATAAACACAAACAGGACAGCTTAAGTTTAAAATAATTCCAGTGACTAAACCAGTACAAAATACAATATAATTTCAAATCATACCTTTAGCAGATAGATCGATATGAACCCTGTTACTCGGAGTACCCTCCCCGACAGCTGTATGAGCTCTCACAAACACTTCATACTGCCTACCGGTTGACAGGCCTGATAGTGGAAACGTGAGGTGACGGTGGGGTGTCTCCAGAATTGATTCCACTCGATAGCTCTGTGGTGAACTTGTGCTGAAATTAATATGTCAAGTTAAGAGTTACGGCAAATCAGTTTATGTTCATTACCCTCGAAAGTGACGCAATACGATATTTTGACCTTCATTGATGCAGGACTGCTAACCAACTCACGTGCACTCAGGTTCGATTTGTATCAAAATGTAGGTATCCACTGCGACTCACGACCACACTTCGCACAAATGCGTGACTGACAAACAAATGAAACGCGCAGCAAATGTGGCAAACTGCATCTTGCACATCCTACGTACAGTATTTTATATCACGAAGCGACACACGCTTTACATGCCAAGTGTACAAACACGCTGAGAATGTGTGTAAGTATGAGACAAGCTTACCTTGAAACCGGCTTGACATATACAGTGTAATGTGAAATGTCTCCATTTGCTTGTTCCGGTCTCTTCCAACTGACGAGGAGAGAGGTTGGTGATGATACTAATACTTTTATAGCTGCCGGTGGACCGGGCACTGGAATCAGGTTGAGGAAGAAAACCAAGATTGTGTTAGAAGTATGGAAAGCAGAGGACAGTATCAATACCTTGGACTTGAAAATAAAATTTTATTGTACCATTTCACAGGTTAGAGTTCAGTTTTTGTACATTTGCGTATGTAAGGTTTGATTTGCAAAATAGCAGAAGTATGCAGGCTCATGCATGTCAACTGTGAGTAAAGTAAGTATGTGAATATATAGCAACTAAAAGCACGGTAACTTACCATCCTGTAACGTAGTACAAACGATGGGATAAGAGAAAGGCCCGAGCCCATAGTTTGAGAAGCCTGTCACCTTCACTGTATAGTTGGTGTATTTCAGAAGTGCTTGGAGATACAGCTCCGTGTGTGGGGAGCTTATGTTCTGCCAGGGTCCATCTGTATATTAAAGTTGAAAGGAGTAGTAACTACAGTTTATTACAGCTTTTTGTGAAAAACTTTTCTTAAAAAAAAGCAGCCTTTAGTATTACACTCGGCCCATGAGAAAATTCTAGCTTAGTCTATAAGGTTGGAAACGTACTGGCAATTAAAAATTCCGTGTCGTTGCTGGTGCCTTTAAGAGATTGTTTGCTCTTTGAGTTGATAATATTGAAATAATTTACTGAGCTGAGGATTTTCGAAAACAGTAAGTACCTACCTACTTACCTTCAGTGCTATAGTAAACGGAGTATCCAAGCAAAGATGTTCCGTGAGAAGTGATGGGCTGCCACGCGACCCTCAGAGATGATGATGATACTCCTCGACACTCTACTCCTGATGGTGGTAGTTCTGGTGCTGAAATCAATGACAAAAGAGTTGCAGTTATTCCAAACTATCAAAATATAACGCCTCTTTTCATGGCTGACATAACTATAAGAAAAGGATTTCTTGATTTATATGCAAAGATGTCATTCGAGTTTAGCATTAAGTGGCATTGCATTTTTTGTGAGAAAAAGTAGTCAGATTTTTGTCTCGCGATCCCTTTAATATATTACATTAAAACTTCTAAGTTTTTTTTATTAAAAACGATAAAGTTCTTTACTACATCTTACCTCCTTCTCTCGTTGTTTGGTAAACCGGCAATGAGAACGGTCCGTTGCCAGCTGAATTGAAAGCGCTTACAGATACAGCGTACCTGAAACAATACACATCAATTCGTAATCAAACTCAAACTCAAACTCAAATCATTTATTTCAATTAAACCATTTACAGGCACTTTTGAATTGTCAAGGAGTCGGTCAGTCAGAAATATGAAGCTAGTTGCCCATTCCAAAGCGTAGTAGGTACCTATGGAGAAGAACGGGCAAGAAACTCCATGGACACTCTTTTAAATAATAATGTTTTTACATATATCTTAGTTACATCGATTAATGTTGACACTATAAGTGAGAACGATGTACAAAAAACCGTACACGTTAAAAGCGTCCAGAGTGCATCAAAACATAATAAAAACAATCCAGCTAATTAATTATTAAAATAAGCCGTGGCAGCTAAGAGATGACCAGTCCCAACTGACGGCGCCCGTTCACGAACATGACGCATGGATCAGCACCATTCAGCTCAACCATTTTGAAGGGAGCTAAATGATCCGACACACGCGCCACCGTCAGCGAGACATTTGAGTGAGCATGCCATACTATCAGCCGCCAAGGCACATTCAAGTCAATCTATGACATTACCCGGTAAATGGTAGCTCTATAGTACAAAGTACTCACATCTGTGCAATGCATCTATATAATAAAAAGGAGATTGAGTTTATATAATGCAAATAAATTCTTACTATCTTCAGCAGCTTCAACAGTGATTCGAATGTCAATTAATTAGTTGTGGTGTGGAGCAGGAGCGGCATTAAGCCAGGCATTTTTATCAGTTATGTAATCCTCCAACCTATAATATGCCTGCCTGAATAGTGTGCGTTTGACAAAGGATTTGAATTTTGTCTCATTCAGTTGAAGTATGTGGGGAGGTATTTTATTATAACATTTTAGACAGTACCCCATGAAAGATGAGTCTACTTTAGCCAGTCTGAAACCTGGTTGAACTAATTAATAGGTCCCGATTTCTAGTACTATAATTATGTCTTTCACCTCTTTTACTGTAAAGATGTAAATTTTTTCTTACGTACATGATGTTTTCATAGATGTATTGACAAGGTACAGTCATGATGTTAATATCCTTAAACAATTCCCTTAGAGAATCGCGCCTGCGGAGATTATATACGGCTCTGATGGCTCTTTTCTGCAGAATAAAAATAGACTCGATGTCTGCAGCCCGTCCCCAAAGTAAAATACCGTAAGACATGATACTATCTATGAAAGTAACTAAAATAGATAATAGTGCATTCACTTAAGAACAAATGGTTGGCGTTCATAATTGAATGTCATCCTCACCTCGTATTTTTGAGCAGTCCACTAAGTATCGTTTCTTGTTTACCTTTTCTTGACATCACTTTTACCATCTTAGTTTGGGTGTCATTGGGAACTGTAAATGAACAAAAACTGATATATGAGCACTGACATTACTAAGCAGGTACTTCTACGAAAATACGATCGAAAAAATGCTAATGAGCTAACTACATTAAATGTTCTTATTAAAAGCACGTGTAGAATGATCATCGCAGAAACGGACAAAATGGAAAATTGTGGAATCTGCGGTTTAATGTCAAAAATGAAGTGTCTCTGTTCGAACCTACGACCTACAACTCGTAACTCGGGGCTGTTACCACTTGGCCACCACTGTTCTGTGCAGGAATTGCCTAAGAAGAATTTGCTGTAGATTTACTTTATATAAACATTTAGCTTGATAATTTGAATCCCTTCTAAAGAAAGAAGACCTAAATAAATGACAGTTATGAAACAAGTTTCTACATTAATATTCTTACTACCTGGATCTCCACTAATCCTTGGTACAGCTTTTACGTGATATCCTTGGAGCTGTCCATTGTGGCTCTCTCTAGGTGGTGGGAGCCATGACACAACCAACTCTCCAGGGTTGTCAGTTTGCTGGACTTGTACACCAAGTGGTGTTGATGATGGCGCTGAAACAGTCAAATTATTTATTAGAATCAATATTTCTAGAACATTGTTTTATATTCTTGTGCTCATTACTAACTATACTTTTGTCAAATGTTTTCATTTTTTTAAATAAATTATTTTTGTATTACGGTACCTTCTGGTTGCGTACTAAAATGTACAGGCTGAGTGTATGGACTCAGATCCACCTGGTTGCCAGACGCGACCCTCACTCGGTAGTCCATCGCTGGTTGTAGATCTCTCAGGTGTATATTCTGACGTACATCGTTCTCCTGTCTAAAAGGATAAATAAGATTCTTATTACGATTAAGAAACTAAAATTTTTTCAGCAAACTTATTTGATATATGCAGAAGAAATATGTTTGAATGAACAATCACAGCACAATATTATGACGATGATAGTTAATGAATTCTGGGTCTTATGTGAAGAGCACATATAGAAAATCGGAAAGTAGGACGCCCTCAAGCCAGGTGGAGTGACTATTTACGCAGCAGGGCTGGCGGCAGCTGAACGAGAGTAGTATGGCGAGCGATTGAAAAGGCTTACGTCCAGCAGTAGACTGCTCTAAATGTTGATCATGATGATACAAAATAAGCAAACATAGGGTAGAACGCCCTCAAACTAGGTGGAGCGACGATCTTCGTTAGTTGGCCGGATCAAAATAGGCAAGATGAAAAAGAAGGTAAAATAAACTCCTTACCTAGTAATATTGATGCTCTTAGCACTATCCCACATCATGAAGTCGTTGGTGGTGTACTGCATCGTGTAGTACTGCACGTGAGTGCTGATGGTGTCTCGCCAGGATAGTTTCACTGAGTTACTGGTGACTGAGTCTACTTGTAGGTCTAGAGGCGGTGTTGGTGGTTCTGTAATTGGAAAATATAATTATTACCTTGGGATTGGTCGATAATTAAATATGTTTATTTTGTTATCATAATCAACCTATAACGTTTCCACTGCTGGCACACAGGCCACCTAGGAAAGGGAGTGGGCAGTAATCCCAATTGGTTGTCTTCTAATTTTTGGTTCTAGAACATGCCGGTTGCCTCATTATAATTTCCTTCACCGTTTTCATAGCAGTTATGATAAATTTATTTTCATAAAGTAAAGCGCCTGCCTGGGTTCGAACCAACGACCTACAACTCGTAAGTCGGGGCCGTTACCACTGGGCCACCACAGTTCTTATGTATTTCGTTAATTGATTATAAATAACACTTTTACTCGTCAGGTTTATTTTTAAATAGATGAGTCGATGAGTCAAAATGTGACTAAATACCAAATCACTTGAAGTCGTTGCAGCATAGTTTCTTATTCCATAGGAACATCTCCTTCTGCTGTCATCTCAGTATTCACTCCCTTTCTAGCTATATCATGTTTGCACGCAATCCATTAATCGATTCTTTGGTTTTACCCTTCTCCTAAGAAGCCGACCACGTTCATACAAAAAACTTTAAAGTTTTAAGTTTCGTAACTAATAACAAAATGTTCCGTAATTTATTTATTTAGGCAACCAACAGCGTTTCGTACAGCATGTTACAGAGTTTGTGTATTACAATATTGTATGGCCAATAATAGGTTTCCCTGTTTATCCAGGTTATGTATAAAACATGCGAACGGACTGCAGACTAAATAACTCATCCGCCCCGACAATAGTGTCGCTTTCAACAGTCCCGATAAGGCTGAATGTCTTGCCGACAGCCTAGAGTCCCAATGTTCTCCCAGCTCCCAACCAGTAGACCAAGCTCACCTGAACAAGGTCGACGCTGAAGTCGAACGAAGAGCCTCCCTCCCTCCCGTCGAAGACCCTGATGATCCTCTGCCTCCCGTCACTCCAGACGAAGTGCACGACATCATTAAAGGGCTCCACGCTCGTAAGGCCCCCGGTTCGGATGGTATTACCAATAAGGTATACAAACTCCTTCCTGCCCCGCTAATAATGCTTATGACCGCCATCTTCAATGGCGCCTTGAGCAACAACATCTTCCCACAAGCATGGAAAGAAGCCACCGTCATCGGTATCCCAAAGCCAGGCAAGCCAAAGTCTGAGCCCTCCAGCTACCGCCCTATTAGCTTACTCAATGTCCTCGGCAAAATCTACGAGAAGCTTATTTATAAGCGTCTCAAAGACTACGCCGAAGCAAAGAGCCTCATACCCAACGAGCAGTTTGGATTCCGTAGCCAACACTCGGGCACCCAACAGGTCCACCGTATCGTAGAGCACTTATGCGCTGGTCTGCAGCGTAACGCGACGACGGGTGTGCTATTCTTCGACATAGCGAAAGCCTTCGACAAAGTCTGGCACAACGGCTTGATATACAAGCTCTACCAACTAGGAGTGCCAGATCGTCTCGTGCTCATCTTACGAGACTTTTTGTTGAACCGGACCTTTCGCTATCGCGTCGAGGGAGCACTCTCGTCCCCTCATCCTATTCGCGCCGGTGTCCCTCAGGGTTCCGTACTATCTCCTCTCGCCTTCATGCTGTTCACTAGCGATATCCCAAAAATTAAAAAGGCTCAGTTGGCTCTATTCGCCGACGACACTGCCGTTTACTATACCGGTCACTGTCCCAACGCTATAGCTCGTACTCTCCAAACCTCCGCAAACGTCTTAGGCGCTTGGTTCCGGAAATGGAGAATCGAGGTCAACCCCGATAAGAGTCAGGCGGTTCTCTTCTCGAGACGTCGACTCCCTCCCCCACTTCCCAGCCCGATCACTATGTACGGCAAGCCAATCCCTTGGGAGAAGCAAGCCAAATACCTAGGCGTGATCCTCGATGAGAACCTGTGGCGGCATCTACACCGCCACATGCGAACAAACGCATCAATCCTGCATCGCGCAAGCAGAGTTTACCGCGCAGATAGCATATATACAACTTCCCGACATCAATCGTCGGGCAGTTGCCCACCAGATACGACATCCATCTGGTCGGAGGATCCTCCCTTTTCCAAGAGTATGAGTGAACTTTACACCCTGTTCCTCATATCTCTAAACTGGTGACCCCGACGTGATGAACATCACCTCTTCACTGGTGACCCCGAGTATGAACGTCAGCGCAGCCTTCGTGCAACTACTTCAGCGTGACGTCATCATCATCACTCCCGCAAGTCACACAGCCAGCCAGCAACCACGGCTTGAACAGTTGTCCTGACCATCAGCATGCAGCGCAAGCGCATACCTGGTCATCACCTTCAGCCTCATCAGCAACCTTGGCACAGCACACTGCACATTCGGCCGGTCCACAAGCAGAGTGCAACCAACGCCTCCGTGATTCTGTCCTCCGCCATTTCTGCAAACACGCTCAGAAGAAAATTATTTCAAACGAAATGTTCTCGAACGTTCTCGAAACTTCGCTGTGTACACGCGGTCGCGACTCGGTAACTTCGCGACACGTCTAACGTACGGATATATTAATTTGCAGCTGAATTTAGGTCTACGCAGGGAGTTTAGCTGGAATTTCGTCGTCGCCGATGTGACCAAACCAATTATTGGGTATGATTTTCTTTCACACTACAAACTTTTGGTGGATTGCCACAACAGCAGGTTGATCGACGGATTAACTAACCTTTCGGTTAGCGGAGCATTCGCAAAAATGGAGATTCCCAGCGTCAAGGCTGTAACTGGTACTTCTCGGTACCATGAGCTGCTGCGAGAATTTCCGACCATCTCACGGCCGTCCGGTGCACCAAGACAGGTACGTCATTCAACCGTACATTTTATTAATACTACGCCCGGACCACCGGTTTTCTGCCGGCCACGCCGTTTAGCACTCGATAGATTAACGATAGCTAAGTCAGAGTTCCAAGCAATGGTTAAGGAAGGGACAGCTCGTGTTTCCAGTGGACCTTGGGCGTCTGCCCTACACCTGGTGCCTAAACACGACGACACTTGAGGCCCTGCGGTGATTACCGCGCTCTGAACGCCAGGACCGTGCCAGATAGGTACCCGGTCCGGCACATTGAGGATTTCTCTCAGCATCTACATGGGTGTACCATCTTCTCAGTTGTTGATTTGGTGAAAGCATACCAACAAATTCCAGTAAATCCAGCTGATATCGAGAAGACAGCCATCACGACACCGTTCGGACTTTTCGAATTTCCATTCATGTCGTTTGGTTTGAGGAACGCAGCGCAGACATTCCAACGTTTCATCGATGGATTGGTGCGCGACTTGGACTTCTGTTATCCATACATCGACGACGTATTAATCGCTTCTAGAAGTACGCAGGAGCATGAAGAACATCTGCGGAGGCTATTTGCTCGCCTCGAGGAATATGGAGTCGTCGTTAACGTAGCTAAGTGCAACTTTGGACAACCGCAGGTAACTTTTCTTGGTTATTCGGTTACAGAAAGAGGAGTGCACCCGTTAGAGGAAAAGGTGGAGGCTATTCAGAAATACCCACCGCCTCAGACCGTTAAATGCTTGAGACGATTTTTAGGGATGCTCAATTTTTACAGACGTTTTTTGAAGAATGCCGCTGAATTACAAGCGCCACTCAACGATTTATTGGCAGGCACAAACATGAAAGGATCAAAACCAGTTAATTGGACTTCCCAGTTGTTAGAGGTTTTTGAGCGTTGCAAGCGTAGCCTTTCAGATGCAGTACTTTTGGTTCACCCAGTTGCCGAGGCGCAGCTGGCACTCGTAGTAGATGCATCGAATGTTTCCCTGGGAGCCGTATTACAGCAGAGAGTGGATGACGTTTGGCAACCCTTAGCTTTTTATTCAAAGAAGTTGAGCCCGACGCAGCAGAAATACAGCGCTTATGACCGAGAACTCCTCGCAATTTACGAGGCCATCAAGCATTTTCGCCACATGGTGGAAGCACGATGCTTCACGGTATACACCGATCATAAGCCGCTGATTAGCGCATTCAAGAAAAAGGACCAACAAGGTTCACCAAGACAGACTAATCAACTGAGTTTCATTTCAGAATTCACGACATCCATCTGGTCGGAGGATCCTCCCTTTTCCGAAGAGTATGAGTGAACTTTACACCCTGTTCCTCATATCTCTTCACTGGTGACCCCGACGTGATGAACATCACCTCTTCACTGGTGACCCCGAGTATGAACGTCAGCGCAGCCTTCGTGCAACTACTTCAGCGTGACGTCATCATCATCACTCCCGCAAGTCACACAGCCAGCCAGCAACCACGGCTTGAACAGTTGTCCTGACCATCAGCATGCAGCGCAAGCGCATACCTGGTCATCACCTTCAGCCTCATCAGCAACCTTGGCACAGCACACTGCACATTCGGCCGGTCCACAAGCAGAGTGCTTAATCCCTCTCCTGGTCGACATCAGCAGTCAGCCACCCCGACTCACTGGGGCATCTTCGCAGACAGTTCCGACTCACCGCGAACTATGCGACACCCGGTTCCAACCCACTGGAACCCAACTGGCATTGGCAAGCATCGCAAGATACAAGACTTAGTCCACTATCGACCTCCGGTCTTCGGAGGGGAGTGATGTGGCGGCATCTACACCGCCACATGCGAACAAACGCATCAATCCTGCATCGCGCAAGCAGAGTTTACCGCGCAGATAGCATATATACAACTTCCCGACATCAATCGTCGGGCAGTTGCCCACCAGATACGACATCCATCTGGTCGGAGGATCCTCCCTTTTCCAAGAGTATGAGTGAACTTTACACCCTGTTCCTCATATCTCTAAAAACCTTACCTTTAAGGCTCATATTAAGGCGGTTCGCGCGCGCGCCTCCTTCGCTCTTAGCAGGCTGCAATTCGTACTGACAGCCCGTAGTAAACTGTCCCTCAAATGCAAGCTCCGCATCTATACCGCAGTCATCCGTCCCATCATGACCTATGCCTGCGTTGTATTTGCGCACGCTCACCCACGTCATCTCCATAAGATGCAGACCCTCCAAAACCGTTTCCTCAGAAGGGTCACGGGTGCCCTCTTCTATGTCCGTAATATCGATCTTCACGTCGACCTCAAAATGCCAACCATAAAACAGTTCATGAAACGCTTATCAAAGCGTTTCTTCGACTGCGGCATCAAACATTCTAACCCCCTGATTACAGCGGCCGCCCGCTACACTCCCTCTCGCATTAGCAGTATTCGCCGACCAAGGCATACTTTAATCGACCCCGACGACGCCACTACCCTCCTCCAGGAGAGTAGTAAGGCCACTAGCACGCTACATAACCCCAAAACCCGATCGCCGTCCTACCGCCCTCGCCGCCGAGGCCCGCCGCGACGCCCAAATCGACGCCCTTCCCGACCCTTGCTCGAGCCAGCCCGCGCCGCTGAGCCTGTAGCTTTAAATTCGTCCGTAAATACTACCAATCCTGATCCAGCTAGTCATTTGCTGCCCTCTTCCAGCGACGCCCTAAGCCGAGGTTCGTACCCCACAGGGGGTGCCCTTAGCGTTGTCGCTTAGTTTTAGTTAGTATATAAGTTTAAGTCCTGGCTGGAGGCCTTAATTTATTAGGGAATCCACAGGCAAGTCCGCTTAAGCAGACGACAACCGCATAGGTTGACCTGCGAGATGCCAAACAAACAAACAAAAGCAGACTAAATAAAAAAAAATGTTTAAATACAATCTATGTAAAATTTTAGAGATCTAACTTTTACTTATGTTAAAATTTTATATTTTAGAGTTAAAAAAAAAATTATTAATAAGAGAGAGAAAAAAAAGGTTGAACATTAAGAGATTAGTGGCTTAATTTGCCTTCGATGATGGTTTTCGTTACTTGTTTTTTGAATGCTGGTTTATTACAGTTAAATATATGCACTTGAAAGAAATATGTGTTATAAATTCGAGCAATACGGGTCAATAAACAATTTTTAGCGTAATTTGTCGAGTGCCGCGGCACGTGTAACATTGTCGTGTGACGGGTGCGCCGTAGGGGAGTGTTAAAAGTTACTTGTGCGACCAACTCCGGGCAATCGAGGCGTCCATTGAGTATGTCGAATAACAAACACATATCCATAACTATGCACCTTTCATCGATTTAAAAACATCGATTCGACAACTTTTCTCATAGGTCATCGGAGGTTTACGGAGGCGATAGTTAAGGTGGTTGATAAATTTTCTTTGAACCCGTTCTAGTTGGTTCTTATAAATAATGTAATGAGGGGACCAGATTGGGCACGCATATTTTAAGATGCTGCGCACATATGCAAAATGATCCTCGATGTTTTTAAATACCTTACATGACCTAATAACAAAGCCTAAGTTCTTGTAAGCTTTTGTGCTAACAAGGTATATGTGATCTGAGAATGTTAATTTGTCGTCAAACATACCTCCCAAATCCCGAACTATTTTGACTCTATTAATTAAAATTCCATTGAAGTTGTATGAGTAAACAACTGGTTTTTTTTTACGTGTATAACTAATAGATTGACACTTTTGGTCGTTTACCGTTATCTTGTTTTTTATGTAATAATTTTGTAAGTTATAGGTCCTCTTGAAGAGCCTTACAGTTATCGAGTGATCGTATTTTGTAAAATATCTTTTTGTCATGAGCGTACATTAAGTGTTCAGAGTATTTAAAAGAATCGGTGATATCAAATAAATATGCGTTGTAAAAGAGAGGCCCCAAATGGGAACCCTGCGGAACACCGCTGGGGATTTCAATAAAATTAGAACGGTATCCTTCTATTACTATATCTTGTGATCTTTTAAATAAATATGATTTGACCCATCGTAAAAGATCTCCTCGTATACCCAATCTGTATAGCTTTTTGAGCAGGATGACATGATCGACGCGGTCAAATGCTATTTCAAAATCCGTGTAGATCACGTGAACCTGCCCGCCGCCATCTGTATTCTCAAGGACAAAATTTGAAAAGCTAGCCTAATTCGATACAGTCGAGCGTTTTTTCAAGAAGCCGTGCTGTTTGTAGGAAATGCCCCTGAGTATGTATGGATAGACAGCATTGTAAACTAGTTTTTCAAATACTTAGCCTATTGTATTGAGTATCGAAATTCCCCTATAATTTCCTATAATTATTCGCGAATTATGTATTGGAACAATACCTAAATGCTTTCTTCCATAAATTTGGGAAAGTGCCTTCTTTTAAAGAGTGTTTAAAAATAAAACAAATTGGAAAAGCTAGAGACTTTGCGCAATTCTTCCAAAATACCGGAGGCATTCCCTTTTCGACACTTAAAGCATTCAATGACTTCTCCAGGGTTAACAACGTAAATTGTAAATTTGATATAATGTCAGTAAAATGATCTTTTTCGTCCTCGTCCAATGATCCAACAAGGCCATAGTCAGAAGGTTCAAAAACGTCGTGGAAAAAGTCATTGAAAGCCTCGCAAATTTCCTGCCCTTCCGAATATGTTAAGTTGTTGTGCGATAAAATTTTAGGATAACTCGAACCTCCACGCATAATCTTTATGTAGGTCCAAAACTACTTTGGATCATTTTCAGACTGCGTTCCGTTTTCTACAAGTGTTTATTATAACAAATCTCCTGGACTTGCCGCTGTCTCTCCCGTAACAGTGCGAATTCGTCGTAATCGAGCAAGTTTCCAAAACGTTTCCAACGCGAATGTGCCTTATTTTTGTCTTTTATTATTTTTATCAGTGAGCCACTATACCAAACTGAATATTTACGTACGCCTTACCGTTGGTTAATCGGCACATACCTATCAATTCCTGTTTGGATCGTTTCGTAGAAGGTGCTAACAGCATCATTTGTAGAAGCAATATCTAAAACTGAGTGCCAGCCAATTTCAGCAAAGTAATTATTTAACATACTGAAATCGGCTTTGCGGTAATTATGTCTAGGCGTAGACAACTCACGAAGTGGAGAAACTGCAATGTCTGATAATTCTATAGTCAATACTGTATGAGGTAGGTCAGTGTGACTGTCTGTCACTTATTCCTATTTAATAACAAAATATTATAATTATTTATTCTAAAACCATGCACGTGGTTCGGCCCACTTTACGAAACACATTAAATCTTAATTTTATGGTCTGACAGCTTGACGCGTTACCCTAATAAATAACAAGATATCCTAATTCTTTGCACTTGTAAAATAGTTTAGAACTTCTTAGAAGTCCATTCCATTTCTATTTAATGGCACACGCAAATGGTCACTTATGGCAGCCGTCGTCGCTTGAAAGAAATGTTTAGACAATCGAAACCCATAGTTCTTTACAAATTCTGAGAAAATTAAAGCGAGGGCGCGTTATTGCAACCAGCTGTGAATCGTAAAAGCAATTAAGAAATAGAAAAATGTGTTTAAAGTCGAAGTTTACAAAAAAATAGTGTGGGAAAGTACCGAGCCCAGATTTTGGATAGTTGGCGGGGGTGTTGAGGAAGGGCAGTTGGTCTTAGGACATGAGAGGGTTCGGTCGTGATAGTCTCAAGAAGGAAAGCTAGTTAAGTTAGGAGTTTGGTGAGTGTTGTGAGCTGGGAGGAGCTGTGTTCGAGGTGAAGTTGGTACTACGTGCGGCATTTCGTGAGTAGTAATCTAATCCCCTACAAAGATATCATTGGTAAGTGTTAAACTCTTTACTAATAATGTGCCTTTTTCATTGTATTGTTCTCGTAGGCTGATTTGTTTTATGATTTGTAGGTATCATTTAGATAATATCGCTGCAGAGCTATTAATAATCATTTATTTCAGCATAGCGACATTGCGCTATTAATTAACTATATTTTCTATTGTATTACGTGTCCATCTCCTAATCCATACCCTGGCAGATATTTGTCATTTGCGGTTAATTATAGGGAAACGGAGAAGGCCTTCCACTTTATTTGACACTGAGCACTGACGCTCGACTTTTGACGACTTTGACCTGTAACATGCACAGCCACATACGGAAGGCGGAACCGTAAATACTCTCAGTTCATTTAAAACAACATATGCTATAAAGTCGATCTAAATCGGCATTATAAAACAATCAAACGTTAGTGATAATTACTGCTTCCAAAAAGGTTTGGCCACACAACTCTTTACGAAAGGCTCGTTGTAGGCGCATCTCCAGGGAGAGGGGTTAGGCTTCACACACTTCCCCAAACTGGACTGGTAGTCGTTCTAAGAACGCTAGGGACCGTGTCTCGATAAAACCTACACCCGGCATATGGTACGCCAATTTCTAAATCGACACTATTTATCGAAACACGTCAATTTGGACGCTTTGCCGCTGACAGCCGCACTGTATCCTCGAAATGGGAAGATTAAGGAGATGTGAGGTGACGAAATAACCACCTCGGCAAACACCGGGTATGATCGCATTGAGTTTTGCTACAGACTGAGTCTACGGTACGCTTGTGCGATATTTTCTGTTGTACTAGAAATGGGGCTAGGCTGCCGTAAAGATGATATTAACATTAGCACGCGTTTAGAATTTTATACTCAATACTTGTCTCACTCAATGGCAGTTGGGCTTCGTAGTTCACTGTCTCTAGGATTGAGTAAGACATTTATATTGTGCTTAGGGAACATGTTCTACTAAAATCGTATATTGTCTCAGAGGTTTTATGCGTTAGGTTTAGTAGAACACGTACAAAGAGACAAACGTTGTAAAACGGTCCCCCGTCTCACTGAAATGGGTACATCATACACAGATACATTAACGTAGCTATTATTGATTGATTAAAGCGCAAGCGTAACGATTCCCTTACCTCTTCACATTATGAAGATTCTATTTCAGGTATTATTAGCGCTACCTGCGAGAAGGAAGACAGACCGCGGTAGGAAACGGTCGGTGTAAGGCTAGGCTAAGAAAGCTAGGGGAATTATTGAGTGCCAGAGGCCTTGTCCAAGTGAGCTGTTGTAGGAGAACGAGTTAATATTAAATAAGTAAAATATAGTTGTGTTGAAACACAGATTTAGTTTATTATTATTCTGTCATCTAGTTTTAACTTAGTATGTGTTAGTGTCTATTGGTGAGACTGGGAGAGCCTTTAGTTATTATAGTTATCCTAGGCTGATGGAGTTAGAGGCGGAACTATATGATCGCTATAGAGATGCGAAGAGCGCCCTCCAGCTGGCCATTGGCCGGGCAAAGGCCCAGGCCAACGAAGAGCTGCTGGAGACTCTGGACCGAGAGCCGTGGGGACGCCCCTACCTTATGGTACGGGGCAAGCTGCGCCAATGGGCTCCCCCATTGTCCCGGAGTCTCCAGCCACAGCTGCTGGAGGAGGTGGTGTGTGCGTTGTTTCCGTCGAGACCAGAGCACGCACCACCGGCTATGGTTCCGCCTCGCAATGTGCCCAACGCGGAAGACGACATAGACGACGATGTGCCCGAAGTGACCCGGGTAGAGTTGAGAGTGGCGGTGGCTCGCATCAGGAACACCGCCCCAGGGCCCGACGGCATTCCAGGCCGTGCATGGGTCCTGGCCATGAAGGCTCTCGGGCCCCGACTAGGGGACCTCTTAAGCGCATGTTTGGAGCGGGGCCAGTTTCCAAGCCGGTGGAAGACCGGAAAGCTGGTCCTGCTCAAGAAGGAGGGGCGCCCCGCAGACTCACCATCTGCGTACAGGCCAATCGTGTTGCTGGACGAGGTGTGTAAGATCTTTGAGCGAATCATCGCCAATCGCCTCGTCCGGCACATGACCAGGGTGGGTCCGGATTTGGCGGACAACCAATTTGGTTTCCGCCAGGGGCGCTCCACGACGGATGCGATCATGCGCGTGAGGGACCTCGCGGAGGAGGCAGTCGCCCGGGGTGAGGTGGTCCTGGCGGTGTCGCTCGACATCGCCAACGCTTTCAACACCTTGCCCTGGAGATACCATCCGAGAGGCACTCCGGTACCACGGGGTGCCGCGCTACCTCCAACGCATTGTCGGGGCCTATTTGTCGGAAAGATCGGTGGTGTACCCGGGTCGAGAAGGATGGGGTCGGCGAGAGACGTCGTGCGGCGTTCCGCAGGGTTCGGTGTTGGGGCCGACCCTGTGGAACGTAGGGTACGACTGGGCTCTGCGCGGTGCGCTTCTCCACGGCGTCGGCGTCATTTGTTACGCCGACGATACGCTAGTTACAGCGCGTGGGAAGTCGTACCGGCAGGCGGTCATACGCGCGACTGCTGGTGTCGCGCACGTCGTGGGTAGGATCCGGCGGCTGGGCTTAGAGGTGGCATTGCACAAGTCTGAGGCCCTGTGTTTTCATGGGCCGAGGATGAAGCCGCCTCCGGGGTCCAGCATCATAGTAGGAGGGGTCTCCATCGCTGTCGAGTCGACGATGAAGTACCTTGGACTCGTCCTCGACAGTCGGTGGAGTTTCGGGCCGCACTTTACACGGCTCGCCCCCCGGTTGTTGGGCGCCGCTTCTGCGCTCTCGCGCTTGCTGCCCAATCTGGGGGGGCCCAACTCCTCATGTCGGATGCTCTACATGGGGGTCGTACGGTCGATGGCGCTATACGCCGCGCCAGTGTGGGCGGACGCCCTGACGGCCCGCAACAACGTCGCCGCGCTGCGAAGGCCGCAGCGCGCGATGGCCGTCAGGATCGTGAGGGGATACCGTACGATCTCCTTTGAGGCAGCGAGCATCCTAGCCGGATCCCCGCCCTGGGACCTCGACGCAAAGCTCCACGCGTCGCTCTATTGGTGGCGCGCAGAGGCGGTCCAGCGGGGCGAGCGCCTGGTGCCTCGACAGGTTGAGGCACGCAGGGCAGAGCTCCGCCAGGTCCTAGTGGCGGAGTGGCGGACGCGCTTAGCGCAACCCACGGCGGGGCACGCCGCTGTAGCGGCGGTAAGGCCCGTTCTAGAGGAGTGGCTCAATAGGAGCCACGGCGCCCTCGGCTTCCGGCTGACGCAGGTGCTTACCGGACACGGGTGCTTTGGGAAGTACCTGTGTCGCATAGGCCGGGAGCCGACGTCCCAGTGCCACCATTGTGGTGATTGCCGCGACGATACGGCGCTGCATACGTTGGCGGAGTGCCCAGCTTGGGCCGAGCAGCGCCGTGACTTGGTCGCGGCCGTAGGTGTTGCGGGAAACCTCTCGCTTCCGGCTGTCGTGTCTACCATGGTCGGGAGCGAGTCGGGGTGGAATGCCGTCGCCACCTTTTGCGAGGCCGTGATGCTCGCAAAGGAGGCGGCGGAGAGGGAGAGAGAGGCTGCCTCCTCTCTCCCCTCCCGCAGCAGACGCACTGGGCGTCGTAGGGTGGCCGACTTCCGGCCACCGTAGGGCGCGGCCTGCGGACGGCAGACTCGGGGCGTCTTGTCGTCCGATCAGCAGCAGGCCTCGAGGCGGCGGCGTGTTGTTCCGCGCGCGCCTCATAGTGGAGTCCTACGGCCGGGGTGACGGCCGCAGTGGGTGACGGGGCCCGCCTGACCATCTGGCGGGCCAATACCCGTCGGGGGGTAGCGACGAATGCTTCGGCGATACCCGCCCCTCCGACACACGGGTACATGAGGAACACGGGTTGGTTTTTAGTCAGTAAGAGTCTGACAGTCCCCTTCGCCCTTCCCCCAGGGCGGAGGGACTCCATGAGGATTTTCCAACCCGTCACCAAAAAAAAAAAAAAAAAAAAGGCTGATGGAGTTGATAGTCATTATAACTAATCAGACAGACACGTGTTGCTGGGGAGTTTGTTGCGCCACTTCTTCTCCCCAGCATAAACACTAGGAAGTGGTGACGGGTGGGCTCTTTGGGGCTGTCTATAGACTTTAAAGTGAGTTGATTCACAACTCTATTAATTATGCTTGAGTTTGATTCTCTACTCTCATAACTAGTAATTATTGAATGTTGTATTCGTTGCCTTTGGCCGATACTAGAACTCTTAAACTTTATTTAGTAATAATCCTCGAGTTTTGATTTCTCAACTCAAATTAACTAGTAATTCAAAGAATATTATATTCTTTATCTTATACTAATAACTCGGTCAGACTGACATGAGCACGTGCCTTGCAAATATGCTTGTTGTGCAAAGAGTGAACTTCCGGGGGTTTGGGTGACCACAACTATCTCATATCCAGTCTAAGGACTGATAGGGACCATGTCTCCTTAAGAGCATGATGCAGACGCAATGCCGCTAGAACTAGCCGCTCCGTTGCTAGGCAAGGACAGTCGCACGGTTGCCGCAGGAAAAGCCGCTTCGTCACGTTTATCAGTTCGAGAGAACTGCTAGGGGCCATGACTCCAAAAGAGCATGATGTCGACGCTATGCCGCTGTAAAGCCGCTTGCGTCACTTTATGGAAGTGTATCTCTGAGTACTCCGAGTGTAGATGCGAGGTATTGTGTGAGTTACGACTGATCAAATACCTGTTACGCGCTAGCGTTTGGGTTACTCACAAGTTTATATAATAATTTACTCTGCATCCCTCTATTATTTAGTTTTCTAAAATCACTTCCAATATATTTCATAACTATGAATTCCCAAGTATCATCTAATATTGATACATTGTTTCCTTGCCTCATTAATAATATCAAGGCATTTGGCTTCTATAAATTTGGGAATTCACTTCTATTATCGGTGGGAGAGTGACCAAGTCTGGTGACGAGCTCTACAGGGCCGCACGGGGTTGGAGTGCGGCCTTTTCCCCTTAGGGGGAAACCGACCTTAACGCTAATATAAACATAATTAGGAAAAACGAAAAATTTATCAGCCTAGGGTAATTTAGGTACCGTCACATCAGTCTTCGTAACAGGTGATAGACACTCGTTAACTTTTAAAGGCAGGTTGGAGAAAGTTAAATCAAGTGTATGCCCTTAATGGTTAGGCAACAAATTGTATTGTATAACTCCTAAAAAGGACAATTCATTTGTTAAGCGCGCGGCCGCGTTCTGCACTTCGACGGCACCCTGTTTCAAAAAAGTAGGGCGACTTGAATTCCATTTCATACAAGGAAGATTAAAGTCGCCCACAAGTACTCGTACGTAATTACATGATTTAGCACAGTGAGTAAATACATTAGTGACGCCCTGCAAAATGTAGTCGATATCTGCGGGTATCCAATGAGCATTTGGCGGTACGTAGACAAAACTCACGAAAAGGTCAGCTGTTGCCGACAGCGCGCGGGCCGGTATTTTTATGGTCAGCAGTTCCGTAGCAATTGTATTTTGTTCGTGTTCGATGCACCAAGCACCCAGCTCGGGTCGTGAGAGTATCATCACACCTCCACCTGAGGACTTACCTATCGCAGCTAGATCGCGATCTTAACGGAACACGTCATACCTATCGTCACAAAATTCCCTATCAAAAATGCCGTTATTTAACCAGGTTTCAGTTGTAATAATGAAATCATAACAATGACTTAAGACGTTTTGTTGGAATTGAGTGGTTTTAGTTCTTAGACCACGACGATTCTGATAGTATATGTTTAAGTTACGGGGCTGCATTAAAGCGAGTTAATATTACTGACAGTATATTTCGAAACCCGCAAACATAACGGACAATGAGACACAAAGTGTCCCAGCAACCTGCGGGTAAATGATTGATACATAATAATTTTTGGCAACGGAATGATTCCCGGAGAGAACAATATACAAAAGAAATAGTATTCTTAATTTGAATATGATTACGACAAATATTGTTTTCAATTAATAAACAAATGACTATTTTAAAACAATGCGGGTAAGTCGATAAAGAGCTATACCCATACTTTGGACAACTAACATGTAAAATACATGCGCCACGTGAAGGTGTGACCCGAGATATTGCAAATGTATCAACATTGATTATTTTGTATACAAGGCAAGACACATGGAGTTGTAAGTTGCTTAACTTGATATCCCTATGAAGATCCGTATTATTGTCACTAAGACAACAACACGTACCCACACACAATGCAACCTTGTACCTTTTTTTAAATATCTTGTTTTTACATTTAACATTAAAATAATATCTTAATGAGACAAATAAGATCAGAATTATATTACCGAAGCAACCAAACCCATGCGTAACCAAATTATGTGAATATGATGCATATCTCAAGTATCTCACCCTAATCAAGTGCGTTTCCTTCACACGATCGTTAGTGACCGCGCATTGCTCAAACAAAATACAGAACACAGTCATCACAGACTCTGCAAAGATAAATATCAAACAACCATCTCCGATTTGTTCAATAATAGCAAAACAAAATAGTAAAAAAATATAACTAAAAACACAGTTAAAAATTAAAACATTAATAACAATGAAAACACTTTGCCGAATAACTAGACGATTTTTTTCAGATCTTCCTCGTCCATTATAAAGATAGCTGACATAGTAACTGCTTTCCTCACGTGGATATTTCAGTTTTTTGTCCACGTAAGCTGATATTCCTTTAATTTTGGCGATCACTTTAGTTTTTTTTAGAAGGCGTTTATTAAATATCGTTAAGTACTCGTTAACGTATACTGGAACAGCATTGCCCTGGACATCCAGATGTTTGGTTGATAGGCGGCGTTTACGTGCTTGAGAAATTATCTTGTCCTTG
Organism: Dasypolia templi; assembly: GCA_963555695.1. Taxonomy (NCBI): domain Eukaryota; kingdom Metazoa; phylum Arthropoda; class Insecta; order Lepidoptera; family Noctuidae; genus Dasypolia; species Dasypolia templi. Next base: position 17,881,017 of record OY743158.1, on the reverse strand, counting down.
AGCTGGCGGGTGCGTAATTTCGCAATTATGTTTCTTGGCCTGCCTTGAATCTTAGACTTTGAAGTCACTCTATTTACTTGAAGAATATCTTCTTTAGTTAGTTCTATTTCAGTATGTTTACCAATCTTCAACATTATTTCATCAAGTTCTTCCTCCTTATGCTCAGGTATGCCAACGATCTCATTATTAAATTGCCTTTCCTGTTGCTCATTTGCGTTTACGTCAGATCTTAGTTTCTTGTTCTGGACCTTTACCTCCGCAAGTTAATTTTTAAGAAGATTTTCTTTCTAGTTTCTTTTTTATGTCTTCGTATTCATTGCTTTTTTTTACCTGTATATAAACGATCTGATCGTTGACTAGGCAGCAAAAAAATCGGATGTCGCATTGATGACGTTAGTGTCAACAACATCTACGCTGACGATATGGTGCTGCTGAGCCCTACGGTTAGGGCGCTTAGGGAGCTGCATAGTTGTTGCGAGGGCTATGCTCGTGAACATGGCCTAGTGTATAACGTCAAGAAAAGTGAGTTCTTGGTCTTTAAGGCTGGCGGTGCTAAATGTCCTGAGTATGTGCCCCCGATTAAACTAAATGGGAATGACATATTGCGAGTGTACTAGTTCAAGTACTTGGGACATTATGTAAACGACGACCTTGATGACCAAGTGGATATTGAGAGGGAACGTAGGGCGCTGGCAGTCCGATGTAATATGTTGGCTCGCAGGTTTGCACGTTGTAGCAAGGCAGTTAAAATAACGCTTTTCAAAGCTTATTGCCAAGTGTTTTACACATGCAGCCTGTGGACCAACTATACTCAGCGGGCTATCAGCGCCCTACGGGTCCAGTATAATAATGGGTTCAGGATGCTGATGGGGCTGCCCCGTTCCTGCAGTGCATCAGGAATGTTTGCACAAGCACACGTCGATGGCTTCCACGCCATCGTCAGACATAAATTTGCTTCTTTGCTATGCAAAGTGCGGGAGAGCTCCAACTCCATCCTGAAGACAATTGCGGGGAGGTATGATTCTCCTTTGTTAGGTGATGTTGTTCGACGATGTATCTCGAACAACAGCCTAGTCAATTAATAGATTTTAAGTTTACTAACATAGGTATAAGTTATCCTTTTGTTTACTAACCCATATGGATGTTGCTTAACCGAAATAAAGTTTTTTTTATTGCTGTGGAATTGCATCGAAATTTTAAGTGACACAAGTTCCTCTTCTACCTTAGCTTCTCTAGTTTCAAAATATTGTACGGTTTTTTTTTTAATTTCTGTATATTCTTTTCTGATACCGGTTATTTCTAACTGTAACTCCTGGGTGCTTACGTTCAGGTTGTTTAGTGTGGCATTCATTTGTGATATATCCTGTCTGAAATCCGTTTTCCAATCGTTCAGTGTTTTAGTTATTTTATTCGTGAAATCATGAAATGCCTGGTACAACTCGTCATCATGTCCACGCTTGCGACGAGCAACACTCTTTCTTGCTTCCTCAGCCGATTTGTACATAGAGAGATCTGGGCCGGAACTCGCACGTTTGTTTGGGGATTCCGCCATCTCGACTATCTATCTATTCACAGCTCTGATGCCAATGCGATAAGGCAGAAATTCACTACGACTTTTAAAACTGCACGACTTTTAACTTTAGATTTTCGGTAATAAAGTGTAAGAAGTGAAAAAATTAAAACTTTTATATTTCTTGCGAAAAAATTGTGGATGCGTCCGTTCGCACCGCCTCGAGCGCGCGTGTCTGTAATCTTTCTGAATGCCAAACTTATTGCGTGTTATAGCAAGTGAGATAGTAGGGTTGAGTTCTAACTTACCGAGTATATCCAAATGCACATTAAAAGCTGCAACCCCAAAAGGATTACTCGCACGGCACTCGTAAATACCACCATCTCTGCTTTCCACATAGTTAATGTTGATCAAACTGTTCAGACCGTTGTGCGTCATCGTCTCTGATACGGTGAGTCTGAAATTGGATTGTAAAAAAAAAATTTTGCAGTCTCCGAAACAGAAGTGAATCAAGCTGAATCGACATTTTGAGTCATTTTGGTAACTCAAACCCTCTCTTTTTATTGGGTGAAGATGTATCAAAGAGTGGCTTACTTGAAACTCAATAGGTAATATAGACATAGGCTAAACTTCGATCAAATTTTAACAAAGGAATCTTAAATGATATTATTTTTAATACAACGTGTGAAATTAAATATGAGACCCAAAAAACAAACCACGCCTCAGTTTCAAATTTAAATGCACTGTACCCGCGTCATTAAAGAAAAGTGTATCCTTCTTTATACAGCGCCATCTTTGGAATAGCTGTATTACTACGGTTACGGGTTCGTTGCACTTTGGGAGTGAGGGTTGAAGATATTTTCTTGATTTCTGAACAAAATGCTGGGTCGCTTCGTTGACACACACAAATACAGTTGTGTAAAGGTTCGTTCGAAGTCGAGTGGGGCTCTATTTAGTCCTTTTGACAAGCGTTAGATGGCGCTACAATTAAAACATACAGCAGGATGATGCTCTGTTTATGTTATTGGACTGAAAATTTGTATAATTATGATGGTTTATAGCTTCAAAATACTACATAAAATATACCTCATTTACATATAATTAAATCAAAATTACCTTGACGATGTAAAATCAACAGGCTTTCCGTCTAGAGACCACTTGACTCTGATAGGGTTGTCGCCCAGCGGTCTGCAAGTCAGGGTCACCGGTAGACCCATCTTAGTTGTCAAGTTAGCACCGACTGACTCGAAGTGCACCGGCTCTAGAAAAAAAAAATAGAGTTTGTTAATCGTGAACATCATTTCTTAAATATTATCGCCCATAGTAAATAATTGAAATGAATTTGACGAAACTCTTATGAAAGAGGAGTAGAGTGAACAAGTCTCATGTTTCAACACCACATACACTTAATTTTACAAATCGATCAACTTGATTGATTGACCTAATATTGAAGCACGTACATTTTTGTCACCCTATAAAAGTGTTTGCTTTCACAATTTTGATTTAACGATTACTTATAATTCAGTCATTTCATAATCATATCAGCCACGTGGGCACAGTGTGGGATGGTGGATGTCACAGGTCTTCGTATTTTCGGTTTTAGGACGAGCTGGTTTCCTCACGTTGCTTTCCTTCACGTGATTGTTTACTTCTAATTAATTCCTTTTTATTTTTCAATAAAATTTATAATATGGTAGTTCATGTAGCCAATCATTGTGTCTCAAATACACTACATATCCCCGGAGGGCTAAGCAAAGGTGGATCCACACACAAGTAGCGTTCCGTACACGAAACAACCAATCACAAACTAGAAAATAACGCGTTAGTAATTAAGTTCCCTCGTGTACGGACCGACCACCATTGGCAATACAAGTACTGCGATATTCTGGCTACTCAAACTCATTGGTGATCTGAGTTTATAACACGATACTTTTGAGTATGGTCGTGGATGGAAAAAACACTGTAAAAACTTTCTCAATATAAAAATCTGAAATACTTACTATTAACACTGATCCACAAATTCTTATTAAGTGCATCTCCCACTCCATTTTCAACGTTGCACGCATACATGCCTTCATCGGAGAGAGATACCACTTCAATAATAAGGGTACCGTTGGGGTAGCTCATGACTCCACCACCGGCTAAGTCAAGAACTGGACGCCAAATCCCTAGGGTAGCTGAAAAATTAAGTATATTAAGATTTCGCTCGGTTATCGGTCGTATCAAAATACTTAAAAAATCAATCATTTATATTCAATGGCAAGTAGCATGTTTTGTATATCGGAATGCTTAAAGTAAAAATACTAAAGTTTGGAATCATTTTATTTTGGTGACTTTTTTGAGTTGGTCCCTGCGTTAAACCGATGATAACGATGATAGAATACCAACTTGCATGAATAAGTATGGAACATCCCATTCAATAGTAGAAAAAAATATAAGTGTGATTCGTTAGTTTTGAAATAACATTTTAAAGTACAGTTTTAAAATATACGGAATAACAATTTGTTTAGCACCAATTCAAATATGGAAGCCTAGTTGTACAGCTCAAATTTGCCAAAACCTATGAAGGAGAACCAGACGTTTACGAAGAGTGTATCCAATTGATCGTGTGTAAATATTTCACCTACCATCCCTTTTCATCCAGTGTATCTGTGGCGTCGGGTAACCGTTTGCATTGCAATACACTACACCTCGTTGTCCCAATAGTAACGACGTGTTTGTTGGTTCTTCTATCCATTTTGGTGCAACTGAAAACGAATTGTTTTTAATATCCAACTGTAAAACTACTTGGTAAATTGTGATACGCTTCACATCAACATTTAGAGAACTACTTGGGAAGGTTTTCTTATATTGAATGGCATTATCAAATTGTACTCGTGCAAAGCCAGGGCGGGTTACTAGTTTGCCATATATAGCTGTTTCGGAATCAAGATTATTATAATATTAGTGACTGGCAATCAATAAATTGTTTAATTCAATGGCATTTTAATAAATAAGTAATTATAACAAGTCTTGAATAGTGTTCAGATTAATATTTCAACCAAGCTTTTGAATACATACCATTAATATAGAGGTCTGCAGTCTGGTTTACTTTACCGACGTGGTTGGTTGCTATGCACGTGTATTTTCCACAATGTTCTAAAGATACACGTTTTATTATCAAAACGCTGAATAACTCTGAACTTCTTTCTGTTATCTGAAAACAAAAGATGGTGTTACTCTAGCTACCTACCTACTGGGTTCTATAATATTTCTTATGATCAATAAAACGGTGAACGGTAACAGCCTCGACTAACGAGTTGTATGTAGGCCGTAGGTTCGAACCCAGGCAGGAACTTTGCTTTGTGTAAATAATATCATCACCACTGCTCTCAAAACGGTGAAGGGAATCATCGACATCTCCTAGAACTCAAAATTCAAAGACATGTTACACCTGCACTGGGCCTGCGTGGTAGATTATAGCCCTGTCCTGTGTCCCAGCAGTAGGAAAGTTTTAGGCTATAATTACGACTAGTTATTACTGAGAATTAATTTTTTTTTTTTATAGTATCAAAACTGATTTAATATCTAGTAAGGAAAACTTCACAAAAATTAAACTAAATTTGTTTTGTTACCTTTAAGCTAGCAGGAAGTTTTTTCCCATCTTTCAACCAAGAGAAATAAATAGGTGGATCTCCGCCAACAATATTGCAAGTAATTTGAACTATCTGGCCTTCTTTCAGTCCAGTCCCAACACGGAGTTCATCTAATTCTGGTGCTTCCACAACTTGGATTTCAAATGACCTGGAAAATTATTACAAACTGAATTTCATAAGAACAACGAGTATGAGTTTTATCAATTCGAGGGGACAATATTTCAGTAACAATTATTACGAGTTGTATCATGTTATGATTGGAAAAGATTCCATAACATTGACGAGCTTTAAGCACTACCCTGTCCTGTTCATGTTCCTATAATTTAAATTTAGTATCATTTGAAGATTAACGTTTGTGAGATCTTCATCAGTATCGGTAACTTTGAGGAAGTGACCGATTTGTATTGTAAAACCAATGTTTGTTTCTTGAAATTTTTAAAAGTCTGTACGAATGTTTGGAATCAGAATGAATCCCTAGTTAAAATTTTTGTTCTTTTTCCAACGGACTTAATTCTTACCTTCTAGCCATTTCTCCCGAAGGACTAAAAAGTATGCACGTATAAGTATCACCATTCTCCTCTTTAACAATTCTTGCAATATTCAGTACACCATCAGCTCCCGATTCAAAGAGCTGCCTTTTCTTACGTTTTCTTCTCGTGTTCTTGCTGTTGTTCGAAGTTGTTGAGTAAGTTCGTTTATATCTTGAGTGCTGGGGAAGTGTTGAGCTGATGATCTTCTTACCTTTGTGTTCCCATTCTAGTTTGCTGAAATGAAGAAAGGCTTTATCATTAACAGTAATACATCCGAAGCCTGATTACCAGGCATTGATATGCCGATTTTGACTATGGTGACTATTCCTGTATCTGCGGTGGCTGCGACTTGCGAGCATCTCATCATGGCAGTGGAGGTACAGTGCGGAATATAAACATTACATTCATAATAACGGTAACTCTCTGAAGGGGAAGGCAGAGGTATTATAAGATGTATTAGTAAACTAATCAAACAAAACGTTCATGGTAGATAGACAGTTCAAAACATATAAGATTAACGATTGGCCGGTCATTATGGTGGTCCTGCTCCATAGGATAATCTAGAGGCTAGACAAAATCATACTATTTGCTTATTGTATTGTATAATTTGTTATTTTTACTTTACTCACACACTGACTTATTCCTAGTTAATATTTTAGGAAAATCATATATTTTTACAATTGTTTGTAAATATGTGAGCACAATGTACCTATCACGTGATTGATTTATATGCCTTTGCTTTATTTTAAATTCTTTTTACCAATTGTGGTATAGTATTTTTATTCTTGGTGCATCGTCTTCACATATAGAAAAAATTTAATGTATACAAAATATTGTAAAACATTTTAAAAGAGTAACGGTGGAGTTTCTTGCCACTTCTTCTCCATACGAAACTACTTTTTGGAAGTGGCGCCTAGAATCAGTTCTATTTTCAATGTAAATTTTGACGTTCAAAAGTGCCTTTTTATGGGCCTATTTGAAATAAATGCTTTGACTTTGACTTTGATTATGTTGTCATTCTGGGGAACTTGCAATGTGAAGTACTAGATATACATAGACGTTATAAAATGTACCTGATTGGGTATCCGTAGTAAGGACACCTCAGTTTCAATGATTCTCCACTCTGAACTTTTATTGGTGGTAGTGTTCTGATGTAGGGTGGTCCTGAAAACGGAAACCTATTAAATACTGTAAAAGTGACCTAAACAATAAACAAGCTCTCTTACGATTTGGAATGGTATTTGCTAAAAAAGGAGAGAATTTATAACTAGTGCATGATAACGCCAATTCCCAGTTTTTACTTTGGCTACGTGTAATTTCTGGTTTTAGTATAACTAAATATCCTTTGACATTCTACAATAGCGTAGCTTTTTTTCAGTGTTTTTCTTTTTGTTATCACATCAGTACTTCCACAGATTACCTTCTTTATCTCATTATCATAGATTACATTTATATCTCAGATAGTTGGTAATTCACAAAATTACGTTTGTGTTTTTGTTGTCTTACCAAAAACATCAATTCTAGCCGAATGTCCAGTGCTGGATTCTCCTTCAAAAGCTAAGCATGTATACAAGCCACCATCTTCAACTCTAGACCTGGATATATTGAGCTGGGAGACCACACCAACTCCTGATGGTGACATCATTTGACCCAGAGTGTATCTGAAAAATGGAAAAAGTGACAGAGTCCTTAGCAGTTGTTTCGTAAAGGCAAGGTTAACATTAAAGATCGTAGAAAATTCTACTAATTTGAGGTGGAACTGAATTATTATAGAAGGGTGCTTTCTGTACTGAAATAATTCCACACAGCCATGGCATCGATTTGATTTTGATATCGTCTTTTTTTATAAGTAGCTGTGCCTGCAACTTCGTTCGCGTGCATGTCGGCAAATAGTAATGTTTCGCTTAGAGAAGGTGTAGGTACAACTCTTCCATTGAAAAGTAAGAGTCTTCCGATCTTGCCTGGTGAAAAGCGCTACTACGTACTACGTACTCAAAAAGTCGACTGCTCGTCTGGCGGAGTGTGTTGAAGCGTTATCATGGTGAAATAAAAAAAGGCAAAAAAAAATACTTATGAAATTATAAAATAATATAATTGTGATTTGTATTGTATCTGTGTATCCTTTTTTGGTAATCCCAAATAAATAAACACATAAATAATATCTCAAAAACTTTTTATAATTAAGAGAATAATTCTCTGTAAACGAAGTAAGAACCATTAACATATGCTTGCCCCTCGAAATACCTCCATCGTACAGTTGCCCGATTGAAGAGCTACCCATTTACTGAGATTCACCTCTGGTAATGGGTGCCTTTTTGGATTTTGATTGATTGACCTGATTTTCGGAACCGGCTCCACAACTTGTTACCGTTTGTAGACAGCCGTTTCGGAGGAGTTTGGTAACAAACATTGCGACACGAGAACTTTACGTATTAGATTATTACGGACAAACAATTTACGTTTAATAAGTCAAAAAATTAATATAAGTTTAACATATAAATTTTAGTCCACCTCATCTTACATTCGTTTATAGACATCATTAGTACAGTCTATTTACATTAAATAAGTCAAAAACCATTTTACTCAACAATTTGGTCACTATGAAATTCTAAACTAGGTTTTACGTTTGAGAAATTCTTTTAGCTTTGATTTAAAAATACTTAGTGATGAGATATTCTTCACAGTTTAGGCGGTTGATATAGATTTTAACTCAGGTACCAAGTACACTTTACTGTTCTACATTTAATGCTTTTAAGTTCAGTTTTATGTCTGCATCTTTGTCTTTTTCTATATCTTCTTCCATATCTATATATAATAAAAAAGTACGAAACCAATACGGTTTACTTTTACACTTAATTATGGTGTATAACTGTGTTATTTCAAAAAGGTGGTTTATTAGTGGCGCTAAAAGAATTTAAAATATTTGATGTAGTGTTCTGAGTGATAGACTATGCAATGTTAGATAATTATTTATATCAAAACAACTATTTTCAAAAATTAAACTGAAAAGTCTGATTTTAAAATGTGTATTGTATGCATAGCGAGTTTCGTGTTAACCACTATAATCGATAGATGGCATGGAGCAAATGTCGTCATTTTATGAAAGTGTGACACTCATTCGTATATTATTGACAAGTTTAATAATAAAAATTGTCGAATTACAGAAATAAACTAGTTTCGTAGGGAGACACTGTTCTGGAGTTCTTTATTCTAAATCTGGACCTGGATTTTTGGATATGTGGTTCTGTTTCTGGATTTCTCTCTACTCTAGAGGTCGCTTCTCATTCAAGTTCTCACTCAGATCTATCAACCGAATCTTTTAAGAAAAACTGAAGTTTAAGTCTAAATTTGTCTACTGGATCCGTAGCCAAATGGCATATAGACACGAAAGTCTTATAATTTCGTCCTGTCCTTCTGTCGATTCGAAGATAACACAGGCACAGCCAATTTATTTAGAGGGTGTTTTTTTATGAATGGATACTCATACGGAAGATGAAACACAGTAGCTGGTTAAGTACCTTACGGTGGTCATAGACTGCGAAGACACATTATCGTCACGAATCTCCTCAATAACAAATCATCTTGTAAATAAGTGCATTCGCAAAAAATACTATAAAGATAAAAATATTTGTCACCAAAATCAGATTTTTGTTTTGGTAAATTCCTAAGGGTGGATTTCACCAATGAAACTGAACGCGATCAGCACATAAACTACGTTTAAGAGCTGCCAGCATCGTTATTTTCTACGCAATATTGACACTGACAGCTCCTGAACGTGTTTTAAATGTGCTGAACGCGTACAGTTACATTGTTGAAATCGGCACCTAATTTGTTTTTATCTTTATTTTATGCCTTAACTTTGGTTTTGCGCAGACTTTTCGCCGATTTTTTCGTTCGCTTTAACTTCCATAGTACAAGTTTAACTTAGTTTGGAAGTATTTTATTATGGTTAAGTTCGCAAAAAAGTTATAAAAGTTTTTTAACACCAAATAAATGTAGGGATTTCTTACTAATCTTTTCAGTGTTAGTCTTACCTTTGATCAGTGTTCGATGATATAACAACACCGTCTCTCTCCCAAATAAACCTTGGTGGTCTGTCTGCCGTGGCCGTGCATTGCAGACTAACCTGAAATTTTTCATAATAAGTAGGACTGCTGTGGGGATCTCATATCTACGATTAAGACTCTCTTCAAGTCACTGATCCAGAGGAGTTAGAATAGTATTAGTTAGAATTTTCCACACAAGCTCGAAGTAGAAAGTGTGGCCAAAAATCTAAACGTATATTTTCTTGTGAATACCAAGTTATTGAAATATCTATAGAAATACTACTAAGAATACTTTCTCACAAATACCTGTTGTAATGAATGGTTGAACGATAATACTATGTTTTGGTATCAGGCACAGCGTTTGTAAATCCATTATGTTGCCAATTACCGTCTGGATTGCTGACCACAATTTATTGTTATTAGCAGAGCCAGAGAGGAGGACTAAATATCTGTTATAGTTGCCAGAACTGATACTTAACAAGAACTGGCTTTTTTTTTTTTGTATACTATTCGTCTGTACCTTACGTACAGTATCCGTTGATAAGACTAATTGAATTTTAGACCACTTCACGCGTACGTAAAAATATCGCGTTGGGATTTTATCTGGTACTGATTTTTTAACTCTCTGTGTTGAGCCGAGCATGGAGAATCCAATTGCATCTTAGCTCGTCGACAAAACACAGTGTTGGATTTCTAACTCGCGGCGCTAAGCAGTGCGTTGAAGGTCCAGTGCGCGAAAAAATCCTGTTGCTATATTTTTACGTCCGTGCGAACGTGGACATAAACAGAGATTGTCCCACTGCACAGGTATGTGTGATAGTCGGCTGCGTACTCTAGTCGCGTAAGTAGTTGCTCTTTGAGTTTTACTACGCTTTTATTAACTTACCTCTTCACCAGGAGTGACAACATTCTCACTAAAGTGTTGAGTGATAATTATATTTCCGGATCCTAGATCCCTTTTATGTCTTATAAACTGGACTTCTGAAATATATAACAAAATTAATTAAGCACCGTTTTCCCCATTCAAAGTCCTGTTGTTTTCATCGGAGTTGAAATAAAGCTGAATTTCGTTGATATTCGCTTTGAAGAGTTTTGGTTCGGATGGCAAACCAAAGACGTGGAATTTTGGCTCCAAATTCAGTGCACAGCAATTAAATGTTTTGCTGAATAAAAGTTACTCAACCTTAAGGTAGTTTGTACCACTTTAATGCTTTTATTTCTTATTTACCTGTGAATCTTCTGGTTACGGAGATATTGAAGGTCAAAGTTAAAACTTTGATAAACTTTTCTTTCTACATTTCTAAAATGGTTTATATTTACTATTATACCCTTACGACCCCTATACCGTTCACCCATAAGCACAATATTTTGCGTAAGTAAAGTTGCGCGCTAACTTAACAAACGATTTTTCACACCAAAAATAAAAGTTGTTTCTCAGTAAATACACTCAGAAAATTATGCGAAAATAAAAAAATAACGTTTCATAGGTAATTTTTTTTTTCTTCCTCTATACAAAGTTTCATGCGTCTGAACCAGTTTTTCCAGTCCGTCGTAGACACCTTGTTTACAGCCTGCTCGAATGCTGACAGCGCATCTTCCGGCGACAAAAAGTGTATCCCTTTGAGCATACGGTGCTAGGTCAGGGCTGTAAGGAGAGTGACCCAGGAGTTTGACCGGCGTGCTGTCTAGGAAGTCCTCGTTTTGAGCGCGGTGTGCGAAGGCGCGTTTTCGTGGTGGAGCAGTAACCCGCGGAACCCTGTGTTTGGTGGCTTGTTGCTCACAACAGAGAAAACTTCTGGAAAGCATTTGGTAGTTTACCATTCAGTGTTGATGCTTATTCTGGTTCCGTAAAGGAATTGACACCAATTAGCCAGTCAAATTGAAAAAGCTCGCGATCAAAATCTTCCCCCCGCTTCTAGATCGCTTCACTTTGGTAGGCGTTGTTTCGTTTTGAAACACCCAAACCGTCGACTGGCGCTTCATTTCTAGATCGTATTGATAAAACCAAGACTCAACCACCTGTAATAATGTCGCAAACCATCGAGACGAGCCAGCTTCAAATTTGTTTATCATATCACGGCACTATTCCACCCGGGCCTGCTTCTGAGCATCGGTGTGGTTGTGCGGCACCAAGCGTGAAACTATCCACCTCACGCGAAGATGTACGTCTGGAATTTCGTGTAGGCTTCCAGATCCAACCAGCAGTATGTGCTGAATCTCTTGATATGTAACTCGCCTATTGTTTTGGATTAAAATTTTCACCACTAGAACTTTTTCTTCCATAACAGCCGTCAAAGGGCGACCACTTTTTTCTTCATCCTCCAAAGTTAGTCGACCGCTCTTGAATTCATTATACTAAGGATACACGGTTGCCTTAGAAGGGCCTCCATCCATGAATGCTATTTGAAGTCTATCGTACGATTCGTCCGGTTTCAGGCAACACTTGAAATCGTAAAAAATCTAAGCGCGAAAATGTTCCCGGCGTAAATTTTTTATGATTTTATGACATGATTTTTAAGCAATTTTTTTATGAGACACGATAGCTTGCAAATGAGGGACTTGCAAAGGAGGGACATTTTGAAATTAGAACGTACCTATTTTGACTTACTAATTATTATATTTTCAAAATAGACTTTAACTGGCCAGTCTCTCATGCATAACAGTACATTATGGTACTAGTGTGTAACATTGGTGATTACCGCCGAGGCGCCATTGAGACCCGAGCCGTAAGCGAAGGTCTTAAGAGAGCCGAGGACGGTATCAATACACACGTGTATCATACGACGTTTTTCAACACTCTTGTGAATAAAATATCAATAAAAACTCATTTTATTCAAAAAAAGATCGTGTTCAATAGAACAAATAAATTAATGTTCCTATTGCTTGCTCATTTCATGCAACTTCTTATTCAAATAGATAATTTTAACTCGTACGTGTTTAATAAATAAAACTTTCACTCAAATATAACTTTTGTTCTCTCTGTAATAGAAGAAAACTTTTAATTCCCCATTTTGTACGTGGCAGAATAGGCGCGGAATATAAGAAAAAAAACCTCATCCCTTTAGTCTGTGGCCGATCGCAATGCGCGCGCATAGGAAAACTGATTAATTTTTGATTTAAGAACAACGCCACTCCACCAATAAATTAAAAAAAATCTATAACTCACTAGTGAGTTATAGCAATGAAAAAGTCACGGTTTAATTATGGGTGTCATTCTGTGCCTAATTGCGGTGACCATAGAGCCATTTTATGAGCAAGTGTGTTGAAAAAAACTTTTATTCGCATTTCTTTCTGAGTGGCCTGGTATTATTTTACAATAATAATTTCTTTACTTCAAAGACACAAACATGGGTGTAGTAAAGTACAATATAACTGAGTTTCATGTACAGTATGCGGAGATGACGGCTTTGTTGGTATTTTACTAAATATAACTAACATTTTTATCCTAAAGTGTTTGGTACCACCTTCAATTTTCAATACTTACGATAACTCTCAAATCCGTCAGTACGATGCTGTCTTCGATCTGACTTCCTGTGTTTGGTTGGACTGTAAAAATTAAAAACAGAATTTAGTAAATTATTTAATCTTCTTAACAAGCACAACTTTTTTAACAGTTTTTCATATCTAAAACACCAAAGGGTTTGTCATTACATTCATAACCTTTAGCTAAAATACAAATATAAAATACCTATGTCCTTCTGCAGTCGGTCTTTTCCGTGAAATTGTCATCGTAGAACATTATGTGAAGTCAGCTGTCAATAGGGTCAATCTCTAGCATTAGTAGTGCTATTTTGTAACCATCTCACCGTGAAAACTTTGGTTAAGTGAGCGTGAAGTGAGCTGTCAGTGCCACTGAGATTGTCCAAGACGGGATGACACTGACAGCTCACTCTACGCAAGTCTTCAAGGTGAGATTTTTACAGAATCGACATGCAGGTGGAATGACAGCTCACTTTACATATGTTTTCACGGTGAAATTTCTACAGGTAAGACCGGCTGGAAAAATTTCATAACGATCGATTTGGTTTAGGTGGTAAAAGGTAACGGACAGAAAGACAGACGGGCCGATCTGCAGTTACTTTCGTATATACGTTAATATATACATATAACATTATTATGAATTGTATGTAGTGTGATCAAAATATGATGTTGGAACGCAAACAATTCTGCCAAAACTACAGCAAAACTAGGTTATGTAATCAAGTAGTTCCTAGAACACCAAACAATACGTTACGAGCTCCTGACTATAAATTCAAATTGAGAGCAAATTATGCAGCAGCACGGCCGCACCATGTGCGGTAATTTCATTAATCTAAGTTTAATTTATGCATAGTTAACTTAACTGCTGTTAAACTGCGCCCGTTAGTAATTATACTTTGTAAAGGTTTATTTTGTTTGCTGTTTTCGGTAAATCAAGGTTTTTGGGTACACGGTGCGAAATTTTGGGGTTAAAAGTAGTTGTAGATGAGAGTTTTAGCGCAATTTTTTGTCGACGGTCCACTTCTTCTATAAGCAGGACGTACACGGAGATGTTTGCCATGGTTCATTTGTTAGCTAGCATTTGTTTCGTGCGAAGCGTGACCGTGGAGCGGCGCCTTTATGCTTAGGTGGCAGATCATTCTTTATAAACTTTTTTGGTGCTAGAAATAGGGTTATTTAGATAAGGTCCTTTCCTCTCTAAATGTCTGTCTGTGATTGTTACATGTGAAAATTATGTGATTTCGGTAAAATACTCGTATAAACTGGTTCCAAACTTGGAGAAAGAAAGTTGTTTGAATTAAACGAAGTAGCTTCTTAATGAAATGCGAGATGCTGAAGGAACATTATATTTGCACCTAACAATGAGGTGGTTAAATACGGGCAACCAAAAGTGCTTTTTATCAAAACAGAACATCATTAAAGATAATATTAATCGACCTTATTATTCAGGTTATCGTCTGAAACCACATAAATTCGTTGAAGACCTCACAAGTTAATCAATAATGAATTCCGCTCGTCATTTCACATTAATCAAGCAGGTATTTTTCGCAGTTAATGCCTGGACACAAAATAAATCGACTGTCAAGCGTTCACCAAGTTTAACTGACACTCGATTACATATCGTCGCTGTAATCAGCTCTACATCCAGCAAGAATAAAATGTGGAAACTTGCTTTATAGCTCTTACTGGTCAAACGATCGTAGTTCAAAAGTTTTTCAGAACAATGAAATTAAAATAAAATATCGTCACTATTACATGTAAAACTAGCCTACGTTATAAACTGACTAATACAATCACAACACTACATTTATAGTAGACACTTCTAAGGAATGAAATAAAAGCAAGGTTGATTTTTGTTGACTCAAGTTAGTCGGCGGGTTGCCTAATAATGGCTATTTGATTAGCATAGCTCAATTTTTCTAAAGAAAAAGCCAGTTAGTTCTAGGTTAAATATTAGAAGTCACCATTTATCTCATTACCATAACTTGACCTAATAAGTATAAAACAAAGTTCCTTACAAGATAATAATAATCATCATCATCAGCCTATATTAGTCCACTGCTGGACATAGGCCTCCCCTAATGAGCGCCATAGCGCCCTGTCTTCAGCTTGACGCATCCAGCATCTGCCTGCAGTCTTTCGCAGATCGTCATCCCACCTGGCCGGAGGGCGTCCTACTCTACGTTTGCCAAGTCGCGGTCTCCACTCAAGAACTCGTTTACCCCAGCGGCTGTCGGTTCTTCGCGAGATATGGCCGGCCCACTGCCACTTCAGCTTGCTAATTCTTTGAGCTATGTCGATAACTTTGGTTCTCTGTCGGATGTATTCGTTGCGACTTCTATCCTTCAGAGAGACTCCGAGCATAGCTCTTTCCATAGCTCGCTGTGCGACTTTGAACTGGTGGACCAGCCCTATCGTGAGTGTCCACGTCTCAGCTCCTTAGGTCATGACGGGTAGGACGCACTGATTGAAAATTTTAGTTTTCAAGCATTGCGGTATGGATGACGAGAAGGCTCGGCGTAGTTTCCCAAACGCTGCCCAGCTCAGCTGGATCTTCCTCTTGGCCTCCCTCTTAAAATTGTTTTTACCTAACTGCAGAATTTGCCCAAGGTAAGTGTACTCGGAAATAATTTCGAGAGGGTGGCCATGTACGACGACCGGTCCCGGATCAATGGGACCATTGATCATGACTTTGGTTTTATCCAAATTCATGCCGAGACCGTTGCGTCGCGAGGCCGAAGCTAGGCCGTCCAGCATCTGGTTCAGCTCCTCCAGATGTAATCGCCGTTTATGTTAATGCCCTTACCTTTCCAGTCCAGCGTCTTAAACATATCTTCCAACGCGCTCGTGAACAGTTTCGGGGATATAACATCCCCCTGTCTCACTCCTCTGCGCAGTTGGATGGGTTTGGACTGCTGGTCCTGTACTTGGACACTCATGGTGGCGGCGTCGTAAAGACATCTCAGTACCTCGATATAACGACAGTCTACTTGGCATCGCTGTAAGGATTCCAGAACAGCCCAGGTTTCGACAGAGTCAAAGGCCTTCTCATAGTCCACAAAGGCCAGACACAGGGGCTGATTGTACTCTTCGGACTTCTGTATAATATGCCTCACTGTGTGTATGTGGTCTATGGTGCCATATCCTCCGCGAAACCCGACCTGTTCCGGTGGCTGGAACTCGTCGAGTCTCCTGGCGAGACGGTTCGTGACCAGTCGTGAGAACAGCTTATAGGCGTGGCTCAGGAGTGAGATGGGTCTGTAGTTTTTAAGGAGGGCTTTATCTCCCTTCTTAAAAAGAAAAGAGCACCACCAAACTCCTGCTCCACGCCTTTGGAGTTCTCCCACTGTGAAGGACAGCCTTGAAGAGGTTCTGTAGTTCCTGTATAACAGGAGCTCCTCCGGCTTTCAAAAGCTCTGTCGTTATGCCGTCCTCACCTTTGGGGCTTTTCCATTTTTAAGCTGTCTCAGAGCTAACACAATCTCGTCTTGACTGATGTCTGGCAGTTCCTCGGTATAGTGGCGTGTCAGGGTGACTCTGGAATCGTGGTCGTCTCGTTGGGAATGAGGGGCATGTGCAGCGTATAATCGGCCATAGAAATCCTGTATCTCGGCGAATATCCCCGGCTACGACAATACAGCCCTCCCGTTGTGCGTTTTAAGCTTCGTCAGGTGGCTCCTGCCAAGCTGCTGAGTGAATACTTTGGACCCTTGGTTTTGCTCTATTGCCTCTTCAATGACGCGTGTGTTGAAGCTCCGAAGGTCCCGCCGTACCATCTTCGCAATTCGCTTGTTCAGGTCTGACCTATCTGACGAAGTCGCTTGGGTGGCTTAAAGATAATTATATGTTTAAATAATCTATAGAGTACATAGTGGTAGACCAGTTTTATTTTTAAATAGGATCTAATATTGTTCTCTAACAACAAGTAAAGGATAAGTTATAATTTCCTTGGCCTCATACACAACAACAACATGATATCTGCTACGAAGCGAACAAAATAATTGCAAAAGATAGGTATTTCCTTCATAATTCAGCATGCACTTCAATATCACAAGCATTGATATGTGCGGTCGTGCCAATGCATAGTAATGCCGACTTCAACTGAGCAGTTGCACGTTCAACGGAGCAACTGATCCATTGAAGTTTAACGGTTGCAGACGAGCCACTTATGGACAACAGTATAGTCATAACGCAGCCACTAAAGAGTTGTCGAGAAACTGAGGGAATATTGTCACGTGAGATGCCTATAGATTTGTAACGGTGATAAAAAACATATTTTTATTTGTAGTTGTAAGATAAAGTCAAGTTAAAAGCCAAGGTTTTCCCTTACGAAAACATATAAATTGTTAAAACACGAAGTTATCAGGTACCCGAATTTACCCGAATTCATTACCACGACATAGTTTAAAAAAAAATTTAAAACTGTCAACTATCGCGTCTTGTCTATGAAAATAATTTCATAGTCGTTCGAAATCACTCTGTTATTATTGTTTATTTTAACATTCTCACTACTAGTTTCTGATCAGATTGGACACATGATCATCCTATAACGTTCCCACTGCTGGGACACAGGCCTCCTCTCTATGAGAGGAAGTGAACTGTAATCTACCACGCGGGCTCAGTGCGAATTGATGCATGTCTTCGAATTTTCGTTTCTAAGACATGACGGGTTCCTCGCGATGTTTTCCTTCACCGTTTTGATAGCAGTGGTGATGAAATTATCTACCCAAAGTATAGCGCCTGCCTGGGATCGAACTCACGACCTACAACTCGTAAGTCGGGGCCGTTACCACTGGGCCACCACTGCTGACATTGGATAGATCAAATTGGACGCCATGGCCGAAATAAATTTTGCCGGTCAGTACCGGCATCAATGTTCGCTAACCAATCTGTCGGCCAAGTATAGTAAGCATAATCACTAAATTTATAGTAATGAATTAGGTACATATTTCCTACAGGCTAGTTTAATAAAAAGAAAAAAACATTCATATCATATAAATCTAACCTTATGACACACAAGAAAAGACAATAAAATGTCAGTATTTGTAGTTCTTCAATAGCAAGTGTTTTCATGCTCGTCCTGTTTTGAGTCTTTACAGAATAGTTTAAAAGTGTTGCTTCTAAACTGAACCAGTTTTAGCTGCCAAACTGTGGCTCAAAAGTGGCCCGTCTAAACTAGCCTTCAGTAAAAACAACTGCGAACAGTTTCCAAACTCCTACTGATGTGTTCTCTACTCCTAAGTTGTGGGATGCGAAATTTCGATGAGTGTACTTTGTACGTAAAACTAAGAGTAATTAATGTTGTACTCAGTTTGTATTACTGAATGAAAAGTAAATGACACGTTCAGAAATACCGTCATTTGTTTAGTAGTTGTTGTTTCGTATTGTGAAAGGTACATATTCTTTCCCTTGTACTTGTGTACATATTTTTTCCCTTGTCCTTATTTTTTACTCACCTTCCATAATTAATGAGAATTGCAATTTTGTTGTGTTTGTTGCATTTCCTGTTTTATGTCTCCGTTTTTTTTTTTGTATTTTACTCTTGTTCCATATCAACGTTTTGCTTTGAACTCTAGAACTTGGAGATGTATTTCTTCAAATAATGGTAATAAATCACCTGTTCAGGTACTTTAGTCATACTGCCTGCGTACTTATTTCTTATATCAATCGCTAGACTCGTAATAATAACTTACTTTGATATGCGGATTTTCTTATCGATGTTTTCATGTTTGGAGATACCTGTAAATAAAAAGCACTACGTTATTTCAATAACAATATATAAAACTTCTCTTCGTCTGGGTACAGTTTAGTAAAACATTCTTAACAGAATGTTTCCAAATTATAGCTTTTGAGGAGATTTTTACAAAAAAAAAACACTTTCTCACTTTTGTGCAATTACCAGTCCTATATAATTACAATAACAAAAGTGGATACAGTACATAAATGTTCGAATTACGCAATAAATCTTTGCCACTCATTCATTTACTGTTTTGCACAAAGCATCACGAAATGAATTACACTCGGTTCCGTAAATAACGGGTCAGTCACATATGTTCGAATATCCATATTATAAAATTGTAAGAGTTATATCAATGAAATAAAAAACAGAATAAAGACTCTTTAGTTGCGCTTCTTATTACATGCTTTTTATACTGACTGATGAATGAAACTTATTTACAAAAAAACAAAATTTGAAAAAGTAAATTAAAATCTCGGTTCCTTTATATTTCTATTCTGTCACAAAAAATATTGTGAACGACTTCCACATGCATAATCAGTATTCTGTGAGGTGGAGCATCGCAGTCACAGCAGGCAGTTAGATGAATGTACCAGAATCCTGACTTTCTTGGAACTTGGGCGGAGCCAGCGTGAAACAGCAAGAAACATTGGTGTATCTTTGTCGACTGAACTGCGGGTAGTCCAGTGGTGCCGAGAGACAGATCGCACCTTCGGAGACCAGGAAATGGCAGGCCAAGATGCACAACGCCCAGGGATGACAAATACCTGTTGGCTACAATGCTCCGAAATCGTTTTCAAACTGCAGTTGGTCTAAAAAACCACTTTATTCGCTTTGGTGGTAGCAATTTAATCGCACAAACAGTGAGGTGACGTCTTGCTGAGGCAAACTTGAAAACCATTAAGGCCCGCAAATTGCCCCAAACTGGAACGGCAACATCGAATTGCAAGACAGATACGTGCGCAAGCATCAACACTGGACACTGGACTATTGGTCTAGGGTAATGTTCACGGACGAATCGAAATTCATGCTTTACAAGCATGATGGTAGGAAGTTGGTGTACAGAAGACCAGGGGAACGCTTCCATCAAGACTGTGTGGAGGAAAAAGTGGCACACGGCGGAGGCTCAGTACTTGTTTGGGGTGGAATTTCTGCCGAGGCCCGCACCGAGCTCGTGCTAATTTGAAATGGCACTCTAAATGCAGAGAGGTACGTGGAGGAGATCCTGAATGAGCATCTGGGACCTTTCATGGCGAGGATGGACCGGTATGGCATATTAATGCATGATAATGCGCGTCCACATACCGCCGGAATTGTAAATGATTACCTTGGAGAGGTCGGTATCGGACTGATGCAGTGGCCAGCGCGAAGCCCTGATTTAAACCCCATAGAGCATGCATGGTACGAGCTTGAGCGTTGCGTAGAACGTCGTAACTCCCCACCAATCACGCTACCCGAGCTCAGACAAGCACTGGTGGAGGAATGGGAAGCCATTCCTCAGAACCGGTTCCGAAATTTGGTGTTCAGCATGCCGAATCGCCTGGAAGCTGCAAGAAGAGCCCGGGGAGCCAATACGAAGTACTAAAATTATGATACTGAAAAAAAAAAAAAAATATCTTATAAAAAATTTCAGTTTCAGAAAAAAATGTCTTACTTTAGTTTTTATTTTAAATGCCCAATCGACCAACAGTATTCGTTTCATTATGATAGCATACGTAGTTCGGGAGATATTCGGACTTTTGTGACCAGTTATTTTTGGGACCGATGTACAATTTAAAATCATTACAATACTGCACAGATATACTTTGCGAAGTAGGTTGATGTATGTGAGTGGGATCAATTACTTGGTTGTTCAGAGCGTCAAGTATAACACCAGACTTTAGAAATCTTTCGAGTAGGATTATCATGCATTATATAAACTCAATCTCCTTTTTATTATATAGATGCATTGCACAGATGTGAGTACTTTGTACTATAGAGCTACCATTTACCGGGTAATGTCATAGATTGACTTGAATGTGCCTTGTCGGCTGATAGTATGGCATGCTCACTCAAATGTCTCGCTGACGGTGGCGCGTGTGTCGGATCATTTAGCTCCCTTCAAAATGGTTGAGCTGAATGGTGCTGATCCATGCGTCATGTTCGTGAACGGGCGCCGTCAGTTGGGACTGGTCATCTCTTAGCTGCCACGGCTTATTTTAATAATTAATTAGCTGGATTGTTTTTATTATGTTTTGATGCACTCTGGACGCTTTTAACGTGTACGGTTTTTTGTACATCGTTCTCACTTATAGTGTCAACATTAATCGATGTAACTAAGATATATGTAAAAACATTATTATTTAAAAGAGTGTCCATGGAGTTTCTTGCCCGTTCTTCTCCATAGGTACCTACCACGGTTTGGAATGGGCAACTAGCTTCATATTTCTGACTGACCGACTCCTTGACAATTCAAAAGTGCCTGTAAATGGTTTAATTGAAATAAATGATTTGAGTTTGAGTTTGAGTTTAGGTAGATATATCGGTATATTGAACACATGGTATGTTTTCAATTAAAAGGTTAATTGCATGCAGAAGATTAGTAGTGTAGAAGGCTACACCCTAATTGCGTGACACACTATGAATCACAATCTGAATAATTTTTAAGGCTAATGCTCATACTACTAATTTTGTTTACCGAAGAACGTAAATAACGCAATGAATATTGTTCAACTATCAAAATGAAAAGATTGCAACTGATAGTGTGGTACGCAATTACCCCGCTGGTCGGAAGCCAGCTTGTTGAAGAGGTGGGTGTTGTTTAATTGAGGCGAGATACGGTCGCGATGACTTTAATTAAGGCCTTGAAGAGATGGGACACATGCCTAATGGCGTAGAAAGTAGTGGGACGAGCTGGACTAAAGAAACGAACAAACGTCCACATTAGCATTGGATCGCAAGCACTGGAAGTCATGGAGAACCTTTGTCCAGTAGCAGGATAATGCAGGGTAACACTAAAATACTACTCAAAATAAAACCTAAACGTAGGAGCTAAGAATATTCTCCACTCCCCCAGATTCACCTAAAATCACTTTCACGACCCTCCAAGGAATCCGTATGGTTATTCAAGATAGTCGATCGACTTCAAAACTTTAAACTTTTTAATACCCCCAAGACTAAAGTAAAAAGAAAGTCTGGAATATATAGGTAACAGTTCCTCTTTTAAATTGTTCAACTTGTGAAAAAATAGTGGAAGCTAGAGCACGATGTTTTAGGAACCTTTTTAAATAAATTAATCATGCGGTGGAGCTATTTTTTCGAAGTTTAACGTTTTTCCACTAAAGTACATTTTAAAGTCGGTAATTATATTTTTGGCCTGTTATTTTCCTACTGCACTGCGAGGATTAACAACTAAACAAGTTTATTTTGTGAAGACAGGCAAATTCTTTATTAGAAAAGGCCTGAAGGTCTTCTTTGCTTAGGTTCTTTTGCTTGTATTGTTTTTTTTTAATCAAAATTTAAACGATAAGCCAGCAGAGCTATTCTGCAAAAATCCCAGTTAATCATCTTTTTTTTTTGTCTAAAGCTAACTTTCTAGCCGTGATGGGCAAAAACAGTAACCGTTACATACAGTTCTAATACGAAATTAAGAAGATTAAAAACTCAATTATAAGACCTCACTACAATTTCTTCTCCTACTAGTAATAAATTTTCCATTCGAAAACAGAACGCCAAAAAACTATTTCCCTACCAGCCAGCACATCTTGTAGTTCCAAACTCCACATCATAAAACGCTAGCCGTAACCAACTTTACAGTAAAAAATAAATGAAAATAAAACAAGTAAAACTAAAACTGGGATCCTGCAATTTCCAAACGGTTTAGTTTAAAAGCACCCACTAGTAAACTAACTCCCGATGCACTACAAACTTTCCGTTGCCTGCGGTTGCTACTAGTGATGTACGAAATGATTCGAGTTAGTCGATTTTTTATTCGAAATTAAGCGGGTAATTTAAAGTGTCTATGGCATCATTTCAAAACTTTCATTTTGATTTTTGTTGGTGTCTTTAGTTTTCACGTTTGCTCTTTATAGTACGTTGAAGTGACTACAGGAAAGATTGATTGCGATCACAGTAGATAAAAAAGATTGCTTTATGAGAATACGAACTTGTTTATACCTAGAAAATGGTCCGTAACTTTAAAAAATCCCTCGGTAAAACTTACTTTGCTCGTATAATATGTTCTTGTTAACATCGATAAATACTTACAAATATTTTAATTTCTTGATTATAAAATGGGCACAAGCCTGTTTTTACTACCACATTGATTTCCAATAAAAAACTAAGTTCAGCTTAATAATGTAGCATGAATTTATGGACCATAAACATGACAAAATATATCACTGCCAAAATATAAATTATTCGACTAAATCGAATTTTCAATTTGATCGTCCGCAACATTATTTCCTCTCGGTAAAGTTTCCCGCTTCTGTACCACTAATCCATACAAAACTTTGTTAATATCTACGCCAATATAGACTTTATGTATATAGCACTAAGGAGTCTGGAGCAAGCAAAACAAAAATTTGCGAAAAAAAGTTTTGCCGTTGCTTTTCGTTGAAGTTCGAAACGAATTGTTCAGCTCCTTAATAAGTGGGGATTAAATATTTTCAGTTTCGCTTTTACGAGTTTTTTTTTTCGTTTGAGTTTTACTGAAAATACGTTTTTAAAGGTTTACTTTAGTATTATATTTTCCGCAAAATCGTTTTGTGAATCGCTCCAGACTTTGTGTGATGTTCAGTTTAGTATCTTTTTTGTGATTATCCCCTAGTAATAATTTTCTGTTGGTCTGTTTATATATCGATAATTAATTTAATACGGGGCGTTGTTAAAAACCTACATTTTAAACAGCTAGTAATGATCGTAATATTGGGACTGGTTGAGCTAAAATTAGCTTTTGCCCTACGGGTAGTGGGGTCAATACCCATAAAAGCCAATACTTAGTTTTATAATTATTGGTGTGTGTGAGAGCACTAACGATACACGGTACACTACTACTGAAATGTAAAAAAAAATACAAACCTGGCTAAATCAAATAATAAAACATTATATTTCTTAATTGGCTGCCTTTGTGCAAACTGTTAAACGTTTATAAAACATAATTATTTTATTTCTTACATTCACATTCAGTTTTTGAAAGGTCAATCAAGACAATGAGTTAACTGTTTGCCAGTCACAATTTCTGTTGTGTTTACATCTTTTGATATAACTTTGACAATCTGTCAGTTTTTTTTGTCATAATAGACAACCAATGTAGACTTTAAAAAACCAGGCCATAGATATAATTAGGAATAGGTTAGCTGTCAGCGTATAGCATATGAGATAGAGATACTTTTTGAAATTAAAATGTGGCCAGGTAACACTTTTCAAAGAAATCGTTTTACTGTGATAGCTGTTTTGTTGGGCTCCAGTGGTTGACCAGTAACTGGGGTCAGAGAAAAAGTTGCATACGCGAAAGAGATACAAATAATATATGTCAGTCTCGTTTACTCTTACTAATGTATTTAATATGTGTCCTTGGCTCATTATTACTTAGTGACTTGCCTATTTTTATACTCTGTCTACAAACCAGGCCAATTGTACCGCCAGATTCAAAGTACGAACTACCGCAGGTCCACTCCCAACCCTGGGCAATAACTCTTGCCGTCAACAACAGACAGTAGCGTTCAAAACTTTTCCATGCATTGTCCTCGTTCACAGCGAGTTAGCAACTAGCTGTACCTGACAATCTAATGGACTGAGCGGTACAGTTTTATGTGAAAATTGGAATTATGTAGCCGTTAAGTATAGTCTGGTTACAGCAGAGTTGGTCCAGCAAGTAACAACATTTATTTTAACATTCAGCTTTGCTGTTTTTCAATTGGAAGGGTAATGCACGCACATGAGATTCCGACTAAAATACGATAGGGACCAGGCCACACAGAAAGCATTACGAAAAAAAAAAGGTTTTATGGATGAGAGACTGGCCAGGTATAGTCTATTTTGAAAATATTATTATTTTTTAGTAAAAATAGGTACGTTTAAATTTCAAAATGTCCCTCTACATTGTTTGCGAGCTAATTTAAATTATCGTGTCACATTTAAAAATGAATTCGCACACCGCGCTCAAAATGAGATACTTCCTGGATAGCACGCCGCCGGTCAAACTCCTGGGTCACCCTCCTTACAGCCCTGTCCTAGCACCGTGTGACTTCTTTTTATTCCCGAAAATCAAAAATCTGTTCAAAGGGATACAATTTTCGTCGCCAGAAGATGCGCTATCAGCGGTCGAGCAGGCTGTAAACGAGGTGTCTATGGCGGACTTAGAAAACTTGTTTCAAAAACTGGTTCAGACGCATGAAACTTTGTATAGAGGCTAGTGGAGAGTCCTCTGAAAAGATTTAATATTTACCTATAGAACATTTTCATTGTTATTTTTACAAAACTTCCTGAGTGTCCCACGTATATTTGCTTTTGACACTACTTTTAAACTTTTGTGGTACTTAATAAAAAATTGTGATCAATAAATTATATAAAGTAAGTGCACATTCATATTCAGAAAAGAGATAATTTCATGTCGGTTGCACGTGCCATTAACATTACAACCAAGAAACTTCCTGAGCCAGTCATCTAAACTTTGAATATGCTATTTACTTATTATAATACTGTCACGATTAACTACAAAATAATGTGGTATATCTATATACCCTGAGTACTACAAAACCCCAGCCGTTTCGCTAATATATCAGCCTACTTTCACTCCAATTTCAATCAAACCCAATTTATCAGCCCAAAAAACAAAACACTACAAACATTCCAAATGGCTTAATTGCAAAAATCCAATCAGATCGTTCACAGCAAAAGGAACTATGCGTCAATTAGACCAGACAATACCCGTGGTGGATCAATTAATTAAGTAAAAAAGGAGAAGTGTAGGAAATCGCGAACTCGCTCAGCGAAGTGCTTCCGGACAATCTACTCCAAAATTTTTGTAGAGTAGAGTTGGATAAGTCTCGTGCACTTGGGGACAGATATTTTAGGTGAGTGGATAAATTTAACATTATCAGATTTGATCCAGGTCTTTCAATTATTTCTGATGATCTTGTTAGATAAAAAATTATGAATTAACTCTCGATGAAAACAAGAAGGATATAATGACATGGTGGACAGACCTATTAAAACAATTAGTTATTTTCGTATTGAATTCGGACTTTACGCAATCACAATTCACAAAACTACACTTGGGAGCAAATAAATCGAGCCACGTCCTTTTTCACGCATTATGGTTATTATTTTTGGTATTATGGAACGCATCGATTCGAAACATATATCGCCTAAAAGGGTATTTAATAACCTTTACAATGGGGGTAGTTAGTTGTCAAAATTTCATTTTAATTAAAGTTTAAAGGGTAGAATAAAATTATCGCATTTAATTTGCTTATGACATTTTTATTGTACTCTGTTAAGAAAAGATTAAATTTGAGGTTTTTGTTAATCATACCCATATTACTTGTTATTGTTGTCTTTATCTGTGTCTGTGTAATCAAAATAACCTCATAAAATGGATACTACACCGACGGAAGCTGCCCAAGTTGTAGCTTTACTTGAGGTTGGACACGGACAACGTGAAGTGGCACGCAGACTTCATTTGAGTCGTTCAAAGGTACAGCGGGTATACCGCAGGTATCTGGAGACTGGTGCTTTTGTTCGGCGACCTGGAACTGGCCGACCACGGGCAACAACAGAACGTGACGACCGCTTTATTGCAACCAATTCGTTGCGCGACCGTGGACTTAATGCTGTTCAGCTACAGCAAGCGTTACGTGACGTTCGAGGTGTCGCAATCAGTAGGTGGACAGTGAGACGAAGACTAAAGGAACGAAATTTAACATCACACAAACCAGCAACTGGCCCAAAATTGACTGTAGCTCAGCGCCGATCTCGCTTGGAGTTTGCTCGAGAACACATTAATTGGACGTTAGAAGACTGGAGGTCAGTTTTGTTTTCTGACGAGTCAAGAATCTGTCTTTTTAGCAATGACGGGAGAAACCGAGTGTATAGACGTCCTGGTGAAAGATTTGCCCAATGTTGCATTCGAGAAACTGTGAGTTTTGGTGGTGGTTCTTGTATGGTGTGGGGAGGAATTTCTCTAGACGGAAAAACGGAACTTGTCTTCGTCGACCCCGCCAACGATGGCAGTGGTAGACGTGGATTAACAGCTGATCGATACATAACTGACATTCATGAAGACCACGTAATGCCGTATGCTGGTTTTGTCGGAGAAAATTTCTTGTTTATGCATGACAATGCGAGACCTCATACCGCGCAGATCGTTACGGAATACTTGTCTGCGATCGGGATCCAACAAATGGTATGGCCAGCACGAAGTCCCGATTTGAACCCGATCGAACACCTATGGGACGAGCTAAAACGGAGAGTCCGAGCCAGGGTTCCCGCTGTTTCATCCATTCCCGAGCTTAAAGTCGCTGTGCTTGAAGAGTGGGAGAACATACCACAATATGTCATCGTAACTCTGATCAGATCGATGACTAATAGGCTACAAGAATGCATCAGGGCACGGGGGGGTTTAACCAGTTATTAAGAATATTTTTTTGCAATAATTTTGTTTTTTATTGTTTTTATGGACTGTTTTAGTCCTACTAAATTTTCTATCAAAATTACCATTTTTCTTGCAGAGCCAATAATTTATCATTCAATAAGGTTATTATTCAATAATTTACCCTCATTGTTAAGGTTATTAACTTAACTTTTAGGCGATATATAGTTCGAATTGATACGTTCCATATTCCCAAAAATATTTACCATTTTACGTGAAAAAAGGTAGTGGCTCGATTTATTTGCTCCCAAGTGTAGTTACTCCATTATTTTGTGCGAAGTGCGACGCCATTGTGAAAATAATTAGATATTTTTATATATTTGACAACAATAATAAAGGAAATTCCTTGAACGCTAATGTTTTAGAAACGTATTAATAATATTATCTCTATCCAAATCCTTTAAACCAGAATACACCAGTACTTCTTGATATCAAAAGTAGCTTTGAGATTATTACCTCCCCGAATGACCCTTTTCCTCTATCTCCATAAAACACAATTACATGGAACAAATCACACAATGCTCTGAATAAACATAAAACTGAAGAGAGTTCTCTCAATTTATTGCGTAACTACAATACATTATTTTAATATTTATTGTCTCCGAGTAGCCGTTATGAAATGATTTACAACTGTTGAATGTTGAAATTTCTATCGTCCGAAATTTATTACGAAGTAAATTATATACTGTTTTGCTTTGCGTAATACGAACGTAATTTTATATAAATAACTCGAGATGTTTAAAATGTTTTTGTATGGTCTACTAACTGAAATTGTTTTCAGTGCTTGTTTAGGTAGAAAATAGTACACACTTATCAAGTTAATAATTTGATTTCAGACAACCTCTTTGTGTTACTTTAATTAAATTACCGTCTTCCCTCTCCTTTCATAAAACTCACAATGATTCGCGTCAATTATTTATTTCGTGTATTTTATTAGGTTACAACAGAAATATAACGAAACAAAAAGTGTTCTAAAAATGAATGTTCTTCAAATATCAGTAAAATCACGTGAAATAACTATCTACTGGCCCAATTAATATGCAAGTTAATGTTTTAACTAAATATTTGGTAGCACGAAACTTAGGCGAGCGAACCGTCCCGAAACTTTAAATGATAAATAATAAACGATTTTATTTTCTGTAAATAGGTTTGTACAAACACTTTTATACGTCAATCATATTTTAAAAACTAGGTGAGATCGGCCACTATCGTACTGCTTGTGGATAGTATTGTGAATGTGATTATTAATTTGATTCACGCGTAGGTACATTATTACCTGAGATACATATTAAGTATGCTTGCCCGTACCTCAGCCCAAAATATAATAACTAATTGGAGTTAAGTAAAAAGAAGATGACTGATTACAATTATCTTGTGTTCAAACGAATGACCAAAAATTTATTTTCACATCAGTGAATCAATACAAAGCTCTAAGTTTTGACCAAACAAAATAAATTCTATACTTTCTACAGTTACATTATGATCATACGAGAGTCTTACAGCCAACACTCAATTTTGATGAGTACACAGTACATAGTTTAGAAAAAAACAGAACCATAGTTAGTAAAGACGATTCTTTTTAAATTATAAATTAAAAAAATCATCTCTCAGAAATTAAACCAAAGAATGTAAAGTTTTTTTTTACTACTATGTACTCGTATGTTACACACACACACATCATCACGCCTGTAATCCCAGAAGGGTTAGGCAGAGGTGCACCTATAATACATAAGTCCCATGTAATAGGGGGCGAGCCTATTGCCATGAATCGAACACAAATTCAGACTCCAGGCTGCTACTGTGAAATTCTTGATAGAAAAACCCAATGACATTTTTCCCGACCAGCGAATCGAACGCAAGATCTCATGCTCAGCAGTAGCTCTTGTGACCACTAGACCAACGAGGTAGGTTTGTAACTAAGTGCACCTATAATATTCGATAGGCCGAACTAGCAAGCGGATGCTCTCGAACTTCTGTTAGCGAAACGTAACTTGCTCTGCAAAGTCTACTAGTGTCTGTAGGTACTGTCCTGAATGTGCACATCAATATCGTATCTTATGAACATTGAGATAAAGTCCTGTACGCCATAAAAATTACAACGGCAAATTGAAAGCATTTCATCTCAAGTACTTGTACGAGGGTTATTTGGCGCGTGGCAAAAATAGGAACTATCGCTACCATCTTCATAAAATACAATATCATAAAAAGCTTTAAAAAAAGATCCCAAAGATCTTTGTAGCACTGTACTTCATAACGTCTAGTGAATAATGACAAGTGTCACTATGTCCATCTTTATTTTGTTCACTAATTTTTCATTGACATTGAAATGACAATTACAAAGAACAAAGGAAAAAAAGACAGACATTCATTCAACGTGTAAAAATTTTGTTTGATAAAATTGTACATAAAAATTTTGACACATTGTCAGTTAGAATCAAAACATTCTAATGATGAAATTATTATATTTTAGAGCTATACACGTGGGACACTTACTGAAAACATGAAGTATAAGTTTGTTTTCCATGAACAACATTTAATAAATGTTCTATCAGTAACTATTTTTTTTAATAAATCTTTTCTAAGTACTCTCCACTAGCCTATAAAGTTTCATGAGACTGAAGCAGTTTTCGAAACACTTTTTCCCGTCCGTCGTCAAACGGTTATAGCGCATCTTCATAATCAGCCTTTTATATTCCCACTGCTGGGACCCAGGCCTCCTCTCTGTGAGAGGGAGTGGACCGAAATCCACCACGCGGGCCCAGTGCGGGTTGGTAGATGTCACATGTCTTCGAATTTTTGGTTCTAAGACATGCCGGTTTCCTCACGATGTTTTCCTTCACCGTTTTGAGAGCAGTGGTGATGAAATCATTTACACAAAGTAAAGCGCCTGTCTGGGTTCGAACCTAAGACCACAACTCGTAAGTCGCGGCCATTACCACTGGGCCCATCGCTCTCCCACTGGGCCGCCACTGCTCTCCCACTGGGCCGCCACTGCTCTCCCACCGGGCCGCCACTGCTCTCCCACTGGACCCCCACTGCTCTAAAGCATCTTAGCGACGCAAAATTGTATCCCTTTGAGCTGTTTTTTTTTTCGGGAATAAAAAAAACTCACACGGTGCTAGGTCAGGGCTGTAAGGAGGAGTTTGACCGGAGTGCTGTCCAGGAAGTCCCTCATTTTGAACGTGGTGTGCGCATGCGCGTTATTGTGGTGGCGCAGTAGTTCGCGGAGCCCTGTGTTTGGTCGCTTGTTGCTCACAACAAAGAAAACTTCTGCCAAGCATTTGGTAGCATACCTTTCAGCATTGATGCTTCTTTGGTTCCGTAAAGGAATGGACACCAAGTAGCCAGTCAAATTGAAAAAGCTCGCGATCAAAATCTTCCCCCTGCTTCTGGATCGCTTCACTTTGGTAGGCGTTGATTCGTTTTGAAACACCCAAACCATCGACTGGCGCTTCGTTTCTAGATCGGATCAATAAATCCAAGACTCATATCCTGTAATGATGTCGTAAACACGCTGAGACGAGCCGACTTCAAAGTTGTTTATCATATCACGGAATCATTTCACCCGGGCCTGCTTCTGAGCATCGATGAGGTTGTGCGGCACCCAGCCTGAAACTATCCTTCTCACGCGATGATGCACGTGTAGAATTTTGTGAATTTTCCTCGTACATGAGACATAATAAATCGAGAATAAAATTAAAGTTACCCCCTGTGAATTTTACGAGTATGTCACATTTCCAGCCTAAGATCCGAAGGTGGTTTTTGCCTAAAATTTTCATACGGAGGTATAACTTTTTCAGGAACAAAAGGAGCAGGGAGGGGCTTTTGCTGAGTTTTTCTCTAATGTTTTTCTGCCTGACGTCCCGCGGCTTAATGCTGATAATGTTAGTGCGGATGACCATACCAGTGACAGCAGTTATATTTAATCTTGTAGGCATTGTTATAGACATAAATTAACCGAAATCTAACAGCTGCATTTGCAATAACATTATTCTCTTTATCGTTAAATGTTCAAAACATATTTTCAGTAATCCTCTTTGTCACATCTTTAATTTAGCCTTGCGCCTAGACTGATATGTACATTTCCCTTTTAGTGGAATGTTTCCAGAGTAACATCTGTTCCTAAAATCCAATACAAAAGATCCGTTGAAGATTACCCTATCACAATTTTATCTTCCCCGGCGAAGGTTTTTGAGAACCTCCTCCATAACGCCGTATACAAGCAAGTAAACCAATATTTATATAATGAGCAGCACGGTTTTGAAAACAAGAGGACAGTTAACACGAATATCCTGGCACTTGTAGAAATCATCTCCTACAGCTTGGACCGCGTCAGGTAGAGTACTTTATTTCGACTTTCGAAAGGCGTTTCATAGGGTTAACAACGACTCGCTGCTGATAAAACTTAGCTGCATAGGTTGCGCACCATCTCTCCTCCGTTTCTTCGTAGACAATCTACGCGATTGGCAGCAGTTCGTCAGGCTCGGTATGTACGAATCAAGCACCTACCAACGCATTCAGGAGTAAGTCAGGGCTCAGTTTTGGGGCCTTTAGTATTTTTAATCATGGTTGATGACCTTCCCCAAGTTCTCCGTCATGCAAGATATCTGTTGTAGGCTGATGACTTGAAATTGTTCCTCGAAATTAACTCCGATCGTGACTGTTTGACACTGCAGCATGACATAGATGCAATATTCAACTGGAGCTGAGACAATAAGATGGAATTTAATCCGTCCAAATGCTTCGCAATGACATTCGGCCGAATGCGTGACCCAGTTAACTATGAATACAATTTAAATAACGAAAATATCATGAAAACAACAACCATGAAAGATTTGGGAGTCACATTTGACCGAAAACTGACCTTCTACAACCACATTGGTATGGTAGCCAAGGAATCTTACCAAAGGTTGGGTTTTGTTCTGCGTAATTTCAGCGATGTTTGCTTTGCACATGCCATCAAAATTATATTTAATGCACTCGTACGTAGGAAATTGGAATCCAGCCCCGGCGTGTGGTATCCACAAGAAAGTACCTACGCGCTTTTACTGGAAAAGGTACAAAAAGCGTTCCTATAAGCGTAAACATGGCTATTATCCTTACCTCCGACTACATTTTTACTATCGTGTCTCGGATATAACTCGCTAGAGGTAAAGTGAGCAAAAGAACAGCTCACCATAGCCTGTAAGACGCTCCGTGGCACTATTGACGCGCCTGATCTGCATGCCGTGCTGGCTCGATTCTTAGTTCGAAGCCATTACTGCCGCGGCAGAAAGCATAGGCTGTTTGCTGTGCCTCCATGTCGCACCGTTGCGCGTGCTAAGTCCCCAGTACAACGTACGTACGTACTTACTCTGGCGGCGCTTAATTATCTATTGGATACTAATCCAACAAACAATCTGTTTGCGTACGAACCGTTTCCGAATTAATCTTTGTAATTGGTTTTAAACCGTTTCAATTACAGAAATAAAATAAATGACTATCACATACCTTAATTTGTCATATACAAAAAAAAAATAAGGGGACTGAAGGTAAACCTAGTTAATAACAATCGTTTCAATATGTAGCCAAACTCTTTAAATATTATAATCGTAATCATCACATTTCATGCCTTTGCCTTATTTTTTGCAACCAAGTGTAATTACGGACTAATGTTCGATAGCACGAAATACGGACCAGCAAACTGTTCCCGAACTTCTGATAGCAGTGCACGTACAAATTACACTTTGAATACGTTAGACTATTTGGGTCAATGGAGCTGCTAGAAGTTTTAACTTTTCAACCATGTAATGTTTTCATAGCGTCTTCCTTAGACTTTTATTTAAATCTAGAAAAATAAGAAAGAATATACTCGTACACAGTATTCTGGGTAAATTGAGGCTGAAGTTGGAAAACCACAAAACGCATAGCATGGAGACGCCTCGGCGGCCGCTGATAGAGGTGGCATTGTCAACACTTTACATACAAACACCACCTTTTACTTGCACTACGACACAAATTACGAAACTGACGACATTGAAAGAGCTCTGAGAGAGAAGTTGTATGCTCAACGCATTTTATTAAGACTTCTCTAGTCGCTGCCAGTGCGGCGCTGTGCTCTGTGCCACAAAACATGGGGAAATCCTATGGGAATAGCGATCTTCGAGGTGTCACGGGTAACCACAAGATGACACGAAGTGATAGTGATAACAGTTATTGCCAATATATACTGCCTCTTGGCAATAAAACCAAGTTCGCACCGATCTATTTTTTTCAATGTATCTGCTTTTTTATTTACTACTCAACCATAATAATTGTCAATGACAATGAAAACCGCATCAAAATCCGTTTCGTAGTTTAGAATACAACGCAGTCCGGATTTAGCCTTATAAGTCGTGGGGTTCTTTTTTATTTATAGATTTATTATTTTAATATTTATTTATTGTTTTAAGTAAGAAATACGCAGAAACTGGGTATTTATTTAAGTGTTTCATTAGTCACAAACACACACATGTATGTCAGAAAAATTAATTTCATTTTGTATGAGCTTGATTTATTTTTATTTATTTATTAAAACACATTTATCTGTGTTAAGTATTCTGGCATATGGCACTCGTGGGTTGCCGCTAAATATCATCGTCAGATGGGTACACCTTGTGTTGTCATCTGACACTATGCTGAGCTGAGGCCCTTTTCGCATGACTATCTTTGTTTTCTATATTTTATAGTTTTAAGGTGTCATTTATTGTGCTGCAATGCCAATAATCGCATTTTTCTTTCTTCTTTCTTTCAAGTTGCCATCACTTCATGTCGTTTTAAGATTCAAGAGATGACGAATGCATTTGTTTTTAATGACGACTGACGAGTCGGAACTTATTGAATTGAGGAATCTGAACAGTGAAGAGTCGGGCATAACACAGAATGAGATAGTGATAAAATGATTTTATTTCTGTTAGTAGGTTTGTATAAACACTTTTACACGTCTATCTACGTGACATTCAATAAGCGACAACGGAGATAGATAGGTCAAAAAATTGTGGACTGATTTAATAACGTTACTGTAAAGCTTTTACTTCAATGCTGTTGAATGACGTTGTAGACTTGACGCTTTGAAAGCGATTGTCACTTGTCTGGCCCTCTGTCCTAAAAAAAATGCTGGGCCAGTTATAAAAAGATACTTCTTACTTTTGTAACTAACATAAAATTCTCAAAATGCTATAAATCCACCTTATGGTTCGCGAAGTATCTTAAGTTCATCATAGTCATGAGATAACAGATTTTATTTTACGGGTTTTTAACTAACCCCTGGAGGCATGTACTTCAAAATCTGAATCAAGTATTTTATGAGAAAATCTCCAGACCAATTCCCGTTATTCAAAACGTAGAGATTTAAAATATAATTTAACCGAGTTTCCAAATATGTGTTTAATGTAAAAAAAAACGCACAAATTGTTCAGCGAAAAATGGGTACCTACAAATTTTCTCTAATTAGTTACAGAAAATTAAGTAAAGTTCAGAATAGGTAATTTCTAATTCTATTCAATTGATATAAATGTTTAAGTGGCAAAAACATAAATTGGAAACAAGGATTTGAGTATGGTTCATCACCTAAATTTTGAAGTTAGGTACCAAATCGCAGGGAGCTAGCATAGTAGTCCATCATCCTTCATCTGGTTTTAGTAGAGGTTTTTTCCCTACAGGGAAACAACTACAGGATGCTCTAAAATTAATAATGCAAAGCTCTTTTCATAACTTCAAAACAATAAAAATAACTCTACAACACTCCTTACTAATCGCCACTCCGGGATATATCTATCCCGGGGGCTGCATTAATAACTCCGTCCATTACTCACCGTAATTCCCGGGGTAGTCCGGGTTGTCAGCGCTAATCCCATGAGCCCGGGACCACGGTGTCGCATCACTGGAACAATGGTTCGTTAATTAGATATGAATTACAATTGATGACTAATTAAGATGGCGTAGTTATGTTAATATCATGTATTAGGTATTAGGGTAAGCTCTAGGTGGTGGTTGTATTAAAGTTGGGGATGGTAGTTGGGTTGCAAGTGGGTGCCACCTTGAATAAGAACAAACAGAATTGAGTTTATTTTTTAAACAAAACATTAACGTTTTTTAAAAGTTTTAAATACTTTATACGATTATTTTCTAAATAATAATGACAATTTTATTTTACAAAGTGCTATTAGAACCCGCTTGCAACACACAACGCTTAACGAATTTAAAACATGGTTCTATTTTTATCATTCGTTTCAAGGTTATTATTACAGAAACTGAACAAAGTTTAAAGTACTTTTAGAAACTAAATGCATATAGTGATTTGTGGTGCAAGCCGACCTAAGCATTTTAGAGTATGACACATTTTGGATTTGTTTTTTTTTTTGTTAACGTCATATATTTAATTTGGTTTTCTTTGTTTTGAAAATGAATCCGCGTGAAAACGAGTTGGCACACTAGTTTATCTAAAGTAGAGGCCGACTGAATTTCGCTTCGGTTTTTCGGCCGAAATCCGAATTTCGGCTTAAATATTCATTTCAGCAATTTCCTTTTTCGGCCGAAAAAAAAAGTAACGACCGGTTGGTAGCAGTCGCGATCCGGAGACGTATGAAGGTTTTCGTCAACGGAAATCGAGAAATAGAACTCAAATGAAGTTGGGCAGGACCCTGGCAAGGTGCAGTGATGACAGGTGGAGTGACCCAGTAGCGTCCAAGGACTGGAGGACGAAGCGTCGGTCGTCATTGTTACCATCTTGGTTATGACCTGGACGAGGCTAGGACAGAAGCGTGGGTATTGGCACAAGTTAAGAAATGCCTATGGTCAGTAGTGCGTGAAGAAAATCCATAGTTACAAGAACTAAAAGCACAATAGCAGTTAAAATGCAGATAAAAATGCTTTTTCTGGCATATACCTATTATCACATTGTTTGATTTATGAATACATCTACATAGTAAAATTCTTAAAATCGTTCACTGACGCCCAGACTAAACCAGCCTAAAAGCTGTAGTTTAGGCCTGTTCGTCGAAAAATCCTTGCTTATTGAGCTCAAGGATTTTTTTAAATTTAGTCCTTGGAGGAAAGAAAGAAAATTTGTTTATTTGCGGTAAAAATGACGCAAAAGAGAAAAACACTCAAAAAGAAACAAACATACGAAAAGGTTGGGGGAAACGTCACATATTCGACTTCTCAGGAACTCTCGGATATTGTGTCTGCTATTTAACTTACTCCACAACCCTTTAACGCCATCCTATCTGCGGGAACGCTTCTCCTTCGCCCGTCCTTTTGATGCGCCCTGCAGGTCGCACCTTAAAAATCTCCTCAAAACCTCTCCCCACTCAACTGACTTCTACGAGTACTCCTATTCTTTCTGTGTAAACGCGGTTCGGTTGTGGAATTCACTTCCACCTGACATTAGAAACTGTCAAACTGTTGTGGTGTTTAAGAGGAGACTGAAAGAACACTATCTTTCCACTGTGTATGTATTTATTTTTATCACTTTATATTTATATGTAGTTAGTGTTATTTATTTTAGAAGTATCTATGTAAGTATATTTTGACATAGTATTTTCATTTTTAATTAGTGAATTGTTTCGTGTTATGTATTTTGTTTTCCCTTTTACTCTTACACACGTTGTCTACATCTATCATAAACTCTCCTACTGCAGGTATGCTGGAAGAGATTTCTTTAGAAATAAGCATTACCTTTGTACGTACTTTTCTGTTATCTTTATTCTTCTTTTCTTTTTATATTTGTGTACATAAATGGTTAAATAAATAAACACATCCACGCAAAAAGCTTTCGCTCAGCATTATTCTGCTACCCTATGCAAGACAGAGCCCAAGCGCTGGTTTTCAGCGACGGCCTGCGTTGACGTAATGACGTCGGTGCAGCAAACAATTATTAGGAGCGTACTGCAAAAAGAAAGTTGTGAGATTCAATTAGGGGGGGGAGGGGGGTAGTTAATTAAGTTCGTGGTTTTTGCGATGGGATATCCCATCGGGCACTCGAAATGTGTGTTGGAGAAAAGTTTTAAGTTTCTTGTGATTTGAGTTTAAATTATAATTATTCGATTATACGATCGACGATGCTTCCTTATACTTTTACTACAGAAGTTTTTTGGAGATAAATTCAAATTAGGCCGAATTTAAGTTTCGGCCAAAAAATAAACATTTTCGGTCCGACTCTATCTATGTGCTCACGGCCAAATAAATAAACCTTGATTTGCATACACATGTGTATCATATGAATGCATTCAAAATTCGCACAGTTCAGTTTAATAGATGAACGGCAAATGTACATTTTTGCATTTCTCTAAAGGGGATAAACTCGTTGCCGCTCTGATACAAATCTGTTTGTTTCCGGATGATTCACGAGTAGAAGATAGTGATTTTTATAGTATTTTTAACAATGGCCGAGTTGAATGATTGTTTTTATTTAAAAAAGCAATCATACAACTCAGCCTATCGCTCTTCACTGCTGGACTTAAGCTTCCAGGCTGCACCGCAACACCCTGCCCTCCGTCGAAAAAAGGTTATACGATTGTAAAACAATTAAATTAAGCTTATAAAATAGGGATGATGATGTTTTTTTTTTTTAATTTATTTGTAACGTGAATAACACTGTTATGTAGGCATGCATAAAATTTTCATGACACAGGTACATGCACCCTGTAAGGGCACTGCAAATATTTCTTAAAAAACTCAAATTATTTGACTAAATTACATAATTTGGTGTTTCTGTGGAGTGTTAGACAAGGACATTACTATCGTAGAAGTGACGTTACGACTTTGTAACTTCATCCGGACGGGAATAATCCCCTCCAAAAATTCATAATTACATCGATCAAACATATTTTTTCGATTATCTAATTCGAACTATGACTAACTTCTCTGAAATATCATATATTTTTCGAACATTTTTAATATTAGTCACCATCCCTATTTTCCCACTGCTTGTCGAAAGCCTCTTCTCACATAGAGAAGGTACGAGTTTATTTATCACTATGCTTGCTTTCTTTATTTATTGATCTGTCTAACACAAGCCAACATAATTGTTCATTGCGTATTGACGATTTCAGACTTAAAAGTTCAAAGGGGAAATTGCCGTATTCATAAAAACAATAGCATTCTAATATCAATCTCAATTGTTAAAAAAAAACCTTTAATTTACCGAATTGCTTACCATTCAGTGATTGTAACTAGATTTTGAAAGTTGTCGGATTTTGTCATTAAAGATTTGATCAAGTTAGATTTTGAAGTAGGCAGGTTCTTCCAGGGGTTAGTTGAAAAACCGTAAATATTTATGTGTTATCACATGACTGTCAACTTAAAATACTTCGATAACCATTAAGTGGATTTTAAAGACTCTTTTTCGATAATTTTATGATTTACTAGCTGACCCCGCAAACGTTGTTTTGCAAAAAATTTTTTTTTTTTTTTTTGAAAAATAGATGTTGGCCGATTCTCAGACCTACCCGATATGCACACAAAATTTCATCAAAATCGGTCAAGCCGTTTCGGAGGAGTATGGCAACGAAAACTGTGACACGAGAATTTTATATATTAGAAGATTTTAAACCTGTCCATGAACACAATTAGAAATCTGCACAATTAGAAATCTGCGTTGCGTTTTAGGTCATTTCTGTGTTATGAAGCTATCCCCGAAAAGTTGTTTTAAAAGATGCTTTACTAAAAATACATTTTGTGAACTTTTCCAAGGCTTTATATACAACGTAGAGAATGGACCTGTTAGTAATGCATTTCCGCTTCCAAATGGTCTGTTAAATACCTCAAGTGTAAACAATCTTATTTACTTACTCTATTTATTCTATTAATATTTAGTTCCGTATTAATATTCAATGTGAGTTAGTTTGACGTTAATCAGCAAACGGAATGTAGTTACATTCTTTTGTTACGATTAAAGTATCTCAATTGACTAACGTCAGAATTATTATAAGATTGAAGTTGCGCATGGCATTCGTGTTCCAACCGTTGAGTCGTAGAGATGTTCATATTATTTGCTGAGTGATTATGTGCTATGTTCTGTGATTGTGTTGAACGATTAAAAGATGAAGTACAAAAGTGACGTATTATTACAACATAGTTTTGTACAATAAATGTGGTTGAAACTTTTTTGTTAAAAACTCAAATCACCAAGGATAACGAATGTCCATGCACTAGTATTTCAATGGCGGTCAGCACACGACGCAATTAATCACAAGTTACTTAATAACGCGTTAGTAAGGCTCTTGTGGCATTCTGGCCACTTTTTGGTGATTTAAGTTGTAACACGTTGTTTTCGAACTTACTACGTTCGCACCCTTCCGCTTGGGTCACACTGTAATGTTTTGGCAACTGACGTCCACCATTTCACTATTGATAATAATAAGGTAATTTTACATTTTAAACGAATACGTCTGCAACCGACGGTTACAATATAATAATTTTCACGAGCTAGTAAATTAATTTTCCAGCTAAAATTGCAATACAGTCAGTAAACGCAGGGCTAATTAACTAGTCATTTCCCATTACGGTGTTATTTGGTAACAGCAAACGAATGTTTATTTAAAATTTTTCATTACTGTTTTCAGAATTAGATTTTTCTCTCATATACCGTCAGAACTGTATGCGAATAAGTAAAATGTGGTGGATTGTTAGCCAATCAGTAAGATTGGTAACGAAACTAATTGCCCAGGATTAAACTGCCAGACGTACAGTAGTCCGCCCGTCAAAGGTAACAAAGTAAGCTCGCCTAGCATTATTGAAACTCCGTGCTACCAACCAGCGCTGGGGCTATGTCTGGCATAGGATCGCGATGGCTGTTTTGCGTGGATGTAACGCATAGCTCAAATCGTTTTTTTTTTCATGTTTGCGTTCTTTCTCTGGGTCATGTTTACCGCAAATGAACGTATTTTCTTTTTTCTTTACGCTAGGCCAGCTCGACATGGCGACATGCTGCCTAATGGAACGCAGCGGTTTTGAAAAACTGTTAATGCTAAAGCGGTAGGTTTTTTAAAATACCACTGCTGGTTAAGCACCGGTGAAGTAGTGAAATAGCGTAGCGCTCAAGCGAGATTAGTGATGCACGTAGTTGGACTCGTGCGGTGGACGGTGTTGATACTTTGAGTTGTGCTGTGCTGTGTTGGCTGATATGTGCCATGATGAACCCATGGCCTTACATCCAGTCTAGCGTGCCTTAGAACACTTCCAATCGGTAGGAATAGTCGACAGCGCAATTAATTTACAACTGTTGACAAAAACTCCCAGAAAATTTAAACTTTTATAAGGTTGAAAGTAAAAATAGAACTTAGCGTTTTATATAATCACTTGTCCTCAGTTCAAAATTAGAACAGTATCGCGATTTAAATCCAAGACGATTCAAAATCATCTTGGACTTAAATCGAACACAAACAAATAACTCGCATCCTAATTCTGCACAAACACGTGAATAAGGTTCGAAGTGAACTTTAAAAGCAAATGATGTAAAATACTGGCCAGATAAAATTTATCACAACCATTGACACGAAAATCCTCGTATATCTGGATCCAATTTATTATATAACATTATATTCTCGTTCGTATCCGCCATAAACAGACGGTGGGAAAGTTAGTGGAATTTAATACCTCACTCCCAATTTAACATTTCAACGCTTTAGTGTTGTTACTTTGTCAGTTCCCGCGTTAAATAATAATGTTGTGGATGTAGTGAGTGAATTGGATTAATTGTTAGTCCATATAATATTTCAAAATGTATGCATTGATTAATAAGAATTTGCTAATAGGTTCCAAATTTATAATGTGAATTTTCTGATTTGATTGAAACCTGTAAATATTTTTTTTTTCGTCTTTTTACGAGGTTTCTATTGCTGGCAAAAATCTTCTAAACAGGTCTCCATGAAATTTTATTCCTTTGTGCCTGGGACAGCCTGTTACTTGCAATGGTATCAGGATTTCACTAGCTCATAACCATAGCAGTATCGAGCTTTTGGTATTGGTATCTTCCAGGAATTGGCTTGTGTCGGTTCAATTGCAGTTAATTCGTATTAATCGGTATTAATGCAGTATCATCTGGTTACAACATGGGTATAAATATTTTAAAGAAAATTCTAGGATTCAAAGCTGGAGAACGGACTTTAATTTTTCATTTACAGACCCAGCTAAGTTTAAACTGCACGCGCACCTTTGTACAACTACTTCAGCGTGACGTCATCATCATCACTCCCGCAAGTCACACAGCCAGCCAACAACCACGTCTAGAACGGTTGTCCTGACCATCAGCATGCAGCGCAAGCGCATACCTGGTCAGCACCCTCAGCCTCATCAGCAACCTTGGCACAGCACACTGCACATTCGGCCGGTCCACAAGCAGAGCTGACGTTCATACTCGGGGTCACCAGTGTAGAGATATGAGGAACAGGGTGTAAAGTTCACTCATACTCTTGGAAAAGGGAGGATCCTCCGACCAGATGGATTTCATATCGTGTGGGCAACTGCCCAGCGATTGATGTCGAGAAGTAGTATATATGCCAGCAGACTGCTGGTGTCGACCAGGAGAGGGATTAAGCAATCCCTCTCCTGGTCGACATCAGCAGTCAGCCCAACTCACCGCAAATTACGCGACACCCGGTTCTAACACAATGGAACCTCAACTGGCACTGGCAAGCATCGCAAGATACAAGACTTAGTCCACTATCGACGTCCGGTCTCCGGAGGGCAGTGATGTGGCGACATCTACACCGCTATATGCGAACAACGCATCACACTGACGTCACACAAATCCTGCATCGCGCAATCAAGATTTACCGCGCAGCTAGCATATATACAACTTCCCGACATCAATCGTTGGGCAATTGCCCACCAGATACGACATCCATCTAGTCGGAGGATCCTCCCTTTTCTAAAGAGTATGAGTGAACTTTACACCCTGTTCCTTATATCTCTTCAAGTAGTTTGTTATGGAAGCAACCAGCCCGATCACTATGTACGGTAAGCCGATCCCCTGGGAGAAGCAAGCCAAATACCTAGGCGTGATCCTCGATGAAAACCTTACCTTTAAGGCTCATATTATGGCGGTTCGCGCGCGCGCC
Organism: Dasypolia templi; assembly: GCA_963555695.1. Classification (NCBI taxonomy): domain Eukaryota; kingdom Metazoa; phylum Arthropoda; class Insecta; order Lepidoptera; family Noctuidae; genus Dasypolia; species Dasypolia templi. Next base: position 17,838,367 of record OY743158.1, on the reverse strand, counting down.
TCCTTCGCTCTTAGCAGGCTCCACTTTGTACTGACAGCCCGTAGTAAACTGTCACTTCAATGCAAGCTGCGCATCTATACCGCAGTCATCCGTCCCATCATGACCTATGCCTGCGTTGTATTTGCGCACGCTCACCCACGTCATCTCCATAAGATGCAGACCCTCCAGAACCGTTGCCTCAGAAAGGTCACGGGTGCCCCCTTCTATGTCCGTAATATAAATCTCCACATCGATCTTAAAATGCCTACCATAAACCAGTTCATGAAACGCTTATCGAAGCGTTTCTTTGACTGTGGCATCAAACACTCCAACCCCTTGATCTCAGCGGCCGCCCGCTACACTCCCTCCCGCATTAGCAGTATTCGCCGACCAAGGCATACTTTAATCGCCCCCGACGACGCCACTACCCTCCTCCGAGAGTAGTAAGGCGACCAGCACACTACATAAGCCCAAAACCCGATCGCCGTTCTACCGTCCTCGCCGCCGAAGCCCGCCGCGACGCCCAAATACACGCCCCTCCCGACCCTTGCTCGAGCATGCCCGCGCCGCTGAGCCTGTAGCTTTAAATTCGTCCCTAAATCAAATAAATCCTGATCCAGCTAGTCCCTTGCTGCCCTCTTCCAGCGACGCCCTAAGCCGAGGTCCGTACCCCACAGGGGGTGCCCTTAGCGTTGTCGCTTAGTTTTAGTTAGTATTTAAGTTTAAGTCCTGGCTGGAGGCCTTAATTTATTAGGGCAACCACAGGCAAACCACAGGCTTAAACGGACAGACCTGCGAGATGCCATTCCCAAAAAAAAAAAAAAATTAGGTTTACACTCGGCCATTTGGAATTGTGGACATATTTCGACTCGAATTATTGTAAGTGCTAACACACGTAGGGAATTCAAAAGATGCCAGGGACGACTGTCCATTTCCACTCCAGCCTTGGGGCAGAAAACTTTATAGAATTTTACTCTTTGGGGAGTCGTTCCACGAAGAAATAGTGATGTAGAATTCTTAAAAGATAGATGTCATACGGTCAACAAAGGGGGATACCCGTTTTCGGCCCTAAAGGCACAATAACTTGCGTATAAGTAAAAAAAACGTAGTAATTTCTGTTTATTTAACAAGTTATTCATTCATTCAGGGAATTCCCCTTTAAGAGGTTGTGAAATTGTGTTAAGTTCGAATCGATGTTCTTTTAATTGATTGTAGTTACAATACTTAAATTGTTTTTGAAGCAAAAAATTTTAATCGATTGATTCGCCCGACCATTAAATCAAAAGATGGTCACGAAAATACCATTTAAATGGCTTGCTCACTCAAATTAACAGCCGTATCTATTGTTTAATGCGGGATGCAGATCACTCTTCTTAGGGTGGGTTTCACCCATGAAACTGAACGCGATCAGCACACAAACTACATTCAAAAGCTGTCAGTGGCTTTCTTTTCTATGGATTATTGACAATGACAGCTCTTGCGCGTTTTGGATGTGCTGAACGCATTCAGTAACATTGGTGAAATCGGCACTTAGTATGCCACACTTTTTTGCGCGACCTAAGTACGGTGAGGGAAAAATATAATATTATAAATCTTTGTTTGAAGCTCAATGGCGAGGTAACAGAACTTTGACTTAAGTGGTCAAGCTTCTATTACTATAGGGTATAAGAACAAAAAAAAAATTAAGACATATTAGCTAGCTTGCTAACATGTCTAACATTTTTTTCATCGTGTGAACTCATGTATACTTGAGGTCTGGGGAGAACGGCGTCTACCATAAGTCGGAGGCCCGTGAGATACTTACTCCACGGCTGGTAATACCCGCCATGCCTAGCAGGCCTCGTCACCAAGTGCAGCCAATCCCATGACCTCACATCCCCCCATAAAGGCGCAAATGGAACACTGCGTGCCACTTCTTTGGGCCTGACTGCACAAGCAAAAGCACAGCGCTGTTGTGCCCAAGCTGAACACTCTGTGACTGTCTGTCACTTATTCCTATTTAATAACAAAATATAATATTTATTCTAAAACCATGCACGTGGTTCGGCCCACTTTACGAAACACATTAAATCTTAATTTTATGGTCTGACAGCTTGACGCGTTACCCTAATAAATAACAAGATATCCTAATTCTTTGCACTTATTGGCCTCTCAGAAATGCATTACATTTCTATTTTATGGCCACTTATGGCAGCCGTCGTCGCTCGAAAGAAATGTTAAGACAATCGAAATCCATAGTCCTTTAGAAATTCTGAGAACGAGAAAGTTAAAGCGAGGACGTGTTATTGCAACCATCTGTGAATCGTAAACCAATTGAGAAACAATTAAGAAATAGAAAAATGTGTTATAAGTCGAAGTTTACAAAAAATAGTGTGGGAAAGGACCAAACGCCGATTTTGGAGAGTTGGCGGGGGTGTTGAGGAAGAGCAGTTGGTCTTAGGACATGACAGGGTTCGGTCGTTATAGTCTCAAGAGGGAAAGCTAGTTAAGTTGGGAGGTTGGTGAGTGTTGTGAGCTGGGAGGAGCTGTGTTCGAGGTAAAATTGGTACTACGTGCGGCATTTCGTGAGTAGTAATCTAATTCCCTAGAAAGATATCATTGGTAAGTGTTAAACTCTTTACAAATAATGTGTCTTTTCCATTGTATTGTTCTCGTAGGCTGATTTGTTTTATGATTTGTAGGTAACATTTAGATAATATCGCTGCAGAGCTATTAATAATCATTTATTCCAGCATAGCGACATTGCGTTATTAATTAACTCTATTTTCTATTGTATTACGTGTCCATCTCCTAATCCATACCCTGACAGATATTTGTCATTTGCGTTTGATTATAGGGAAACGGAGAAGGCCTTCCACTTTATTTGACACTGAGCACTGACGCTCGACTTTTGACGACTTTGACCTGTAACATGCGCAACCACATACGGAAGGCAGAACCGTAAATACTCTCAGTTCATTTAAAACAACATATGCTATAAATTCGATCTAAATCGGCATTATAAAACAATCAAACGTTAGTGATAATTACTGCTTCCAAAAAGGTTTGGCCACACAACTCTTTACGAAAGGCTCGTTGTACGCGCATCTCCGGGGAGAGGGGGTAGGCTTTACACACTTCCCCAAACTGGATTGGTAGTCGTTCTAAGAACGCTAGGGACCGTGTCTCGATAAAACCTACACCCGGCATATGGTACGCCAATTTCTAAATCGACACTATTTATCGAAACACGTCAATTTGGACGCTTTGCCGCTTACAGCCGCACTGTATCCTCGAAATGGGGAAGATTAACGACATGTGAGGTGACGAAATAACCACCTCGGCAAACACCGATGACGATCGCATTGAGTTTTGCTACATACTGAGTCTACGGTACGCTTGTGCGATATTTTCTGTTATTTTAGAAATGGGGCTAGGCTGCCGTAAAGATGATATTAACATTAGCACGCGTTTAGAATTTTATACTCAATACTTGTCTCACTCAATGGCAGTTGGGCTTCGTAGCTCACTGTCTCTAGGATTGAGTTAGACATTTATATTGTGCTTAGGGAACATGTTCTACTAAAATCGTATATTGTCTTCAGAGGTTTTATGCGTTAGGTTTAGTAGAACACGTATAATGAGACAAACGTTGTAAAACGGTTCCCCGTCTCACTGAAATGGGTACATCATACACAGATACATTAACGTAGCTATTATTGATTGATTAAAGCGCAAGCGTAACGATTCCCTTACCTCTTCACATTATGAAGATTCTATTACAGGTATTATTAGCGCTACCAGCGAGAAGGGAGACAGACCGGGGTAGGGAGCGGTCGGTGTAAGGCTAGGCTAAGGAAGTTAGGAGAATTATTGAGTGCCAGAGGCCTTTGTCCAAGTGGGCTGTTGTAGGAGAACGAGTTAATATTAAATAAGTTAAATATAGTTGTGTTGAATCACAGATTTAGTTTATTATTATTCTGTCATCTAGTTTTAACTTAGTATGTGTTAGTGTCTGTTGGTGAGACTGGGAGAGCCTTTAGTTATTATAGTTATCCTAGGCTGATGGAGTTGCACCATCGAGGCGATCCGGCCAGTGCTCGACCGCTGGCTCGGGAGAAGGCACGGCTCCCTGACGTTTCGGGCGACGCAGGTGCTCTCGGGGCATGGTTGCTTCGGGAAGTACCTGTGTCGCATAAACAGGGAGCCGGACGCCCGGTGTCACCACTGCGTCGACTGCCGGGAGGACACGGCGTGGCACACGCTGGCAGAGTGTGCCGCTTGGGAGGAGCCGCGCCGTGCCCTCATCACCGAAGTAGGCAACGACCTGTCGCTGCCGGCCGTCGTGAACGCGATGGTCGGCGGCGCAGAGTCTTGGGACGCGGTGGTCTCCTTTTGCGAAACGGTCATCTCGCAGAAGGAGGCTGCGGAAAGGGAGAGAGAGATCTCGACTCTCGACCCGGCCCGCAGCAGACGCACCGGGCGTCGGAGGAGGGCGGACAACGCCCTCTTCCGGCCCCCCTAAATGGGTCCAGGGGCGACGGATTCGGGGACATCCGTCGCCCCCCAACATCAGGACCCGAGAAGGCGGCGCGTGTAGTGTTCCTCGCGCGCCGACCACAGACGTTGCGGGGGGAGTACACCTCACTCCCCCTGCCCGAGACGGGGCCCGCGCAAGCGGGCCGGCACCAGCCGGGGTTGTGGAAGAATAATGTGTTCCCGCGACCCCGGCGTAGGTGTGAGATGGAACACCGGGGTGGTTTTTAGTCAGTAAGAGTCTGACAGACCCCTCCGCCCGCCCCAGGGCGGAGGACATCCATGAGGATTTCAGAGTCACAACTCCTCCAGCGTATGTTGCGCCATGTCCTCGGTGCAGTCAGCACAGTGATGACAAGCAGGCGTCCGCTTCCAAACGCAGGTACTTCTCGAAATATCTGTGCCCAGAAAGCACCTGCGTCAGCCGGGAAACTGACGGTGCTTTGCTGCCTATCCAGCCATTCCTCGATAACAGTCCTTACAGCCACTATTGTGGCGAGCGCCCACCTGAATTGTGTAAGTTACTGCCTCCATTCAGCTACTAGGATCTGACGAAGCTCGGTCTTTCATGCCTCAAATTCCCGAGGTACCGGAGGCTGACCACGCGCCACATTCCACCTTCAGCCGACGATATAGGGACGCGAGGATTTTCGCGTCTAGATCCCATGGCACTGTTTTGACCATAATAGTTGCTGCCTCGTAGGGTATTGTACGGTATCCCTATATAACCCTAACGGTCATCGCTCTCCGCAGCCTTCTGCAAAAAAAAATACATTTGACCCCGGTCCTCACAAGAGTATCATCGGCGTAATAGGTTACATCGACGCCGTAGGGAAGTGCATCGCACAGCACTCCGTCGTAACCGATGTTTCAAAGCAGGGGCCCCAAGACCAAGTACTGGTGTTTCACAGGGCTTGGTCTCTCACCGGCTCCATCCTTCCCGACCCGGGTTCTGGGGTAAAATCTTTATTATTGTAGGGGAAATTAATCAAGTTTTTTGTTTTAATTTTCTAGCTAAATCTAATTTGTCGGGTGTTGACAAATGAGACACAATTAACTATCTACTGTGGCGAGACTCCAGAATCTAGCTTAGCTTGGTATATTAATACAGATTATATACTTCCGTATACCATTCCTACCGTTATAACGTTCCTTTATCACACATACCTTCCTTTAAAATTTTGCGTAAACCTCGAATAAAATCCAGCAGAAATTCTCGACACTCGTAGCATCCCCAACTTTACAGAGGTACAGTCACGAACATAAAACTTTAAAGCCAATAAAACGGGTACCATCTCCAACATACCCGATAAGCACTTTTTTATTTAACTACACCGCTCAACCGATATACTGCAAAGTGAATACCCGAACTGTCTCCAGTGGAAAGCTACAGTTTTTAACAGGTTGCTAATTTTGGGCACTTTTAGGGGAACTAGGTTTTTGAGTAAAATGAGAAGTCAAAATTCTCGACAGTGGTAACTTTTGGCTGGAATAGCACGTTAAGCCGTTGGTCCCAGCTGTCATTTGTAGATATTTGACAGTCTGAAATCAGTTTTACCAAAAGTTATTGCGTTACTCATTAACTGGGTTGTGGAAGACAGATAAGTAGTCGATTCAAGTAAAATACAAATATTCAGCTTCTAGTTTTGAAAAACACAATACCTTAGATTATGATAAATGATAAATGATTTTATTTCTGTAAGTAGGTTTTTTAAAAACACTTTTACACGTCAAACATATTTTAAAAACTAGATGAGATCGACGTTTCCTATCTGACTACTCTGAGAAGATTATGATGTATATACTATATACAAATTTTAACCATTTAAACTAGGTTTCAGTATATCATCCTGCCAGGGTCGCGGGTTGTTCGATAGATATACCGTGGCCCTGGCACAGGCAACTGAAGGAACACGGGTGGGTTTTAGTCAGTAAATGTCTGACCCGTCCTCCCACTCCGCCCAGAGCGGGAGAAGTCATTGTGATGATTTTCCACCCAAAAAAAAATGGAGTCTAGAATCATGTGTTGGATTATTGGTTTCAGTTTACGCGATGTGTCTGCCACCCTATTTAATGATATTGGCCGTTTTGCGTGGATGTGACGCATAATTCTCCCCAACTTGTTCTTTTTGGTGTTTGTATTCGATCACTGCGTCATGTTTACCGCAAATAAAGGTTTTTTTCTTTATATTGGGGTCGGTTTTGAGTCTAGCACGATTCAGCTAAATACCAGTACTTTACATTGACCAACTGTTATGACATTAAAAAAAACATAACGTAACATCACGCCAGTAATCCCAGAAGGGTAAGGCAGAAGGCGAAATGCATTCATGTGCTTATTTTTTTGTTGAGGGCCAGTAATTGATACATTTACATGCACACATTTCCCGCGTCTCTGTCCCTGCCACCATGTAAAGGTAGGCTGATGATTTGATCCTGGTAACATAACATAACATATCATCACGCCTGTAATCCCAGAAGGGTTATGAAGAGGTGTACCTATAGTACACCCACATTTCGCCAGTTATGCTTAAGTCCCATGTAATAAGGGGCGAGCCTATTCCCATCAAATTGGCACAAATTCAGACTCCGGGCTGCTACTGAGAAATTCTAGATTGAAATACCCGATAACACTTTGGCCGACCTGGGAATCGAACCCAGGACCTCATGCTCAGCAGTAGCTCTTGCGACCACAAGACCAACGAGGCGGTCATTTAAGAAAATGTAACAATATTAAATATTTACCGTTGGTACTGACGAAGTATGTGGGTGTGGTCGTCCTTTCTATGCACAATAATGTTAAAAGCGAAACCTGAAACAAAACAAAATAAATTTTAAATATAGCCAATAATTACAAATGTCTTAAAGGTACTCTCCTATTGCAGGTATGCTGGAAGAGATTTCTTTAGAAATAAGCATTACCTTTGTACGTACTTTTCTTTACATTAATCGTTAAATAAATGATTTTAAGGCCTTGTCACAAACCACTAAGGGTGAAATTCAACAATGAAACTGAACGCGATCAGCACATAAACTACGTTTAAGAGCTGTTAGTGTTATTATTTTCTATGGAATATTGACACTGACAGCTCTTCAATGCGTTTTAGATGTGCTGATCGCGTTCAGTTTCGTCGGTGAAGATGGCACTAAATCAGGCTATTGGTGATATGTGGTGCGAGCGGACCTAAATACCGGTAATTGATGGAGTTTGAAACCAATACAGTGCGGCCGCTGAGAAAATGCGTTCCTGACGTCTGTCAGTTGGTCATAACTAGTGATGGACATTAAGTAACACTATATACGTTTTTCAACCGACCCAAAACGTGATTATAAAATTTATTTTATACTTATTTGCGCTAGGCAAATAAGTATAAAAAAATTTATTAAATGTATAAAAAAAATTATTATAATCACGTTCTAGTTTCTGAATGTTCGAAGCATAAATAAAATAAAAATGCATTAGTAATGTTCGGAAATATTTAATATAAAAGACAACAATAACATTGTGAGAAATAGTTACGAACGAGTGGTTTAAATTTAACACGGGCGTGTGTAAGGTTAAAATATGTTACACGGAGCGTTACCTCGCCTTACGCTCCGTGTAACATATTTTCACCTTACGCATCGCCCGTGTTAAATTTAACTAACCCTTATCGTGTGAATTTAATATTGTAAAATATATTTTATTGATTATAATTAATAATCGTTATATTAAACCAACATCAAGGTAAAATAAAATTATTTTTATATGTTATAAAGGAATCAACAACATATACAAATTGAACTGATATTAATAGCATTTGATACTTGCTCATCACTTTAATGGTAAAAATGTAAAAACATTTTTGTAAAACTATTTTTTCTTCTAAGCAAACAAATCATAAAACAAATTAAAATAAAAAGCACACCAAATAAATAACCGGAGATACAATATCCTAGTTCAAAATTTGTTATTCGGAGCGTAAGGTGGCTGATCATCACCTTTGACCTCTAATCTCTACGCCGGGTGGCTGGTCCACAGAGCCTCTTGTAACGATTTACCACTAAATTTATCGATCGATTTATCTTGTCATCATCTCTGCCTTTGTGTATTATTATATGATTAACAATCAAATAATCAATTATGAAATTATCTCGGTCGCAGTTTTCGAACAAAAAAATCATATTACGCTGTTGCCTTCGCGCATAATATTATTAAACTTATTAACTACACTTATCATAATGTATAATGTTACATAATTATGTTTAGGTCCCATGTAATAGGGGGCGAGCCTATTGCCATCTACCGGGCACAAATCCAGACTTCGGGCTGCTACTGAGAAATTCCAGATAGAAAAACCCAATAACACGTTGCCCGACCTAGGAATCGAACCCAGAACCTCATGCTCAGCAGTAGCGATTGCGACCACTAGACCAACGAGGCATTCCTTTATCATTAAATTATATTATAGACAAAACGTTTTATTTTATAAATAACGACTGATAACGTTTCAACAGCCTAGTTATTTTTGGCACGTAAAAATTTACGTTAAATATTGTTTTCTTAAAAAAATATATAAAAATTAAAGGACCATGGAAGTTTTTGTATGAACCCCATCCCCACGCTACAACAGTCATAAGATACCTGCGAATTTGTTCACTAGGACCCAAAAAAACCTTAAATACCTGTATTCGTTACAAAAACGTTTGGGTTTATTTATCATAAAAAATACCTTTTGGCAAAAATGCATTAATTTTAAACAAAAATCAGTTTTTCCACAAAAATAAAAGCATATTCCACGAAAACAAATGACGATTCTTTATAAAAAATACGTGATTCTCAAACTGAAAATCATTAAGTATAATAGCAATGTATAAGTTAATTAATATACTTATTAACTCATTATTATAGCCAAAAGCATGCCAAACGACACACTCCTAGCTTAAGTTAAGCTCTAATTTATACTGCGTACAAAACAAAGCTAGTCCAAAGAGTCAAGCTTGGAGTGCTCTTGATTGTACTAACAATTACATTTAGTCGTATAAGAAACTATTATCAAGCATTTGTGCTGGTGCATTAAAGTCAATATGTCGCCCTAACCCCCCATTTACCATACAATAGATATTATATGCGCACAACTTCCCACAGTGCGATTGCCGGTAAGGCAAGTGCAGGACCAATTACCAATAGCATGTATTTAAAAAACTATATATAATAAAACCTTAACCCCACGTATTTGAAGGACGTCGCCATAGTAATAGTACATTATGGTACTAGTGTACAACATTGGTGATTACGGTAATCATCAATACACACGTGAATCATACGACGTTTTTCAACACTCTTATGAATAAACAATCATTAAAAACTCATTTTATTCAAAAAAAGATCGTGTTCAATAGAACAAATAAATTATTGTTCCTATTGCTTGCTCATTTCATGCAACTTCTTATTTAAATAGATAATTTTAACTCGTACGTGTTTAACAAATAAAACTTTCACTCAAATATAAATTTTGTTTTCTCTGTAATAGAAGAAAACTTTTAATTCCCCATTTTGTACGTGGTAGAATAGGCGCATACCCTATGCGCGGAAAATAAAAAAAAACCTCATCCCTTTAGTCTGTGGCCGATCGCAATGCGCGCGCATAGGAAAACTGATTAATTTTTCCCGCCATAGCGAAACATTTTTCACAACTCGTTTTCACTATTGAATTTATAGTTATTATTAATTAAAATGTCTACAAGTACTAGTTACGAAGAAAATGATTTAAGAACAACGCCACTCCACCAATAAATTAAAAAAAAAATCTATAACTCACTAGTGAGTTATAGCAATGAAAAAGTCACAGTTTGATTATGGGTGTCATTCTGTGCCTAATTGCGGTGACCATAGAGCCACTTTATGAGCAAGTGTGTTGAAAAATAAATTAAAGCACGTAGACTCTGTGTTTAAAACATCTAGTACGTGAGCAAGATTTGGTTTTATGTAACATTATATGTATTTATTTTTGTATACCTTTCTTCCTTCCTATATGATGGTTAGTTTTACTTTTTCAATTTCACTGAAAGAACTATTACGTATTTTATCATTTTTTACCCATTGTTTATTAAAACATCTATTAAACTTTCTTACTTCTTCACCAACAGGACATTCGGCTATCACGTTTTGGTATCCAACAGAAATTAAATTTTTAGGTAACCGATCAAGCCTAACACACCTGGCGACGTGTTTATTTTGGCTTTATTTTTACTTGCAGAGCCTTAGCTTTTCTCCAGAGGCTTTGTTTTTTTTTAAATCGTAAATGAAATAAAATAGCAAACCAACTCGTTGGTCTAGTGGTCGCAAGAGCTACTGCTGAGTTGATCTATTATTGGGTTTTTCTATCTAGAATTTCTCAGTAGCAGCCCGGAGTCTGGATTTGTGTCCGGTTGAATGCAATAGGCTCGCCCCCTATTACATGGGACTTGAGCAAGCATAACTGGCGAAATGTGGGTGTACTATAGGTATACCTCTTCCTAACCCTTCTGGGATTACAGGCTTTCATTACATTCTTGATAACTTGAATTGCAGCTAATTCGAAGTCCATAGTTATTTTTCTGGCGACCACGAAGGCAGCGTCTTCGTGGTCGCCAGAAAATAACTATCTCGGTCTCAATCGAATTGAAAAAATATGTCATAGTTCCGCAACAAAAAAACATTGTGTCAACTAACTGACAACGAAGGTTTCGAATAAGGAAAATAAAAATATTTTGGCGTATATAGTTACGAAACGTAGAAATCAGGATGCCTAGTTGTGGTTAAGGAAAAGTTTTCTAACAAAAAATAATGAAATTCTTAATTCGCAACTAGTTGCGAATCGCAGGTGAAAACGGCGGATCACGACCGAACAGAATCGCATTCTCTCAGCGGCCGAACTTGTTGGTACAGAATCTCCATCACCTACCCCTTAAATAGTCAAGCTACTATACATACTATTAAAATAATATTATATGATGAGCAAATTTACGTTAAAACCAGACTGAAATTTCAAGGTTTAATTTCAGAACGGATCCACCATTTCAGACAGGGCTGCTTTAAATTAAATTGATAGATTCTATTTACTTACAAAATCAATTTATATTATTGCACAGAATACCTATTTTTATTTTGTCAAGCTAATAAAAATAGATCCAAGACACACAGTGGATGTGTACAGAAGGTAGCGGTAGGTAGGTTTATTTTACTGTAATATATATTTGCACACCAGTTAAGGTAGGATATGGTTTCCTCCTTACGTCGTTTTCCTCAATGCTGACCTCCCTTCAGTATCACCTTCTCTCGGATGATCTTTCTACACCTGTTTCTGTCTCTGGCTGTGTGAAGGGCGCTGTGGACTGTGGTGTCAAGGGCGGTGCAGATCTGGTCAGACCATCGTATTGGGCTGCGCCCACGAGGTCTTTCCCCATCCACCTTGCCGGTCACGATTAGCTTTTCTAGTTTTCCATCGTCTTTTCTAGCAATGTGACCGAAGTATTCCAAGATTCTGCGCAGGATATGGTTTAAAGAACTCTTATTGTAATTATGTACCATTTCATGTTCCTAACCATATTCAAGCAAATAAATTATTTGATTTGATTTGATTTAAAATACGCGTACTTATTACGTCTGGCGATCTCAAAAAAATGCTAGTCGCGGGTGCGCTCGCACTCGCTGCACGTCATTGAAAGTTTTATTTTAATTCTGATTTTGATTCACTGTCAAAATCACAGTGATCTTTACTTACATTCCATTAAAGTTTGCTGCTGTCAGAGGTAAATTAAATATGAACGGACAGCACATATGCGTGCGTTTTCACTCGTTGTATGGACTCGACCTTCTGTACCTACCTATTTTATGATAATGAGTCAGTGTTCTTTTAAGAAGACAAATAAAACAGCAAGGTAGCTTTATGTGTCGTAATTAACGATCCGAATTAGAATTCAAAACAATTTGAATATAAGGGCGCAGTTTGTTTTACGCCCAGTCGTAAAGGTTTAATTTGTTTTACGCATAATAAACTTTAATTACGTTACACTTGAGATTATTAGTTATTGGTCTGATGGTTGCAGGGATTTTGAGTGAAGTATGGGGTTAAGTTATTAATTTATTATTGGGAATATGATTTAAAGTGTTTCTGAAAAAAAAAACACGGATATTTTTAACAGACTAGATTAAAACTGATACGTAATGAAGTGGCATCCGTAGTATGCACTAAAGAAAATCATGCGAAACCACTTCGTCAGACTCGCAAGTTTGCTATAGGGTTGCTTTTCATTTGTGATTTGTGGTATACTGTCCATATTCTACTATTTTTATTAAAATGGCAAGCAAAGCCTATGTCGACTCTTTTATACTTTCTCTACAGGGTCTTAAAACCGTTGACATTGTCGCTATAGAAAAGAAATGCAACATACACATTTTTAATTAATTCATAACATTTTAAAAGCTTTAAAACCATAGCTAGTGGGTTTCATATGTACAGTGGCGACCAAAAGTCCATAGGCATTCTCACAAAGAAATAGCTTGACGTTTAGTTTGACTTACGACCTACTATTTCCAAGTGACAATGATATGCGTGTGTCACGCATATCATTGTCGTCAACAAGTGATTGTCGTTCATAATTTCAACTTATTAACATGAGTCAAGATGGCCTAGTGGTTAAGCGCGTGCAGATAGTTGCGCGAATGTGTTTTCAAATCTCATGCATAAATCTATAGGCTTTTTGTAAGTTTTTGCTCGATTGGAAGTAATGGGACAGAAACATAATATTCTTTATCTTGTTCGCTTTGTCCACATATTGTAAAGTAAAAAAGGTAGATCATAGAAAACTAAACAAGGAATTTGACAAAAAAGACTAAAGAAGGACTTGAGTTTTACGAATGTTTAACTTGATCGGAATGAACGTTGTCGATTGTTTCTAGTAGTTGGTTAGTGACTTGTGGTTTAATAGATGCAGTATTGTATTTATTCTCAAAATGCAGGCAAATATTAATATTGAGGCGAGGGCGACTATTATTGCGCTGCATAAAAGTGGTCTTAATGGAACACAAATATCTGATAAAACCGGACTGAATGTGAGTATTATATTTATGAATTGCAACTTAAACTTGTATTTGAAATGTATACCTAAGATTATATGGTGACGTAAAGATTAATTGTATTTATTCTTTTTTTAATCCATCATGAGGCCTGAAAGATAAATAATTAGTGATTATTATTGGATTAATAAATGCAGAGTTTTAATACTAAATTGTTATATTAAATATAGATTATTATATTATATTAAAAATGGAGTCACTTTAAGTATTATGTTATAGCTGCTTAATATATTTATTTTTTTGTTTGAGAGGAATACTGTAAGTCTCTGGATTAAAAGATATGAGGAAGAGGGTAACTTTGCTGGTAGACAGCAAAGTGGAAGACCATCGCTTATTAGCGAGGCGCAGCGACGACATATGGTGGATCCCAAAAAGTAAAAAGGCTCAGTTGGCTCTCTTCGCCAAAGACACTGCCGTTTACTATATCGGTCACTGTCCCGACGCTATAGCTCGTACTCTCCAAACCTCCGCAAACGTCTTAGGCGCTTGGTTCCGGAAATGGAGAATCGAGGTCAACCCCGATTAGAGTCAGGCGGTTCTCTTCTCGAGACGTTGTCGATTCCCTCCCCCACTTCCCAGCCCGATCACTATGTACGGTAAGCCGATCCCCTGGGAGAAACAAGCCAAATACCTAGGCGTGATTCTCGATGAAAACCTTACCTTTAAGGCTCATATTAAGGCGGTTCGCGCGCGCGCCTCCTTCGCTCTTAGCAGGCTCCAATTCGTGCTGACAGCCCGTAGTAAACTGTCCCTTAAATGCAAGCTCCGCATTTATAGCGCAGTCATCCGTCCCATCATGACCTATGCCTGCGTTGTATTTGCGCAAGCTCACCCACGTCATCTCCATAAGATGCAGACCCTCCAAAACCGTTTCCTCAGAAGGGTTACGGGTGCCCCTTACTACGTCCGAAACATAGATCTTCACGTCGACCTCAAAATGCCAACCATAAAACAGTTCATGAAACGCCTATCAAAGCGTTTCTTCGACTGTGGCATCAAACATTCAAACCCCCTGATTACAGCGGCCGCCCGCTACACTCCCTCTCGCATTAGCAGTATTCGCCGACCAAGGCATACTTTAATCGACCCCGACGACGCCACTACCCTCCTCCAGGAGAGTAGTAAGGCAACCAGCACGCTACATAAGCCCAAAACCCGATCGCCGTTCTACCGTCCTCGCCGCCGAGGCCCGCCGCGACGCCCAAATCCACGCCCCTCCCGACCCTTGCTCGAATCAGCCCGCGCCGCTGAGCCTGTAGCTTTAAATTCGTCCCTAAATCACTCAAATCCTGATCCAGCTAGTCCCTTGCTGCCCTCTTCCAGCGACGCCCTGAGCCGAAGTCCGTACCCCACAGGGGGTGCCCTTAGCGTTGTCGCTTAGTTTTTAGTTAGTATTTAAGTTTAAGTCCTGGTTGGAGGCCTTAATTTATTAGGGCACCACAGGCAAGTCCGCTTAAGCAGACGACAACCTTACAGGTTGACCTGCGAGATGCCATACAAAAAAAAAATATACGAACTCAGATCTCATTGACATGAATTCATTATTAGGCCATGTTAAAATTACGCGAATTTTAGCAATGCCGTAAACTGGCCAGATCACGCGCATGATGCGTGTCCAACAAAAGCGACCCAAATATATTTTTGTTTCGTGCAGTGCGATGTGAGTACACGACGATACATCAGTGTGTGCCGTGCAATACTGTGATCATTGTGGTGTGTGGCGTTAGAACACATACAGTCGTACAGCGAGTTCACAGCAATATGATTCTTAACGTGCCTATGCACTTTTGAGCGCTTATTGTACGCCAATGAAAATAGAAGGCAATATTATGAATATTATGATGACAGACTATTATTATATACAAGAAAGAAAAATGGTTGCAAATTATGAGTCTCTGCAAAATGTTTTGATTACTTTACTTAATAGTGATAAATTATAATTACATAGATCTGCGTTGTCGAGAATGAAGAAAAATTCAGGAAATTTCTTACTGCTAGTTGTTTTAGTACGTTTTATAAAAAAGGTAAAGTAAAGCGGTGTTCATTTTGTTGGTGACAGCTGTGGCTCCCGGTTCTGCTTGAATGGACAGATACAAATATACAGACTGACCATTCATTTTTAATCTTTTAAAAATTCAAAGTTTCTTTGGCTCCATATAATAAAAGTTTTTTTTTTAAATTTATTTCATGGAAGATCACAGACACATAAAATCATTATCTTAAAATATAACTAGTTCTGTGCCTATTACTCACAAATAAGTTATAGAAGTAGATTGTCAATGAATTTAACTCAGACTGCATACATAACCTGGCCGAAACTCAAACAAATACACGAACATTTTTACCAGCTTTATTTGATAACCACTTACAACGAAAACAAACAATGTATTATTCTATTCTGTAATGGACTGACACAATGTGAACGTTTTGCGTTTTCTAGTAATTAAAAGATGATAAAAACACCTTTTGTCTTTTTGGGCATATTGAATCGTCAATCATTTAATCGTGTTAGTATCACTAAAAATAACGACCAAACAAACAAACAGCAGACCAAAACACTAATGATAATTGGAGTCAGTGCTCCGAAAATAGGG
This sequence comes from Dasypolia templi, assembly GCA_963555695.1. Taxonomy (NCBI): domain Eukaryota; kingdom Metazoa; phylum Arthropoda; class Insecta; order Lepidoptera; family Noctuidae; genus Dasypolia; species Dasypolia templi. The sequence goes on along the minus strand of OY743158.1, from coordinate 17,822,179 downwards.
CAAAGGCACTCTTTTCATACGGTTCTGAATACAACTTGTTAACTGTTAACTGGATGGCACAAAATTGAAATTTTCAGTGTGAAATTTCATCTCTACCCTGAATGAGGCCTCATTAAATGGCTGTGAGGCCGCAAATTGCAATTTATTGTCCTAGAAACGACATAAATTTGTTATGTTAAGCTGTTATTTTCGCTATATTTTGAGTGTTTAAAATCGCTTGTGCCGTTTTATTGGAGCGTTATTTTGATGTGTTTTGTGTTATGTAACCGTTTCGTGACTTTAGGTTATGAATGTTGTGATTGGTATAATTAACAACGTGAAATAAAATAAAGAATCGTATCGCTTGGCTGTCGCAAAAAGATGTCGTATTATTTAAAGAAGTTTGACAGTAGTGTTCTTCTTTTTGCTCATAACAACAAACTGCGATCTCTCAGATGAACAATTATGAATTTTGGTGTACGAGTACATTAGAGCATATTCTATAAATTTATTGGTTGTATGGAAAATAAGCACCTCGTTTTACGGTTCATTGTAGTAGTCTTATTATGCTTTCGTTTTTTTTACTGTTGTGCATTTGACATACCAACATACACACATCAACAGAATCTAGGGATACCTTAATCCTAAATTATTTACGAATCTATAGTTTAAAATCTGTTTAGTTTCTATAAAAAGTTTATATACAGATTGAAACCTCATTTATTATATTCTCTAAATAAAAAAAAAAAGAAAGATAAGAAACAACAAATTACGGCGGTAAAATTGTTAGTAATTCGTTACGCTAAGAAAAGTTAAAATTGTTTTATTCATATTAATTTATGAAAAGGGATTAGATTGATTTTCTTTTTAAATTTAACGTGTCGTGTGAGCTTCAAGAGTCATATCACGTCGTTGTGGTCACGTTATCGCAGTTCTGGGGATGTGACTGAACGGCACACTGGTAGATATCGTGTTACTACGCAGAGACAGGATGGATATCTCCAAATGACCGCCAGAAGACAACACAATATCACAGCGATGCAACTAGTACAAAGACTCCAGGAGGACCATCAGCTGCTTGTAAGCGACCAAACCGTGCGAAGGAGGTTGCATGAAGTTGGTCTTCATGTTCGAAGACCGCTCCGTGTTCCAGCATTGCGACGTGGCAATCGCGGTCGGCGGCTTTCGTGGGCTCCAGCATTTACCATGGAGTGACGAACAATGGTCTTTGGTGCTGTTCACCGATGAGTCCCGGTTTGGGTTTCATCCGAATTCACGAAGAACACACGTTTGGAGATCCCCAGGGAGAGTTAGCCATCTACGGCACCCTCAGGAGGTCCACTCATACCAAGGCGGGACAATCATGGTGTGGGCAGGAATGCGTTTTGGCGGACGAACCTAGCTCGTTTGGATCCAAGGCAACATGACTGCACAAAAATACCATGAGGAGATAGTAGAGCCTGTTATTGTCCCACACAGAATCCAAATGGGCCAGGAATTTCTACTCATGCACGATAATGCTCCTTCCCATACGGCGCGTCTCGTGTCGGCCGCTCTCCGAGACCACAATATTCAAGTTTTGGATTGGCTTGCACAGTCGCCCGACTTAAATCCTATCGTGCATGCATGGGACATGTTACAACGAAAAGCTTTGAGAGATTTTCCGCCAAATTTGACGACGGAACAACAACTTTACGAACACACTTTATTTGTGTTGCTGCAGAAGTTAAAAATGAAAATGTTAATGTTGCGCCAAAAAAGTGCCGAAAAGACAAACCCCGCTGCTTAATTTTCATGATAGCCGTCGCTGCGGCCGCTATGTCGCGCCCACCGCTCTTCCAAAACTGAGCTTAACTGACACGTACAGTTCTGATTCTGACTCCAACAACATTTAAATACCTTAATCGTTTCAGAGCCCTTTAAAAGGCTAGAGACAGGCTAGATTGAATAAATTACTTAAAACTGTCAGGCGGCTTTGAGTATTTTGTATATGGCGTACGCAAACGTCCTGCAGATCCGGTAGCTTCGAGTAACGGATCGTTGAGCTCCCTAAAATAGGGTTGAGCTACACGATGACTGATGCATGCATCTGTTGGGGCAGGTCGAGTCAAACCTGCAATGGCTATTTCTTCAAAAAACCTTTACAAACATGACCCTGCATTGTTTGACGTACATAAAATCCTAATAATACAATGTTTGGACTTTAAACGAAACCATGACCTCTGTGTTTGTTCCGGCATTGCTTCTCATAGATCAGTCACCTAGGAAATTCCGGCTCCATCAAGTTATAAAATATTGACCAACAAAATATTGACGTGTAACAGACGTGTCTTAAAAAATCTACTTACAGAATAAAAACGTTTCCATTCATTAACATTTAATTTAAGCCTCAATGCAAAGGTATCAATTTCGGCCCAACAATAGTCAATGAATAAAAAGGTACAGACTTTAGTTTGAATGTTCTCATAATCAGATTGAAAGAATACAAATGTTAGAAATCTCGTTTTGCTTACAAATGGTCCTATTAGCACATTTTACTTTTTGCTGATATAAATTCAGGACGTAGCTACCATTCACTTCGAAAGCAGGGATTTAAATATTGAAAAAAATATCGAATGAATAAAAGTCGATTTAAAAAGCAACGACTGAACTGTAGGCATATCGCAGGCAGATAGTATAATTCGTCATTGTTCATACGGCGCAGTCCGTTTGCATACTGTCGTCATATAAATAATGCCTTAGGCAAATTGATGATGCTTCTGATAACATCCATTTCGTTAAGAGTCATATGTTAGGGTAACCATGATTATTAACAAGTAAGGCAGTAAAAACTTGTTTTTTGTCGGGGTGGAAATCTTCATGAATGTCCTCCGCCCTGGCGTAGGCAGAGTGGTCTGTCAGACTCTTACTGACTAAAACCAAACCTGAATAATAAGCAGTAAAATGACTGAACAGGCAGTTACGAGTGGGCAGTTAAAAAATCGGAATTAGTCGGTAAGTAATCTAACTTGGAAGTACCGGTTGGTCACAGTTCTAACCTATCCTAAACGTTCGGCCGCCATAATGGCTTAGTTCCTGCGACTAATTTGGGTCGCGCGTGACAGTTCAAAATTTTCAACAGATGGCAGCATCAGCGACTTACTTACTGTCAGAGACTGTACATCTAGGAGTCGCCCAACTGGTGTGCCTATAATTTACTCATAAGCTGCAAACCGGAACAAAGCAACGAAGCTTAGCGGCAGAAATAAGTAAGTTAGGCCATGGTATGGTATGGTATGCGTTGTACTACCAGCTAGCACAAAATTAAATTTCTCGTCTAGTTGACTAGTTGGCATGTTCTCGTAATCTAAGAAGTTTTTAATTTTTTATTTTAACCTTTTATTCTCAATACCGACCTACTACGAGTATTTTCATTGTTATAGCCATTTTTTCACGAACCCTTTCAATTTTGAACCCTTTAAGCGTCATGCACCTTTCCTCTCAACACGAATGAACGGCTGAATGAACGACTAAATGAACGAATGTGTAAGAGTGAATGAAAAAAGCCTCAAACTGTACATGTCTTTCCATTAAGCTAATGATCCGTGCTTATTAGCACGCTCGATGTAGTGTATCTACGAAGTTTTTGTAGTAGATAGTTCGCAGTTTTTTTAGGGTTCCATGGGCTAGAAACCCTTTTGCTGGTAAGTGATAAAATTGACCGTTTTCTGAAAGTTAGACTGGAAAGTAATACTAGTATTACTTGCTGCAATTAAAAACAAAAAGTCATCATTTATTTGCATGTAACACTTAATATCTAGTTGTTTTGCGGGTCTGTACTATCTATATTTCTAATGCCCCATTCTGAAAACTTTCAAATTCAAGTCGCAATCTCATCTCAGCGACAATCCATGTCAAAAACATGTCAAAAATGTATTACAATTAAAGGTATTTTTGAGACTGAGAATAGAATGCGCAGGTTTTTATTTACGAGATTTGCCCCTCTGATACACGGGTTTAAGTCTGGTAAGCAAGCCAGAAAGAAAATAAATTTATTATTTGACCCAGGTGAAGGCACAGGTGTGTGAATACTGATTCACACAAAACAAAAAACAGAAGAAAATAGTATTGTGTGCCTCACGGTTGCGCCAAACAGGCCCAGTTCAGCATAAATGACAGACAACTAAGTGCCTGACGCTGGTTTTCAACTAGACCCTACGAGGACGTCTTACGGATGTAAATCAGTTTTAACGTGTGTGTAAATATATGTTTATAAAATAAAAGTAGATGTGTCACAAGTAATAATAGTAGTAGTAGTGCAATCGCTACCGCTGAGCATGAGGTCCTGGGTTCGATTCCCAGGTCGGGCAACGTGTTATTGGGTTTTTCTATCTGGAATTTCTCAGTATCAGCCCGGAGTATGGATTTGTGCCCGGTTGATGGCAATAGGCTCGCCCCCTATTACATGGGACTTAAACATAACTGGCGAAATGTGGGTGTACAGGTACACCTCTGCGCAAACCTTTGGGGAAACAAGGCGTGATGTTATATTTATATATTTTTAGATAATTGTTTAAATATTATACATAATAATTTAGTGGTGTTTATGAAAAGACAACGGCCGCGACATACGAGTTGTAGGTCGTAGGTTCGAACTCAGACAGGCGCTTTACTTTGTGTAAATTATTTCATCACCACTGCTCTAAAAACGGTGAAGGAAAACATCGTGAGGTAACCGGCATGTCTTAGAACCAAAAATTCGAAGACATGTGACATCTACCAACTCGCACTGGGCCCGCGTGGTGGACTACGGCCCACTCCCTCTCACAGAAAGGAGGCCTATGTCCCAGCAGTGGGAACATAATAGGCTGATTATGTAATAAAGCAAAAGTATCGTGGCCCTATAACATGTTGACAGCTATTTGTTTGACAGGGACATTAAACTGTCTATCATCAGTAGCGATTTGTCTTTGGTTTTTGGGTAAGGACGTTCAATATTATTATGTGTAATCTTTTTTAAAGCTTCTTAGATACGGTCTGTCTATTCTGCAAAAAAAACTCACCGTGAAAACTTGAAAGAATTAAACTCTTAATTGTGTCTATACATCAGCCTCAGGTGGAATAACAGTGGCGCTATTCTGTAGGCATCTCACCGTGAATGCTTAGATGGAATGGGCGTAGAGTGAGCTGTCAGTGTCACTGATGCTAGAGATTAACCAAGACAGAATGACTTACAGAATCGACATGCTGTTCACTTTAAGCTCACTTCACCTAAGTTTTCACGTAAAGGTTGTTACAGAATAGACCAGCAGGTAGCCAAAAGTCATGATTATGTGTTACACTAAAACGATCCGTGATTTTAATATGAAGAAGGGTTATTCCTTATATTCTGTAATCATTCAAATGTAGCGTTCCACCAAATATATTCTCTTCCATTAGATTAATGACGCGTAGTTATTAGCACGCTCGATGTAACACCCTTGTACCGGTAATGTTCCTTTTTGCGGTAGCAGTGTGAAGAGGGTTCCGTAGCGAGTTGAACCTTCGTTGTGCCCTTAATGTAATGTGAAAGTTAGTTTGTCTGTAACGTTTTGGGTTGAATTGTCGGACTGACTTCTGTTACTGGAGAAATCAAGTTTAAAACTGCCAACAAAACGACATAATGTATTTTCTGAGCATGAGAAAAAAGTGATGTGGGTACAAAATAAAAACTAAACTGCTAAGTCACACCTCAAATAACCACCTCAAAGATGCCAATTCAAAGAAGTGTTTATTCATTTATTAAATCAAAAATATTGTAGTTGACATTCGAACAACGTGTCGTTACGTATTTGGAATAAGGTCTAATGCCACAACACCTACATTATGTTTGGAACATGATGCAAAACTGAGTCAAAATATCAGTTCTTCCTATCTCGTACATTAACAAAGTGCCTATAGTATATAAAAACTCACTTTTTATTACTGCAAGATCACTCACTTCAACATTCCCTAAAAAGCCAACCATTTGCCTTCATAATGCTGTCAACAGTATTTCGAAGAGTCAACATCAAAAAGGTTCGATACGCAACCATTAAAGGCTTATTGCTTGCCGTCGCCATTGCCATTAAATAAACTACAAAGTTATCGAGACATTATTTATAAAGAATTGTTTTTAAAAGGGTCTCTATGAAAAACCTTTTAGAGGCATTCTTTATTTAAGACGGGAGAGGGATTGAAATTGTTTTATTTACCTGTTCATGTTTTTTTTTTTTTTTTGTTAAACACGGGCCTCCGATCTAAAAAAAGTTGGGTACCTCTCATGTTGCAGATTTTCATTATCTTAAACATTTTATAGATTTCTGATAAAAGGAAAAGAAAGCGCCAGTTTGCCCGCGAAATTCAAATTTTCCTACGTTTTTGCAATTTGCAGTTCAGCTGTAACAAGTATGTTTCTACAGAACTATAATCATTAAATTACTACTGAAAATGAAACTAAATGGGAAGGCTCATCAGGCTACAAATTAATTTAATAATTTATATATATTCCATTTCAACTTAAGTTTATTTTCATATAATTTTTTTTTTTTTTTTTTTAATAACAACTTAATTATCCTTACAGGGTTACCCTAATGCGACAGTTAAGAACTTAAACTATTAATCAAAACTATGTACTTAAAACTTGAAAATTTTAATTTTAAAACTAACACCATTATTAAACTATTACACAAATACAAAAAACACAAAACAGTATAACATACATACATTATAATATACTAGCCTAATTATTTTGCTTGTAGCATAGTATAATATTTTGTATTTTATTTTTATTTATGTTCAATCTTTTTCAATCAGCTAATTCTATTTATTTTTTATTGTTATATTTCTTGATCTCCTCATGACTAACATAGTTTTAGGATAATGTAGTACTAACAAAATATAGACATTTAGATTGTCTGAATTAAACTATTAAAAAAAATATACATCAATTCAACCCTCTAAGTTCATTTAATCCTATTGATTGATATTTTATGACATTCTCATTCAATAATATTATATTATTATAACCTTGCACTTCCCTCTTAATTACAATAATTCCTACTTTAAAGACACTATAAAATATTTCACGTGTCTGTAATTTTACAGGCAGTCATCAAGCATCATTCAACCCTGAACAAAGTTTGACTGCTTGAAGGCAGAAATGTAGTCGAATCATCCTCAAATACATTTATAACCTTTATATTAACTTGTCGACTCTCGTAGAAAGTCAAAAAAATCAAAACTGTGTAAATAAAGTTAATTATAAATATAATAAATAGTATGAATAAACGGTGTATACAAATCCGTCTTTTTACCTACACTTTAATTGCATTTATTACAGTACAGGCACAAAAAAAAACTACAAAAAAAAAAACAATAATATGATTGTAACAAAATAAATAAAAAGAAATTACGGAACCACACGTCACTCATTAACAATCCTCATAATATCTACGTAGGTACCTACACTTCGGCAGCTAGTTATCGGGATGAAGGGTTTTTCCAGCTGATTACTGAACTGAGTAATTACGTGAGTGAAGTACATAAAACACAATAGTAACATTTACGCGACTTTATCAGCGTTCAGCGCTTTTTTTTTCGAAAACAATGTAATTGGTTTTTGAGCTGTACAAGCTGATGATGCGTTGGTACCTTATGCTACTTTTTAAAGAAAAATGGAGGACGTATATTCAAAGCGTATTTAATTTTATTACAAACACGCTGTTTTTTTTCTTTCCAACTTTCATAGGCTCAAATCATGCATGATCACATCTAGTAAAAAACTTTTGAACAAAATAACACCACCGACTTCAAAAAAAAAAAAAAAACACTACAAAATGTTAAATAACTTAATTTCGGAAGTCGGTGGTAAAAAACGAAAACACAAAACCAAAGACACCTACTTCCGATAAATTTGAAAAAACACATTGTTTTTAAGTCGATTATTTTATTTTTGTAAAACAGATTCTATTTTGGAAGCGGGTTATTTTTTTTGTAAAAAAAGTTATTATTTTCACATTGCAATACCCCACAAGAATTCGTATACCACTATTTGCTGTAAAAAAACACTGACAGGAATTTATTATAATGTCATCTAAATACCACTAAGTGGAAAAACGTATTATTGTAGCTAACTGAAAAGCTACCCTAGCAAAAGTTAATAAAATATATGGGACCACCCTGAAGCATACCTTTTCATTGAAAAAGAATTTTCGAAATCGTTAAAAAATTGCCGGAGATATCGCTTATCAAACAAAAAATAAAATAAATACAGATGAATTGAGAACCTCCTCCTTCTGTTGAAAATCATCTTTAAACCTCTTTCATGTGCTTGTTTTTTTTATTGAGGGCCAGTAATTGATACATTTACAAGCACACATTTCCCGCGTCGCTGTCCCTGCCACCATTTAAAGGTAGGCTGATGATTTGTACCTGGTAACATAACATAACATAACATCACGCATTGTTTCCCCGAAGGGTTGGGCAGAGGTGTACCTATAGTACACCCACATTTCGCCAGTTATGTTTAAGTCCCATGTAATAGGGGGCGAGCCTATTTCCATCTACCGGGCACAAATCCAGACTTCGGACTGCTACTGAGAAATTCCAGATTGAAAAACCCAATAACACGTTGCCCGACCTGGGAATCGAACCCAGGACCTCATGCTCAGCAGTAACGATTGCGACCACTAGACCAATTTAACCACAGTAGGTTTAGTTCAATTGCCTGGAAAGGCGACACGACACAGAATTTTAGGTACTAACAATAATACCTTCTTATTTTAATATTTTATTTTTACTTCATGTTAGTATTGGAATGCAGCGCGATGATATCTTCTCTTACAGAGAAGGCACGATGCGTTGATATGATCACCTAGCTTTGGCGATTGTCCATTCCAAAGCGTGGTATGTACCTATGGAGAAGAACGGGCAAGAAACTCCATGGACACACTTTTAAACAATATTGTTACAAAAATATAAGTCACATCATTAATGTTGGACAAAATCATACTAGTTGCTTATTGAATTGTATAATTAGTTATTTTTACTTAACTCACACACTTACTTATTTCTAGTTAATATTTTAGGAAAATCATATACTTTTGCAATGTTTGTAAATATGTGAGCACCACGTACTGTCACGTTATTGATTTATCTGTGTTTGCCTTATTTTAAACTAGCACTTCGCCCGCGACTTGGCCCGCATGCATTTCGAAAAAAAAAAAAATGGTAGCCTATTTTATTACTTTTGAATACCTACAAAATAAAGCGTTCTTCCTCTCTCCCACTTACTTTATTTTATCCTTTTGCTGTTCCCTTACCGGGTCCATATTTTTGTACCTAGCTTTAAGCCCTTTGTAACATCTTTTTACAATATGGAATGCAATAAATAAAAGATTATGATTATTATGATTATGATCACTTTGGAAGGGGCGCCTGGAATCAATTCTATTTAAACGTAAAAGTATAAGTGCTAAAGTGCCTTTTAGTGCCTTAGTGCCTATTTGAAATAAATGCTTTGACTTTGTTGACCATTATATGTGAGAACGAAGTACAAAAACCGTCCAGAGTGCATAAAAAAAACAAAACAAAAAAATAAAATAAAAAATAAGCCGTGGCAGCTAAGAGATCCGTAGTACATAGTACTCACACCTGTGCTATGCATTTATATAAAACAAAGGAGATTAAAATGCAAAATATATTCTTACAATCTTCAGCAGCTCCAACAGTATTTTCAAATGTTAATTAATTAGTTGTGGTGCGGAGCAGGACCAGCATTGAGCCAGGCATTTTTATCAGTGATATATTCCCCCCACTTATAATATGCATGCCTGGATGGTGTGCGTTTTATAAAAGATTTGAATTCGTCTCATTCAGTTGAAGTATGTGGGGAGTTATTTTATTGTAACATTTTGAACAGAGACTGCTTCGTTGGTCTAGTGTTCGCAAGAGCTACTGCTGAGCATGAGGTCCTGGGTTCGATTCCCAGGACGGACAAAGTGTTATTGGGTTTTTCTAACTAGAATTTCTCAGTAGCAGCCTAGAGTCTTGATTTGTCCCCGGTTGATGGCAATGGGCTAGCCTCCTATTAAATGGGACATAAGCATAACTGGCGAATTGTGGGTGTTCTATGAGTACACCTCTGCCTACCCTTCTGGGATTACAGGCGTGATGTTATGTTATGTTAATAGTATAAATAAAGCGGTGAACACACATCCGTCTTGTTACCTGTACTTAAAGGTTTTTAATTACCTAAGAAAGTACTAAATGCATTAATAACAGTACAAACACAAACAATTTCTACAAAAACTTATCATTAAAAAGAAATTACGGAACCACACGTCACTCATTAACAATCCTCACAATAGTACACTTTTATACTTCGGCGGCGTGATGTTGTGTTATGTTAGTTTAAACAGATTGATGAGTTCCAGAATGTTAAAGATCTAAATCAATCTTCCTACCTTTTTCCCAACTTTTTTGGGGTCAGCTTCCAATCTAACCGGATGTAGCTGAATACCAGGATTTTACATGGAGCGACTGCTTATCTGACCTCCACGATCCAGTTACTGAGTAACACGATAAACCAACATCAAAATATTTAATTTAATATAATCCTACATGGGCACTTATGAAACGTCAGATTCTAGGTGCTCGGTTCCAATTGGTCGTTTCCAATGGAGAAGAGCCGGCATGAAACTCCATGGTTACTCTTTTTAAAATATTTGTCGTTTACAATGTTTTTTAATAACAGTGTTAATAGGTATGGGAGGACAGTGTAGGCCTGTCAATTAGTACCATATGTTAAACAAATAGACTATGGTCTATAAATTTACAATCACACATTTACAAAATATAAAATAATCTAATAAAGTAAAATCAAAACTAATAAAAAATTGTGGGTATATTATGTCAAATAATAAAAAATATTATGTCAGAATTATGTAAAAGTCAATATCTAATAATAAAAAATAAAAATTAAACACCATTATTTGGGAGCAGTTATTAGAAATTTACATACCCCTAGGTAAGGCAAGTTGTCAGACTGATGGGCTTCCAACTACCCGTGACGACTTTCAAAGATCTACGCATGATAGAAGCAAGACCAACCGTACCGGCTCCGTACTTTCCGAGGCACGGAGGGGACTAATGGATGTAATGAATGGTCACACAACCACGTACCAGCCGCGGCAAGCGTACCCTTCGATCGACTCGTGCGGCTATTATTATTTACCCACAGAATGTCAAAGATAAACTTAAAAAAAAAAAAAAAAAAAAGTTGAAAAAAAAAAAAAAACGTGGGGTGCTTAATTACATTTTTATAATAATTCTGATAGTGCAAAGAGTAACCAATAAAATGACCATCACATTCGATAACAAGCACCCCACGCTTTTTTACTTTAACTTAACCTTTTTTTAAAATCATTTTCTACTTTCTAGTTCGTTTGCTATTCAAGCGTGTTCTTTTAGTTTTTAAAAACTATAAGTTATTTTCGGACGTTTTAGTCTCAAGACAATGAGATTATTGTATTGGCATCGGACCTTGACCCCTGTGTAAATTTTCGAATTAATCAGACCCCAAGAAGCAGGTGAAAATACAAACATACAGGTCAAGCTAATAAAAGCTTGTTAACCTTTACAAAAAGTCACATTGATTCTTATTTCAGGTTTTTAAACCCACTTGCTCGTTCTTGAGAAGCGAGCCCTCTATCCTCCAGATCACGTCATTTTAAAAATCACTCAATTTCAATCTTGAACTGCTAACCCATAACTTAAAATTAGGACTGAATATACTCGTATTAGAACATAGTGTTTAACGCTTCATTAAATTAGGACGTTTGTAGGTCAGCTTTAATATAAAAGGAAACGGCCACTAATAGGAAAAATATAATCCAATTTACAGCAGACAATCTCCTGTTACCAAAACGAAGGTACTAATGCAGGAATGGACAACCTGTGGCACATGTCAAAAAAATTGAACAAGGACCTTATTTGAATATTTTCCTATTTATGGGTTATTTAGATGAATATCATCCGTAAAAGATTTGGAGTCATCAATATAGCTTAAAGAGTATTCAAGCTAAAGTGACCATACCAGGCAATTTCTTTTTTTTTGTTGGTAAAATGGATGTATTTGCTTATTTAAGATTATTATGAATAAAAATAAAACGAAATCAAAGCTCGTTGTAAACCATTCCACAGTGACACGATTGTTACTCGATTATCACCAAAGATTTATCATTCTCACGCCATGACCATTAGGCAAAACAAATTCAATAGCTGCGTAGGTCATTCAATGTATGTATCTATTATTATTGTAAATCTAATCATTTTAAACTAAGTATAAAAGTAAAAGGGGGGAGCAGTGATGGCCCTGTGGTGGTTCGAACCCAGACAGGCCCATTACTTTGTATAAACTATTTCATCACCACTGCTCTCAAAACCGGCACGTCTTAGAACCAAAAATTCGAAGACATGTGACATCTACCAACCCGCACTCCTTCTCTCACAGAAAGAAGGCCAGTTACACAGCAGTGGGAACATAATAGGCTGATTATGTAATAAAGAAAAAGTATCCCTATAACGTGTTGACAGCTATTTGTTTGACAGAGACATTGTACTGTCTATCGTCAGTAGCGATTTATCTTTGGTTATTAAGTTAGGACGTTAAATATTATTATGTGTTAGCTGTTTTAAAGCTTATTACACAGTCATTCAATTCTGCAAAAAAAAAACTCACCATGAAAACATAAATGAATTAAACTGTCAATTGTGTCTATCCATCAGCCTCAGGTGGAATGAAAAACAAAACAGTGGCGCTATTATGAAGCCATCTCACCGTGAATGCTTAGATGGAATGAGCGTAGAGTGAGCTGTCAGTGTCACTGATGCTAGAGATTAACCAATACGGGATGACTTACAGAATCGACATGCAGCATTGCATGTCGATTCTGTAAAAAGCTCACGGTGAATATTTGCGTGGAGTGAGCTGTCAGTGTCATCCCATCATAGTCAATCCCTAGCATCAGTGGTACTGGCAGCTCACTTCACGCTCACTTCACCTAGGTTTTCACGGTGAGATGGTTACAGAATAGACCAGCAGGTAGCCAAAAGTCATGATTGTGTGTTGAGACGGAATGAGCGTGAAGTGAGCTGTCAGTGTCACCGATGCTAGAGATTAACCAAGACGGTATGACACTGACAACTCACTCCACGCAAGTCTTCACGGTGAGATTTTTTACAGAATCGACATGCTGTTCACTTTAAGCTCACTTCACCTAAGTTTTCACATTGAGGTTATTACAGAATAGACCGGCAGGTAGCCAAAAGTCATGATTGTGTGTTACACTAAAACGATACGTGATTTTAATATGAAGAAGGGTTATTCCTTATATTCTGTAATAATTCAAATGTAAGTTACACCAAATATATTCTCTTCCATTAGATTAATGACGCGTAGTTATTAGCACGCTCGATGTAACACCCTTGTACCGGTAATGTTCCTTTTTGCGGTAGGTGGATAAAGGCCTACTGCCTCTCACAGAGAGGCAGTAGGCCAATAGGCTGATTATGTGTGTATTATGTATAAAACCATTATAAATCTTCTTCTGTTTAACTTTCATTCCAACACAGGTTGCCCACCCCTGCCCTCGCGTACCAAAACAAACATTACATACATAAACAAATAGTTAATTAACTATATAAAACAGAGGTACTGCAGCAACAATAATATTACTAATGTAAGGAACATCGTTAGACGCAAATGTTGTTCTAGGACTGGCGTACAGTTGGCTACAAAAGTTGTTGCTGATTCCGGAGTTTTGTTTGTTTTGAAATCACGTTTTATGGTTTAGCATAGCGTGCGGTCCACCACAGTTTAATTAAGTAATTATGTCACCGATGACCTTATGAAGACCACAGGAATCCGCTGGATGCGGGAAGCACAGAACCGGTCGAAGTGGCGGTGCTTGTATGATGGCCTATGCCAACCAGTAGACGTCATTCCGCTGAAGTAAGATGTTGAAAAAGTAAATAATCAAAGCAAAATGAAATGAACCGATTTTTTTTTTAATTATCAAACTGGCATGTGCTGTCAAATTTAAAAAGTCTCTAAATAACAGCGCTCACTAAGCTAAGTAATCGCATTTGCATATAATATAGATACCTAAAATACTAGAGGCATCACAATAGGGATGTTGACTTATATATAACAAATCATGTAATTTCAAAGACAAGCATAGTAAACTGAGATAATCGAAAAAATCTGTTTAATTGATGGAAATATGAAGGAGTTACACGCTTTTAAACTTTTTGGAGGAGTTTATTTCCGTCCTTGACACGCGGTACGGACAATGTATGGCGTTAGTATGGAGTTACATAGACGTGACTTCACTTCTTCGAGAATGCTGTATTTATCTAACATTTATTTTTAAACGTTTAAAACTTGGCAGTTTTTTAAGATTTTACAATTTTATAATATTGCTTGCACTATTATAAATATCATAATCTACCTATAATTTTCCTACAGCGGTGACACAGGCCGTAGTCAACCACGCGGGCCCAGTTCGGGTTCATGGATGTCACATGTCTTCGAATGTGTTCCAGGACAGGCCGGTTTCCTCACGATGATTTCCTTAACCGTTTTGTTAGCAGCGGTGACGAAATAATTTACACAAAGTAAAACGCCTGTCAGGGTCCGAACCTACAACTCGTAAGTCGCGGCCGTTACCACTGGGCTACCAAAGCAGTCTCCTATGATTACACCGAAACAATTCCCTTCATAATAACACTATGGTGGCAGTAACATTCCTAGACGAACTTTTTTTTTAAAAGCTCTAAATGGTAGCCTTATCAAATTATCATTAATTATTATTAACTTAATACAAATAGCAAGTTATTATTCATTAATCTATTTCGATTGAATGATGTTCATTAACTTTTTCCACTAACCGTACGCTGGTCGAGTTCGTATTTAAATATGTATGCAGTGATAATGGTAATTAGAGTGGATTGGTAATGTAATGGAAATTAGTTATAGACTACTTCAACGTTTCATTATTTATTTAATGGCTTTCTAGATATCTTGGCACGTTAAGATTCCTTTTTAATGAAAGACAACAAAAATTTTGCTTTTTTACTTTTATTTTTTTATTCTTCTTTTTCATAAGAGGCTTTTATCCACAGTGGCATGTCAGCCTCATCATACCTTAAACTATTCTTAACTAAATCTATGAATATAATTTAAATTATAGGTTTATAAACAAAAAATAAAGTAGGTTTGCTATCTCAGTTGAAGGCTGCGCTAAAACTTTAACGTAGGGACCAATCTCATATTTATTTACTTTTATCTCTCTCAGCAGTATCTCTCTTTCCTTCTTTGTCTTAGTACACTCCATAAGAAGATGGTGAACATCTTCAACCGTTCCACATGTTTCACAATTGGGAGAATCCACTTTTTTCATTAAATAACCAAACTTGCGAGATGGGTAGTGACCAGAGCGTAGTCTATGAAGCAGAACAATATGATACCTACTCAGTTCTTTGATAGCAAACCACGGTACTCCAGCAGGCTTAGCACGAGCGCCCCAGAGAAGCGTATTGTCGACGGAAGAGTAGACAAAAATGGCGTTTCTGTGTAGACAGTAGAAAGTTTTCTACTCTCTACACAGACACGAAACGCAATTGTACGGTAAAAATGGGTAGTTATACACATCACTAGCAACTAACCCGTTGCTATGGACAATCACTGTCTATAAAGCAACCTGAGTCTAAGTGAGTCCTCGTGCTCGCGAAAAAGAGATTTCGAGGAGCGTAGAAAGCGATTTCTATTCTACAGTAGAGTAGAAACAGAAAACGCCATGCTAAGCCTGCAGGAGGCTGATATTGTATAGTTTTATACCAGATACCCTTTTCCCTTTTTCGTTCGTCTGCTAATAATAATGGTTGTTAAGGTGCAAACAGATTTAATAAATAAATACTATACTACCTTTAAAGTACGGTAAGCCACTCTACGGTACATCAGACCGTAGAGTGGCTCGCAAATAGAATCCTTAACAAGCTGATTGTCTGTCGCTTCCGTCCCAAATATTGTGCAAAACTTTGTGTACTGATTACCTACAGAGTTAAGCCTGTAATCTTTTGTTGACCCACTGAATTTGTGACGCGGTTTTAGTTGTTTTTGGGGCTGGAATTTTAAAGTTAGATTTGTACGGGACCATCTTCCTCTTTTAAATGGAAATTCTCATGGAGATTTCGTAAAGAGGTAGGTCGTTCAAAGCCCAACTTCACCCATTGCTGGACTTCTCTTTTTTAGGGTTCCGTACCTCAAAAAAAAAATGGAATTATTACGAGATCACTTCGTTGTCCGTCTGTCTTTTTATCTGTCAGTCTATCAATACCTTTTTTCTAAGGAACGCTTGGAGTTATCCAGTTGAAATTAATATGAAAATACGTAGGTCTACGGTCCCTTAGAGCTCTAGAAAAACCAAGCTTCTAAGTCAACGGAATGCAAAAAATACGGCTAGTTATTTATTCGTGATATTTTGGTACTCGCAAATAAATCCTTAACCTAAACCTAGAATCATGAAATTTGGCAAGAAGCAAGGTCTCACAGGACAAGTAAAGGAAAAAGTCCGTAAATTGTTTATTTGTACTTTAACACAAAAAAAAACATGCGATTACAAAATTAGATTTGTAGTTGGAGAATAGACCGTGCATTGATGCATGGGAGAAGTTTTTCAACTACAGTGTTATGTTTGTTCTTGGAATAAATTCATCCCAACTCCGGAACCCTTCAATTGTGTGTGGTCTGACACGCACTTGGCCGTTTATTTAATGCTAATCTTCACGCTCCTGTATTAGCATAGTCCATGTTCTACTCGCATTGGCCACAAGAGGTGGGTGTGGAGGAACATGTTTATTAACTAAAACTCCAAAATGGTCTGGGAACAAAAACACCGATTGGCCACCATTACCTTCTGCGGCCATAACCCTCAGTAAGCACTCAGAACCCTTGTGCCCTGGCCGCCATCTTGGAGCTCTGTCTGTGTCGTTTTAAAGTATTGAGAGCAAGATAAAATCAAGATATTAATCCTAGCTGAATATTACTGGCACAAAACCAAAGCAAAAAAAAAAAACAACCTGAATCTTATTTTGAAAAATAAGACTGTTGTAATTAAGTTTATAACTCTGCTATTCTTTATTATAAACTCTAAATCCACTAATCTCTTGTTGGAAAGAAGTTTTAAATACAACTTAAAGTTATGGCCAAGAGAAATTTAATGTTTCTAAGAAGCCTTCGTGACTAGAATTTAAGTAGATGGCTTAAAACAAAAGACAATCTTGAAACATCAAAAAAAGTCAGGGCTGTGTTTTGCAACACTATCAAACCTTCTAGGATCAGTCTTGTGTACTTTCTTTGTTTATCAACTTAACTCGGGGCTCATGCATAAGAGATTCTTCCGCGGCATGGTCTTTCTTGTAACTAAAAGCTAATTTCCGTGTTTAAAAACGTTCAAAAATTTGTCGCAACTTCATTTCAGACACAACTTATGTCAAAAGCGGGTCAAAAATGTAGGATATTTTTGACAGATAGTGGCTGAGATTAGAATTTGAACGTGCTTAAAAATAAGGGAAATGCCTCGAAATACTTCTCAAATCTATTGCCCTCTTAATTAATTAAAATGACAAGGATTATTTATTTTTAAAGCTTTCAATCTGGCTGATGGATCACGGACAACCTACGCCTACCAACATCGGTCCGTAGATGGCTTACCATTAATTTTATAACGAGAGTGCCTCCGCAAGCACGTTTAGCCAGAAACCTGAAATTAAAGCCACCAGTCTTACCAAAAGGTACCCAAGTAATCTTGTGTTGTTTTGCTAATATAGGCAGTCACTCCATGAGAAATACTGCTATTCAGCTGTATTTGGTTGTTCCAGAACCTCAGCATAGTTGCGAAAAGGTTAGACAGATGATGATTTTAATCTAAAAAACCAAACGTTCACAACGCGTAATTCGCTTAGTGTACGTCATTCCTCTTTCCCAAATGTTTGTACCACGTAATGGACGTTTCTGCTCCATTAGCCTTATGGCCTACGTATCTTGCCCGTAACTTGTACACCGACCACACAAGGCAAGAATGTAATGTTTGGGTATAAGACGTTCCGATTTCTTGTTCAAAATTAAGGTCTCTGATGGTGAGTTTGTGTTTTATAGTATTAATTTTAAGGTTGCATTTCATTTATACATGTATTTTATTGCATGAGTGTAGTTGAAAAAAACTAAATAACATCCTTTTATCACGCACTATTTTTTTAATATTTAATTAACTCGTATTAGTTACTATATAAGTCTTGTACTTTACTCTTGCCGATATTTTAACTTCCTTGAAGAGTTTAAACAATACGCGGTGAACGATAGATATCCTAGGTATTTTTTTTTTTTTGTGTATGGCATCTCGCAGGTCAACCTGTAAGGTTGTGGTCTGCTTAAGCGGACTTGCCTGTGGTGCCCTAATAAATTAAGGCCTCCAGCCAGGACTTAAACATAAATACTAACTAAAACTAAGCGACAACGCTAAGGGCACCCCCTGTGGGGTACGGACCTCGGCTCAGGGCGTGGCTGGAAGAGGGCAGCAAAGGACTAGCTGGATCAGGATTTATTTGATTTTGGGACGAATTTAAAGCTACAGGCTCAGCGGCGCGGGCTGGCTCGAGCATGGGTCGGGAGGGGCGTGGATTTGGGCGTCGCGGCGGGCCTCGGCGGCGAGGACGGTAGGACGGCGATCGGGTTTTGGGCTTATGTAGTGTGCTGGTGGCCTTACTACTCTCCTGGAGGAGGGTAGTGGCGTCGTCGGGGGCGATTAAAGTATGCCTTGGTCGGCGAATACTGCTAATGCGGGAGGGAGTGTAGCGGGCGGCCGCTGAAATCAGAGGGGTAATTATTAGTAAGCTTGTAACTTATTTTATGTAACATGATTTTTAAAAGCGTGGAATGTTTTGTATATTAAGTACACACAACCAAAAATCTTACTAATAACTACATATGGTATCTATCAGCCACTACGTATTGATATAAAACTATGTGTTTGCGTTTAATCTACAATAAACTTTAAATATTGGCAAGGGTTAAATGCATAGGTTCTTTTAACCTTACTTAAACAAGTCAATTTAATTGGTTTGTATTTTTTTGTTCCTGATAAAAGCGTGTTCCTTTATTTTAACTACATGTTTTTTTATACAAGTTCAGAATGCATTTAAAGTTTAGCCAAACTTGAGCGGTTTAAAATGGTTAACCAGTATGTCTATCTTGGCCTATATTCTTTCATTTGGCAAAGAGCATCAACAAACAGAGATATCGAGAAGAATACAGCTTGGGTGGGCCGCATTCAGCAAACTCGACGACATTCTGAAATCTGTCAAAATTCCACAATGTCTGAAGTCCCGCCTCTATAACCAGTGTGTTCTACCCACCATGAGATACTGTGCTGAGACGTGGACGCTCACGCAGGAGGCTGTGTACAGGGTGAGAGAGAGAGAGTTCCATGATAAATGATAAATGATTTTTATATCTGTAAGTGGGTTTGTACAAACACTTTTACACGTCAACAATGTTTTTTAAAACTAGATGAGGTCGGCGTTTCCTATCTGACTACTCTGAGAAGAAAAGCCGAAATAAACTCAGAGGTCACAGTCTCTTTTAAAGTCCAGACATAATCTTGGTCAGATCATGTTAAGACCATGTGGATTGATGTCTGAAATGATCTTTTGAGGAAAGAACCACACAGATTGAGTGCGCCTATCCAGTCAGTGCACGCATTCGTCAGTAATCGTACAGCTCAACTCAAAACATAAGGAGCTCAACGATTCGACGAACAATACCAAAGAAAGGACATTGGGAAGGCCGCATAATTACTCAAACCGCCAGACCAAGATTACGATTAAAACTAACTGAGATAATAAAAATAAAAAAAAGTAAAAATAAAAATGATCCACATAGTCTTAACATTCACAATAATAACAATAAAATAATACCTAAGTAAGTATTCATGTCATTGTTTATTTTACAGATCATATGAGGACCATGTAGGTAGGTGTCTGAAATGGTCTTTTGAGGAAAGAACCATACAGATTTGAGTGGGCCTGTCCAGTCAGCGCACGCATTTGTCATTAATCGTGCAGCTCAACTCAAAACATAAGGAGCTCAACGATTCGACGAACAATACCAAAGAAAGGACATTCGGGTAGGCCGCTTTAAGTACTCAAACTGCCAGATATAAAAATTAAAGGAATAACTGAGATAGACAAAATATATAAAAATATTACCCACTAAGTCATCACACGAAATTAAAATAATAAAATAAAATTATACAAAGTAAATATTCATGTCATTGTGTATTTAATAATCATGAAATGTCAAAGTGTATTTAAAAAAAAAAAACAAAAGTTAGGTACAAAACAAAAAAAAAAAAAACAGTATGCAATAATTGGAGCAGGTCAGTCCCAAGCCTTTTTGTCCTCATTATAGTCTTTGACTGTATAAAAAGCTTTCTGGCACAACTTACGTTTAATAAATGATTTGAATGTATTATGGCTTAGTTCTTGAACGTGACTTGAAAGTTTATTATAAAAGCGTATAGGTACATTGACATCTGAACGAGCCACCTATTTTCTTGAGCCTTGTTGTAGGTACAACAAATTTGTATTTGTTCCTAGTATTTATATTATGCATATCACTGTATTTTTTAAACAATTTTATGTTTTTGTGGGCTGCATGCTTGGCATAAACCTCACAGACCGAGTTCCAAACATCGTGATCCGAAGACGTACGAAGGTTTTTGATATCGGAAAATGAGTTATGGAACTCAAACTATATTGTTGCCATCGCGGGTAGTACCTGGATGAGGCTGGCACGGGAGCGTGGAGATTGGCACAAGAAAAGAAAGGCTTATGCTCAGCAGTGGGTGAAGTCAGGCTGTAGATGATGATGATGAGCGGTTTATAGTAGACACTGAAGGGTTCCACTACCCACCTTCAGGCTCCATCATCAGACCCTCGTTAATATTCCCAATCTATTGGACTCATTAAAACGAATCACATGAGCCCAAATACGAGGGGTTTACCTCACCACCACCTTACCACCTCCTGGCTCAATCATGAGATAAACTCTAAGATACCAAATTATAGTTATGTCATACCGAACAACAAAATTATACAAAGTTTAATTTTGTTAGGACAATTAAAAGTGGGTTCAAATTGACTTACAGGATTTTATTACCTACATCGTTAGTTACAATTGAAGCTAATAAAAGCGTGTCAATACATTAATTATTTAATACATCAATTAAATCAGTTTTAAGGAAAGATTATATAGTTGGTCTAGTGGTATCATTTCGTGAGTGACAGGTCAGGTATAGTGTTATTGTATTTTTAATCAAGAATTTCTCAGCAGCATCCTGGAGTCTGGATTTGTGCCCGGTTGATGGCAATAGGCTCGCCTTCTATTCTATGGAACTTGGTGAAATGAGGGTGTATCATAGGTGCCTACACCTCTGCCTTTCCCTTCGTGAAAAATCAGCGTGATGGTATGTTATATTAGCAATATAAAAAGACGTGCTTGTTCGATCTAAAGTAAATTTATTTAAGAACGATTATTTAGTTCCGATAGAAAAATGTTACTGAACGCATTCGGCACATCTTAAACGCGGTCAAGAGTAAAGAACGTTTAAGAGCTGTCAGATGTCACTGACAGCTCTTAAACGTTCTTTACGTGCTGATCGTTTTCAGTTTCATTGATGAAATCCACACTAAAGGATGATGATGGCGATGCCGAGAACTATATACTAAAACACAATAAATTTCTGAGTAAGAAATATTTATAGATAAATAAGTGCCTACTTACTCATGGAAAAACTCACAATAAAAGTTTCCAAGGACTTATTAATATCTTTGAAAACATCTGCTTCGAAGATCTCGCTTTAAATCCCTCAATTTATACACTACCTTGTTTTTCTTAGAATATTTCGATTGCAGCTCGAAAGTTCACAATTGGGTTCACTAAACAGCAATGGGATCCACCCTTATTACGAGAAATGTAGGTGACACAGGACTCAGGACACCTTCACGTCTGCCAAACCTATCTCAAACACAGGCGTGCTACGTAATTTACTTGTGATCCATTCTATAGAGTTTATGTATCCTACTAATCCTTACTAAACACACAAACTTGATTTCGCATGTATATTATATACATGCGAAATTAAGTTTGTGTGTTTGTCACGGTTTCACGCTAAAACAGCTCAACGATTTTGGATGAAATTTGGCACACAGATAGTTTATAATCTGTATTTACACGGATATAGGATACTTTTATTCTAGTAGTACGTTCCCGTAGGACTTTCGACCTCCAGGCGGTCGAAGCCGCTGGCAAAAATTAGTTTCATGTAAATCTGTTCGGATTAGTTAATGATTGTGTGTATTTATAGCTGAATAGGAGCCTCAAGGAAACCTTGGAGAACCTGTATTGAATCAGGTCATATTTTGCGGTCTTCTTACCTTTTTTTAGGTTCTTCTTATTAAGTTTATTTTATTCACATAGTATTTTTATTTCATTTAAATATTGGTGTTACGAAAACAACAATATGGAATAAAAAATTCCCCAAAAGGCTGCCAGCATTGCCACGTTGTATGGCGATGCTAATGCAAAATAAATGGTTTGTTTTGAGTCCTTCAAACACACTATTCTGACATACTATTAAGCTGAAGTAATAATAATACTTCGGCTTAAAAGTAACCCAAACATGACTATCTTTGGTCAGTCACAGCATTTTGGTGAGCAACGACCTGCAGCCTAATTGCATAACATATTTTAGTAAACGATTACGACTAACCTGTTGTATTTTGACAGTTCAACAACATTCATAACGTTATTTACATTGATGAGCAGGTTTTTTTATCGAACTTATGAAGCAATGGATTAGCAATCTGTTTCAAAACGATTCAGATTCCGATTGATTGTGTATTACGCAATTAGGTAACTGTTCTTGCACAGATGCGACGCAAGGCCTTATTGTTCTTGTTGTTTGTTTGTTACAAAAGTAGTCATTCTTCCACTTTGAGTTAAGCATCTTGTTTTAATTTGGACTTTTTGTTTTACTGTCAGTGCCGCAACACACACAGAGTAATGTGTATTGTCTTTGGAGCTGAGTGAGAGTGACATCAAGCAATTGACAAAATTGTAAAACTTTTATGTTCTAAATACGAGGCCTTTGGCTACATTTTCAATTTCTTTTCCCATGTACAAATTCGAAACTGCATTCATTAGACTTGATATTACAATGTCAAAAGTTAATTCTGTTTAATCCTAAACCTACTGTATAATATTATAAATGTGAAAGTTTTTATGTTTGGATATTTGATAATATCCGACAACCACGTGGGCAAAGCCGCGTGCAATAGTTAGTTCGGAAATAAAGTAATGAGTGCTACAACTCTAATTAAAATTACGTTTGGAACAGGTGTTATGTGTTTAATTCGGATATCATTGGCAGATATAAAGGTAAAGTAGCAGCAGTGGCTGAATCAATCGACCTGAAACTGTAAATACGCAGTTTTGAATGTGCTATCACTTTAATACAATATTTTCTATGGTGTAGGACTAACTATGACCACATATTCAGATGCTGCAGCAAAAGCAATTCTAAGACTGTCTTGTTTTTTTTATCAACCGGGAAATGACTACTGTTGAACATTGGTATCTTATAGGACGAGGCCTACTTATGGAACTGCTGTGGTTAAAAGTCGGGCTGGTTATCTCTACAATCCTAACAATTCGATTTGAATAATATAATAGTCATTCAGAGATTCAACGATTTATAAAATATCATGATTACATTTTACAGCTCTACCAATATCTATCTAGTTATATAAAATTCTCGTGCTCGTGTCGCAATGTTTGTTACCAAACTTCTCCGAAACGGCTGGAACGATTTGTTGAAAATTTGTGTGCTTATCGGGTAGGTCTGAGAATCAGCCAACATCTATTTTTCAACAAAAAACAAAAGAAGCAAAACAACGTTTGCGTGTTCAGCAAGTATTTCTATAATTTTTTCAAATCCGTAAATACGATAACCGATTTGATTAAGCAACACCTCATCCGTTCCGATGTGTCAGTTTCAATTTACAAACGCCCCGTACACTTGAGTCCAAAAATACACCCGTGTAAACGTCATTGCAAAATAACGGCTCACGAGAAGTCAATATTGCGTCGTTTCACCTGTCACATTATAAGCCACTCTCGATATTACCCGGGCATTTTCAAAATAGAACGTTATGTTTTAACCTACATTAGAGTATTACTATTAAATTGACAGTATGGGTGAAATATTGAAGAGATTCTGACCTCTGGTAAAATATTAAATTCAGTGGCATCTGGTTACACTGTAATTCAATATCAACCGATTTGGGAAAAGTTTTACAGAATTATGGTGATTCTTATTATCATTTTAAGCCAAAATACGTCCACGGCTCAGGCTGGGACGGCTAACCTAGGCCTTTTATTTTTGTTCCGGGTTGAAAATCCTGATCGATGTCCTCTGCCCTGGTGCGGGTGGAGGGGTCTGTCAGGCTCTTACTGACTAAAAAACCCTGCCTCCCAGGTTTGGTGAGGGGGAGTGAGATGTTTGACTCCCGTGTGAGTACTTAGTGCTATGGAGCTACCATTTACCGGGTAATGTCTTATATTGACTTGAATGTACCCTGGCGGCTGATAGTATGTCATGCTCACTCAAATGTCTCGCTGACGGTGGCACGTGTGTTGGGTCATTTAGCTCCCTACAAAATGGTTGAGCTGAATAGTGAATGGGCGCCGTCAGTTGAGACTGGTCATCAGTTAGCTTCCACGGCTTATTTTTTGGATTGTTTTTATTTATTTTATTGCTGCATTCTGGACGCTTTTAACGTGTACGTTTTTTTGTACATCGTTCTCACATTTGGTGTCAATATTAATGATGTAACTAATATATTTGTAACAACAATATTATTTAAAAGAGTGTCCATGGAGTTTCTTGCCCGTTCTTCTCCATAGGTACCTACTACGCTTTGGAATGGGCAACTAGCTTCATATTTCTGACAGACCGACTCGACTCGACTGACGGACGTCCTTGAATCCGTCGCCCCTGGACTCATTTAGGCTAACCTAGGCCGTTTTTTGTTCCTGGGTGGAAAATCCTCATAGATGTCCTCCGCCATGGGGCGGGTGGAGGGGTCTGTCAGGCTCTTACTGACTAACAACCACCACGGTGTTCGATCTCACACCTACATCGGGGTCGAGGCAACATTTGATTCTTCCGCAACCCCTACTGGTGCCGGCCCGCCTCGTCTGGCCTCCTCAGATGGGGGGGGAGTGAAGTGTTTGACTCCCCCCGCTACGTCTACCAGGGACGCGCGTGGAACACTACGAGCTGCCACCACGTGAGGCTAACCTAGGCCTCGCCCAAGTTTCGGCACAACCAATCTTACACTTACCTAATCCAGCGGATTCCCGCGACCTTTACCAACGAGAAAGATAAGTTACGGATCAGATCAAAAACTGCTCGAAATCTTGGCTAAAACTCTCCATTTTAATAAAAAATATATAATTTCCGGTATACAAGTTAAGTGTTGTCGAAGGAATTTGCATTTGTTTAACGAAAATACTAAAAAAATAAGCATTTTTATATACGAAGCGGCGAAAATGAGCGGAAAACATGAATATTTCATGATTTCTTTGCAAATTGAAGATGTTTGGCGAATGACAATAGCTGAATAAAGGTATTGATTTTTCTTATCGAGAAATTGGAAGTTTAAATACTGTTGAAAAAGTTTAATATTTCGACCCTCATTACCGTTCAACTAATTTTCTCAATTCATATGATAAATTATCTTTCCTTAGGAGTTAAATCACCCACAAAGACAAATACATTTTTAGTATGATATCAAGTCAAAATTCAAGCTACCCATGGTTTTACAGATTTTAAATCCTATTGAACTTAAAGTAAATGATGGCACAATACGAATGCAAGAAGTGAGAAAACATTAACATTCCTAAAATCATAGAAATTGTTACTACTTAGCTAATAACCTCTAAGAGGACTACGTTATCACGAATAATTAACTCGACTTTATTAAAGAAATCTACTAACAAAACTTCGACAAGAAAATCTCGATTAGAACTAATACCAAATTAAGGCCAGGATTAAGGCAACAAACTGACATTGCTTAGCTTAGCTCGTCCGTGTAATTATGAGCTACCATTGAACCGGCATGAACTGGTATTAACCGGAATTAACTGGATAAAACCAGATTGTGAGCAGTATAGCCGGCCTGGATTTGGCCGCAATCTTACCCGGTCCTGGGATGTTGTTTTGGATACGGTATTGTCTTGCTTAGATATTTCGTAAACAAAAGATAAAGAATCTTATGATAATACAATACCGGATGAAGTAAATACCGGATGCTATCCTAGATATATTTTTACATACTGTTCTTGAATCTACTTTTTTTTGTGTTTCTAGATTTTCGTGCCAAACAGGTGACATCGGAACCCTATTACGAAGCGGTATGTCCCAGGGCTGTATCTATTTACCCATAAAGGGTAGCCAGTTGTAGCATTTTCACGGAATTCGCGTAATTCAATCAAACAATCTGCCAAGCCCTTCCCCCTTTATGTTACGATTGCCTTAAAGTCTAACCGGATGCAGCTGAAGACCAGTATTTACATGGAGTGACTGCCTAACTGACCTCCACAACCACGGAATAGAAAAAACAAGTGGAAGTGCCCACGCAGCTATCATGTGCGTGTCACAATTATGCGTAAAATGTATAAAATACTAACAACCTTCGTCCGTTGTGATAAGACTTAATTTTGTATGAACACCAAATTCAACTTTGACGAAAAGCCTATTTATTGTTCATACAAAATTAAGACTTATTACAACTGACGAAAGTTGTTATTAATTTACATATTTTTCCGCATAATTGTGACACACACGGGTTAACTGGCGGGCATTTCCACAAGTTTTTTTCTATTCCGTGTCCACAACCCAGGTACTGGGTAACACGATACCCTTGGTAAGACTGGTTATCAGGCCGACTACCAGTAACGAATGTCAAAGATCTAGGAACGACAGCCGGGAACCAACTGCTCAACGTGCATTCCGAGGCACGCAAGGGTCTCGATATGTAATGGATGATCGGTCCTTTGATCGACCCTTCCGGCTTTTGTCATTAAGCCCACGGAATTAGTATGGTCTATATAATGGCAAATAATGAATAGAAGGAAGGCAAAAGGAAGAAGGAATGCGGGAAAAGGGGGGAAGGAAGGAAGGTAGGTAGGTAGGCTATAAAAGTTTTTTAGATAATCTTGCAATGCAAATCAGTCACAGAATAGAGAATTTCCTCATTTCATGTAGCCACGCCATCTGACCAGGAACTCCCACGATACGTTTGTCACCGTCGACCAGTTCGACGAAAATTACCAGCCTATTGCCAATTCCGAAACACGAAGTTGTTTCGGAAGGCTCCTGTTCCGTATATGACGGAGGACATGGTGGAGCATACGCTAGTGGTTTGCCCAGCTTGGGCGGAACACCGCCGTGTCCTCGCGGAAGCGATCGGCAGCGGCGATCTCTCGCGTCCGGCCCTGATACAGGCCATGGTACGGAGCGAGAGCAAATGGAAAGCCGTCACCTCCTGCTGCTAAGCAGTAATGCTTGCGAAGGAGGAGGTGGAACGAGTGAGGGAGAAAACCTTTCGCCCTCACGACCCTAGTCGCAAATAACGACCACCGTAGGCGCAGGGCTTGCGACACCGGACGGCGATCTACCCATTGCTCGCTGTCCGGTAAGGACCAGGCCCGGGTCGACGGCGCGTCGTGTTCCAAGTGCGCATCAAAGAGGTTTCAGCACTTAGTGACGGGGTCCGATAGGGCCGATGCCTGTCAGGGTCGTGGATTGTTGTTATTCTAAAGAGATACCTTGGCCCTAGCACAGGTAACTGTAGGAACACGGGTGGGTTTTAGTCACTAAAAGCCTGACCCGCCTACTTCTCCCGCTCCACCCTGAGTGTGAGAATTTATTTGATGAATTCCCACCCTAAAAAGAAAAGAAAAAAGGTTGTTACCGTTGCAAGCTTTAATGATGACTCCTGACTTTGTTCTTATTCAGATATTTTCGAAATGGATTATAACTTTAATTTAAAGATATTCTTGGAATTTATTATACCTCATCCACATCTTCATACACCAAGTTAAGTAGGCAGGAATAACTGGCGTTTGTTTTCTTCTTATATTTCAATTATCTCGGCTCTCCTAAGTTTAAGGACGAAATTTCGTTTTTACTTGGGTATTTTTTTTTCAGCGTAATTAGTTTTTTTTCGTCTCATATTAAAATCCGTACCTGCCTATGGCATTCACAAAAAATGATGTATTTTTACCCAAAAAGTATGAAATATAAACCTAACATCACGCCTGTACATGTTTTGTACCTACTAGCTTTTGCCCGCGGCTTCGCCCGCGTTGGTGTCGAAAACTATCCATAGGGAACGTGATACCGAAAAGTCTCGCATAAGGAGCCGATAGTCCTTATTGACCACATCCAGACTATGGGCTTTTTCTGAACTCTAGGATCAGTCCTAGGAATGCTTAGCAGTTCCGCTTGCTAACAAAAGAATCAGGCAGTCGACGGTACAAAAGACCGTTTAAAATGAGGCAAATTTCGCGCGGGAGGCGGGACGCAACTGCACGCGCCAATTGTTTTAATAATCAGGGCCCTATTTAATACTGTATAAAAGACACAACTGTAAATGCGACATTTATATCTTTTGACATAAATGTCGCATTTACAGTACTTGTTAGATTTTCACAACAGATGCTGTCTATTAAAGCAGAAAATGTATGAAAAAAACATGTAAAAGTGTCCGATTGTCAGATTGTCGATTGTCAGATTGTGTCCGTACCTGTCAGTTTTATCAAACAGGCTTAGGAATTCAGGTGACAACTTGCACCAGTTTGAACATCCGTATACAAGTAAGGTATGACACCGTCCGTGTGAGCCAACTTTTGTAAACCTTTCTAAATTTTGCCGAAATTAAAATTGAATATGCGGTGAAGCGCTGTATGAAGACAGAAACGTGACATAGAATACATAGTGCCAGTAAAGGTCTAGCTCAATAAAAAAATAAAAAAAATCACATACTCTAAATCGCTATTTAAAACGTATACTTTGAAGAGATTCCATAATGACACCATGTAAAATTTATATGAAAAAATAAGACTTATTGTATTTTAAAGCATGTTGACAACACATTTCATAATTCAGTTACAATTTTTTTTTAATTTATACAAATAATGATATAGCGGAGTTTATAGTATAGTGGTTGAAAAGCTTGCACCGGCAGGGCCAGTGCCGAGTGTACAAGAAGGCCATAAAGTGGTACACGTAGTAGTAGGTACACGTTCGTTAAAACGGCATTCTGTCACTCATAATGCTCAATTATTAATCTCAATGTGTTGTGTTTACTCCAGGGTATTGTTAATTACATGATATATTTCAGTAAATTAAGCATAATATAGCTGTTGGGCATAATAAGGCTCGGTAGACCTCAACAAACAATGCCGAAGAGATATTACCTTAATCGACATATTTGACAGTTTTATCCGTTGAATGATCGAGTTCTATTGTACCTACACAGGTAGAATAAAAATGTTGCGTTTCTGGGCTGTTAAATTAAATTTGAAGTGTTACGTCACGTTCCTTTAATAATCCTGTAAAGGGAGGCAGCATACCTGAATAACTGTTTTTTTTCTTGTAACTGACGAAAACTTTCAACGCAGGGGTATTCAGAATCATAACTACTAAATCCATGGTTACAGGTTGTGTGTCAATGCTCCTGCCAACCTGCCACCATGTTTATTATTGGTGGGAAATCATCAAATAACTTTTCCCGCTCTGGGTAGAGCAGGCGTGTTTCAGTCGGGTTCCTCCAGTTGCCTGTGCCAGGGTCACGGTATCTCTATCGAACAACCCGCGACCAGGCAGGCATTGGTCCTATCGGACCCGTCAATTACTGCATCCTGCCAACCTGTATGTATATGTAGAAAGTAAATACAATTTAAACTAATGTGTTTATTTTTGGTGTAACAGACTTCACTAAAGCAACTCCCAGTAAATTGATACTTCAATTATCCCACTTTTTTCGGACAAATAGACCTTGCAGTTGCATGCCGTGCAAGTGACATTCAACCTTAGGTGATAAGGCAAATTGGGCACGCCACAATAGCGGCGGTAAGTCCCCTCTTTGTGGAGTTGTTGGAGAGGCGCCGCGGAGTCCGCACCTCCCGCTTGACATAGGTCCTCACCGGACACGTTTGTTTCGGGAGGTTCCTTAAAAAGGAAACGCTGAGGTGTCACCAATGTGTGGATCGCCCGGAGGATACGATGGAGCATACGGTGAAGGTCTACCGAGCTTGGGCGGAACACCACTGTGTTCTCGCGGAGGCGTCGGGAATCGCAAGCAGATTCCCGGACACCGTAGGCGAGGGCTTGCGGATGGCGAGCAATGGATAGCACGCCGTCCGACAAGGACCAGGCCCGGGTCGCCGGGTCGCTGACGGATGTCAGCATCAAATGACGGAGTCCGATAGGGCCGACGCCTCAGGGTCGCGGGAAATTCGAAAGAGAAACCGTGGGCCTGGCACAGGCAACTGAAGGAACACGGGTGGGTTTTAATCAGCTTATGTCTGACACGTCCTCCCTGATGATTTCCCACCCAAAAAAAACGTGGTAAGGCAATTACGAGGTTGAATATACACTATGTTATATATAAAAACAACATCTTCTAAAACAAACACGACGAACCGACCCATTTAGCGCACAGCACAATATTCTCTAACAAGAAAATTAAAATTTCACGATAACGTAATAAGTCATAAAGTCGGTAGAGGCAACGTATTTTCTTCCAAAACCTTCCTTTTATCATGGCTCTATATAAATAGAACAATGTGATAACTTTATACACAATGTTACACGTGGCTTAGGCGTGTGGTATTTTGATGAAGAAAAGGATTTTTTTTTGGAAATCATGGATACAGCATAACACCGCGCTTTTTCCATGTTTAGTCCCTATACATCTGTGAAACAAAACTGAAATGAAAACTGGGTGTACTTTTTAGAAATATACAACACCTAATTTTCCAGTTGGAATAAGAGATGATCAACATGTTCCCTCAGCTTTAACTCCGGGCTGCTACTAAGAAATTCAAAAAATACAAAAACACTGCGCGACTTGGGGATTGAACCTAGGACCCCATACTTAGCAGTAGCGCTTACGACCACTAGACTACCGAGCTCAGTGTACAAAAAATATCTTAATAGTATTATTAAATAAAGTTTCTCATAATTGTCTTCAAGCATCGAGAACAGAAAGTCATCGAACTTTCAAAAGTCCTTTTAGAAAATTGATCGAACATTCGCTCTATTAAGAAAAATAAAAGGAAACTAGTATAAATAAACTTCCAACAAATTGGCAAACTATTTAATTAAGAGAATTGAAACGTAGATACAGTCAGCCTCAAAAAGATGTACACATCGACAAGATTTCTCCAGAATCTTTGTTCCATATTATTGTATTGAAGGGATATGAGGAACAGGGTGTAAAGTTCACCCATACTCTTTAGAAAAGGGAGGATCCTCCGACCAGACGGGTGTTGTGTCTGGTGGGCTACTGCCCGACGATTGATGTCGGGAAGTTGTATAAATGCTAGCTGCGCGGTAAACTCTGATTGCGCGATGCAGGATTTGTGTGATGTCAGTGTGATGCGTTGTTCGCATGTAGCGGTGTAGATGCCGCCACAGTATCAAGGTAGCCACAAAACATAGACACATTTTTTCAAAATTGAAACAGTATTTTGGAACACAAACTGTAGACAATCTTATGAATTCTTGTCGATCTTATCTTCTGAGTTTATCGTGGACACTACTACTGACATTGGTCAAAAATTATCGCGAAAAAATCTGGAATAATCAAAATAAGTCTGAAAACGGCAACCCGTCATGAACAAGCGTGGTGATCAATTCTTTCGCCTTCTCTGTAAGAGAAGAGGATTTCGGCATGCAGCAAGACAGTAATAGGCTTGTATCTTGTTTTTTATTATCTGACTGTACAACTGACTGACTGCCTCGTTGGTCTAGTGGTTGTAAGAGCTACTGCTGAGCATGAGGTCCTGGGTTCGATTCCAAGGTCGGGCAAAGTGTTATTGTGTTTTTCTATCTAGAATTTCTCAGTAGCAGCCCGGAGTCTGGATTTGTGCCCGATTGATGGCAATAGGCTTGCACCCTATTACATGGGACTTAAACACAACATAAATGTAGGTGTACTTAGGTACACCTCAGCCTAACCCTTCTGGGATTACAGGCGTGATGTGATGTTATGTGTGACTGTACAACAGTCACGGCAGAAGCTAATTAAAATGAATTATGAAACTTTTAATTAAAGTTGCCTGCCATTCCTTCGGACAATTAGAGTTTGGTACGAAATAAAGTACCTGAGGAATGTAATGAATTTTGCCATATCTTGAAGGGGATAATTTATTTTTGGGAATGTGAATAAATGGTAAAGGTTTAAAACATAGTGTATTAAAAAACGAGATCTTACTTTACCTTCGAGACAGTTTTTGCATTTAGAACTTTACTGCTGCAGGCTTAGCACGAGCGCCCTAGAGAAGCACATTGTCGACGGAAGAGTATGCAAAAATGGCGTTTCTGTGTAGACAGTAGAAAGTTTTCTACTGTCTACACAGAAACGAAACGCAATTGTACGGTAAAAATGGGTAGTTATACACATCACTAGCAACTAACCCGTTGCTATGGATAATCACCGTCTATAAAGCAACCTGAGTCTAAGTGTGTCCTCGTGCTCGCGAAAAAGAGATTTCGAGGAGCGTAGAAAGCGATTTCTATTCTACAGTAGAGTAGAAACAGAAAACGCCATGCTAAGCCTACTGGAGAGTTTGTTGCGCCACTTCTTTTTCTTAGCTAAAGCACTAGGAAGTGATGAAAAGCGGGCGTTTTGGGGACTGTCTTATGTAATTTTGACCTTCAAAAACTGCAGATTTTTTACCTAATTTGAATGAATGACCTTTGATTTTGATTTTTGATTTCGACCGCCCATATTAAAATTCGACACAGATTTAGAACTTCCTACTAGGTAAGGTTTACCTTAGTATTTCATGGGATCAAGGGACCAAAATCGTTTTCACAAAAAAAATAACAAAACCATACAAAACGTCAATACCCACTGGACCCCAATGTATGGGATGGCGGATTACTTTTTCGCATACATTGTTGTTACAATGGAGAAAGTTGTTGAGTTTGATGGTCTGTACAATGTGATGTGTATATGCAGTAGAGTATTTGGCTAATACTTTTCACGGATCGTCAGTGAAAAATTGTAACTTATCAAGTTGCAAACCGTTTTGAATATTCGTAAGTATTAAAATGAACCCAAAACCGAAACTCTCATTATTAATACGTTCTCACGCAATATCTCCTACACACTAATTCAATCCGTAAGCAATACTTGAATCCGAATTGTTACACAGTTGGTCTAGTTTTCATTAGTTATGTACATTCATTCATCAAGGGCAGTGGTGGCCCAGTGGTAACGGTCCCGACTTACGAGTTGTAGGTCGTGAGTTCGAACCCAAGCAGGCGCTTTACTTTCTGTAAATATTTTAATCACCACTGCTCTCAAAACGGTGAAGGAAAACATCGTGAGGAAACCGGCATGTCCTAGAACCAAAAATTCGAAGACATGTAACATCTACCAACCCTCACTGAGCCCGCGCTGTGGATTACGGCTCACTACTTCTCATAGAGAGGAGGTCTGTGTCCCAGCAGTGGGAACGTTATAGGCTGATTATGCTAAGTAATAATTAACTCGACTTTATTAAAGAAATCTACTAACAAAACTTCGACAAGAAAATCTCGATTAGAACTAATACCAAATTAAGGCCAGGATTAAGGCAACAAACTGACATTGCTTAGCTTAGCTCGTCCGTGTAATTATGAGCTACCATTGAACCGGCATGAACTGGTATTAACCGGAATTAACTGGATAAAACCAGATTGTGAGCAGTATAGCTGGCCTGGATTTGGCCGCAATCTTACCCGAGTCCTGGGATGTTGTTTTGGATACGGTATTGTCTTGCTTAGATATTTCGTAAACAAAAGAATCTTATGATAATACAATACCGGATGAAGTAAATACCGGATGCTATCCTAGATATATTTTTACATACTGTTCTTGAATCTACTTTTTTTTGTGTTTCTAGATTTTCGTGCCAAACAGGTGACATCGGAACCCTATTACGAAGCGGTATGTCCCAGGGCTGTATCTATTTACCCATAAAGGGTAGCCAGTTGTAGCATTTTCACGGAATTCGCGTAATTCAATCAAACAATCTGCCAAGCCCTTCCCCCTTTATGTTACGATTGCCTTAAAGTCTAACCGGATGCAGCTGAAGACCAGTATTTACATGGAGTGACTGCCTAACTGACCTCCACAACCACGGAATAGAAAAAACAAGTGGAAGTGCCCACGCAGCTATCATGTGCGTGTCACAATTATGCGTAAAATGTATAAAATACTAACAACCTTCGTCCGTTGTGATAAGACTTAATTTTGTATGAACACCAAATTCAACTTTGACGAAAAGCCTATTTATTGTTCATACAAAATTAAGACTTATTACAACTGACGAAAGTTGTTATTAATTTACATATTTTTCCGCATAATTGTGACACACACGGGTTAACTGGCGGGCATTTCCACAAGTTTTTTTCTATTCCGTGTCCACAACCCAGGTACTGGGTAACACGATACCCTTGGTAAGACTGGTTATCAGGCCGACTACCAGTAACGAATGTCAAAGATCTAGGAACGACAGCCGGGAACCAACTGCTCAACGTGCATTCCGAGGCACGCAAGGGTCTCGATATGTAATGGATGATCGGTCCTTTGATCGACCCTTCCGGCTTTTGTCATTAAGCCCACGGAATTAGTATGGTCTATATAATGGCAAATAATGAATAGAAGGAAGGCAAAAGGAAGAAGGAATGCGGGAAAAGGGGGGAAGGAAGGAAGGTAGGTAGGTAGGCTATAAAAGTTTTTTAGATAATCTTGCAATGCAAATCAGTCACAGAATAGAGAATTTCCTCATTTCATGTAGCCACGCCATCTGACCAGGAACTCCCACGATACGTTTGTCACCGTCGACCAGTTCGACGAAAATTACCAGCCTATTGCCAATTCCGAAACACGAAGTTGTTTCGGAAGGCTCCTGTTCCGTATATGACGGAGGACATGGTGGAGCATACGCTAGTGGTTTGCCCAGCTTGGGCGGAACACCGCCGTGTCCTCGCGGAAGCGATCGGCAGCGGCGATCTCTCGCGTCCGGCCCTGATACAGGCCATGGTACGGAGCGAGAGCAAATGGAAAGCCGTCACCTCCTGCTGCTAAGCAGTAATGCTTGCGAAGGAGGAGGTGGAACGAGTGAGGGAGAAAACCTTTCGCCCTCACGACCCTAGTCGCAAATAACGACCACCGTAGGCGCAGGGCTTGCGACACCGGACGGCGATCTACCCATTGCTCGCTGTCCGGTAAGGACCAGGCCCGGGTCGACGGCGCGTCGTGTTCCAAGTGCGCATCAAAGAGGTTTCAGCACTTAGTGACGGGGTCCGATAGGGCCGATGCCTGTCAGGGTCGTGGATTGTTGTTATTCTAAAGAGA
Organism: Dasypolia templi; assembly: GCA_963555695.1. Lineage (NCBI taxonomy): Eukaryota > Metazoa > Arthropoda > Insecta > Lepidoptera > Noctuidae > Dasypolia > Dasypolia templi. The sequence continues at coordinate 17,786,377 of OY743158.1, read as the reverse complement.
TACCTTGGCCCTAGCACAGGTAACTGTAGGAACACGGGTGGGTTTTAGTCACTAAAAGCCTGACCCGCCTACTTCTCCCGCTCCACCCTGAGTGTGAGAATTTATTTGATGAATTCCCACCCTAAAAAGAAAAGAAAAAAGGTTGTTACCGTTGCAAGCTTTAATGATGACTCCTGACTTTGTTCTTATTCAGATATTTTCGAAATGGATTATAACTTTAATTTAAAGATATTCTTGGAATTTATTATACCTCATCCACATCTTCATACACCAAGTTAAGTAGGCAGGAATAACTGGCGTTTGTTTTCTTCTTATATTTCAATTATCTCGGCTCTCCTAAGTTTAAGGACGAAATTTCGTTTTTACTTGGGTATTTTTTTTTCAGCGTAATTAGTTTTTTTTCGTCTCATATTAAAATCCGTACCTGCCTATGGCATTCACAAAAAATGATGTATTTTTACCCAAAAAGTATGAAATATAAACCTAACATCACGCCTGTACATGTTTTGTACCTACTAGCTTTTGCCCGCGGCTTCGCCCGCGTTGGTGTCGAAAACTATCCATAGGGAACGTGATACCGAAAAGTCTCGCATAAGGAGCCGATAGTCCTTATTGACCACATCCAGACTATGGGCTTTTTCTGAACTCTAGGATCAGTCCTAGGAATGCTTAGCAGTTCCGCTTGCTAACAAAAGAATCAGGCAGTCGACGGTACAAAAGACCGTTTAAAATGAGGCAAATTTCGCGCGGGAGGCGGGACGCAACTGCACGCGCCAATTGTTTTAATAATCAGGGCCCTATTTAATACTGTATAAAAGACACAACTGTAAATGCGACATTTATATCTTTTGACATAAATGTCGCATTTACAGTACTTGTTAGATTTTCACAACAGATGCTGTCTATTAAAGCAGAAAATGTATGAAAAAAACATGTAAAAGTGTCCGATTGTCAGATTGTCGATTGTCAGATTGTGTCCGTACCTGTCAGTTTTATCAAACAGGCTTAGGAATTCAGGTGACAACTTGCACCAGTTTGAACATCCGTATACAAGTAAGGTATGACACCGTCCGTGTGAGCCAACTTTTGTAAACCTTTCTAAATTTTGCCGAAATTAAAATTGAATATGCGGTGAAGCGCTGTATGAAGACAGAAACGTGACATAGAATACATAGTGCCAGTAAAGGTCTAGGCTCAATAAAAAAATAAAAAAAATCACATACTCTAAATCGCTATTTAAAACGTATACTTTGAAGAGATTCCATAATGACACCATGTAAAATTTATATGAAAAAATAAGACTTATTGTATTTTAAAGCATGTTGACAACACATTTCATAATTCAGTTACAATTTTTTTTTAATTTATACAAATAATGATATAGCGGAGTTTATAGTATAGTGGTTGAAAAGCTTGCACCGGCAGGGCCAGTGCCGAGTGTACAAGAAGGCCATAAAGTGGTACACGTAGTAGTAGGTACACGTTCGTTAAAACGGCATTCTGTCACTCATAATGCTCAATTATTAATCTCAATGTGTTGTGTTTACTCCAGGGTATTGTTAATTACATGATATATTTCAGTAAATTAAGCATAATATAGCTGTTGGGCATAATAAGGCTCGGTAGACCTCAACAAACAATGCCGAAGAGATATTACCTTAATCGACATATTTGACAGTTTTATCCGTTGAATGATCGAGTTCTATTGTACCTACACAGGTAGAATAAAAATGTTGCGTTTCTGGGCTGTTAAATTAAATTTGAAGTGTTACGTCACGTTCCTTTAATAATCCTGTAAAGGGAGGCAGCATACCTGAATAACTGTTTTTTTTCTTGTAACTGACGAAAACTTTCAACGCAGGGGTATTCAGAATCATAACTACTAAATCCATGGTTACAGGTTGTGTGTCAATGCTCCTGCCAACCTGCCACCATGTTTATTATTGGTGGGAAATCATCAAATAACTTTTCCCGCTCTGGGTAGAGCAGGCGTGTTTCAGTCGGGTTCCTCCAGTTGCCTGTGCCAGGGTCACGGTATCTCTATCGAACAACCCGCGACCCAGGCAGGCATTGGTCCTATCGGACCCGTCAATTACTGCATCCTGCCAACCTGTATGTATATGTAGAAAGTAAATACAATTTAAACTAATGTGTTTATTTTTGGTGTAACAGACTTCACTAAAGCAACTCCCAGTAAATTGATACTTCAATTATCCCACTTTTTTCGGACAAATAGACCTTGCAGTTGCATGCCGTGCAAGTGACATTCAACCTTAGGTGATAAGGCAAATTGGGCACGCCACAATAGCGGCGGTAAGTCCCCTCTTTGTGGAGTTGTTGGAGAGGCGCCGCGGAGTCCGCACCTCCCGCTTGACATAGGTCCTCACCGGACACGTTTGTTTCGGGAGGTTCCTTAAAAAGGAAACGCTGAGGTGTCACCAATGTGTGGATCGCCCGGAGGATACGATGGAGCATACGGTGAAGGTCTACCGAGCTTGGGCGGAACACCACTGTGTTCTCGCGGAGGCGTCGGGAATCGCAAGCAGATTCCCGGACACCGTAGGCGAGGGCTTGCGGATGGCGAGCAATGGATAGCACGCCGTCCGACAAGGACCAGGCCCGGGTCGCCGGGTCGCTGACCGATGTCAGCATCAAATGACGGAGTCCGATAGGGCCGACGCCTCAGGGTCGCGGGAAATTCGAAAGAGAAACCGTGGGCCTGGCACAGGCAACTGAAGGAACACGGGTGGGTTTTAATCAGCTTATGTCTGACACGTCCTCCCTGATGATTTCCCACCCAAAAAAAACGTGGTAAGGCAATTACGAGGTTGAATATACACTATGTTATATATAAAAACAACATCTTCTAAAACAAACACGACGAACCGACCCATTTAGCGCACAGCACAATATTCTCTAACAAGAAAATTAAAATTTCACGATAACGTAATAAGTCATAAAGTCGGTAGAGGCAACGTATTTTCTTCCAAAACCTTCCTTTTATCATGGCTCTATATAAATAGAACAATGTGATAACTTTATACACAATGTTACACGTGGCTTAGGCGTGTGGTATTTTGATGAAGAAAAGGATTTTTTTTTGGAAATCATGGATACAGCATAACACCGCGCTTTTTCCATGTTTAGTCCCTATACATCTGTGAAACAAAACTGAAATGAAAACTGGGTGTACTTTTTAGAAATATACAACACCTAATTTTCCAGTTGGAATAAGAGATGATCAACATGTTCCCTCAGCTTTAACTCCGGGCTGCTACTAAGAAATTCAAAAAATACAAAAACACTGCGCGACTTGGGGATTGAACCTAGGACCCCATACTTAGCAGTAGCGCTTACGACCACTAGACTACCGAGCTCAGTGTACAAAAAATATCTTAATAGTATTATTAAATAAAGTTTCTCATAATTGTCTTCAAGCATCGAGAACAGAAAGTCATCGAACTTTCAAAAGTCCTTTTAGAAAATTGATCGAACATTCGCTCTATTAAGAAAAATAAAAGGAAACTAGTATAAATAAACTTCCAACAAATTGGCAAACTATTTAATTAAGAGAATTGAAACGTAGATACAGTCAGCCTCAAAAAGATGTACACATCGACAAGATTTCTCCAGAATCTTTGTTCCATATTATTGTATTGAAGGGATATGAGGAACAGGGTGTAAAGTTCACCCATACTCTTTAGAAAAGGGAGGATCCTCCGACCAGACGGGTGTTGTGTCTGGTGGGCTACTGCCCGACGATTGATGTCGGGAAGTTGTATAAATGCTAGCTGCGCGGTAAACTCTGATTGCGCGATGCAGGATTTGTGTGATGTCAGTGTGATGCGTTGTTCGCATGTAGCGGTGTAGATGCCGCCACAGTATCAAGGTAGCCACAAAACATAGACACATTTTTTCAAAATTGAAACAGTATTTTGGAACACAAACTGTAGACAATCTTATGAATTCTTGTCGATCTTATCTTCTGAGTTTATCGTGGACACTACTACTGACATTGGTCAAAAATTATCGCGAAAAAATCTGGAATAATCAAAATAAGTCTGAAAACGGCAACCCGTCATGAACAAGCGTGGTGATCAATTCTTTCGCCTTCTCTGTAAGAGAAGAGGATTTCGGCATGCAGCAAGACAGTAATAGGCTTGTATCTTGTTTTTTATTATCTGACTGTACAACTGACTGACTGCCTCGTTGGTCTAGTGGTTGTAAGAGCTACTGCTGAGCATGAGGTCCTGGGTTCGATTCCAAGGTCGGGCAAAGTGTTATTGTGTTTTTCTATCTAGAATTTCTCAGTAGCAGCCCGGAGTCTGGATTTGTGCCCGATTGATGGCAATAGGCTTGCACCCTATTACATGGGACTTAAACACAACATAAATGTAGGTGTACTTAGGTACACCTCAGCCTAACCCTTCTGGGATTACAGGCGTGATGTGATGTTATGTGTGACTGTACAACAGTCACGGCAGAAGCTAATTAAAATGAATTATGAAACTTTTAATTAAAGTTGCCTGCCATTCCTTCGGACAATTAGAGTTTGGTACGAAATAAAGTACCTGAGGAATGTAATGAATTTTGCCATATCTTGAAGGGGATAATTTATTTTTGGGAATGTGAATAAATGGTAAAGGTTTAAAACATAGTGTATTAAAAAACGAGATCTTACTTTACCTTCGAGACAGTTTTTGCATTTAGAACTTTACTGCTGCAGGCTTAGCACGAGCGCCCTAGAGAAGCACATTGTCGACGGAAGAGTATGCAAAAATGGCGTTTCTGTGTAGACAGTAGAAAGTTTTCTACTGTCTACACAGAAACGAAACGCAATTGTACGGTAAAAATGGGTAGTTATACACATCACTAGCAACTAACCCGTTGCTATGGATAATCACCGTCTATAAAGCAACCTGAGTCTAAGTGTGTCCTCGTGCTCGCGAAAAAGAGATTTCGAGGAGCGTAGAAAGCGATTTCTATTCTACAGTAGAGTAGAAACAGAAAACGCCATGCTAAGCCTACTGGAGAGTTTGTTGCGCCACTTCTTTTTCTTAGCTAAAGCACTAGGAAGTGATGAAAAGCGGGCGTTTTGGGGACTGTCTTATGTAATTTTGACCTTCAAAAACTGCAGATTTTTTACCTAATTTGAATGAATGACCTTTGATTTTGATTTTTGATTTCGACCGCCCATATTAAAATTCGACACAGATTTAGAACTTCCTACTAGGTAAGGTTTACCTTAGTATTTCATGGGATCAAGGGACCAAAATCGTTTTCACAAAAAAAAATAACAAAACCATACAAAACGTCAATACCCACTGGACCCCAATGTATGGGATGGCGGATTACTTTTTCGCATACATTGTTGTTACAATGGAGAAAGTTGTTGAGTTTGATGGTCTGTACAATGTGATGTGTATATGCAGTAGAGTATTTGGCTAATACTTTTCACGGATCGTCAGTGAAAAATTGTAACTTATCAAGTTGCAAACCGTTTTGAATATTCGTAAGTATTAAAATGAACCCAAAACCGAAACTCTCATTATTAATACGTTCTCACGCAATATCTCCTACACACTAATTCAATCCGTAAGCAATACTTGAATCCGAATTGTTACACAGTTGGTCTAGTTTTCATTAGTTATGTACATTCATTCATCAAGGGCAGTGGTGGCCCAGTGGTAACGGTCCCGACTTACGAGTTGTAGGTCGTGAGTTCGAACCCAAGCAGGCGCTTTACTTTCTGTAAATATTTTAATCACCACTGCTCTCAAAACGGTGAAGGAAAACATCGTGAGGAAACCGGCATGTCCTAGAACCAAAAATTCGAAGACATGTAACATCTACCAACCCTCACTGAGCCCGCGCTGTGGATTACGGCTCACTACTTCTCATAGAGAGGAGGTCTGTGTCCCAGCAGTGGGAACGTTATAGGCTGATTATGCTAAGTACATTCATTCACAAGTGATTTCTGACAACATTTACATCTACTAGGTAAATACCAGTAACCAGACATAATATTCCATAACCAAGTAATTTCATCATCAACGCCATGTCAGCCGATAAACGTACACTACTGGACATGTCTTCATAGGCATACGGCTCAAATTCGTATGTGGGTATAATTTTTGGTCGCCATTCATTGTGGTTTCGAAGACCTCGCAATTACTTAGGTATAAAAACATTACTAAGGTAAAAAAGCAAGGTAGGTAAGTAGTAGTAGGTAGGCTTATAAAGTTGAAACTACCTAAATCTCAATGGCATGTACAAAAATATGAGATCTTATATACATTTTGACCGCGTAGGTATGGCACTTTTCTATAAAACAGCTGATATGTTTTTTTGCATAACCGACGAAAATTTTCTACGCTACGTGGTCTAGGGTTCTAGAATCATGTGCTGATTTCGTAGTTACAGTTTGCGCACTGCTTAAAAATTTCGCCTGTATAAGATGCTTTTGTGCACAATTTCGTGCTAGACCCAGTGAATTAGGCTGTGAGTTGTCCATCTGAGAGTGAATGTAACACTGCGGGAAACTATTACGCCCCTAAACGTAATAGCGACAAATCTTCTATCGTGTCTCGTTCAGTCTCCTTCAACCGATTAAGATTTTTCTGAAATACAAAACTGATTTAGAATTGGAAAAAAAATAAAAAATAAACTTTCCGAGCTAGCATATCCATGAAACACTACTCCTTTTTTCCACACCCAAACACATATTTCTTAAAACGGTAACAGAAGGCGATGTAAAAGAGTACCCCATTAGAGCATACCGTGTCGGGTTCCGCACTAACAAAGGGTTCACCGATATCAGCTTACTTCAATTTGTTACATTTATTACTTGGCTTTCTGGAAACTGCTGAGTTGGAGAGAATGGAGGGTATTTTCGTTCACGTGATTGCGTGAGATGTTTTATCGGGGGTTGTTTTAAGTTAAGAATTGTGTGTACGTACCTACACAGGGTGACTTGTGATTTGACGTTTTGATAAATGCTAAATGATTTTATTTCTGTAAGTTGGTTAGCACAAACACTTTTACACGTCAAACATTTTCTTTAAAACTAGATGAGGTCGGCGTTTCCTATCTGACTACTGAGAAGAAAGGCCGAAACAAACTCATAGGTCGCAGTCTCTTTTAAAGTCCAAACATATTCTTGGTCAGATCATGTGAAGACCATGTGGATTGATGTCTGAAATGGTCTTTAGAGGAAAGAAACACACAGATTGAGTGGATCTGTCCAGTCAGTGCACGCATTTGTCAGTTATCGTGCAGCTCAACTCATAACATAAAGAGCTCAATGATACGACGAACAAAAAATAGACATTGGGTAGGTCGCATAATTACTCAAACCGCCAGACCACGATTAAGACTAAAGCTAACTGAGATAATAAAATAAAACACAAACGTAAAAAACAACGACCCACATAGTCTCTAACATTCACAATACTCGTAATAACAATTAAATAATACTTAAGTAAGTTTCTTCCAGGACGTGATAGTGTGACCCATTTGCAACGATTAAACTCCCCAAAAAGGCTAGGTGAACGTTTATGCGATTCGAGAAAACCCATTTTTTTTTTTTTTTTTTTTATTTCCGGAACTAGTCACCAAATATAATTTTTAATATATTTTTTTTATATTAGATACCAAATGCCTTAACCTTTCGATCAACCTCTCTCTCTCTTAATCATAAATCAGTTTAAAGTTATGGGAAGAAGTTTATTAATCATTTTCAAAAATCATCTACCTACATGAACTTTGACACCAGTACCTATTCTGTTACCATGTCACCGTGAAAACTGATGTGAAGTCATCGTGGAATGAACTGTCAGTGCACTGATGCTAGGGATTGATCAAGACGGGATGACACTGACAGTTCACTCCACGCAAGTCTTCACAGTGAGATTTTTATAGAAATGACATCCTGATATCTCAGCAGTAGGTGACCATGTAATAGATTTGTGTTTAGAAGGATGCAACTACGATTTCGGTTTAAAGTATTTTATTTTATGACATTAAGTAGAATGCTAAAATCCATGCTGCAAATTACACGCTAGGCCCACTTCTAGTTCAATATGTACAATAATTTGTTGACTTTCTGAACTCATAAATAAATAAGCAAAAACAATTGAACCGAACGCTACATACGAGTAGAACCATTCATAACAGAGAACCAAGCACTGTTAGCAACAAAATTACACGTTTGACAAAGAGCGAGAACGGTCAGCAAATGTGGCATTTGGATTACACTATTGTTAGTGGTCACTAGTGTGGAAAGAGATGGTAGGGTGTTTATCTGTTTGGGGTAGAAAGTTTGGTAGCTTGTGGAAAATGGTCCAGTAGGGATGTTAGTTTACTGGATTCCAGTAACAGATGTCCCGCGTGAATGTTACTAGCCACGGTTTCTTAGAAGAGCGGTGGCCGTTACATGACGGTCCCAGTGACAGTTGTGATGAAAATTTCATCACCTGGGTTTGACTTTACGGTATCATAAAACGCTGTCTAGGACAACTCACCAACTTATTTTCTTTAACCGACCGCCTCGTTCGTTCGTTCGTGTTCGTGACTGCCTCGTTGGTCTAGTGGTCGCAATAGCCACTGCTGAGCATGATCCTGGGTTCTATTCCCAGGTCGGGCAACGTGTTTTTGGGTTTTTCTGTGTGGAATTTCTCGTAGCAGCCCGGTGACTGGATTTGTGCCCGGTTGATGACAATAGGCTCGCCCCCTATTACATGGGACTTGAACGTAACTGGCGAAATGTGGGTTATAGTATAGTACACCTCTGCCCAACCCTTCAGGGAAACAAGGCGTGATGCTATGTTTGTTTGTTATTTTCTTAAAAACGTTTCACTGACGTCTTCCGACGGTAAATTGCGGACGCAATGTGACGGGCTGCGAGCTGTAATACATATTATTACTTATATACCAAGCTGTAATACATATTTTTCCTCATCATAATTTGTCATGTATAAAGTTTGAACAGTGGTAAAGTTTACGTTATTTTATTTGTGATGATGATCTTTGGTGCAATTCTCGTATTTTTTAAGAACGTTAGCACTCTAATGTCAGTCTATATCTGACAAAAAGTTCTAAATTTCCTACCTGTACGACATTATATGTCGCTGAGATGAGATTGCGACTTGATGTTTAACTTCTATTCAGTAAGAGTCTTCGAGAGTCAAAGTGACAAATGGAATATAAAATTAAATAATAATACAAGCCTTTTATTGTCCCACTGCAGGGCTAATGCTTCTGCTCATGCAGAGAAGGCACTAGCATTGATCACCATGCTTGTTGAAGATGGGTTGGCGATTTCGGACTCATAATAACTACAAATCTAGGTTTCCTTACGATGTGTTTCTTTCACCGATATCAATAGTGTCTAAGATAAACTAGAAAGTAGAAATGAATTGAAAATTCACATTGATACTTGCCCAGACTTGAAACCAGAACCTCGTGTATGAGAGGCTAGGCCTTAACCATGGGGCCATTCTTCTGTTCAAAATATCAACTGACTACTTTTACGGTTAAAAGTCACATCCTCATGAAATTATGACAGACAGCCGACGTAGGTGCAACCTTTGGGAACAGAAATTCTGACAAGGTCCTCATCATCATCATATCTATTGTGGAATACAATAAATACAGATCCTCTAAAAACTTATTGAGCTTCTAATGATGGGTACTCTTTTAAAGTAATGAAACTTCTTAACCTTTTTGCACTTTTGGGACTTTTCTCACAGTTTGTCGTAGTAACTAAGGTAGTGTACTCCGACCAAACGGGATTGAGTAAAATAGTTACCACGTTTTGTTGACTCCTGTAACTTACCGTGACTGAATAGTTAGAAGTTGCCGACAAGCACTGAATGTGTTGTGCGAAATGTGAGTAATGCTCGCCATCCATCATGACATTTACAAGATTTATAATACCAGTTCTCATCTTAATTAATCTAGAACAAGGACATAAAAGCACAGCTCACATAAGTTATAATGAAATGAATTATTGGAGTGAATAAACACGTTCATTTCACTCTGATGCTATTCCGATTTCTTGATTAATTGTAGCTACGCGCGTAGCTTCGCCGTCATAGCGGTCCAGTGGGCTGCTACGACCGCGTAGCCAGCGTAGCAGAACGCAGCTACGCCGTAGGCTAGTAGTTAAGCGTCCTATATTCTTCACGAAGTAGTCTCCGTGAAAGAGCTTTATATGTTCATTGTTAGGCAGTAGAAATCAAGGCCTACTCATTCATGTATTTAAGCATTTAAAGGTATAGCTGCCAAAGTGTGTTTAGAGTCGTTGCTCACATATAGCTTTAACAATATTCTTCTGTCCGCAACGCAAAGACCTTAAAAGACAAATTGGGCGAGGATTTTTTTTTTTTTTTTTTGTTGCTTTAACTACAAACATGTTTTTGAAATCACTCAGTACTAAACCTAAAGCATCACAATTTGCAAACAGACTGGTCGTCTAACGTTTTCCATTTTACAACCAACGTAAAAGGAATTATGCCAAAACTTCTAACAAACCCTCACAAACTCGTTTCCTAACAATCACGTCTCTAAGCCCATATATTATGACTCTCCGCACATCTAAGAGGTAGGGCGTGAAGATAAGCCTTGTCCATGTTTCCCATTACCACGACGCGTCGGTCAGATCTCGCGATATACAAAGCTCACGTGCGATGTGGAGCGTCTGTTACACCGTAACGTAATAGGATATTCTAACAATTTAAAAAGTGTCCAAATATTAAACCTGAATGACATTTAATTAATTATTGAACAATAAATCACAACTTACGATATTCACTTTGATGATATTTTTATTTATTTAAGGAAAAACAAACAGTAGCACAATAAAAAATAGTAATAATATCTTAAATACTAAATATTAAAACAATTATGCTACCCACTACGTTCTCCACAGATTTAAAAAAAGTATTTAAAAAGTAGCCAGTAACACAGATATGCTATATTAGACACTATTCTAGAACTCATATCTGGATTTTAAATTTAAAAAAAGAAAAAGTAAATTTGCGAGCATACATTATGAAACATTACGTCTATTTACAATACTTTGCTGATTCTTTAGGGTTTCTTGGATTTGTTTCTTAAATGCATTATTACTGAGAAAAAGAATGTCGATTGAATAAATAATATTTACTGTATTTACAGCAGAAGATAACATCTTTCCGAAAACTGAAAACATTAATCCTCAGTTTAAGGTAAACTCTCGAACTAAGATATAAACGTAAATGATAGATGATTTTATTTCTGTTAGTATGTTTGTATGTTGGTTATTAACGTGAGTTCCACTGGTGCGCCTAAACTACAGAACTGTTTTTTATGGGTGAGGTATCAATAGATTTGTAATAACAGTGAATTCTCTTTGAATGTAATATGGTGGACGTTACGCATATACGTCTGAAATCGAAAAAAAAAATGAGATAATCATGACATGTTTGGCATCAAAATAGGTGACGAGCACATTACAAGTATGTATGTATATCATATTGTATAAGCAAAAATGAGACTGCGCTACGTTCGGCGGGCGCGGCTGTTCCTTTAATACCTATAATACAATAAAAAGCGTAATTAAAATGATACCAACGCGCAGTCAAGCACATCTTTATAAAAAGTACCGATTTTTAATGCCAATTTGAGGGTGTGTCCACATCTAGCGAATGCCCAACGAATGCGCGTGATCCTCTCGCAAAAAGTAAATTAGTGATACAATTAAATCAACATTCACTATTTTCATTGGAGCAGCTCAGTCCCAAGTGTTTTCGTGCTTTTGACTGTAAAATAAGGCTTTCAGGCATAGTTTTCGCTTTATAAAAGATTTGAATTGATTAAGGCTTAGTTCTTGAATTTAGGGAGAACATTTATTGTAGAAACGTATACATCTAAATGAGCCACCTATTTCCTCTAGCGTGGTAGTAGGAACAACAAATTTGTGTTTGTTCCTAGTATTCATATTATGGATGTCACTGTACTTTTAAATAGTTTTTTTTTTAATTTGCTTAGAAAGATTTTCAAAAGTATGAACGATAACGACAACTTTGGTCCCTGAATTAATCACATGTTATTCAGCCCTTCGAATGAGTCGGTCAATAACTGTATTTTTTTGCGTTTACTTAGTTCATAGATCTCCAAAGTATTGTGTGCAGAAATTTGTCAAACTCTATCTAAAATACCGCTACAAGCATGATCCAAAGAACATCTAATAAGTGTTTTTGAATTGTTTATACTTTTACATACCTGCAATTGCCTGCAACTACCATGACGACTATTAAATATTAATCATATCACCTACTACGGTGTAACAGACGGCCTCCGCCAAAAGCTCCCAGAGAGGCGGTTATGCAGTAGAAATGGAAATTTAAACTTAATACGTTTATAATAATTCTCTATTCTGTATCTAGTCTTTGTAAAAGCTCTTCTATGAAGCCTTTCGCGTTAATTAAATTCTACGTTACGTTACGGAGCTGCTAATTGTTTTTATCTACGTGTGTGTAAAACAAATACGAAGGAACTCCTCGGAAAAGATACATCAAATAAGATTTTGAAGTAGGCACCTTATTTGTGAACTTTTCATGATCTGAAGTCCACCAACTAGCTGGTTTTGAGGCTGTATCATGACGTGTTGTAGACATCATTGTTCCAGTGAAAGAGAGAGATGAAGCTATATAGGACGTGTAGCACCATCCCTTAAACACATTTCACACTTCATGGCATTAAATAAATAAATATTACTCTACCAGGAGCTGATCTCCTGGTAGAGTAATATTTATTTATTAATTTTCTCATCACAAATGTTGTTCTGGACAGGGAGTGCTTAATCTAATAAAAAAAACTTAACATTACTGAAACTGCGGCCCAGAAAAGGCATAAAATATCTGAGCAACAAGTATGCACCAATGAAACTATTCAATCACATAACCATGTATTTACTACTGAAACGAAAATCGGAAAATATTTCATTGACACAGAACGATGAATTTAGCTTCTTCGGAAACGATGAAATCGTCACGTGTTAGTTTAGTTTACAGAACATATTATCACGAAGAAACCCAAGCCCATAGAATGAAAAAGCATCATGTTTAACTTTTGTTAATTTTACCTCTGCGACTTACTCTTAATATTGACGTGATCGTGAATAGGCGGTTCTGTTCAACCAAGGGTGAGTCTGACAATACCATACCAAAGGAACTAGTGTTACCTAGTTACTGGATTGCGGAGGTCATATAGGCTCCATGTAAAGTAGACTGGGGGCCGAGCACAGCGTAGTTGGAAATAGGCAGATGATGAGTTCAGCGTGCCTCTTAAATTCTTTGGTATTGTCACTCGAGCTGTTTCTTTTATTACAACACACGTTTAAGAGTAAGTAAGAGTTATACGATCGAGTTTTGCCCTTTTTTTGTGTAAAGCATCACAGCAGTGATACTTTATTCACATTACAATCTAGCCTATCAGCTAATAAGTAGTTTAAATATAACTATAAAATTAAGAAATCGTATCGTTCAATAACGTCTTTCTTATTCACTAACTCTTTGTAAAGGGGAACACACTTGATTCATGTGTTCTTTATAATGGTCAGCGCTTGCACTACAGCGTTAGATCACTCACACTGCACTTAACTAACTCAAAATGTTTAACCCTTTTTATTCTTCGCAATAGATCAGTATTGTCAAGGAGTTGGATCTATCCATATAGAGCCTAACACTACAAAATATACGTGAACGAACATGTCGTTTACCGGTGCCAGTATTATGTCTTGTACAAGAGGCGTCCCCATTTATCGGACACAATTCCGATCCCGAAACGTTTCAATTAAACTCTAGCCTGACCTAGAAATCGGATCTAGGACTCAAAGTTTGTATCCGTATACGGCTTAAAGCAATTAAAACGCTTTATGTGCGCTAAAACCTTACATCCAAATCCAAATCTTTAAACAGTTTGTAGGTTTGTCTGTGTGTCGTGTTTTAATTCTTAGACGGTTTAACCGTGGATTTGATACATGGATAATTCGGGGCACTAAAAATATGTAAAAGAGTAATTTTCTGTTTGATTTCAAAGGAAAGCTAACTTCAATGTTAAAATTGGACCTGGTAATATCTTAATACATTTACACAATATTAGAAAAAAAGTTTAAGTTTTCAAAGTCAAACTGATGAAAATGTAACAAATTGCTGTTGCGAAAATAGTTCAACATGCACTTTAAACCGATGTTTTCATCGATTAATATCATAAATATTGATCAATAACATTAGGATGGCCTGGGAAATAATTAACTGTATTTAAGATCTAAGTAAGTAGAGATGTGGGTTATCATTTTGGCATAACGGTAAAAACCCTTTTGTTATTGGGTTTTTTCAACAAGAATTTCTCAGTAGCAGCTTGGAGAACAAATTTGTGTCCGGTGGATGGCAATTGGCTCGCCCCCTATTACAGGGGACTTAAACATAACTAGCAAAATGTGGCTTCACTATACGTACACCTATGACTTATCCTTCGTAGACTCAGGGGTGATGTTATGGTATGTTTGTCTTAACACAATTAAAACACAACAAACTTCAAAACCATAGCATTTTTACTTTAATTTACAGCATTTTTTAAGATTGAAGAGAGAAAAAAACTCATTACACTTAATAGAAAAAAACCGTTATGCTCCTTAATGCCTCGAATTCCATTGCAAAGTGGTTTTTGCAATAAAAAGAGACTATTACCCTATTGCTATCTCCGAAAAGGAGGGAAGGTGGAAAGAGAGGGAAGAGGGTTGAGCCATTTATTTGTTATATTAAGTGAATGGATTGCCTTGATAATGTTGCTTAGTAGTGGTTATTTTATTATGATAAGGAGCTATTGTCTTACTGGAGTTGGAAAAAAGTTGGAAGACGTTTGTGAAATAGACAAAGTTCGCTGAATATTTGTGAATGTTCGAACAAACATGGACACATCAATTTTTATGCGATTAAAAAAAAATGTTTAGCGGTATATACCTACAGGATAGTTTTTTAATCATTGCGCATACTTTAACTATGAACTTAGCACATGATTCGAGACCCCCTAGCATTAACACTTTTTGTCGGTCATTAAAAAAAACAGCTGTTTCATAGAAAAATGCAATACTTACCCGGTCAAAATGTACTGAACAGGGTGTTCTCGCGGAGGCGATCGGCGGCGGCGATCTCTCGCATAAGGCCTTGGTCCAGGCAATGGTACGGAGCGAGAGGGAATGGGAAGCCATCACCAACTTCTGCGAAGCAGTAATGCTCGCGAAGGAGGAGGCGGAGCGCGAGAGGGAGAGAGCCTTGCGCCCTCACGCCCCTAGTCGCCGCAGGAGATGCCCCGGGCGTCGGGATTCGCTTGCAGATTCCCGGCCACCGAAGGCGCGGGCTTGCAGACGGCGAGCAGTAGGTAGCTCACCGTCCACTTAGGTTTCACGCGCGCCTCAAAGAGATGTCAGCAAATAGTGACGGGGCCCGATAGGACCGATGCCTCAGGGTCGCGAGATGTTCGAAAGAGGTACCATGGCTCTGGCACAGGCAACTAAAGGAACACTGGTGGGTTTTAGTCAGTAAATTTTGACACGCCCTCAAGCTTCACCTAGAGCGGGAGAAGTCATTATTTGTTGAACTCACGCCCAAAACAAAAGGGTGGTAATTTAATTACGAAGTCAACAACATATTATATTTTTTTGAACAAAAGGTTTGTGATATTGAATTACCAAGGAGCGTGTTTATCTCCGTTTTACGCTTAATTTATCTTCATAAAAATGCAAAGTTATCTAAATATTCGTATCTGATAAAACCACAACCAATAACTTTGAACCTTTAACTATATTGAATGCACTAATGATTTTATTAAATCAGCCATAACAAATGCAAAATACTTCGCCAATAATATTGAAAACAATAAAAAATCAAATCAATCACAACAATGAACTTATTTCTTAAGAAACAATCAGAAATATTATTGAAAAAAAACTGCTCAAAGACGTTTTCTTTGTACACTTAATTTACATTGCATAAACAAAAAACTCAAGCAAAGTTGTTCATAAAAATACGTTGCTACGGGTCTCGTAGCGGCGTAGTAGTAGCTACACCGTAGCGTGGATACCGCGCGACAAAGTTTGGTTTACACTTTTCGATTTATTACGACGTTTAAGAAGCCTTGTATTTATGTGTTTGTACTATAAACTTGCGGTTTTAGGTGTTTAGCCTAAAATGTGGGTTTTAGAGAAATTTAAGAAACTTTGAGAGCCATTTCTCTGTATCTGTACAGTATACCATGGTATAAAACAGGAAATTATTTATGCTAACTATTATTATGTCTGTGAATAAACTCTTTGTTTCTTTAAATCTAGCCTAGGTAAAAAGAGTTTTCGCACGCTGTTTTAAGCCGATCATAACACTCAGTAATTATATGTGTATATTTCTTTGAACACAGTCACGCCAAAATGTTGCAAAAACAAAATGTAATGTTTCACATAACGAAACTAATAATACAAATACAAACAGCTCAGTGTCACAAATGGCATACACATAAATGATATCAGGCTTACATTTTCAGCTGCTGAAAAACGGTTGTGCAATAAAAAGTTCAACCGAAAATGTCCAAAAGGATCGTGCTGTTTCCATCTTTTCATTTGGTCAAAGATTCCAAAGCGAACTGTGTTATTAAAAAAAGCTTTTGTTGCTTATGTAACTTGTTTTTAAAAGGTGTAATATGGTATGGCAAAATATTCATTAATTGATGTATGTTGTTATTCATTTTAAATAGTTTTAAGAGCGACAACAGTTCATTGTGGTAGAAGTTTTGGTATATTTCAAGCAATTTTGGATAGTTTCAAATACAACCTAAATGAAACTAAATTATATACAGTACTGTTACGAGTGTGTTCGGAAATAAAATAATTAAATCGAATTGTCCATACAGACTAATCCACCATTACTCCATTAATCTGTATCTCTGTCTTAAAATATAATTTGCAGAATGTTCCTGAAATAATATTTTGAAATCGGTTAAAAGGCACATGACCCCTTTCTCTTCAATTCTTTCCCAACATGATTTGAAACATTATTTACCAGTTACCTCGTCATAAACAAAAACATTCAAATTGTTCTTCTATCAAAAGTTAAACCAGAAAATTCAAGAAGATTCTCCCAACATAACCGTTTAGTTCTTGGTTGAAAGTGCTCCTTGCTTTAAATAAAAAATTCACTATCTAATCTTACTGAAAAGCGTAGGAAACTCCTTGCTAGCAATAACATATCTTAGCTAGGCAAACTGGATGCTAAACCAATTATCGCATTAATTTTTCTAAATGGGTAGAGTGTATCTATAAATGTACTAGCTGCTCCCCGCGGTTTCACCCGCATAAATCTTGATCCCGTGGGAGTATCGGAATAGAAAGTACTCTATATGTTAATCAAGGTTATAAACTATCTGTGTGTCAAATTTCATCCAAATCCGTTCTGTAGTTTTTGCGTGAAAGAGTAACAACATCCATCCATACTCACAAACTTTCGCGTTTATAATATTAGTAGGATAAGGATAAGCCGAAAGTCTGACAACCAGTCTTACCAAGGTTTTTCGTGTTACCCAGTAACTGGAGTGTGCAGAAAATACAGGCAGTCGCTCCGTGTAAAATTCTGGAATTCAGCTGCATCTATGTTATACTAGAAGCAGACCAACGTAGCTGTAAAATGGCTAGGCAGATAATGACGTGTAGTTGTTTATGAAGAATATGTGACAGTTACAAAAGATTAGCATGTCGATTCTGTAAAAACTTCACCGTGAAGACTTGCGTGGAGTGAGTGGTCAGTGTCATCCCGTCTCCCTAGCATCAGTGGCACTGACAGCTCACTCCACGCTCACTTCATCTAAGTTTTCACGGTGAGATGGTTACAGAATAGCATTACAGGTTTATGATTTTTTTAAGTCCTGTGTGCTACATTATATGATGTTGATTGCGATGTTATTAAATTAACATCTGCAACTGAATTAATAAGTAGTTTTATTCAATGTAGCTATAGAACTTTGAATTTTAATGCAGAATGAAACAGAGTTCAACTTTGTTTTTACCCTTTGTTTGCACCTGGCATCAGTAGAATGAACAATGCCAGGATTAGTGTTCTGTACAACTGAAAACATGTTTTCGCAAAACGCCCGAATAAACAAACGAATAAAATACAATTTTCAGTGTATTTACCTTACGTTTATCGTTGGCAATATGAATTTCTTCCTATGTGAGCAATATGATTTTTCATGTTGTTTGGAAAATGAATATGGTACGAATTATTATGAGGCGTTATAGCAGATTTTTATCCGAATAATAAAATGGACAGCTTTTTTATACTTTCGAAACTTAATTTTATTCCAAGGATAAAAAATCTCTGACGTTATTTGAGTCTGTACTTAATAAATTTGTCTGCCTTAATGACATAGTAATTACACAAACCAATTATTTTCGACTCAGCTAACACACTTCGTGAACAACATTTTATTAAAACCTAATCATCGTCACATAACAGTAATTTAATCGACAAACAAAATCTCTCTAAAATTTTCAAATCTAAAAGTTTGTATGTTTGTTACTCCATTATGAATGAACGGATTTGAATAATATTTGGCACTAAAGGAAACTTGGCTCTAGGGGCATTAGACAAATCGCATTCAAAGCATATCGTATTTCGACAAAGGCTTTCAATAACACGAAATAAACCTTTTCTCAGCTTAGTCTCATACATTTTTGACTTTTCAGGTATCGTTGTCGCTAATAGAATGTAGGTTATTCAAGCCTTCTTGATTAAAATATAGGATACTTTTTCTCCTGGTTCAGTCGACTGACGGAAACAAGCATGCTTAGATTCTTGTAATATTACACGATGCAAATGACGAGGTCCAAAATGTGACGTATTAAATCAATTCACAACAAAGTCCGTCGTATGGTGATCGTCAGTCAAAATTAATTAAGAGGTTTAGTATTTTTGGAGAAATCATTTTTGCATGTATACCTCTAGCTTATATCACTTTTACAATAGCTGTAATTAAAATTTCGACGACTTGTGACATCTATCAACCTTCACTGTATATTACGGCCCACTTCCTCTCACAGAGAGTAGACCTGTGTCCTGGCTGTGGGAACATTTAGGACTACAGGACTTAAACGCAAGTTATATCATGCCTAAAAGTATATGATCCACTGCAGTAAACAAAATCAGAATTATATGATATTCTTCAGGATTTAATTATGCTAGTTAGATAGTGTGTTGAAAACATAATACAACTAATTAAATACGACAGAAAAAAAATACGAAGACATCTCTAAAAATTTCCACGCTTTAGCTCTTGAAAGCCTCTTCAAGGTTGATTATGCTATGCCAAATAGCTTGTTCGACGGTACATACAAAAGATTCGGAGATTCTTTAGGACGCGAGTGAAACCACAGAGCACAGCTAGTCTTTTCAGGCTTAATTTTCAGTACACCCGTTTAAAATCCATTACGATTCTATACATAGCTAAAACAAGGCCTCATGACGTAATTTCTGTTTGGTAATTGAATTTCAGTCACACGAGTTCGCTGTCATAAGGGTGCTTGTAATTAGCGGCAACTGTCGACCTATATAAATGTGATGCTTGATCGATTTGTGTGCCTTTTGTCTGCGGAAGACAGCAGGGAGTTAACTGTCAGTTATTTACTACTCTTTGGTTTTTTCTGTGGAATGGATCTGAGTCGTCTGCATCCTGTACGTGTTGAAAAAAAAACGTTATAACACAATTACACACAATACTAACAGACCATGTTAATGAACTGTATCACAATTGTTTCGAGATTCGTTCTTTTTTTTTGTAAAATCTGCATGAAAGTCCAAAATTAATATAAGGATATTAGAATATTCCTATACAAATTCGTTGTTCGTTGCATATATTTTGCGTAATGTTCGGATGTAGGGAGAGAGATATTATTTGTTTTAACGGCTTGGTTATCTCGAGCGTTATTCAGGCAATTTTCTCCGGGCGCTTGAGAAATAACGATGAAGGAAAACATCGTGAGGAAACCAGCATGTCTTCGAACCAAAAATCCGAAGCCATGTGACATCTACCAACCCACACGGGGCCCGCGTGGTAGATTACGGCCCACTCCCTCTCACAGAGGGGAAGCCTTTGTCCCAGCAGTGGGAACATTATAGTATGATTATGATTAATAAATAAGCAGTACTTATGTACTCAAATTGTAATTATGTCGTGTCCCTTTGTATTTTACTGTGTGTGTACATAAATAACAAAAAAAAATAACAAAAAAATAAACAATATCCATAAGATCTTATTTATATATAAGTACATACATAAACCCACGGCCTCTTCCCAAGAGGGTAGGCAGAAACTACATAACGCCAGCTGCTACGATCTTAACATACTTCTTTTGCTTCGTAAACATTTATACGAGTACATCCGCAGGTCTATTCTGTGAAAATCTCACCGTGAAAACTTATGTGAAGTGAGCTGATTGACAGTTCACTTCACCTAAGTTGTTGTGAGATTTGCACATAATACTTCAATTCTTACAAAATTTATTTTTGTACACCTACGGGTATTTTCTACACATACTTTTAAAATTTTAACATCTTTACTTGTTAGCCGCCTGCAGCAACAATAAAACTAAAACATATATTATGTTCATTTTAAAACTATGATAACAGGTAAAAACAAATTATTTCCTACGATATCATTTTTCAACCACATCTCACGTAACCGGAATACCCGGACCTAAAACATGAGCAGACAATACTTGATTCTTTTACACACAAGATTTATGTTTCAACGTTGCCTTATAGATGGATAATTTGCTCGGTTTGTTTCAGAGTCTGGATTGCAAAGAACATCACGCCTGTTATCCTCGGAGAGATAGGCAGAGGTGGATCTATAGAACACATTCATTTCGCCAGTTATTTTTAAGTCCCATGTAATACAAATTAAATACAAAATTTGCTGGGGTTCATCTACCAAGGGTTTTGTCGTTGTTTTATACCATGTGCCTAAGTCATTCTTACTTGCCGGCAGAGCTAATGAAAACATTGGTGGTTCCCATAATTAAGAATAGGACCGGAGACATTTCGGATAAGTCAAAGTATCGACCTATATCTCTCGCAACCATAATGGCAAAAGTGCTGGACGGTATGATTGATTCTTACTTGAAAGAATATCTATCCGTGCATGACTCACAGTTCGGGTTTCAACCAGGACTGTCAACGGAAAGCGCCGTAGTAAGTCTCAAACATACGGTCCAGTATTACACCGATCGTAAAACGCCGGTATATGCCT